>NW_026847549.1:93932037-94038777 GCF_025583915.1 Anolis sagrei ordinatus
TATCAAACATCAGGTTCAAATTCAAGTTCATTTCCTTTGTTTGTTTTTCAGCCGTTTCTTTAATCAATTCTGAATTGAGTTCAGAGATGGACCAGCAGCCAGTGGAGCTGGCATAACAAAGGAGTGGTATTCTCCCTGTATGCCACCCCAGTTAGTAATCTGGCTGCCGCCTGTTGGACTAGCTGAAGTTTCCGAACCATCTTCAAAGGCAGCCCCACGTAGAGCGCGTTGCAGTAATCTATTTGGGATGTAACCAGAGCGTGGACCACTGTGGCCAGATCAGACTTCCCAAGGTACGGGCGTAGCTGGTGCACGGGTTTTAACTGTGCAAAAGCTCCCCTGACCACCACCGAAACCTAGGGTTCCAGGCTCAGCGATGAATCCAGGATCACTCCCAAGCTGCGAACCTGCGTCGCAGCTATACCTTCTGGTTGCAATCTGGCCATTGGCGGCAATAGGGAAACCTCCTCTTTTTTGTAATTTTTTAAAAGTATTTTGGAGGTGGGAGAAGGAAGGTGCAGGACAGAGTTATTATTATTATTATTATTATTATTATTATTATTATTATTATTAAACTTTATTTGTACCCCGCTAGCATCTCCCGAAGGATTCGATGCGGCTTACACAGGCCAAGGCCTCAAGCAAGCAAGAAGATAGAGAGGGCTGGTACAAGATGGAAAAGAGATTGAAATTCTCCTCATGGGGACTCCAGGGAGTCAGGCTATCCTCTCCCTTCCCTAAACCACCCCACCAAAAAGATAAGGCATACTTTAACAAAAATAACTTTTAAAACTCACAGCAGCCCACCCACCCAACACACATCTACCCTCCCATCCCTAGCAAAATAGGTAAAGAAAGAAGGACTGAAAGTTATTAAAATACACATTAAATCAAATTAAATTGCCAAAAGCAAAGAACTGAGGCAAAAAGTGATCCAAAGCAGAGACGGCGCTGAGAGATACAATGAATGGAACTAGTCAGCATATAATCTCTCCCTCTCTCAACAACCAGGATGCCACAGGAAAATGGAGATGCTTGCCCCGGTATTTGTAGACCAGCTTGGTTTAAGAACAAGTGAATGGCTTTCTTCTTCTGATTGGCAAAGGCAGCAGGGCTCACAGGGAAACCCCGTGTACATGCTCCATGTTTAGCCAGAAGAAACCAAAAGCAGGCATTATCAGCTACCGCATGTTTGGTTGTGACTGAAAAAACAATGCCACGCCATCCATGCAGTTATGGGTGAGTCGGTGCCCAAAAATGCCGAATCATTCAGAGCCTGTTTTGAAAAACAGCACACTCCTTATTTATATATGAAGTGAATCTGAAAATAATACCATATATTTTAATTTCATCCAAAAATACCTCAAAGAGGCAGGGAGTAGTATTTCAGATTTCTTGCAGCCGTCATGGTGAGATGATCCAAGTGCTTTTGGCATCTGAGGAAAATAAATCAAAGCAGCCCACACATACATTCTAATACCTTTTACTGAAAGATCCATCGTCATTAAACAACCTCATAATGCAAGGCTGGGCAGCTTTAGCAGGTTTGTGAGCCAATTATCTGACCCAAGATCCACAAAGTAGAGCACAAACTGCAAAATGGTCCCAAAAACAATAAAAACGAAGAGGTGACTAACTGTCTACTTAGGTTTGAAAACTGATATTTTTGTCAAACCCCTCAACCTAATTTAATGGAACTAGATGAATAATATATCATGAAGGCTTCCGAAGGCTGTTTTTGGAGAGAGAAAAGGTAGTCCAGATAAGTCCAAAGAAATGTGGTTCCAGAGTAACATTTTGGTACTGCTGCTATGATTTTAAAAATGTATACATCACAAGAGAAGAATCCTTCCCACACTTGATGAAACAATTTTATTGATCAGCCAATTGGCCTTATCAAAACAGACAATATTATTTATTTTATGTATTGTATCAGAAGCAAACCAAGGGTACAGTTTAATGTATTTAAAAAACACAAAGTTTAAAAACTTTGCATTATATAAAATGTCCTTTGACCAGAAGCTGGCCACTTGGAGGGCCTCTGGTGTTGCTATAAGAAGGTCCTCCACTGTGCATGTGGCAGGGCTCAAACTACATTGTAATAGGCAGTATGTGGTTTGCTTTTCACACTTGCATGTCGTGGACTCCACTTTGTGGCCCCATTTCTTAAGGTTAGCTCTGCATCTCGTGGTGCCAGAGCGTAGTCTGTTCAGTGCCTTCCAAGTTGCCCAGTCTTCTGTGTGCCCAGGAGGGAGTTTCTCATTCAGTATCAGACATGACTTTCCGGGTTTTGGCCTGCCTTTTGGACACTCACTTGCTGAGGCGTTCCAGTGAGTAGATCTTAGAAAACTATTTCTTGATTTAAGTTGTTGGCATGCTGGCTGATATCCAAACAGAGGATGGGCTGAGGCTGTCACTGCCTTGGTCCTTTCAATATTGGCTGCTACTTCCCAGCGGATGTCAGGTGGTGCAATACTGGCCAAACAGTATAATTTCTCCAGTGGTGTAGGGCGTAAACATCCTGTGATAATGTGGCATGTCTTGTTAAGAGCCACATCCACTGCTTTAGCATGGTGAGATGTGTTCCATACTGGGAATGCATATTCAGCAGAAGAGTAGGAAAGTGCAAGGGCAGATGTCTTCAATGTGAAAACAGACAATATAAACACAACTTACAGTATACATCTAGTCCAAGTAAAAATATAAATATACAAGTATTTTTTAAAAATGGATATGGCCAACTTATAACCAAACGTACCTTAATCTTAGGTATATATCGGATGTCCTCTTCCCCCTTACACTGTATACCAATCTGATCAATATACTCTGATCTCCTTATAGATGCTTTCCACACCTGAATATTAATCAGGACTTCTCTCATTCGTCATATCTTTCATTAAGCTTTTAAAAAGTGTATAAGGTATAAAGTAATTGGTTTAAATATTTATTTGACCTGTTTTCTCAAAATAATTATATCTTACCAGTATTTGGGGTGAGGGGAGACCAGTTCATGCAGATAATAATTACAAACTTCTGCTTCATGACATGGTTCCATCTAAATGTATCCTACTGATGGCTTTTCAAAAGCCATTGGAGGCAGTGTAGCAAAACCTCTCTGTAAGCTAATAAAGATAGATAAAAGCTTATGGTGCATACCTTTGCATTGTACAAAGAAAAGTTTCTGAAATGCTTTAAAGTTTGTCCTTTTGAGATTACAAGACAGCCATGAAAATAGTTGCCATTTCCAGCAGAAAATGATTTGTTTTAGTTCCCATATACATTGATACTTTAATGCAGTCCTAGCCCACTCAAAACTCTGAGGGCCACAAAATGTACATGGACAATATGCACTAAGGACATTTGCCATTGTGAAATTGTAACCTCAATATCGCAGCATTTTTCAATTGCAAATATCTGATCCAAAGTTCTATCCAGAAGTCTATAAAAATAAAAATGTCAAATATGACCTCTTATTTAAAAACTCAAGACATTTATCATTATTAGCCTGCTAGATTACGATGATGAGTGTCATACATATTTTGTTCTTGTGTGCCTTCGAATCATTTCCCAACTAATGGTGACCTTAAGATGAACCTATGACTGGGCTTTCTTGGAAAGATTTGTATATATTCAAAGTCAATACAAATATAAATTATGCTGTTAATATTACACCAATGTCCAGAAACGTCTAGTGCATTGTTTCAAGACTTCTCCTCTCAATTCTGCAAACAAGACAAGAAGATGCCTCCACAGAACTGAAGGTATAGACGACATACATTGGTTATTCCCTTTCTGCACAGACTGCTTTGTATTTAACAGTAAGGGCTTGTTGACGGCTTAATTCTGTTGTTAATTAATATTTAAAAATTTACAAAAATGCTATGTAATCCATGAATTTATGATATTTTCATCTGTAGTAAACTGGGAGGCTCTTGCAGGTGATTGGAAATGATTCTTTGACACCAAAGCTATCAAATCATCAGTAGAAGAAATTAGAATCTGCTGTACTTCTAGGGAAAGCCCATGTACCAAAAACGGCCCAGTAATCTTTTTTTCTCCTTCCTCTTCTGTAAAGCAGAACCTTCCCTTTCCTTTCCATTCATTTGATTCAATTCCCACAGAGGGATTTTAGGTGGGAGGAGCTATTACAGGAACACTTAGGCAATTTAGAAGCAGCTATTAACTACTTGAGAGCAACAAGTGCTCCATCATATCATGTCAATCCATCTAATAGAGCTATTAAAATGTTGAGACAGATTAAAAAGCATTAGACTTGAGGTATTAGCTTCATGTGTAGCAGCCAGCTACATTTTAACTTTGAAAAGAATTTAAATGTGTGGAAAAGTTAATTGCTTCCACTAGTCCATGTGAACAAGTCAAATCCGACTTTCATCAATTATAAGAGTGCTTTGAATCTATTCTACTACTATGATGACGACTACAACGACTATTACTATTATTTATTTACTTTATTTATGCCCCACCTTTCTCAAGGAACTCAAGGTGGCTAACAATCCCACTTGTTCGTCATAGTTTTAAAAGTGCAATACAAAAAATTAAAAAAACAATTAAAATACAGTGTAGATTAAGGTAAATCTTTTTCTTTTATCAACCTCCATTTTTCTAAAATTACATTTTGGTGGCCATACTTGCAAATATATGTTTTCTTGTTGTTCTTACACACTCTGTAAGGGATCCTGGAAGCACCTGTTGTTTGCTATGTGTTTCTTAGGTGGGTACACAGTGAAAGCTGAAGCAGAATCCTACTCTTTGATGATTGCATTTCTTACTGTAGACACTCTGTTGCAACTCAACTCCAAAAGACTGTGTTATTTCCACTCTCCTTTATCATCCCCTCAATGTCAAGGCTGCTAAAAACATGACACTTCCAACTACTTAAGAAGGAAGAGAAAGCTAGCTGGGTGTAGAAAGGAGCTTCATTAGAGGTTTTGTTAATTGAGGTGCAATTGTTTCTAATATGCACCTGAACATAAAAAATAGCACATTAACATTATATAGAAATTCTCAGGTTGATACGCATGTAGATTCTTACTGCTTTCCATCACTTCAAGGGAAAACATTTTTTTCTTAGTTCAGAGAAAAACTGAGGCAATCTGGGATCTTGAGGAGTGTCTTTTCTCATCTGGCAACGGGAATCTACAAAGCTTGAATTCCTGGCAGGAAACCACTCCTATATGATATTCCCACTATAGGGGGTGCAAGATTCACCACAAGGAACATTGCACACATTGTACAATTGTAAAAAAAAAAAATAGGAGCGGCTTATTTTTAATGATACTTTGTTTGTGTTGCACAATGATCAAAGACCAAAGCTATAGCTGCTTAATGCTTAGTATCAATAATCCAAGTTTATCACAAGAGCAGAAACCTGGCTAGCCTTCTGAGGTGATCAGAGTTATTTAGAAACCAGAAAGAAAGAAAGAAAGAAAGAAAGAAAGAAAGAAAGAAAGAAAGAAAGTCTGATTTGACTTGTTCACATGGAGCCCTGCGACTCTGGAACGCTCTCCCTCTGGAGGCCAGAACCGCCCCATCCATCCTAACATTTAGGAAACGGGTGAAGACATGGCTGTGGAGTCAGGCCTTCGATGAATGAGACAACACCATAGGACCCTGGATGGAAGTTGATGTAGATCCATCTTAATAGGACGACTGACCACTGTACTTTTATATATAGTGTTTTTAAAGTTGTTTTTGTAATTGTGATATATGATATTTTAATGAGTGTATATGTTTTTTATGGCTGGAAACCGGGCTGAGTCCCTCAATGAGGTTGAGAAGCTCGGTATAGAAAACTGTGAAATAAATAAATAAATAAATTAGTTCTCTTTTTCAGAGCAATAGTACAAATAGTACAAAAGGGTATTTTTCAAATCTCTGTAAAGTTAGGCGGGATGGCTGATCTTGCCTTTACCTTTATCTTACATTTATGAAAGGATTTGATTTGCCAAACCGTGGGGTACAGCTGCTGCTGGATCCTTCTGAGTCTCTGAGCTTCTTCAAAATATCAGAACTTCAGTGAAGAGGAAAGAAGATTATATATATATATATATATATATATATATATATATATATATATATATATGATGTCCTCCAATGGCCCAGATTAATTTGGGAGGGGGGAGCGCCTGCTCTATAATATAATAAGACAAAGGAGGTTGGTTTGTATGATAAAGTTATTAGTTGTAGAAAAGTTACAGAATGATTAGTAGTGCAATTATTAAAAATGCAGAATGGGAGAGCACATAGAACTTTGAATATGTACATATATGCTTTGAATATGTACATATATGCTTATATATATTGTTCAGTATTATCCTTATAACTAGGAGCAGTGCATAATAAAGAGGTATCTTGTAAGAGGAGCAAAATAATTTGAACCCTTATGAAAATAAAGTGAAGAAGAAAGGGCAGAACAATAATTCAAATCACATGAGAGAATTTCTTGCTTTGAAGCAAGAGCTCTTAAAAGACAGAAAGTTGAAAAACTATACCCATCATCCCCAAGATACTATATAAACATTATAGTACTCATGGTGCAGGTCAATGGGTTAACTCTATGGGTTCAGGGTGAACATTTTTAAATAATGCTTTGCAATGGTTCTGGCATTCGCTTAATATGCAAATGGTTGAGTAGTTTAAAGTGTAGTACATGAGTACATGACATCTACTTGTGTGCCCTTTCCTTTTTGTTTTTAATAAGTGCTGTGGAACTGTATTTGTACAAAGAAAATTATAGGTGAAATAACCAACACACGTGAATCGAAGGTATGTTAATAGGAGTTTTTGGTTTTAATTATTTTAACTGTTTATTTTTAATAATTTCAACATTTACATCTGTTTTAATGTTTGTGTGTTTTTTAGGTTTTAAATTGTGTATTGAGCATTAGCCGCTTTGGGTTTCTTTTTAGAGAAAGAAAGTGGGATAGAAATAATAATAATAATAATAATAATAATAATAATAATAATAACAACAACAACAACAACAACAACAACAACAACAACAACCCCCATAGGGTGCCACCTTGTCGCTGGCGGGGGGCTTAACTGCTTCTATGATGTTGAGAGCTGTTCTGGTGGTAGTGTAAACTACCAGCAGGTTCAACCAAGCCAAAGTGGTCTCAACTGAGAAGTAAAACTAAGTACACCCAACCCATTTAAAAATGGTGAAAGAAACAATAATAATCACAGTCCTAAATGCTTGGGAAGTGTTCAACTTGTGATTTTGTGATATGAAATCCAGCATATATCTCTCATTTGCTGTGTCATACTGTGTATTTGTGTCAGTAAAATAACAACAACAACAACAACAACATTGTTATTTTTGGCATCTGTTATTTTGATATTAGTAGGTTAAAGAAACAAAATCAAGTGGCATTGTCTTTAAATATGAGAAACAGCTATCTTATTTTTATTTTCTTTTATCTTATTTATTAATCACCTTCCTGGTGATTTTTTTTTCACCAGGAAGGATTATCATCACCTTGAATGGTAATAATGCAATTGTCAAAAGGGCAGATACATGGACTTCACTCCAGACCACTATAAAAGAATTCTATTATATTAGCTTTACTTGGAAGTGATATTCTCTCTATATAAAATATTATAAATAGTTATGTTATTTTAAATATCTTAATATCAAAATTCTGGAGTGAGGTTCAACAGATTATAAAACTTAGAAATGTTACATTAATGAAATAATGACTCAAATTGATTGGTCTGTAAGTACTTGTCTGGAAAGAAAATAATCAGTATTATATAAATATTAATGTAAATATTTTTGCCAATCAGCTATTTCTAAATGGATCTCATGTAGCTGTATCTGCCACGAAGTAATATTATTTGGTACTTAGTCTATGGATATATAGAAAGTACTGATTCTGCCTACAAAGAACAAATAATGAGACAAATCATCAATTACACGATTGGAAGGCCAAAGGGATGTAAAAAATATGTGCCATCAATCGTAGCTGTGGGCAACATATGAAAGTAAAGGGCTGCGAAAGCTTGTTTTTGGAAATGTATGCTTTCCAAAATAAATGGCTGTTTGATACTCTGATTTATAGAGTTTATGCCATTTTGAAAAATTGAAATTAAAATAGTGTTTCTTTCCTAGTGAACACTATTTCACTTACTTGCACTGGTCCGCAAAAGCTGCTCTCTAAGCTCAGCTTATTTTGTTCTAAAGCAAAGCTAAACATTTGCTATTCTATACAGGAATAGGTCCAGTAGGCCTACTCCAATTGGGACTAGCAATTACATTTAAGTCATGATGTGTGAAAGGTAGTGGTGTGCAAATAAAACCTATTGTATGTATATGTCTATAAATGTTAGTAATACAAATGTCTAAAAATATGAGTTTATTTATCCACAAGTGAATGTAAGCACTGCACTTTAACTCTTATCAAAAAAAGGAACCATCCCTTTTCTGAGTAGAATGGCAAAAGGCAAACATCCATCTCAGAAGAACCTAAAAGAATTCCTACTTCTCTTTGCTGCAGTGCCACTTCTGGTCTTCTTCTGGCTTCTTCTATCCTGGGAGGGATAACAGAAGTAGTGGCAGTAGGTCTGTGCTGCTTCCTTTCAAAGGAGCACCAAGAGAATAAAGACTGTAATGCTCCTTTTTACATTCCCTTAGGGTGGCCTAAATTCTCACCTTTTGCCATTTCTTTTTAAAACCGAAGTTAATACTGTACCTTAAGTTTTATGAAAAAAGTGGAACCATTCCCTTCTCTGAGAAGATTGGGAAAAGATTTTTTGAATATCATTTTTTAAAAAAATATGGATTGGGTCCAGGCTATTTGGTTGATCATATCTCCTGGTATGAATAATAATATAATTTTGGCAGGAACATGACAGTAGTGGCAGCCAGGGGCAGCTGGCCCCTTGAGGAAGCACTAGTGCTTTTTTTATACTTTCTTTGTGGAATGACCCTCAACTTATCCATGAGTCATATCAGCATCCATAATTTTGGCACTACACATGCTCTCAACTTATATATGAGGTATATATGGCAGTTCAGTTCTGCAAACAATCTGATTAGAGCTATCAATGTGAATTGAGAAAATTATGAATGTTAGTCTGTGTGTTGTAGACCATCCAGAGGCTGATGGTTTAACTCAGGGATCCTCAAACTAAGGTCCGGGGGCCGGATGCGGCCCTCCAAGGTCATTTACCCGGCCCTCACTCAGGGTCAACCTAAGTATGAAACTACTTGAAAAGCACACAATAACAACAACAATCCTATCTCATCAGCCAAAAGCAGACCCACACTTTGCATTGAAATACTAATAATTTTATATTTGTTAAAATTGTTCTTAATTTTAATTATTGTGTTGTTTTAAAAAAAATTGCACTTATAAATAAGATATGTGCAGTGTGCATCGAAATTCATTCATTTTTTTTGGACTTCCAGGTGCGCGTTCATGGCGGAGAGACGGGCATCTTAGAGCTCTTCGGAGGGTGCCAACTTTTGCCAGCGGTCGGGTAGAGTGTAAACTCCCTTCCTTTTCACGGATCGAGGTGAAAGGAACAGCGGAACCGGGGGCCAGCCGACGACCCATAGGGGGGTCTCCTCCTCAAGAGGGGATCACCATAAGGGTCCGGCAAGTGGCTCCGAGGTACGGCGGGCCGCGGCAGAAGCAGCCAGGGGGAAACTCCTGCATATCTCCAGCCACGCGCATTTTAAATAAGAAGAAAAGCAAGAAGACAAACAAATCGTAAGTAGAGGGAAAAGAGTAATTTGGAAGAGGTGGCTGAGCTCTCTTTCGAGGAGGAGAAAAGGGAAGAGGAGAAGAGAGGAGGCGGAGGGGAGAGAGGGAAAAAGAACCCCGGGGCGCCGGGACTCGGCAGGAAAGAGAAGAGGAGAAGGACTAGAGGAGTGTCCTTATCAAGATCTAAAGGCAAACTAAAGGCATATTAAGACGAATAAAACAAATAAGATTTCAGTCGAAGCGGAGAGACAACTTGAGAGAAGAGACAAATCAAAGAGAGCTAAAGAGAACTAAAGAGAACTGAAGAGAGAAGAGATAAGAGACAAGAAACAAGAGATAAGAGAAAGAAGGAATTAAAAGCTAAGAGAACTAAAAGAGAAAAAAGAGGCAAAAAGGATAGGCAGGGACAGACAGGGGGCAAAGACAAGTGGCAGAAACTGAGGGAAAAAAAAGAGCGAAGCCTATTAAAGCCACTAAAGTCACCACAATCAAATTAAGAAATAGAGATAGAAGAGGAGAAAGAAAGATATAGAAAAGATATAGAAAAGTATAAAGACGCTAACAGATTAAAGACGCTAATAGATTAAACACTAAATATATCAAATTGAAATATAAATACAACATAAATAGATAAATAGATAAAGAGAAAAATAGATAAGTATATAAATTGAATATTATAAAATTTAAATTAAAAAAAATAATAATAAATAAAATAATAAAACTATCAAAGCCAGCAAGCCTCTGCAAATAGCTTCCTCCCTTATTATTGTAGGCTGACCTTGAAGAAGCTGCCTCCCCTGCAGTTTGCTCTCCAAGGAGGTTCCCCCTTCGCGGCGTGGTATCTCAAGGCCATCAGGAAGAGAGGAGGGCCCACGTGGAGGGAAGAACGGGGTGAAAAGAAAAAGGAGAAAAAAATTCAAAGACCGCGAGAAGAAACGAGATCGGGAACGAGACTTTGGGCGAGATCTCGCGAGGAGAGGGAGAACGAGAATTAAAGCAGAAAGGAAAGAAGGGCGGAAGTAAAGCGGAAGCAAAGCGACAAAGAAGGGCGGAAGCGCTCGGACAGGAACGAGAGTTATAGAATTGCAGAGAATATCGCGAGAAAAATTAAAATAAAATAAAATAAAATAAAATAAATATAAAAAATATAAAAAATAAATAAATAAATAAATAAAATAATATTCAAAGAATAGAATTTAAAAAATAAATAAATAAATAAATAAAATAAAGAGAAGAAATGCGAGAAGGTCGAGTCTCTGGGAGAAATTAAGGGTGGAAGAAGCCTGAGGTACGAGATTTAAGAAGAAAATAGTGAGAAGAGGTGGGAACTTCAGAGAAAATAGAGGGAAAAAAATATATAAAAATAATAACAACAAAAATAAAAATAAAATAATTAACCCGACAATAAATAAATAAATAAATAAAATAATAAAATAAAATAAAATAAAAATTAAATTAAAAAGAAAATAGAAAAAAACAATAATAATAAATAAACAAAATAAATAAATAAATTTTTTAAAAAATAAATTAAAGAGGGATAATAAAAATTTATTAAAGAAATAAAAATAATATAAATAAAAATAAATTAAAAATAAATTAATTAATTAATTAAAAAAAGTCAAGAAAGGAAGCAAATAAAGGAAAAAGAGAAGAAAGAAAGGAAAGTCATAAAGAACAAAAATGACAACGGCTAAAGCAAAAATAGATAAAGGAGATAGAGGAGATAAAGACAAAGACAAAGAGAAAGAAAAAGAGGGAAAGGAAAGTAAAGAAACCAAAGGGGCAACAAGAAGATTATCGGTGTCAGAGGAGCTGAGTATAAAAGAGATCCTCAAAAATATGATGAAGGAATTACACTCAATACAAGATAAACAGGACAAACTACAGGAAAAGCAGGACAAGATGCAAGAAAAGCAAGATGCATACCAAAAAGTGGCACAAGAGCAGATGGCAGACTTACGAAAAGAATTGAAGGATGAAGTTGGAGCAGTAAAAACAGAAATCACAGCAATACAACAGGAATTGAGAGAATTGAGAGTTGAAAAAAGCAACATGAAAGCGGAACAAGAGAAGTTACAGAAAAAAGTTGAGAAGTTAGAACAAAAAGAGGAGAAATTGGAAAAACTTGAACAAAAACAGGAAGCGATGGAAACAAGAAATTTAGAATTCCAACTAAGAATGAGAAATGTACCGGAAGAGAGAGGTGAGGATATTCAAGAGAAAATAACGGAGATTCTGATGGAACTACTTGAGCTGTCAGAACAAGAAACTCTAATGCAGACAGACAGAATCTACAGAATAAATACAATCTATGCGAAAAGAAACAAAACGCCACGAGACGTGATCGTACATTTGGTTAAAAAAACGATAAGAGACGAAATTTTGAGACTAAATGCAAAAAAACAGATCTTCTACAAAGGGGAGAAAGTAACGATTCTGAAAGAAATTCCGGCGACAGCTTTGAGAAGAAGAAGGAAATATACATTCCTCACAGAGGAGTTGAAAAAACAAAGAATACCTTATAGATGGGAAAAAGATGAAGGATTAATGGCTACGTACAAAGAACAAAGATATTGGATAACAAGTGAGGAAAGAGCCAGAGATTTCTACGACGAAATAAAGAGGGACAGAGAAAGAGAAAGGGGCAAGGAGAGAAGATTCGGAAATAAGAATAAGGACAATCACTCAGATACAACAGCCAGAGAAGAAAGTAACACAGAAGAATATAGAAGTAAACTAAGAGGCTGGACTGGAAACAAATTGAAAAAGGAACATGAAGACCAACAAGTGGAAAACGAAGAAGACGAGGAAGAGGAAGATGGAGAAGAGGAGGAAGATGAAGAAAAGGAAGAAGAGGAGAGAAGGGAGAGGGAAGCCGGAGAAGAAGAAAAATGCATGGAGAATTGAAAATATACACAAACAACATAAATGGGCTAAATTCACCGAACAAAAGAAACAAAGTTTTCAACAAGCTAAAGAAAAAAAACTACCATATCGTGGCGTTACAAGAAACACATATTGCCCAACGACATGCGATACACTTAGAAAATAAAAGTCTAGGGAACTTATTTTATGCATCGGCGCAAGAGAAGAAAAAAGGGGTAGCATTATACATTGATAAGAAAATCACATCTACAATGGCCTTCAAAGACGAAGATGGAAGATATCTTGGAGTGTCTATACAAAATCAAGGCAAAAAGATCCTAATTTGTAACATTTACGCACCAAATGATTCAAAAACCAATTTCGCAGCAAAAGTAAAAACACAGATAGAACAAGAAGAATTCGACCAACTGATAATATTAGGAGATTTTAATGGCGTCATAGATGGGGAAATAGACAGAAGCAAGAAAAGTCGACAGAAAAAAGGAAATAAGAAATTAAGTGGAAACCTACCAAAATCAATAATAAATTGGATGACAGAATTCAATCTATGTGATGCATGGAGGACAAAAAATGAGACAACAAGAGACTATACCTTCTTTTCAGAAAGACACAAAAAGTGGTCTAGGATAGATATGATTTGGCTGTCAAAATCCTTGATAATAGAAGTCAAAAGGATAAAAAATTTTGCAAGAGAAGACTCGGACCACTGTCCTCTAGAATTAGTCTTAAACGAGGGAAAAAGAGGATGGAGGTGGAAATTAGACGAAAATTTACTGGCAAAAGAAGAAGATGTAGAAAGAAACAGGGAAATTATGAAAGAATTCTTCGAGATAAACGACAAACCAGAAACACACCCATTTATGGTGTGGGAAACTAGCAAAGTTGTAATGAGGGGATACTTTATCCAACAAAAAGCGAGGAAGAAAAAAATAACAATACAAGAGAGGGAGGAAATTAGACAAGAAATTGAACAGGAAGAAGCCAGATTAAAAAGAAATCCAAAAGAAAAAAAGATAAAAGAAAATCTTATATTATTACACAAACAAAGAGAATTTTTGGAAATGGAAGACAGAGCAAAACAATTAAAATATATTAAACAGGACTACTTTGCAAACGCAAATAAACCGGGGAAATGGTTGGCAAAAAGGCTAAGAAAGAAAAAAGAAGCAACGTATGTGACAAGACTGAAAGAAGGGGACAAAGTCTATATAAAGGAGGAAGAAATAAGAAATCATTTTAGAAACTTTTATAAAAACTTATATAGGGAAGAAGAGATAAAAGAGGAGGAGGTAACAGAATACTTGTGCAAACAGAAAATCAAAAAAATATCAGACGAACAGAGAGAGCAGCTAAACAAGGAAAGAACAGAACAAGAGATAAAAGAGGCCATAAGAAGTTTGAAAACAAATAAAACGCCAGGCCCAGACGGCCTAACAGCCATATATTACAAAACCTTCCAAAGCGAACTAACTCCCTATTTAAAAAAAATTATGAATGAAATAAGACAAACTAAGAAGATGCCGGAAACCTGGAAACAAGCATCCATCTGTGTGATTCACAAAGAGAATACAGACCCGGACAATGTAAAAAATTACAGACCTATTTCTCTTTTAAATCTAGATTATAAAATATTTAGTTTTATAATTGCAGAACGGTTGAAAAATTTACTATGTAAAACAATAAAAGAAGATCAAGCGGGTTTTCTACCCAAAAGAAATCAAAACCAGAACGTGAGGACAATAGTAGACCTAATCGAATATTATGAAATTAAAAACCAAAAGAAAGTGATGTTATTGGCTATCGACGCGGAAAAGGCGTTTGATAACGTAAATTGGAATTTTTTGAAATTTTTAATGAAGGAATTAGACATTGGCTATTATTTCCAGAACATAATAAATGCCATCTACGAAAAACAGGAAGCTAAAATAAGGATAAACGGATATGAAACAGAAAGCTTAGAAATTAAAAAAGGGACGAGACAGGGATGTCCCTTGTCGCCTTTATTATTCATATTAACCCTAGAAGTCTTAATGGACAAAATAAGGGAGGAGAAAGAACTGAAGGGCACGAAAATACAAGGAAGAGAATACAAAATTAAAGCATTCGCTGATGACCTAATATGTATTATAGAGGACCCTCTGGAAAAATTAGGAAAGTGGTTAACAACAATAACAGAATTTGGCTCAGTAGCAGGTTTTAAAATGAATATAGAAAAGACGAAAGCATTGACGAAGAACATACCAGCCAAAGAACAAAAAAAGATCGAGGAAATATGGAAGATACAAATTGTGCAAAAATTAAAGTACTTAGGGATCATATTGACAACAAAAAATCTACAATTGCTACAAAATAATTATACAGAAACATGGAAGAAAATAAAAAAAGATATGGAAAACTGGAAAAGTTTAAATTTAAGCCTATTAGGTAGAATAGCAACAGTGAAAATGAAGATATTACCAAAAATGGTATTTCTATTCCAAAACCTGCCAATAATAAGAAATCAAAAACTACTTAAAGATTGGAATAAAGACGTAATGAATTTCATATGGCAAAAGAAAAAACCAAGAATAAAATTTAATTATATGATTGAAGAAAGGAAAAGAGGCGGCATGGGAGTCCCAGAATTTAAGACATATTTTGAAGCATGCGCTTTAATGTGGGTAAGGGAATGGTCAAAATTAGAAAATGAAAAATTACTGAATCTCGAAGGGATAGACTTAAGAGCAGGTTGGCACCAGTATTTGTGGTATGAAGGAGTCAAAAAAGAAAAAAAGTTTGGTAACCACTTTATACGTTCGGCTATATACAAAATATGGGAAAAATATAAGAGAAAAATTTGTGAGAAAACTCCAATGTGGATATCACCGCTAGAAGCGGTACAAAGAAGGGAATTAGGTTGGAACGAATGGCCGAAATATAAAGAACTGGTGAAAAAAGAAAAAGGAAAAATAATTCTAAAAACTCAACAAGAGATGAAAGAGATCAACAGTAAAATTTCATGGTTTCAATTTGGCCAGATAAAGGAAAGCTTCAAAAAAGATGAAAAGATTGGCTTCGAAAATCAAACTACATTCTGGGACAATATAATGCTGACGGAAAAAAAAATAATAACAAAGATATATAAAAAATTAAGAGAATGGAATAAAGATCCGAACGAAGAAAAGGAATATATGAAGAGATGGAAAGAAAATATTGGAAGAAATATAAAAATTGAAGAATGGAAGGAAATTTGGACGAAGAAATTAAAATTTACATATGCAACAGATCTCAAGGAAAATTGGCTGAAAATGGCTTTTAGGTGGTATATGACACCGTACAAATTAGGCAAATGTTACAGCAATTTCAACACAAGTTGTTGGAAATGTAGAAAAAAAGAGGGCACCCTGTTCCACATGTGGTGGACATGTGACAAGGCAAAGCTGTACTGGAAAAGAATACATGAAACAATGCAAAAGATGTTAGGAGTAAATATTCAACTAAAACCAGAAACATTTCTGCTAGGAATAACATCATCAAAAATGGAAAAGAATATGGACAAATTGCTATTTTTACTGACAACGGCGGCGAGGATGTGTTACGCAAAGTTATGGAAGAAAGAAGATATACCAGCACCAGAAGAATGGTTACAGAAAGTTTATGACATTAGAAATATGGACAGATTGACTTTTTTAATAGCGAGGAGCAAGGACAAGCCGATACAAGAGACGGATTGGGGAAGAGTAACCGGCTACTTAAAGGAGATAAGATATAAAACAATAGTGTAAATAAAAGAAAAAACCCCTACAAGGAAGGAAAGAGAGAAGACTTTGACAGAGAGATGGAAAGGAGAGAGAGAAAAGGAAAACACCTCCACCAATCTACTCAGGAAGTCACGAAGATCTGCGATTTTTTTTCTTTGTTTTTCCCTTCCCTCTTTTCCCTTTCCAGTTAAAACTTTCCCTTCCCCATCGACCTGTCCCTGTCTCCCCTGCCCTTCCCTTCCCCTACACTACTTACCTGGGTTTCTTTCCCCTTTTCTTTTACCCCTCAAACTTTTAATCATGTCACAGAAAATTCAATAAAATATATATTAAAAAAAAAGAAATTCATTCATTTTTTTCAAATTATAATCCGGCCCACCAACAGTTTGAGGGACTGTGACCTGGCCCTCTGTTTAAAAAGTTTGTGGACCCCTGGTTTAACTGATGGTTTAGACAGGATTGTGGGCTTTCCTGTGGCACAAAGTCATGGGGGCTCATGTCTGGGAAATTCAGGTCTAGGAAATGATGTTTCTCTCTGATAGAAAACTGGCTCAGAAAGTGCAGGGCCTCAAGTTCAGTTCGAGGAACCAGAAATACTAACAGCAGATAAGGAATCAAGTGAAGCACTGAGTGATAAGGGAGAAACCGCCTGTAGTTATGGAGATCAACAAAAGTCTTCATTTACAAATCAGAGCCAAAAATAGATTATGCCAGGCTGAGAGATTACATGGGAAAGTTAGGGAGAAAATTCATGGGAGACGTAATGTTTTCATGGGTCTATTAAACAGCAAGTTGTTTACCTTAAAGGCAGTTCAGGCAATGCTGTGTTAGAGTGAGAAGCTAAGCCTGAGTTCTCTTGTTCCTGGTTTAAGTCAAGCCTTGGTTTTGGATTTTAATCCTAGAAGTTTTCTATGTTCCTGTTCATGTTTTATAACTAGTTTTACTAGTTATACTTTTTTGTTTAGGGACTAATACTGTACCTGTAATTTCTGGCTGTTCTAGGATCTTGTCACCTCTGGAACTTTATGAAACATTTGGATTATAATTTGATTATCACCTTTTTGGATTATATATCTACTCTTAAGTTTTGTTGTTATTCTACTGTGTGAGGAAGACGGAGAAGGAGGAGGACAAACTCTTAATTTATTGGGACTGTTCAAGGTGTATGCATGATGATTTGAGTTTCATATCTTCATTGAAACTTTCTGAGGATAATTGGTCGAGCCTTTGATATGAAACCTCCTGAGTACAACAGGAAAGCACCAACAAAAAGGGAGATGATGCACAGAATCTCAGAAAAAAAGTTTATAGCTATTTGGAAAGGGCTGCCCCAAAGAGGACATATTTGGAGATAAATCCAAAGAAGTGATTATTGCTTCCAAATCTTTTTATTCATTTACAGATAACTCCTTAAATCTTGAAATTGCCACCATCTGCTTATCTCTGAGACAGAAAAAAAATAAAGGTATTTATTTAGTATTGATCTCAGTGGGAGCACAGCAGGGGAAAAGAGGCTGATAGTATTCTTTGAGAAACCTAAATGAAAGATATATTATTAAAGAGCAATCTATAATAATGTTCTTGTTTTACAGGAGAAGTGTTACACTTTTAGCTACATTGTAAAACAGTTTTATATACCTAGGTGGTGTTTATGTGATGATCTATTCTGGAGGGAGGGAATTAAGCTTTACCTTGTTTCACATTTTATCATGCACTTGAAATATTTTATTGATAACAGAGCCCCTTCAGTCTCCCTAGTCAGATTGACAGCATCAGAAACCTATACAATGGGTCACATTCTTAACAATTTATTACCTGCTGCTCCGCATACTGAGGGGTACAGTGCAAAAGCTTTTGATAGCTGGGTTGCCATTTAATAACAAGGCTATAAAATCTGTGATAGAACATGACCTGTCAAGCCAAAGCCAAATGAATATTTAACCAGAAGTTAAGAGCAGGGAAGCCCCAGAGGAAAAAGCTGCTACCAGCCTGTTAATTAACTGTAAATTGGTGATTTTAACTCCACAAGGCATGCTTCGGCATCTATTCCCGCTGCTCTTGAGTTAGGAGTCATTATGGGTCAGCAGTTACTGAAACAGATACAAGAACTGAACCTTTGGGCAACAAGAACATGTTTTTTTCCAAGATATCTGAAACATCTCAATAGGAATATAATTTAGTCTTAAGACACTGAAAGGGTAGACAAGTATATCTCTCCAGACCTTTGTAAATGGCAACTCCCATCATCCTATTCAACATTATGATGGCTGAATAGAGGAATGCTGTTACAAATGTGTAAGTGGGAAAAAGAAATGTTTATGCCTTTCCCTTTTATTGACCTTCCAGGTTGAACCGAATGATGTATAAAGAAGTTGCTTTCATATTTGGCTGCACAAAATGATAGTGTGCCATGTATTTCATGAACTCTGTGCAAACAAAGTTCTTCCTTCCAGAATTTCTCAGTGTGCAGAGGACTCTAGCCATATTCAACTCAATATGGTTTTAATCAACTTAAAAGCATTATTTTTTATCATTACAATTGGCTGGAGGACTCTGGGTGTTGTACTCCAAAAAACTAGTTATCTTATTGTCGTTATGGTTTCTCATCAGATGTTCCTCATCACCATGGGAAGAGCAATGTATTGTTGATCTCATATCCCAATCTCCTCATCTCACTTTTATCACATCCCAAGGAATTAATGGGAGGAAAACTAGTCAAGAAAGTAAAGCTCTGGTTTGACTTACTAGTGTGGCAATCTCTTTTTGTTAACTATCCTAAAGTCAAGAAATATCACTATAAGACCCAAATGATTTATTGAAAAATGTATCACAATAAATATAACCTGTAATAGTGCCAGCAATATAAATATTTTGATTAAAGAACAATGTGAATCTGAACCAAGTAAAACATTAATGATTACGAACAAAATATATTAACAACAGGAAAAACATAATATAAAGCTCAAAAATTGAATGTAGCTGTAAGATTAGTTGTAACAATCCTGGATTAGTAATACATGTGAGGTTAATAACATATAATTTATGTAGAGTTCATATGGAATATGTCCAAATATATTTTGGATTGTCTTACCATTCACATGATATTGTTTGTGCTCTTTGTATTGTTATATTTGGATATATTCCACACAAGTTGTTGTTTAATTGCATGATATAAATTACTGACACTATTATATGTTATATTTATAGTCATTTTTTTCTCAATATATTATTTGAGTTGCATCGTGATTTTTATTTTTATTTTTTGTTTAGGATTGTTATCTCGGATAATAATCCTTTCTGCATCATTTCATTATCAATCTTTTTGTTATATAGCATTACTCTTAAAATGCTGAGATATGCAACTAGAACACAGTACATTTTTTTTCCCTTTGATTACCAACTTAACATTTTCCCAGCACCCAATTTCAAAATGAGGAGGAAAATGCAAACTGCTTGCAATGGGAGATCTGTCGTGAAGTTTGACAAGCCCTAAGATACAAGTTAAGAAATATCCATTTGAAATGTGAACACCCTATCCACCCATTTTCAGTACTTGGAAGAACATGGAGATAATGCATGGTGTGAGACCTTTGAGAGCATACATGTTTATATAGGAGTTTTTATTTTGTTTTAAATCTTTCTGGCACACCATTATGTCATTTCCTGAGGATAGGTAGTTTCAGAAGGTCTGGAAACAACTTTGAGCTATTGAGATCCATTACCGTGGTCTATACCCACCCTGAATTATTACAAATCAGTGTGCAAAACAGACTAGAAGGTTTAATCCTAGTTATGTTTGGGGACTTTTAGATGGATTGGATCTTTGAATTGCACTTGAATGCAAGAATATTGTTTCAGGAATAAAAATTATATCATTAACCCCTCCCCCAAATTACAACGAGCTTGGTGGCTGCATAATAGGAAGACTCAATACAGTCCATGGGTTACACTTTGTCCAACTCTGTCCCATACACTACCCTTCTGAAAATGTGGTGCTATTGGAGTTCTCAAAGTTATCACTTTGAGCATTCCAGAGCCTTTTAAAATGTAACTGCTCTACATTACTGATGAAAGCAAAAGGGAAAATGTTTGGTTAGATGACGGCACGTTTTTTCCCCCATTGTGAATTGTTTAATCTAAAATGTGCCTTGAGACAGTGTTTCCCAAGCTATCTGATGTAAGGGATCAATTTTCCTCCCTAATCTGTCAGTGACCATTCATTGGCTATAACTGTTTCTTTCTTCCTTGGACAGTAGCTGAACTGCTGATGCTCAAAGACCTCCATCAGACAATGGGATGTTCTACCTTGGAGTGTAGTAGAGTCCCTTTCTTTGAAAGTTTTTTAACAGAGGCTGAATGACCATCTGTTGGGAGGGCATTTATTTATTTATTTATTTATTTATTTATTTATTTATTTATTTATTTACAGTACCTATATTCTGCCCTTCTCACCCCAAAGGAGACTCAGGGAGGATCACAGAACACATATACGGCAAACATTCAATGCTGATTATACAATGACAAGACAGACAACAGATAGAGGTATATTTAGACTTGTTCTCATCCTTCAGCATCTTTTGGAGGCTCTACTCAGTTCCGGCCACAGGAGGGTGTTGTCGCTCCATCTCCTTGCCAAAGAGCTTTTCTTTGATTGTGTGTTCCTGCATCACATGGGGTTGGACTGAATGACCCTTCTGGATTCTTTCAATTTTATGATTCTAAAAATCACTGGGTTTTTAATATTAGTGCCATTTTTAAGGGAATTATCACCTCAAGAAACCACCACTTTATTATTTGTTTTAGAAGCCAGTGTAGTGTCATGGTTTGAGCACTGGGCTCTGGGAGATCAGGACAGAAATCTCCAAATGGGTAAGAAAAACATTAGCTGGCTGTGGGTGGGCCATGCAAATCAAATCAAATCATTCATTTTTTTTATTTCAGTCATAGACCAGCACAGGAAATAAAAGTCACATTTTCATATGAACTTGGTACATTTAGTACAGTTAAAATGTAAATATAAATACTGAAGCACAATAGGGGGTGAGGGAGCGGAAGGGGAAACAGGGCAAAAACATACAATGCACAGGTCTATCAGCAAATTATAGAATCAAGGAAGACGGTAGGCCATACTTTATCAGCCTAAGAAGAGGGCAACAGCAAGCCCCTTCTGAACAAATCTTCTCAAGAAAATCTCAAGAAAATCCCATGATAAGTTCACATTAGAAACAATTTAACAGCACAAAAATCACTTTATTTTAAATTGATACGTCACCCTTCAATATAAATATGTCCAGTACAGTTACACCTGTCAGGAAATGAGGTTGGGGAGAGGAGTTGATATCAACAAGTGTGGTTGGTGTCTGCCATATCAATAGGGAAATAATCCATTCCAGATGTTGCTTCAAGCATTCTCCCAAATGTGTCCAGCACCTAGAACAGTTTCTTTACTGTCATCTGAAACCTGGAGATGATTCATTGCCTGATTAGCATGGGAGACCCTAATCACCAGCGATGTCCTACATTTCAGGAGATGTGCTTGTAGCAGGAACCTATCTGAATTTTGTATGAGACAATAACATAATGATTCTCCCTTAATCACAATACTTTAGTGGTTGCCTTTGAGCTTGACTTGTCTTCTCAGTGACAACTGTGAAATATATCAGGCTGCTGGATAAAAAAAAAAACCACTTCAGTCACCTTGAGATTCTTGGAGAGTTTTTGTGTGATGAAGATACTTCCAAAGATGACTTTTATTATACAAACATTCACGTCACTCATGGAAATTTATGCTCAGAGAATACTATTTTCCTATTTGTAAGGCATGCTGCTAATACCTGTCAATACTTCAGGGGTTTTTTTTAACAATGCAGTGTTTGTTTTTTTGTTGGCATTATTAGGAACTGTTTGTCTGAAACATCCAAACTGCAGAATTGAGGATTTGAATAGGAGTCTTGCCTTTGCCCCACCTTGAAATCTGGACAGATCTGTTCCAGCTTCTGACACCATTAGGCTAGTTTGGGCCTGTCATGGAGTCTTCTAAATTGCAAATGAAATGATAATTTTTTTGAAATTAGTATTAGACCAACAAGATACCCTGATCTAAAAAAGTGACCTAGAACAATATCATACCTGAATATTCCATCTAGTATAATGAGTTGCTATCAATAGCTGCCTTCTTCAACAGAATGTTTAATAATCACCCATTAAAGCAGTCATAACCAGCTGCTGTCACTATTATTGTACCAGTAAATTATTCAACATAATTAACAGTTATGCTTTTAAAATATTTTTTTCTACTTCCTCAACTCATTTCCCCCTTAACCCACTGGTTAGATGTGTGCTAAAGATTGGTTGCATTCTGAGTGTAATTCTGACCATAAACTAATTACCTCCAAATTTGGGTTTCACTCAAGGCAGGAAGCAGGCGGAAGAACGAAAGTGCTGACCTACATATTTATTTTCATTTTTGATATATAAGAGGTCCGTCCCTGCAAAAGCTAGCCTTTCTTCTTTCTGTTGAAAATCAATATGCTATGAATGTTTGCTTTGTGTTTCCACTAGTAACTTTTCCAAAAAACTTGCAGAGATTTATAAGAAAGATACTCTCTCAATGCCTCTCTATTTAGAGATGGGGGGAGTACATCCCCTTCTCATGTCAATCCACATTACTCCTCAAAAGGAGCAATATTTTTGCCGACTAATTGCTTTCACTCACTTAGAAGCTAGCCTTCAAAATAATTCAAAGACCTTATATATTAGGGAGGTGCCAGCTTGTCTTTCACCCCAGAAAGCAAACTGTTTTGGTGCTGTCTTGTTCAGATTATGAACAAGGATGTTATGATGTTCCCTGTTGCTCTTATACTTTTAATGATTATAATTGCTAAATAAGTTTTAAATATGTTTCTCCTGCTTTTGAAGCCAAGATATCTGAAGGATTGTATTTTCCTATATAAAAACTAAGATCATCATGACAAACGTTTTTCTCTCTCTATCCCTCCACCTTCATAGAAGCATTTGACCATAATATCAGAGACAGTATCCATGGTGGCTGCTCCCAGACCTTGAAACTCTTTCCCAAGAGAGAGCAGGGTAGGCCCCTCTTTGCTATCCTTCTGCCAACAAGTTAAAAACCTCACTGGTTCCAGTCTTGTAAGAACTGAATGCAAATGCTTTAAAAATAGTGTAAAAATGACAGAATGCAGAAAAATATTGATGAACATTATCATCATATGCTAAAGATTGTTAGATGGTGTGTAAGTGGGTGCACAAATACTGCTTCTGTTTGCATTTGGATATACAATAGTAATTTTCTATTAAAAATTCTATTAAGTGAAATTAATTATAATGTAGTGTTCATTCTCTATTACATTCACAGCTATAAATATATAACTAGCGAACTATCTAATGCCAACCACGAAGCTCAGACATGAGCAAAAAAGTGACTTTGCTGCACCCCAGAAGCAAAACAGTAAGTACAAAAGAATGAGGGTATTTTAATTGGGGAGCCACAGCCATCCCAAGCTTTAAGTCACCTAAAACCTCAGAAATCAACAGGCAGAAGTGAACATTGAGGATAGTGCATGGTACAGGTTGTGGTGAATAATGGGTCCACATCTCTCCCCCTCCACATGTCTTCCAAAGTTGCCCATCCCTACAATAGCCAATGCAAGACCATACTGCCTGCATGATAGATGGGCAATAGAAGGACGTAGCTATGGAAGGGATGTAAATGGGTCCACTGCCCCATTCCTCCCCATGAAATTGTCCTTCAGTCTTCATATTTCAAGCATTGCAGGGAGTGAGACATTGAATGTCTCTCACACATGGATCTCTGAGCCTTGCTGTGTTCTTAATCCCTGAGATAACTGTGCTTGCTCCTTTTATCAGATGCCTAAACTGTATTTCTAATTTTTAAGTCACTGCAATGCTAGATATTTGAGGGCTGAACGAAATTTTCATTTGGGTGGGCATTGCTCCCCCATAGCTATACATTGCCCTAGAATGCAGAAAATCAGGGACATTTCCAAAGCATGCCAATTTAAGCTGACTCTACTTCCCCAGGTGTCCTCATCTTCCGTTAAGCTTCAACAAACACCTGCCCATTACCCTGTAAGAATCAGCAGTGCCTTATCATCAAGCCCACTGAGCCATTAGTTCAATGCAGAGATTTTCTCAGCAAGCAGTAACTCTCAGTTTTAAAGCCTGGAATCTTTTGCAATTAACTGGCAACTTGTTTTGCCTTCTCTCAATAAGTCTACAGAAACAGGAAGAAAATCAGGGAGTAGTTAGTCACAAATTGAGCATTTCTTATCCAAAATCCTTGGGATCAGAAGTGCTTTGGAGTTTGGATTTTTTCTGAATTTTGAAAATACCTTTATTTGCATATATATATATATGGATCTTTGCTAGATCACACCAAGTTACACATACTCTAATATTTTCCTTTCCTCCAGACACAGCTAAAACCTTCTGCATCCTCCCAAACAAGGCATAAAGTAAAGCATAAAGCAAGGTCTTCATGTTTGTTGTTTGTCACTAACACCTAGTATGGAGAGGTATGCTGCCTATACAAATGGAGGGTCCATTTAGCTGTCATGAATGGCTAATATCTGCCAGGAAATTGTCTCGCTGTTACAAGAAAATACAGGGTAATGAATATCTCTACATCTTGTGATATCATGCCTGCTCAGGGAAAACTTTGTTTTTTAATCCTTAATATAACTTAATGATAGCCCTAAAGACTGAGACCAGAACCATATATAGTAGAGCAGGGGTCCTCAAACGTTTTAAACAGAGGGCCAGGTCACAGTCCCTCAAACTGTTGGAGGGCTGGATTATAATTTGAAGAAAAAAACATGAAGGAATTCCTATGCACCCTGCACATATCATATTTGTAGTGCAAAAGCCACTTAAAAACAATACAATAATTAAAATGAAGAACAATTTAAACAAATATAAATGTATTAGTATTTCAACGGGAAGTGTGGTCCTGCTTTTGGATGATGAGATAGGATTGTTGTTGTTGTTGTTGTGTGCTTTCAAGTCATTACACACTTAGGTTGACCCTAAGCGAGGGCCGGGTAAATGACCTTGGAGGGCCGCATTCGGCCCCTGGGCCTTAGTTTGAGGACCCCTGTAATAGAGTCTCATACTCTTTTTTTATCCTGATAACCATCTTCATTTGTTATTGGTAAGCAGAATTGATATGGACAAATATTTCTAATCACAAGAAACCTGGTGTCTGCAACCACACATTAGTGCTGTGTTCACAATCAGTTTTCTTCTTATTTCTTTTCTTTCTTTTTTTTTTTTTTTGCTTGTGGGGCATTTGTATAATTACTTGACAATTTCTTAATAACCTTCTGGTGTTTGTTTGTATATCTATGTGTGTTTCTACAGTTACAAGCAACAATTCTGCACTATTTTGCTATCTCTAAACTGCCACAAATTATGTCCTCTTTTAGACAGCAATTCATTTTACTTCCACGCTCTCTCCTGTCCCATTATTGACCCTACTGTTTCATTTCCAACCCCAAAAGGAGGCAGTGTTTGCACAAGAGATATTATTGCCCAAATTACAATTTAATTAATGTTGATTTGAGAAGTAATGTTATTAGGCAACCCTTTTATGTCACTGTGATGTTGTTGGTGTTTTTTCTCCTGGTGAAAATCCGATCAAATTCATTAAAATGTGTTGCTAAGGATTAAGCTGCTGATTTATTGACAGCAAGAATGTCACCTTCATCTCACAAGTGCTTGGAGAAATGTTTGGCTCAGTTGGGAAGCTACTGGCATTGATCAACCTTCCACTCCCCCATCCTCCCATTACCATTCAAAGCCTAATGAATAATAGAGACCCCATGTTGGCAGTCATGTTGGGAAAGCCTGTGGCTGTTTGCCTAAAACAAACAAAATGAGGTTTAAAAAAATAGTTTGAAAAGAGTCCCCTCTTTCCCTCTCCAACTATAGCCCTGCACAAAATGGCAAAAGTACCAATGGAACAAATAGCTCATCTGGAAAACTGACTTACAGAACATTGACTGCATCTATCTTTCCAAACTAAGCATATTTTTGCAGAATGTCTATTTAGTCCTGTTCTAAATATTAACAGGACTAAATAAACATTCTGCCAAAAATATTAACTATCACATCATTTATTTATTATATAGCATTACAAAAAAGTTGGCAAATTACTTTCTTTGAAAAAAAATTAGTTACAGGATTTTAAAAAAAACTACAATTTTTAAAAGTAATGCTTTTTAATGCTTCTCATAATGCCTAAAATAGTCATTTACCTATTTTAAATGACTTGTTTAGAATCAGCAGCATACAAAGGAATCACTTAATATATACAAAATATCTGTTCTCTATGATTTAGTGATGCCATACCCCAGTAACTCTAATAGTAACTTTAAAAGTACAGGTTACTATAAGATGTGGGGGAGTTATCCTCAATGCATTACAATAGTACTTTATTGCTAGAGAAAGAAACTCATTGTTTTTAACAGGTTGCTTCAGAGTTCTCGTACAAACACTTTTCAGTCATTCGGGAGATAAACACTTACATTCATACAAATATATTATAAAAAATAAATTCCTGCTCAATTGGATTAAATTGTCATCAAGTTCCTTTCCAGCCCTATGAGTCTATCATTATATGTCTATAAATATTAAAAGTAAAATCAACAGTAAATTTTCAGTTCTACTATATCTCAAGCATAAAATTAGATAAACCAAACCTGTTCTAGGAGCATTTAAAAACACATGGCATTTGAGAAGATAGGAAATCCTTGTGTGGCATCAGAAAGCATCTGCTAACTTATGTAAAAAGTGGATCTTTGTTGGAGTAGTCTGATAAATCAGTGTAATAATATAATAAGGGGTAATGACACAATTTTTCTGATATTTTTGAATGGCAGTTTTCAACAGCCCTAGCTGGCATGGCCAGCTGTTTGGAATACTGGAGATTGTATATTTGTATTTTAAGAGAACTAGATGTATGTTGTATGTTGTGTTTGCACTGTCTGTTTTGATAAGGGCAACTGGCTAATCAATAAAATTGTTCGCTATTCAACATTCGCAGAGCCACTTTTTCCCCATTCTATAGTAAACATAGGAAGCTGCCTTATCCCAGATCATTCCAATTATCCCACTACTGTTTGCTACAATTGCCATTGCAACACATGCTCCAAAACAGAGGTCTGCAAGTCACACTCTACTTGAGTCTTTAAAAAAACCCAAATAAAACAAGAAGATGCCAGAGATTGAACCTGTAGTGACCTTCTATATGCTTTGCTAGTGAGCTGCAATTCCTAGCTAAAACAGAATCTCTGGGATCTCAGATGTTAGTGATAAAACAATATCTCTTGAAAATATTCCCAGACACCAATTCCCTCCAAGCACCTGCTTTGTCAGGCATAGTTTATTATCTCACTTAAGCAATCTGGCAGCGTAAATCTACTCACTTCAACTGGTTTACAACTATATATTTAGTCTAGTGTGACTGTCCCATCACATCTGACATTGAACGCAATATTTAACAAATCCAGTGTCTGCAGAAGATAGCAGCCAGTGGGCTGTATTAGCCCTGGGGCAAGCAATAAAGCTTGTTCGTGAATACAGTGATTATAGGTGACAACAGGAAAGAAGAATTCCAAATGGCTTCACACTCCTTTGCTTTACTATTGTGGAACACAGCTAGTGTTTTCCCTGCAGAGAATATTTTAGGCTCCCGCTCAGGAAAATCAGATGGACAGGCACAGACTCTCACTCCAGGGAGCTGTAACACTGAGTTAGCTCTGAAAGCTTCTGACAGATAAATCATTGTAGGCTTGTGTGCTGAATGTTAGACCACTGGGCTTTTTTATCCAGAGGTCTGTTGAGAAAAGAGTGTGAAGTATTTGACCCTTGCAGCTTGTAAATCTGAGCCATGAAAAAGGTACAACTAACTGATAGCCTGAGTTAATTGCTACCCTCCAACACTGACACCCCTTGCAATAATTCAGTCTTTCAAAGGAGGCTTTAACCGAGTACCCTTCGGGCAGAAGGTCCACAGTAATGAGCCCAGTCAGTTAACCACTCAGGTTTCATTGGGTTGACTAGGTTCCTTTTACTGAGTTGAGCTCTTGGAAGGTGAGACAGATCAAAGGAAAACACTCAATCTCATATTTTTATAATACTTCACAAAGCAAAGAGGTGAAGTGACCAAAGGCTCTGTTTGATCTATGGCTTTGAATAGGCCACAAACAGCACATGAATGGGTGGGACTCCACATGGCTTCCTCAAGGTCTTTTGGACAATCTACAGTTGCCACTGAAATTACACCTGGAGTTAAAGTCAAAGCAATTTGGGGGGATTTCTCTTCAGGTTAAACTTCTGAAAAAATCTAGAGAATCCCTAGATCAAAGGGTTTGGTGAGATGAAAGAGGTTTTTTTTCCCCCAGAGTGTGAAACACATCCTGAATTTGTCCTAGATTTTTATTAAAGCAATCAAATAATAAGATTGGAAAGCATACCTAGGGCAAAAATGTCAAGAGAGAGCTAAAGGTCCAGAATCTATGTCCAGTGATTTTTTTTTCAAATAGATATGCCACAATAACCTATGAATTTGAAATGTGGTTTAGCCACTGTGCCAGATTCCTTTCCAATTTCTTTTTGCTAAACTTAAACCTCATCCTGTCTTTTTTTCCTTTTTCATATAATTTTTATTGCAAATATATGAGAAATGGGGAAGTGTTACAAGAGTGGATATAGAACAGAGGCTTTTTAATATCTTACATCTTCATCTTCTTCCATTGTTATCTAATACAAAAAAACCTTTCAATTATATTTTTAAAGGAAAAGAGAAAAAATAACATTTCTTTTCTAATCTGTAACAGAAGAATAGAAAGTGGTGTACAGTGTATTGAAACAAAGGAGATAGAAAGGTTAAGAAATGGAAAATAGAAAGCCCTAACTAATACTTCCTACCCTGTCTCTGCTGTTTTCTTCATAATCAAAAAATCTGTCTTTTTCATCATGAAACTTCTTATCTCTGTTAGATTAACTATCTAGGATCCCTTGGATATTATTAGGGATCCTGTTATTCTTGTCACTAACATCTCTATTTTTTATTTTCTTGATATACTTACATTCCTGTACTGCTATCCCTTGATACCTTAGAAAACTCAATATTTTCATTTTATTTTCTTCTTTTAAATAGTTGATAAAAAGCTGCTATCCTTTTTCAAACTTTGGAGGATCTCTCAATTGTATAAGCCTAGTCAGTTTGCCCATCTCGAATTATTACAGTATTAGATTTCTTCTTCAAATGTGAGTGGGGGAATTCTGGCAATTCTATAAACCTGGTCAATTTGTCATTTTCTGGCATAACCATTATTTTTGTGATCCATATATCTCGAGCAGGAATTTATTCTTGTTTTCAGTCATTGTAAATAATGAAAAGCTTTTCTCCTCCTGTTTGGCGAATTTAGTCCATTTATATTTAAAGAAAGCATCTTTAGGTTCCTCTTTCTTGAGCTAGTAAATGATCATCCAATTTTTCTTCCCAGCCAGAATCACTGGGGTGTTGTGTGGTTTCCAGACTGTATGGCCATGCTCTGGGAGCATTTTCTGCTCTGAAGCTGCCAGCCATACACCACAAATACCCCAGTGATTCTTGCCATGGAAGCCTTCAAAAATACAAGTTCATTCTTTATTGTATGTTGGGATTGGACCCTAAAGGTCCTGTCAATTTCAGTCTTGTCTACTTGCTCTGGTCTACCAAGGATTTCGGTTTTTGCCATATCAAATTCCTGTACAGATTCCAGTATTCCTCTCGACCTCAAAAAGTATTCTCTTTGTGAATATTCTAATCTTTGAAATTGGGTTGAATTTCTTTGGAAATCCATTTGCTTCTTCTTTTGTGCCTCTTCAATTATCTTTATTTTCTGTTTTTGCTGTTTCTGCTGATTCAAAATATCATTCATTGTGTCTGCGGTCTGTTGCATATCTTTCTTCATCTCTTGTTGACCTTTATGAACTAATCTTCAACCTGTGTGATTTTCTTGTCAATCCTTACCTCCAAATTTTTCATTCCATCTGTAAAGGTGTAAGGAATGGATGTTTGAATGTCTGTAGAAGGGCAGAAGGAACAGGCCTAAGGAAAAACTAGCATGGAGTTCTCGCAAGGCATGATATGGGTCAGACTTGGCACTCAAAGCGAGGAAGCAGCAAGGCATAGCTGAATGACAATGAATGATAAGGTGTGCGGCCGAGCATGTAAGGAGTGTAAGGAGCGTGCAAGTGTACCCCATAAATTATGTGGCCTGGAATGTGGATTTCCTGAACTTGAAAAGAACAGGACTTGAAAGGGACAGAACAGCATGATTATTAAAAATAAGAAAAATGGATTTTGGCCTATAAATACAGGGGACCCCAAGAACATGCATGCTTCCTGATCCGCTGCAACAGGAACGTCCACACCTTCTCAGAGGAAAGCTGATCATCTTCGTCTGGAGAAGGCCTGTGTGTGAGAGAGTATGTGTGAATGTATGTGTGCACAAGAGCTCTCCCTTGATGCGATTCTGATATGATTCTATGATGATTGTATTTCAATAAATGTTACATGATTAGTGTTAAAACCAAATTTGGTCTCTAAAGTGTCTCATTGGTCTAAACTACCTTACTATTCCTTGAACACTCTGCACAAAAGAACAGGTACCTCTTTGGGTACCTGTTCTTTTTCTGGAAGAGATTCTCTCCTGGAAGTTTCTTTCTGGTCTTGGAATCTTGATCTTGTTGACATTGCTGTCATTTCTATAGCCAAGCTGTCTTTTTTTTAAAGAAGTCTCAAAGATTTGTTATAGTTCCAAATAAATGATAGGCAGAAGCAATGGAACAATCAGCAATTGCTGTTTTCAATAATAAACAGGGACAAGACAATTCTCTGCATTCATCTGAAGAGGTCATTAGAACATTGATATTGTTATTTTAATGAAGTATTTTATATATGTATTTAGATAAGTCAACTATGAGAAAAGGGTATTGTCTGATATATATAACCCTACTGACTTTAGTGGGTTTAATCAGTAATCCCACACTGTGCTGTGGGATCATAAATGAATATGTATAGCCATCTGAATGATATGGTTAGCCAAAGTACCTTGGCACATGTACACTCATTTGCATTTCTCCTTACCTGTAAATTTTACTAGGTATCTTCCTTTGCTGCTGCTAGACTTGAGGAGAAAGATTCAAATGATTCCAATGACAACTTTCATTGTTTTCCCCTTCATGCCAAAATTATATGGAAGTGATAAAAATAAGCTGTAAAGCATGAAATATGACATGATCATGTGTAAACTAATGGACGACGAACCTGGACTACGCTTGGATGATGAGAAGATTGGGTACAGTTGTTTTTCATAATAATTGTGCATTGTAATTGCTTATTGGTAATTTATGGATAATGTGTTAAGTCAATTGTTATATGTTGTATGGAACCACTGCTGTTTCTACTGTTTTTACTGTTTGTGAACCACTGTGAGTCGCCTTTGGGCTTGAGATACAGCGGTATATAAGCAAAGTAAATAAATAAATAAATAAATAATAAACTAACAACAGATCCCTTGATCCCAAGCCTGATCAGCTCCAAAGCTCTCTGTCCTTTTTTTTCTTGCCAGATTCTAGAACAAAGAGTAAATGGCTTCATTTTGCTTTCTCTTTTTCATACAACACAAACACCTAAAGCCTAGGTGTCAAACTTTTATTCTACAGTACAGACCCTAACAGAACATTTCAAAGCTTTGTCACTTCTCTGCCAAATTCAACCGAAGGCAACCTCTCCACAGCCTGTCAAGAGACATCTCAGCATAAGAGACCGGGCAAGAAAGAAATATCAAATAAAATGTCCTTCCATATATTCTCCGATATTGCAAAGCCAACATTGCAACTGAACTGACCAAAAATCAAGCATTGGTGGTCACATCCTTTCTCTTCTTCTGAAGCTCCAGATGAAGAAATTAAGGAAGTCTGAGATACAAAGTTTGGAAGTAACAGACAAGAAGGTTACAAATAGCTACAGTTGGCCCTCCCACAGTTTCTGCATTCATAGATTCAGCCATCCACAGATTTTAAATATATCCAAAAAGCATTTGTGGATATTGAGGGCTAACTGCAAATGGTTTTACCATTGGTAGAAGTAAGAGGATATGTAATGGGAACAGAAGACATGGAAAGATTCTTCAGAGCATCTAGTTCATTGTGCCTTCATAAATTACTAAAAGAGCATATAGAGTAGAATCATAGAATCATAGAGTTGGAAGAGACCTTGTGGGCCATCCAGTCCAACCCCCTGCCAAGAAGCAGGAAAATTGAATTCAAAGCCCCCCAACAGATGGCCATCCAGCCTCTGTTTAAAAGCCTCCAAAGAAGGAGCCTCCGCCACACTCTGGGGCAGAGAGTCCCACTGCTGAACAGCTCTCATAGTCAGGAAAAGTACTGTATTATGAAAATGTTTGCAAAACTCTCTTTTTCTCTCCCCCCCCCCCCATACACACACACACACCATAGCAATTGAAAATTCGACATTACAAAAAAAATTAAACCAGCCGGAAAGACACAGGATGTGGCCAATTTGTGCATTGTTAGACTTTTCAGGAAATGATTGCTTGCTTATTTACCATTTTAATTTTAACTAAATAAAAAAGAGAAGGACTTCAAATATTGAAACCTCCCCACTCTACAAAAATATGGAATGGCGGCTCTCATTTATCCCCCTCAAACGATTGAGATGTTTCTGAGTCACCACAATGCAAGTGTGGTGCAATGTAAAGAACACTAGTTGCAGAGATTCCAAGAAATGTATATGTGGGGAAGATAGAGTCTGAGCCAGGAATGTACAAACCACTGTCTCCAGCTGCATGCCTATGGCCAAGGGTCACACCACCCTTGGCTTAGAAGTAATTCATATCAATATGCAACAAAACAAGCTGAAGTTTTTTTAGAATGGCATCTTCTTTTTCTTAAACCTTTCCACGAAAAACCTTTAATTATTCTGTCTGTACATGCATTCCCTCCTCCATATGAAATGCATCACTAGCGACAGCCAACTTTCCATGCTCTGAGACCAAGAATTATTTTCAGTGAACTCCCCCCCCCCCCAGTTTGTGATGACACAACAGAGATTTTGTCTACCCTCACAGCACTTCCTCTTCAAGGAGCTATTTTCCCACAGTTAAATCATGAAATGGAGAACCCTGCTGCTTACTTTCCCCCGGAGGTCAAAAGGCCATGAATTGCGGTGGGGGAGTGAGGGGAGAATATACTACTGAAGAAGCAGTCGAGCTTTACCTGGGTGATGGCAAGTATGCAGAAGGACATGAGGAGAAGCTAAGTTACAAGCAGAGGATTCAAATACATTCTTCGCCCTTAGAGACTGCCAGTCATTCATCTGGAAGGGGGAGATATTGAAGTCTGTATTTCCATCATTATGTCTCTTCAAACACTGAGACTATTTCAAGGCTAGACATTAGGGATGAACAAAATGATTCCTGGGGCCACATGCAGCCTCCTCCCAAACATTCAGTCTCTCCTAGGAATGCCCTTTTTCTGGGGACTTTTAAAAATAGTTATTAGAAGTTTATACAGAATTTCAAAGGCTGGAAAACTGTCCTCAGGATCGACTGATTACCAAACACTTCTATTTATTATTTATTCATTTATTTATGTCGCTTCTATCCCACCCATATCAGCCCAAAGTCGACTCAGAGCGGTGTAAAAATTGGTAACAATTAGATGCCATATATAAAAATACATCAGTTAAAAGCAAAAAATCACATCACAATACATTTAAAAACCATAAAAGCAATAAACAATAAAAAATTATAAAAACTATGTCTTCTTGTTCAGTTCCTCAACCATTCTATGTCTTCCTTGCCATTTTCTTTCCTGCTTGTTACACTTGAATGTCCCAAAAGCAATGAGAGCAATGTCTTTCTCATGACAAAGTTTCAATAATCAGGAGTGCCACAGACATCCATTTTTCATACACATGTACAAACAATACATATTTTGCTAGCATATGTACCTGTTCCCAAACATAGTGCAGTCCTTTTAGAAAATGGAATTCTTCAATTTTCAGGAGAAAAGTATGAGATTACATTTGTTCATTCGTTCAGTCGTCTCCGACTCTTCGTGACCTCATGGACCAGCCCACGCCCGAGCTCCCTGTCGGCCGTTACCACCCCCAGCTCCCTCAAGGTCAGTCCAGTCACTTCAAGGATGCCATCCATCCATCTTGCCCTTGGTCGGCCCCTCTTCCCTTTCCCCAGCATAATTGTCTTCTCTAGGCTTTCCTGTCTCCTCATGATGTGGCCAAAGTACTTCAACTTTGTCTCTAGTATCTTTCCCTCCAGTGAGCAGTCGGGCTTTATTTCCTGGAGGATGGACTGGTTGGATCTTCTCGCAGTCCAAGGCACTCTCAGAACTTTTCTCCAACACCACAGCTCAAAAGCATCGATCTTCCTTTGCTCAGCCTTTCCTAAGGTCCAGCTCTCACATCCGTAGGTTACTACAGGGAATACCATGGCTTTGACTAGGCGGATCTTTGTTTTCAGTCTCTGGAGTGGAAGTCATTTTAGAACTGTTTGTGTGTGGTTTTTTGTTTGTTTGTTTGTTTTTTCTTTTTGCATTTTTTTGTAATTTTTTTGGACTTTTTTCACTTTCTTGGAATTTATTTTTATGGTCTTTTTTCTCTTTTTTTCTTTTTTCTTTTTTTTTTTTTTTGACTAGGCGGTTCTTTGTTGCCAGTCTGATGTCTCTACTCTTCACTATTTTATCGAGACTGGACATTGCTCTCCTCCCAAGAAGTAAGCGTCTTCTGATTTCCTGGCTACAGTCTGCATCTGCAGTAATCTTTGCACCTAGAAATACAAAGTCTGTCACGGCCTCCACGGTTTCTCCCTCTATTTTCCAGTTGTAAATCATTCTTGTTGCCATAATCTTGGTTTTTTTTACTTTAGCTGCAACCCGGCTTTTGCGCTTTCTTCTTTCACCTTGATTAGAAGGCTCCTCAGCTCCTCCTCGCTTTCGGCCATCAGAGTGGTGTCATCTGCATATCTGAGGTTGTTAATGTTTCTTCCAGCAATTTTCACCTCAGCTTTGCATTCATCCAAGCCCCGCACATCGCATGATGTGTTCTGCATACAAGTTAAAAAGGTTGGGTGAGAGTATGCAGCCTTGCCGTACGCCTTTCCCAATCTTGAACCAGTCTGTTGTTCCGTGGTCAGTTCTGACTGTTGCTACTTGGTCCTTGTACAGATTCCTCAGGAGAGAGACAAGGTGGCTTGGTATGCCCATTCCACCAAGAACTTGCCACAATTTATTATGATCCACACAGTCAAAGGCTTTAGAATAGTCAATGAGATTACATATCGAAGTACAAATGCATAATTAATACAATAATCAATGAGATTAATAGTCAATGAGATTACATATCGAAGTACAAATGCATAATTAATACAATAATTCAGAGCTGCAAACAGAGTTAACGAAAACTGTTCTCCACATTCAGTTGGGTGAATATATCCATACATTGTTGATACATTCATCCATAAGATATATTTGTAGAGGAGGCAATTCACCACTTCTGCCTAAATCTCCATGTTCTGGCCAGTCTTCTCTTTTCTTGGAAGGACTTGGAGTTGTGGTCTATAATCAAGGATAGTTGATTTTTCTGACAGAGCAAAAATATAGTCTCATCATGATTCATGATGAGACTTCTCTATGGTGGCCCCCTAACTCTGGAACTCACTCCCCAAGGATATCAGACAGGCCCCCACATTGGCAGTCTTTAGGAGGAGCCTGAAAACGTGGCTGTTCCAGTGTGCCTTCCCTGAATAAAGGAAACAATTCCCTGCAAAATATCCTGAGAAGCACTTTAATTGCTGCTCTCTACTTTTCATTTAAAATCCTCCTACTAGATACATCCTCTGTTCATGTCCAGCATTTATTTTTAAAGTTTTAACTATTACATCTGGCCTGGCCATAGGTTTTTAAATCCTTGTGTGTTATTGTCTATGTGTGAGTTATATTAACTGTATTGTTTATTTTGCTTATTCCCTGTTGGTTTTATTGATGTGTTGTTGGGCTTGGCCTCATGTAAGCCACTCTGAGTCCCTTGGGGAGATGGTGGCGGGGTGTAAATAAAATTATTATTATTATTATCATTATCATTATCATTATCATTCATATCTCTAGGTTCTCGCTTATCAGGATGGGCTTATGAGTGAAGCAGAAGAGGAAAAACATTACTTTGGGAATCATGGTTTCCTGCTGGGATTCTGTGGTCAAAAATGTAGCTTTTAAGTTCACATGAAAGGGAACCATTCCTCAGATGTTCCTTCTGGATTGGTATACTATGAGCACTGTTGAAATACATATTCAGGTGCTGCTCTGAGGGGTGAGGGAGGCATTTTTCTCCCATTTCATCCCCTTCTTTTTTCCTTAACTACTGCAAGAGTTGTTGGCCTATGCAACTATGCATTATTTTTAATTTAGCATGTCTTTTGGGAGGGGGTTCATCCTACCTCTCGTTTTCCCCAGGTAGGCTGAAAAATTGTCCTTTTCACTGTGAATCTGATGTCTTCCTCGTTCCTCTCTCCCTTGTTTTTGAATCACTTGTTTTTTCCTTCTTTGTATGTCAGGAAGTAGCACAGTAGTAGTAGTAGTCACAGCCAGTAGCATTGCTAAGGAGGGTGCATAGGGTCCAACTGCACTCTGTGACACTATCAGAAGGCTGAACATCAGAATGGCTGTCTATAATTTTTGTGCAGTATTTTAGCAGAATCATATTAATGTTTAATACAAAAAGTATACCTATAGTTAACTATATCTACAAAAACATTTTGTGAGCCTAGCTTCTATGTACCATATCAATGGAGATGCCCTGGGCAGGGATGACAAGGACAGGGGATATCCGAACTCTGGCACCAAGGAGCAAGAGCAGGAGAAGAGCAGGAAAAGGGGTCTGGTGGCCGAAGAGGAAGCTTCCTGGCTAGAACCAGCTCCTTCTCTCTGGCAGAGTGGGCAGCTGTAAGCTCTCCTGCTTTCTGACAATGAGTCATTTGTAAGTTGGATGTTTGTAACTCACAAACTACCTTTACATGCTTACAAACTGAATCATTTAGCCAGAGAAAACTAACTGGGGGCCTTTCCACACAGCCCTATATCCCAGAATATCAATGCAGACAATCCCACAATATCTGCTTTGAAGTGGGTTATCCGAGTCCACACTCAGATAATGTGGAATTTTCTGTCTTGATATTCTAGGAGATAGAGCTGTGTGAAAGGGCCTTAGATCTTCTGTAGAAGGAACTTCCCCACATCCTCATAAAATGTGCCTGTTATGATAGTGGAAAGAAGGAAAAACACTTCACCTAAGGCTCTTAAAATTCAGACTAGATTATATAGGGAGATGTGGCCTTTTAAAGGCCATAAACAGCGCTCTGAATTTTGCCCAGCAAAGCTCTTTCAATAGGGGACTTGCATGATTGCTGTAATCAGTTCCCATCAGAAGCTTGGCCATAACATTGTAGATCTGTTACTACATATAATGGTTTCCAAAGGCAACCCCACATATAGTGTGTTACAGTAATCCAAATTAGATATAATCAAGGCATATGTCCTTGTAGCCAGATCCAACTTATCACTAGTTGTATGATCAATATCTGTAGAGGAGAACAGATAGTATAAAATACCTTGGGTAGATAAGTTGCCTTATGATCAACTGCTTCCTAAAGATATTTTGTGCACTTGTGAAGCAGCTGCCTGATATGTTGTTCCTAAGATAAGAACAATACCTGATAATGCTGGTGATATGCCATTAGATACTGCACTATAGTACAATGCTTGTTACGAAAGAAGTACAACAGATGCCTTTGATTCACTGTATAATATAGAGAGGCCTGGAAATGGTTGATTACTTCCACAGATGTCTGCTTAGAAATGTATAGTTTAAAAGATGAGGCTGTAGATGAATGGCTACAGTATATTGTGTGAGAGGAAGAATTCCTTAAAAACCAGAACCAGTCTAAATTGTCTATATCAATTATATGCCTTTACTGAGAAGTCTATATTCCTCCCCCAGGGAAGTGTATATCTCTGTATATACTGATTTCATAATGTTAATAAAGAACTAAAAGATTACAAAGCTGCACATTTATTTCCCCATATCAAATATTCTAAAATGCTGATAATCACAATCACTTAAGGGGTGTGTAGATGTTATGCCTGCTTGGTAGGATAGTACCGTCATCCATGAACAAGAAAACATAGGTGACCAACCACCTCATCATATTGACTTATTTCCCCATACAAGGACACTTCAGGTTCATTTCAGTGATGGAGGGGGACGGAGGTCATCACATGATGTTGAACTACTTTCAATGGTCATGTGTTCCCATCCATCATTGAACTGAACCTGAAAGAGGAAGCTCCCACCACAGGTGAGTAATCATCCTGTGAGCTGCTACTGCGATTTAATCTGCTCTTTAAGGCTAAAAACACGTGGGATGGGAAGGATTCTTCCCTGTCCTGTTTTGTTGCAGCAAAGCCAGAAAGAGCTACTGTAAACAGAGAGCAGTGTTTGACTGGGAAGAGTCAGCAGAGAAAAAAGATAAAGAGAAAAAGAGATTTTTTTTCGGCTGATAGAGAAGCTCTAAAGGCAGGGAGGACTTGACAAGGCTTCCCCCATGTGATGAATGTGAAGGCGGGCAACAAGAGGTCAAGAATGCTTCAAAAAACCAGTGGGATGGGAAGGAGTAAAAGTTTCAAAGAGTGATTTGCAATCGAAAAGCATTATTGCCATAGGGACAGACCCCCATGTTTCTGTACAAATCTGTAAGTCAATGTGATGAAGTCCCAAGTTAGTAGACTTTAGCGTACTGACATATGGTAACAGACAAAAAAAAAACCCTCAACTAAAGGTTTAAAAAGCTTACCAATTAAGGTGGTAAGTTTCTGGATTCTATTATGAAAAACTACAAGTAGAACATGTTTTATGTATGTTACAAACCAAACAGGGAGAAATGTGCTCTTTCTGACATCATTTTCTTCATGACTGATCATTCGAGAACACGATATTTCTGCACACATACATTTACACTTGCAGTTGCAAGTGGTGCAGAACAGAATTATATGATCATGTGATGGCTATTTATCTTAATATGTTCCACTTCTTTTCTTTGACCAGATTTACACAGCAATCACATATGCTTAAAAATAGTTTCAACAAACTGCACTATCTTTATTTGCCTCTGTGTTGAATTTGTGCAGGTGATGCATAGTTTCTAAAATAATTATTTAACAGTAAATTAATGCACACTTAATTTGGGAGGAAGTTTCACTGAATTTAGCAAGACTCGCTTTTACATAGACAGGCATAGGAACTACAGTGTAAAAACTTGTTAAAATAACTCCCAGAAATCCTAACAATTGGTAAACTGGCTGAAATTTCTGGGAGTTGTAGGCCAAAACATCTGGGGACCCACAGGTTGAGAACCACTGCTATAGAATTATGGGGGTTGTAGTTTTACAAGGTATTTAATCTTCTCTGCCAAATAGTACAATTCCCAGGAAACTGTAGCATTGAGCCACGTCAGTTAAAGTAAAGTAAAATCGCATTAATTATACTGTGAGTATGCACCCTGAGATAAAGATGACTCAGGGGAAAATGACAACAAAGCAGTAGCAAAGAGTGAGAAAATATATGACAAATGTATAGGACTTCAGTCCCTAAAAGGATCTAATAAGTATTTTGCTCAATCCTGCACTAGAGCTTATGTAAATGCTAAGCATATAGACGGTGATGATTACACTGGCCCACACACATTTTGGTGCCTCTAAATGTTAGGCCACTTTCTGGTATATTTGACCTGCTGATTCCAAAAATGGCACAAATTTTCCACTATCAGCTCTAGTTTTGAGATGCAGAACATATGCCATATACCAGTGTGGTGAAGTGTGATTTTTAACCTATAGTCATGTATAATTATAAGTAGGTGTTAAAAGGGGTAAGTATTTAAAATAGCATAACTGGGGGATGGTAGCCACCTCAGCTCACTCTGAGATGGGTTGCCATGGTAAAAGGGGAGAAGCCAACTACCACTTGGCAAAAGCAGGTATGTTAAATAGGCAGTCTGTGGTCAGAGAACCGCAGGGAAGGCTGGTTCTACTGTGTTGAGAATCAGGAAGGTTTAGGCTTTTAGCCTGTGTGGTTTAGATAGGCCAAGTTGACTTATTTAGATAGTAGTTAAAGTTTGAGGGGAAAAAGGAAGAGAACCCCAGTAAGAATCTTTACTGTAACAGAGATAACAGAGGTAAAGAACAGGCTAGTACTTGGAGTAATCTGTTAAGGAAAGAAACACATTTTGAAGGAAATAAGTTTAAAACCTGTCTAGCGGAAAGAACAGTCCTCTTAAGAGTTGTTTTATGAAAGATTATAAATGTAACAACTAAAGGAATGTACCACTAGGAGTTAAGAAACACTGAAACCATTAAGCTTTCATAACTCAATAAACTTATTACAGTTTCTCTTAAATTCAAGCCTCACTTTCGTATACTTTTGAGTCAAGCCATGCTACACATCAAAGGAAGATAAACAAAATATTACAAGCTAGTGGCTGTGTTATTGAATTTGTAGATTCATTACAAATTGTAGGAGACTCTGACAAAGCAGTAACATCCCTACAACTGGTGGCATTGTTACAGCCAGTCTTTATCTGCTCATTCATTAAAAAAACACGGAAATCATGTCTAAGAACTAGAGCTGATGTGGTCTATCCAATGGAATTCACTGAATTAGCACCCCAAATAAACTCGGAGACAGACCTAAAAACCAAGACACCGAGAAAAACATTTTGTTTTGTTGGGCTGTGTTATTGTTTGTCTACTGCAGTGGGTTAAAGGAAAAACTGATTGAAAGAAACCAAGAAAGCTGAAAATCTAGAATTATGCTACTGAAATTGGCTATAGACACATAAATTTAGTGCTAGATATTTGTTCATCACAAGCCTATATGACCCAAGAACATAGGCAAGATTGCATTTTTCCCCAATCTAGTTATTTTACATTCATAGCTTGAAATGCTGGATGGAAGATAGCTCTTCTCCCACATATGATGTGCTATATGAAACCAATATTCTTGAGGCACTCAAAAGAAACAGAAACAATCAAAGGCCAAGGCACGGATTTATTTAGCATATTGCTTTTCCCTTCCCCTTCACTTCTTTCTTTCTTCACTGCAATTGGCCTTTCTACAGGTGCTGGATTGATAACAATGTTAACTCAGAGTCAGGTGTCAGGACTCTAGGGTTCCAATGGAATTGAACTTTACCTTCTAAATTAAGGAGTGAAAAGCTGTTTTCTCCTTGCTGCTGGCAAGATTCCCAGGTTGCAAAAAAAATCCACTTGTGATATTTGAAAGCAGACAGACTACATGTGATCTTTCCAAATTCAATTTAAGTTACTTCTTCAAAGGGGAAAATACATTAGCTACCATCCAACACTTCCAAAGTTCATGGCGTGAGCTGCTTTGGATTTTCATGCAGCTAGTCAGTATAGTGTTGTGGGTTCAGCACTGGCTTGAGACTGTGTTCTCTCCATTTCTTTACACTGCTGAAATAGAGTCCCGTGGAAGTCATCACATGACGCAAAGACACTTCTGATGGTTGTCCGTGGGACTCCATGGCAGCAGCACAGAGAAACAGAGGAAAGACACTATTTTCAGAAGTTGGGTGCTACCTAAGGCCCCTTCCACACAGCTGTATAAAATTCACATTGAACTGGGTTATATGGACTCAGATAACCCAGTTCAAAGCAGATATTGTGGTTTATCTGTTTTATATAGTTACTAGCTGTCCCCTGCCATACATTGCTGTGGCCCAGTCTGTTGATCTGGAAAATAAAGTAATGAGAAAGTGTTGGTTTCTAATATATGTAATTTCTTTATGCTTGAGGGTAAACAGTATTTCTTGCTGTTTGTTTGTCAGTGTTGATGTGGAGAATGTCTGGTTTACCCAACCTGGAACATGCAAGATATCATTGTCCTTCTTTAAGGGTCTCTTTCAAATCTATGATAACTATATCTGTATGTGAATCATATCTATCTATCATCTGTCTGTCTGTCTGTCTGTCTGTCTGTCTGTCTGTCTGTCTATCTATCTATATCTATGGCTGGATGGCTCTTTGTCAGGAGGACTTTGATTACGTTTTCTTGCCCTGATGAAGGGAGTTGAATTGGATGACCTTATTTTCTGTTGGTCATGGGGTTCTGTGTGGGAAGTTTGCCCCAATTCTGTTGTTTGTGGGGTTCAGAATGCTGTTTGATTGTAGGTGAACTGTGAATCCCAGTGACTACAACTCCCAAATGTCAAGGTCTATTTCCCTCAAACTCCATCTATGTTCATATTTGGGTGTATTGAGTGCTTGTGCCAAGTTTGGTCCAGATCCATCATTGTTTGAGTCCACAGTGCTCTCTGGATATAGGTGAACTACAACTCTCAAACTCAAGTAAAAGCCCACCAAACCCTTTCAGTATTTTCTGTTGGTCATGGGAGTTCTGTGTGCCAATTTTGGTTCAATTCCATCATTGGTGGAATTCAGAATGCTCTTGGATTGGAGGTGAACTATAAATCCCAGCAACTACAACTCCCAAATGACAAAATCATAACTTTTTGAGTGATGGTCACTCTGTGTTGTGAGACGTTTCGTTGCCAAATTTGGTGTGATTTCGTTCATTGGTTCTTTTGTTTTTAAGGTACTCATTATGCACAGAGCAATTTTATATATATAGATGATATGGCTGTGTGGAAGGGCCCTAACTCCCAACTGCAAGAGCTGTAGAGAAGGCAGGGAAAGGTGTGGGAAATCATAGAAAGGACATGTGATGACTGCCATATCTGAAAACCAAAAGACAAGGTAGGGAAAAAAAGAAGATGGTTCCCTCCATTTTCCCCGCTTCCCTGCTTTAAAGTGAGGAGTTCCAAAGGCCACGAATTGGACCTCTACTGATTAAAACCTACTGATCGTACTTGAACAAATTGTACTCTCTCAGCCTCAGGGGAAAGCAATGGCAAGTATCTTCTGAACAATTCATGCTAAGAAAACTCTGTGATAGGTTTACCTTAGGATCATCATAGAATGGAAATGACTAGAAGATACACAACAACAATTTATGTTATGGGGAATGGACTGTGGACAGGTTTTGGACTCAGTCGTTGGTCGCAGAATTCAGATTTAGGTATGGCCAACCAGTTAATACTATTTTAAATGGATTTTGAATTTAATTTAATGTTTTTACTTATTATGTTATTTTGTTTTACTATGTCTTGTATGTGGAGGCATCAAATTGCTGCCAGATATAAGCCACCCTCTGTGGGTTGAGAAGGGCAGGGTACAAATGTTTGAAATAAATAAATAATAATAAATAATGATAAATAATAATTTGTGTCAAATGACTGGTTTTACCATGTGAGGCATCACACGGGATTTAGTGCAGAGTCCATGCTTGAGATACGGATTCCATACTCATACCCCACCTTCTCCAAAAACACTAAATTTCATATTGCATTGCTCCATTCTGCACTTTTAGTTGTATTGCACTATAACAAAAATAAGTTAGGATTGCAGTATTGTTGGCTATAGAGGAAAAATGTTGTTCTAAAAATCATTTTGAAGACAAGGCATTTTCCTGGTAATGGAAAAAGGTTTTCCCACTGCTCAGTCTTCTACTGTAGTTGAATGGGGTTGACTATAGTTGGCCATTGTGGCTTTTGCACTGATTTATTAAAATGAAAGAAAGAGGAAATGTTAAAGGAAATTCAGGAACTCTAATTGCTCTAAATTCTTATACGAAGTCTTCACTGGTAATGAAGACTGCATAACAGAGTAGACAGGTAGCCAGTCTAATTGTAAACAAACTAAAGAGAAAAATGGTCTGGAAGAGAACATAAATAAATGATAGACTTGTAATGAACCTAAGAAAGATTCTCCACTAAAACAAAAGGTTACTAGTGTCACATGACTAATGTAATCAGATGGAAGACAGCCAATAATCATAGTCTCCAAGTGATATGTCATTGAATAAAATATACTAGTAAGATTATTGATTTGATTGGATGGAAATTATTGTTCATACAAAGAAATTAATATTGTTTACATAAGCAGAGGCTCGTAAGGAACTGCCTCTGGTTGGATCATTATCTTTTCTTTCCCCTGAGACTGAGAGAGTGTGACTTGCGCAAGATCACTCAGAGTGAGAATTTGAATCATAGTCCAACGCTCAAACCACTAGACCACTGACTTGCCCCTGACTTTGGGTAATGTGGATCGAGGCTGTGTTAAGGTGGCCTTGATCTGCATTACCCCAGCTCAGTCCTGTGCAGCATTTCACCATTGGGAGGAGGATCCTAATCTACACCAACCTAAGTGGTCACTGCAGAGGGTGCCTACATTTGCCAAGCTTCATGGCATCCCTTGCTGGCTGTCATACACTAATGTGGATATTTTGTTTACATTTATAGAATCATAAAGTTGGAAGAGACCTCATGGGCCATCCAGTCCATCCCCCTGCCAAGAAGCAGAAAAATTGCATTCAAAGCACCCCTGACAGATGGCCATCCAACCCATTTAAAAGCCTCCAAAGAAGGAGCCTCCACCACACTCTGGGGCAGAGAGTTCCACTGCTGAACAACTCTCACAGTCAGAAAGTTCTTCCTAATGTTCAGATGGAATCTCCTTTCTTGTAGTTTGAACCCATTGTTCTGCGTCCTAGTCTCCAGGGCAGGAGAAAACAGAGTTTGCTCCCTCCTCCCTATGACTTCCTCTTACATATTTATACATGGCTATCATGTCTCCTCTCAGCCTTCTCTTCTTCATGCTAAACATGCCCACCCAGCTCTTTAAGCCACTGTTATTTTAGAATTTGTCTACTACGTATAGTTTAATGTATTCCTGTCAGGTTTAATGTACTGATGTTAGGTTTTAATTTGATGTTAGATTTTAATGTTGGTTTTATATGTGGGTTTTTGCGGGGGATTTTATCTTATTGTGTTTTATGTAGGCATTGAATGTTTGCCATTGTTATGTTGGAATCCACCTTGACTCCCCTCAAGGAGATAGGGCAGAAAACAAATAAAGTTTTATATTATTATTATTATTATTATTATTATTATTATTATTATTATTATCATCCCAGGAGTTACCATTGCAACTTTATTGCCACCGCCGCAGGCAGACAGGCAAACTTCAGGAAAAGCATTCTAGGAATATTGTGGTCCAATTCAAATGCTTCTCCCCTGACCTTGTATCTAGGGAAATTTGTGAAATTGGAAAAGGACTAACTTGTTTCTCCATTCATCTTATGTTTCCCCTCATTTTAAAAAAAGAACCTTGCATACAACTTTCCACATGTTTTCCTTCATATTTTTTTTCCAATATATGTGTTTTGGTAAGCCATACCCCTAACACCATTTATTGTTTTCACTAATATTCATACGTCAGACAAAATTTTCCCAAGCATGAATCTGTATGCATTTTTTAAAGAAATAGAAACCAGCCCAACAAAATTCAGAAGTGTTTTCCATCCATATATTGATTCTAACTTTCCATTCATACATTAATTCGAAAATACATAGGTTATCAATAATGTGAGAAAGGTATTCCACACATAACTAATATGAGCTAAATCTGTATTCAGAAGCTCTGGTCTTGGTTCATATTAGAAGTGAGGTTTTGTGAAGTGGGACAGATCATATTCTGAGCTTTACTTATTATTAATTAAACAATCTCCAACTAAAAGTTACTATACTTTTTCAGGTGCATATCAGTTACATGGACTGCAAGAAGACAGAAAAGCATGACCTAGCACATTTGGCAGATAACACCTGAACAAAAGTATGAATCAAGCCCAGAAATTAAAAATGGAAGAATGGCAGATCTTCAGTGCATTAGTCATGCTTTAAAAGCAAATACAATTATTTGGAATCTAAAATAAAATAAAAGCGTATTTTTAAGAAAAATGTAAAACAAATACTTGGGCAAAAGAAAAAGATATTTTACATTTTCTTCTGCTAAAGCTATTGTTTGTTTAACTCAGTGACCTCTTAAAACTAAAGTGATAGAGGACCATGGAATACAAAATCCCAATGGTTTAATAGTATCAGGTAAAAATAGTATCAGGTAGATGAAGGTCAAGTGCAAAGTGACTTTGTAATAATTCTCTCCCTACACTCCAATTCCATAAACTCAACAGGAAGTACTGGGTGTAAGATATAGAATCTCATTTATTTCACAATAAATCATATTTTATGTGATGTTTATTCTCTGTTCCTAAAATCGATGGCAACTGTGAATGGACATGATAAGTATGACCTTGAAAAGCAGGTTTAGAAGAATAATGTAAGGCTTAAGATGAAAAGAATGTAAGCAAACTTTAGAAAAACACTAGAAAAAGAAATGGATATTGCTTGATGTAAGATGTTTCTCAAGAAATCATCATGAAAAGAAGGAATTTTTCATATTATTATGTAGATGAGCATAACCTCAAAAACCTGGGGGTGAGGCAACTAAATTGGGACAAATCTACATTTACCATTTAATGCTAATTGAAGGCAGCTTGACAGTGCTGTATTTAGGTGATGCACATTGCAAGCATGCACTGCAATGCACATTAAGATAACTAAGTTGTGGGATACTTCAAAATAGAGCTTGTAATGTATATCAGCATGCTTTAGCATAAACAGCATTGCACAGCAAAAGTGATTAAGGTGTGATGGCAAGGCTTAGCCTTTGGGAAAACTGTAGTGTCTGGCTTAACTTGGGGGCTATCTGTTACCTTCTGTTAAGATTAAGTCCCTTAGCAGACAGAGGCACTTTAGGCAAGGTGAAAAATAGCCAAAATGAGTTTACTGCAAACAAGATGAATAAAGGGTTAACTCCCCCCAGGAGTATTATAAGATAACTTAAAACAATACAGTACATTACAAAAGGAGCCTTTCCTGGCTGCAGTCATCTCTCTGGATTCTTCTGTCTCTGATGCAAAATGACTGCTATAAACTATCTCAATCTTTCTTGGGAAGCATAAGCTTCTGTTGTCCTTTGGACTGGTGGTATAAAAATACTGCTGAATACAGGTGCTAAGAATGCCTGTTTGAATTGCTTGGGTTTAGGATTACCAGACAATCCCAAGCCTAATTCACAGTAGCTATGCTGTAGAAAAGAGGGAGGAGTCCAGCAAAGAGCTCTATACAGGGAAATGGAATAGACCAACTAAGGCTGGCCTCTGGAGGTGTTATGCTCCACCCAAAAACTAATACAAAGAAAGGTATTTACACTATTGGGAAAATCTATGAACAGGGAGAACTAAAGCAGTGGAGAGGAAAAGGCAGAGCCAAAACTTCACATAAGGAATGGATGCTATGGTGATGCATAGATGCGCATTGAAGCTGGAGCACATAGGGAGGAGTTAAGAATGAATCATCCATGGCCATGAAGCCAAGGATACTGCAGATCTTGGAACTGAGTCAAAGCCAACGTCTGCAGTATGTTAAAGCATTGTCTGGGCTTCGACCCAGTTATAGGGCTTCCTGTGTAATCCGATACCTAAGATAGACATTGGTCATTGTCATCAAGGTAGCAATCATTCAAAATCATTTGCAGAGTTGGAGCAATAGGTCCTCTGATGCACCTTAATACCTCCCAAGTATCTGTTCTCCTAGTTCCTGGTCTCATCAAAGTATGTTACTTACTTTTCTTACGGTTTTGACTCTGGACCACTCACCTCTTGACTCTCCTCCCCACCCTTTCATGTCTACTGTGCATCCCCTCTTCTATTATATCAATTTACAAGTTTAGCTAAACCTATCAGGAAGAACAGGAAGATACAGTTGTCCCTCTATTTTTGTTAGACTGCAATCAGACCAGCGATGAATGTCTGTAGAACAGAACATCAAGAGAAATAAAGACAATATAAAAATTAACATTATCAAGTGGGAAAAGCCTCTGCTCAGACTGAACTTCTGGATATCGGTAATGATTCACACCTATCAACACCAGCATGACAATTACAATTATCAAATGGGGGGGGGGGGGGGTAGAGCTCAGATTGCCCGCCATTTTTTGTCATTATATACTACTAATTGCTTGAACAGTTGCCATATCTTATTAAAGTATTTTCAAATCCTTTAGCAATTTGGGTGTGTTCCAGTGCCATATCATGATAATGTATATTTTACATGTGCAGTGGTATTGCTCGGGGCACACATTCTTATGCTTCTAGTAAGGATGAAAATGTGAAATCTCAGCATTCCTTCATGTGACAGTTACATCATACAAAACAATAGTTTTGTCTGACTGTCTATGCAATATCCATTGGAACTACTAACAATTTCTCCCAGCTTTCAGTTCTAGCCACACATTTAACTTAGTGGCATGAGCATGGCTATATGTGTGGTGCATAGAGAGGAGAGTTTGGTTCCTTTTATTTTCAGTTTGTCTCAGAGACATGAAGTCTCAGAGATATGAAATTTACAGGAAGAAATATGAAAATCATGGGCTAAGTCCAACATTTGTAAATCAGCTTTCATGTAGATCCCAAAGATTAACTAAGGACTTTATCACACAGAGGTGGTGAACCAGCACAGTAACAAGACTGTTGCCTTTGGCGAAGGTCTCATATCACATGACCTGGCATGATACCCATAGCCCTGATGACTTCATTATTTGCAGTGAAGTCATCACGGCTATTGGCAGACAAAATCATGGTCCTAGGACTTACTTAATGTGGTGAGTCCAGGAGCTTCTGTGGTGGCATCTGCTGTGCTCCCCTTGCTCTATTTTTTTAAAATGACCAGGTTGGTTTCCATGAAGAAAGAGCATTTTAAAGAGAATATCCTATTATTAAACAGTCTAATGGTGCTGCACCTCTCATTTTTTGAGCCAAAAACGGTTTTGTTCTATATAAGAATCCAGAAATAAGAAAGAATCATAAGCTAACAGGCAAAGTGAATTGTCACAGCAGTGGTCAAGGAAAGAGTAATTCATTTGTATTTTTGCTGTTGCTGTTTCTATTACCCTCTGAACTTCTTGGTTGGAGCAGATAAAAAATACATTTCTACCAGATAGAAAAGGATAACCCTGGGTCAAATCTTCCCTCTCTTTGGAAACGAGGAGGATCTCTAAGGCCACATTCCCATATTGAGTATAAATTTTATTAAACCCAGTGGGATGTACTTCTGATTCAACATACTTCTGATTCAACATATGCCGGTATTCCTCTGGGTTATAACAATACCACATTATGTGTTTCCTCATCCCTCAGCAGCCCAAGATGTGAAACAAAGATTGAAATATACACTATGGATGTAATGATATGGAGCAAGTAATCCAACACAAGAAGGAGAAAGATAAGACTTTGACTCATTGTTATTTTCAGTCATATGTGGTGGAATGTATAGTTTATTCACAAATTTGGCCCCATTTACACTGAGGCAGACAACAAACTTGCACAAAGGTGTGTAAAAGAAAGTTATCATAAATCAGTGCTCACTATTCAGTCTTTAAACTGGTTCCAGAATTTCCTGTGTAATCACCTGCACAGAGAAATCACTTTCTCTGTACCTTATCACATTTGGGACTTTTGGTTCCTTGCTCCCCTTCAGTGACGAGGCCTGCTGAGTGCCATCAGACAACGCTGGCATGGCCCCACCCCATTGATCCCCAAAGTGGTGAGGAAGAGTCATAGGATGCTTCCTTGCTCACAATGGAAAGGAAGTCACAGGGATGAGGGAGCAAGCTTGTTTTCTGCTTCCCTGGAGACTAGGACATGGAACAATGGCTTTAAACTACAAGAAAGGAGATTCCATCTGAACTTTAGGAAGAACTTTAAATATTGTTTTGAAATTGTTTTGAAATTGGAGCACATCCTAATTTAAACATTCATTTTCACCCTGTATTTGTTTGCTTCTTTTTGTTCTCTTTCTTCATATTGCTAAGGTGTCATAGCTAATCTAAACTGGAAATTGTTTAGTCTTATAGCATTTGATTTACAGGAGGAATGCAAAGCATGAGATTCTTTGAGTTCATATGCTGCAGAACGGAGGACAGAGTTCATTCTTTGTAAAGCTATATAACATGTTCAACATACATTGCAGCTGTTGATAGATTTTATTACATTTTCCAGTTAAGAACCTTACTGCATCTGGAGGAAACATTTATTATATTTGGTTTTACTGCTTCTAAATTTCAGGGTATTTTCACATTACTGGTGGCTTATTTGATCCATGATCTCAAAGTCTAGATCACAAGGTTGCTTACAAGGAATAATTATGAATAATTTCACGTGTTGTACACAACTCCAGCTGTCAATTTTGATTATGACTATTCCTACTACTTCCAATATTCCGCAGGTGCTTCTTATTAAATTTGTAGAAGGCTTAAGTACAAAAAATGTATTGATACATACTAGAATCAGATATTCAGTACAAACAGCTGGCTAATAGAAAGAAAGGAAAGGAATGGCATTGAGCTTAACAGCCTTACCAGCAGTTTTTGAAATCTCGTAACATTTGAGGTTTCATTAATCTATATTTTAAATGCTACTTTAGTACAGTAATAACAAACTAGTTATTATTTGAATCACCAATATACACTGTCACAAGCTTAGCTGCTTCACAGCTTTTGAAAGGTACACTATGCTATGTGTGTGTACTGTGTTAGCCATGTACTTAAGAGGTGGAAATTTTGTGACTCACAAAATGTTGCTGAACTACACCTCAGTAGCTCTGACCAGTAGGATGGGATGTTGGAAGCTACAGTTCAACAATAACTGGCATACAGGACATTTTACAGTATCTGTATTTATTCAAGTATAATGTGCCATCATACGTAATGCACACCTCAATTTTGAAAATATACATTTTTATATATAAAAAAAGGTTTGGTGTTGAATGTATTGCAAGGTGATAATGGCCACAAAAAGGTGGTGAGAAGCAGCACTCCATTTCACAGCCACCATCCACTTCCCACAAAACTTTTCATGGCCACTGCTGCCTCTCTTCTTTGTCCTCAACTGGGATCAATAGTCCAGCAGAACACATGGATCTATGTGTGCAATTTTAATGCATCACCAAAAAAGTTGAGTGTTAAACTTGAGTAAATATGGTATACTGTTGAAAGTGATGCTCCCCCCCCCTGCAAATTCCTCCAAAGCAATTCTAATATACATTTCGACAATATGGGAGACAACAGAATGCGTATTTCAGACATTCAATTCACTCTACGGGCACCAAATGAATCGACTGGAAGATGCAAGAGAGTCCACACAAATTCACTGGATCTCTTTATCCAAATTCTGCTCCACATTAATGGCACAATCAAAAACCAGGATTTTTTTTTACCTCCTTGCAGAGACAAACAGCTTCCCAGCAACACTTTTCTTGTAGCTCCTCAAGACAAGGCAGTAAAATTGAATATTCCCATAGGAACACTGGGCTTTCATTAACAGTGAGGAGATATTTGTAACCTTCTAGTTGGGCCATGGAATTGTTGTTGTTTTTTTACTCCATCTGCTTTCTTACTGTTTACATGACCACATCTACCTGTGTGTTGTGCATACACAGGAGGAATTCAATGGAATTTCTGGCTTGTTCTGGGGTTTCTGGTGAGGTTTTTATCACATTATTTCTGGTTGGATTTGCTTTGGGTTTCACATGGGGGAAATCTTCTATGCAAACCTTGACCTTCAACTGGCTTCAAGACAAATTTTAGTGTCTGTGTTGATGGGGTCTCTGATGCTATCTGGATAAGGTGGAAAAGAATGGGTGTGATTATATCCCAATTTATGAGCTATCAGTGACATGGTGCTTCAGTTGATCCAGTCTACAGTGGTTGCAGTAAGATAAGCTGTAGAAAAAAAACTTGATGTGATAGAAGAAAACTGACTGCATTTTTTGAAATCAGCATGCCTATTAAAGTCTAAAACAACTGAAAAATTGAACTCAGCAGGAATTGTGTTAAAAATGTTCTCTAGTTTATTAATCAGTGTAAGGCATCTCCTCCTTTCAGCATATGAGCAGCTTTTCAAATCTTCAAGCTAGAGTAAGGATGGACAAATCAGTCTGTTTCTAGTATGTTTCATGTCTGCATGTGTTTATACAGCAACCTGATCTGTCCCATCTCTGTGTTCATATTGCTAACAGCAGGTTTGAAGCATAATCAAGTACTCTGACTAAACAGTGTCTACCAGAATAGAATGGTATCACATGTAAGATTAAAAGTGGGCCAATGCGTAGACAGATGAATCAACATACTTTAAACATTCTGAACAGAAAGTCTTACTTTCCTACTCGCACCAACCACACTTTAGAAGAAAGTCTTGAAGCCTGGGAAACACATGCCATAGTCAAGACACTACAGTCCAGTTAATCTCAGCTAACAAAGGGGACTGTCAGAGTAGGGCTTTTTCCAGACTTTTTTGAGTTCCATGAAGTTCAGACAAAAGAAGCCATTCCTCCAGGATAAGCCTTATGGATCCAGGATAAGCCTTATGGAATCATAGAGTTGGAAGAGACAAGGACCATCCAGCTCAACCCCATTCGGCTATGCAAGAATACACAATCAAAGTGCCCCAAACAGGTGGCTATCCACTACAGTCCAAGGCAACAGATGTAATCCGCTGTCAAAAAAACTCATGCCACCAGAAAGTTCTTTCTTATGTTTAGGTGGAATCACTATTCCTGCAAGAGGAAAAGAATCCATTGCTCCATTTCCTAGTCTCTAGACCAGCAGAAAACAAGCTTGCTCCATCTTTATAAATCATAAGACATAAATATTAATCCAAATCAATATTAAAATTCACATCTACATACAGTTTATTTATTCCATTATAATGGTCACCTTTTGGGTTTTAAGCAAGTAACACTGCTCCTCATAAGAGGAACTATCACCTTTTTGTCTTGATAAAACAAACAACATATTTTCTTTCTACAAGCCAAGATTGAATGTTTATTAGCTCTATGCAGTCCCTTGTTGAACAGGACAATCTAATGAAAGTGTTTTTTTTTTCAATTTGAAATCTAATCATGCTATGTATTTTCATTCCTCCTATCAATGTTTCACCTCACAGATCATTAGACATGGAAAAAGAATAAATTAACCAATCATAAAAAGCTCTATTCAGTTTTAATGACCCATGGAAAGCCACTGAGCTTTCCTCCATGGCAGACCAACTTATTTGGAAGAAAGGTCAGCCAGACAGGAGCAACTCATCTTATTCATTAAGTTTATCATGCTTCTGATATCCCTCAAGGGAATAAGACCTTTATGTAACCCTTTTCCTCAATCACATTTACCCATAGGAACTAAGGTTTGTATAGTTGGAGCACACTTAATAATCTAGCATTCTGATTCTAACAGCAGTTAGTTAGATTTCTCTAAACTTTATATTTCATTCAGGATGTAAAGACCAATCCAGCTTCTGTTCTTGACCACTTTTTCTAGTCCTCTTTTCAAAGACAGCTTCCTCTATCTCTCCATAGGTTCAGAGCAGGTCAGTAGTTAGCATCCCAAAATGTTTCCATTGCTGAACTGTGATATCAGGGAAGATTCAACATTGCTGTCAGAAAACCTCTTTATGTATTACAACTAATACAGATAGGTTGCGGATGGTTGGGAAAATCATTTTGTTATATTAAAAATATGATTTGCTCAGAGCAATTGTATAAAATGCATTACTTGTCATATCATACAATCATAGATCCTTTCAACTGGCACCTTTCCAGAAATTCTATATAATTTCAGTGGTATTCCAGATAAAATTAACTGAACCACATATTTTCTCTTCCCTTCTCATGTTTATCCAGTAATTACACTACCAATTGTTGCTATTTATTTATTTATTTATTTGCTTCATTTCTATCCCACTCTTCTCACCTTTCAGGGGACTCAGATCAGCATACATCATACATCTAGACAAAAATTCAATGCCTCATTATACAAAAACCATATAAAACATAACATAAAATCACTAGAAACAATAAGCATATAAATACCATTTAAAACTGTTAAACATATTAAACCATAATAACGCCACAAATAACACATTGTACCAATCCTTTAAGCACCCTAATAGGGCCCCCTCCCTTCCCCAGTCATGATCCTAAGACAGTCAGGGCCTGAGTCTGTAAGGAGCCAGTTCCTGGAGCTGAGGTCAAAGGCAGCCTGCAGCAGACAAACACTGCCCTTTCCCCCAGCTCCATGCTGCTGATGTTCTTGGCTGTCTTGGATGGTAGGCTATAATTATTATTCTTAAACTTTATTTATAGCCCACCACCATCTCCTCTCAGGGATTCAAGGCAGCTAACATGAAGTCAAGCCCAACAATACAGTAAGCAAATAAAATACATACATCAAATAATAACAAATTAAAATAAAAGCAAATAAATACAACAATAAAAGAAACAACTAAATGCAATAAACATAAAATGAAAATTAAGGATAAGGAATAAAGGGAGTGGGCTGGGCCAAATGTAAGCATAAAAACAAGGGGATAAAAACAAGGGGGTGAGAGGAGAAGACTGGAATGATTTATCTGGTGAGAGATACAGGAGGGACTCTTTCTTTGAATACCGTTTTTCTGTGTCACCTGTGCCTACCAATGTTCCCCAATGTTTTTGTTTTACTGATGTATGTGGAGAGGACTTTGGAATGTACTTCAAAAGACTCAATTATTATATATTTACAATTAGTGATAGCAATGCAAAATATTACGCAACAATCTGCCACGTGTCCTGGAAGGTAAACATAAAAGTTTGTACAGGAAAAGAAAAACTCTGATATAAAAGTAAAGAATCATAGAATCGAAAGAGTCTTCATGGGCCATCAGATCCAACCTCCTGCTCAGTGCAGGATTCCCAGCTAGAGAATCCCTAGCAGCAAGCTATCCAACTTGTTTTTGAAGATGCCCAGGGAAGGAGACTCTACAACCTCTCTAGGCAATTTACCTTCTTTGCTGCAGCTCATGTTCAATTTATGATCAACAACATTTTCATAGGGTTTTTTTACATGTGGTATGGCTGTGCCATGTATCTCCCATCTTGCAAGTATGTATTTGGTTTTGAAGACCTAAAAGTTAAAAAAAAATGCCTTTGTCTCAATTGAATTTCATTGTATGAATTGCTGCCCAAACTTCTAGTTTATCTACGTTCTTTTGAATTTTGTCCCTATCTTCTAAAGCGTTAACCTCCCCTCTTAGTTTTGTGGCATCTGCAGACATGATAAAGATTCCCTCTATGGCATGCTTTACATCAGGGGTCCTCAAACTAAGGCCTGGGGGCCAGATACGGCCCTCCAAGGTCATTTACCTGGACCTCGCTCAGGGTCAACCTAAGTCCGAAATGACTTGAAAGCACACAACAACAACAATCCTACTTCATCAGCCAAAAGCAGGCCCACACTTCCCAATGAAATACTAATAAGTTTATATTTGTTAAAATTGTTCTTCATTATTGTATTGTTTTTAAGTGTATTTTTGCACTACAAATAAGATATGTGCAGTGTGCATAGGAATTCATTCATAGTTTTTTCAAATTATAATCCGACCCTCCAACAGTTTGAGGGAATGTGACCTGGCCCTCTGTTTAAAAAGTTTGAGAACCTCTGTGCTACATCATTGATATAAATGTTGAAGAGTCATGGACTGCTGAAATAGCAAAGCCCCTGCTAGTAATTTGCTTTGTATATTATTCTGTTTGCTTACTGTATTGTATATGTATGTTTTGGTATGTAGTTTTCTCTTTACTCTCTGTTTCTTGATGTTGTGGGAGGTGCTACAGACCACATGATCAGATCTGGGACTGCTCAAATCCCAGGGCCCTTCCAGACAGCCCTATATTCCAGAATATCAAGGCAGAAAATCCCACAATATCTGCTGGGTTATTGAAGTCCACACACATATAATGTAGGAATTTCTGCCTTGATATTCTGGAATATAGGGCTGTGTGGAAGGGCTCTCAGACTCCATTTTAAAACATAGAGACTCCATTAGACTTTGGACGGTTAAGAGCAAAGTGATGTTGCTGTTGGTTATAAGAAAGATTCCCTGTGTATTCTGCACAGAGAAAACTACTTCAAAACTATCTGTAACTGGATTGACAAATTATGTACCTGTATGCTGAATACATGTAGGTTACTTTTAACAAAGTCTACTTTATTTTTGTCTCTTGAGAGCACGATATAGAAACAAAATATTTTATGGGAGAGTAGATAGTTTGGGGCACTGAAAATAACACTTCTGGAGAACTGCTATATTCTGTGCATTGGCATAATCTCTGTTCCTAACAGATCAGAGACAACTAAGTTACCAGTCTAACAACTGAAAGCCAAATTGCCTTGCATAAGTACATGTGGATATATACCACTGAAGATAATATTTTATTCAAATAAGGTTTTGACTCTTTTCTGGAAGATAACACTTTTACAAAAGGTTATGATTTTCAAATGGTTGGGAATGCCATTTTTCTCCAAAAGGCTATGGAATTTTTGTTTTTCCAAAAGGTTATGAACTCAAAAAGGTCATGCCTTTCAAAAATGGCCCTTGGTCTTTCTCGGTCAGTTCTAGTTTGTAGAATGGAAGTGAGGAAGGGATCTCACTCCATACCTCTTTGTTAAGGTTGCTAGCATTTAGGCAACTATAGCTCCTTATGTGAGTCCCTGCCCATGTTCATAAGAGGCATGTATGATTCAGACATTTGAAAGAGGGGAAAGATATCCTTCACTCATTGGCATCCACTCCTCCAAATATAGAGCTGCCTAAGCTTCTTATACATAGGAGGACTCAAAGTGGTCAGATGTTGCATGTATGTACAGAAAATATATTAATATTAGTTCTAGAATAGAGGGAAATACACCAGATAAGCATAGTTTGAACAAATGCAACAAGAAGCCAAGGATACAAATTTCATTAGCAGTTAAGTGACTAATTGGTAGCATGCTATGTTGATTCTGCACCCTGAAATGTCAAATATTGTCTTCAAGGGCATCTTTCAGCTTTTGTGGTTACAGCTAGACAGAAAGAAGTCAGATGTTTAGCGCATATGGCATGCTTCTCTGATTTTAATGTAAGAGTAATTTAATTCAAGGTTAGATTCAGTAATCTTACTATACATTCTCCAGTGCTTTTCCACTGCCATAAAATGCAAACAATTAAATTACATATTGTCCCTTGCAGTAGTGCTATAGTTATTCAGCCAATAAATTTGGATCTCTTTCTTCGAAGGTGGGGATTCTACAGATGAAGGCAGTATAAAAACAGATTAGGGATCCATATATGTAAAATTATAATGCAAAAAGAAAATCTTTGATAGCACAACAGGGGCATAATAGTTTACCAAATCTATTTTTTAAATTTTTTAAATAGCACAAGGAGAAGCTGATATCCCCAATTCAGCCATTTCTGTTCAAAACTGTATCGCCCACCCAAGTTTATCACAAAAGAAAAGCAAGTTATTTCTGAGCTAACAAACAGCAAGAGAGAAAGGAACTAAAGCTCTAGAGAAATTAACGGAGGCATTCACTTTCTTATGTGCCTGGTTACTAGTTGTATTTGGGCATGACAACTTATACAAGATGTCCCTAAAATGAAAGGGATAATAATGTCAGGGCCATATAATACCCACCATCAAATAAGGAAGTGATATATTGTGGCTATCAGTTGATTAGGTAAGAGGAAGTCAACACAAAGAGGACTAAGGTAAGTGAACCAAAAATGAGGAAAAGGGAGAAACGCTGGGCATTGTTATTCCCCCTTTCTTTCCCTGAGGTCTAAATAGGAACTTTCGAGCCATGAATGTTCTGCCTTGGAATGAGGCTTAACAGAAAATCTCTGGTATTGAGGAACTTGCCAAGGCAGTAATGGAAAACTTCACTTATTCAATCATTCTCTAACTTCTCATAGCCAATCTGGCTGTCATGTTTTGAACTGGAGTTTCCAAACATGGTACAGAGCTAACCCACTGTACAACATATTGTAGGAATCCAACCTTGAGGTGACCAATGGCTTCCAGTTCAAGAAAGGGGTGCAGCTGGCATATTGGCTGAAGCTGGTAATAATAAGCAATTAAAGCTGGGATTGAAACCTGGAGTAGATTCACTACTCCATCCACATAAAAGCTACTAGTGCCTGCTCTGCACAAACTGCAGTAGACAAAGGACTAGCAAAATCCATAATTTCTAAATGACATATTTTTCTTCTTTGTATCTTTCTTCAGCGTGGGTGATTCCTTACCGTTCTTTGGAGAACTGTTTAGCAGATGACTTAATTATTCCCTTTCTCTTTTAAAAGCTTGCCTTTACTTTCTCCCTAACTGACTCTCCCCATATCAAGTTGGTGAAAGAAAATGAAATATTCTCCATTACCCTCCCTTCAAAATAAATTTCAGTTAACATTGCTGCTGCAAGGACTAGTGTTATTATCTGGACTCTCTAAAGAACTGGAGCTTCTGAGAGAAATTGCTTTTGATAATCTGAATGTGCTATCATGAAAAAGCAGAGACAAGGTGAAATAACTTCCACAGTAACCTGGATATAATTTACCTTTGTGTGGAAAGGTATATTCAACTTTGCTGATATTTATGTTGGTTGATGAAACATAAAAAGAGAATCCCATATACCAATGGGCTGAAGAAGAACTATACATTGCAGGAAAATCATAGATGGTGGGAGTCTTTATGGAGTAAATCCATAAAATACTAGTTAGGATGGGTTTTTTTATTAAAGTATTATATGCTTCTTTGTGGTTCCTCTGCTGAGAGGAAAATGTACACCGACATATAGTGGAGTGAGAAGAGGCAAAACAGCAATCTGCCTGCCCACTCCAGGCTTCTTTATGTTCTCTCATTCAAGCATGGTTTACACTTTAGACTCATTTCCCCCATCATAGCTTCCTATACTCCCCCTCAGTTTTCGGCTATGAATGGCAACCCCAAATAGATATAATGGATATCTGTGGGGGATAAGGTTTAGCACTTTAGACAACTTTTTAAAACTTCAGACTAAAACACAGAATAGATTTCCTATTCCACTGACGTGAAAACCAACAAGCAACTAGTGGCTGCAAGTAAGGGAGGATCTAGATACACCTTTATTGCAGAAACTTCTGCAATAAAGGGGGGGCTGTCCTGACAATTTTCTGGACAATCCCAAATTAATTTGCGACACACCAGGAAAACCCTGGTTTGTTGCAGATTATACGAAAGCTAACCCAGAAAACGTGCAGTCCTGTCCAGACTTCCCAGCCCTTTGTTCACCCACAAAGAATAAATATGAGCCAAGTAAATGGGAAAAACAAAATTTACTCTTAAGTAACAGTCAAATATGCAACTTCACAAAAATATCCAGCTTTGAAAATAATTCAGTCCATTTGCAGAAATAAAACTCTCACAAAGTTCTATGCATTAAATCCATGCATCTTCTTCTTCCTCGATGGTGCAAGGAGATAAGTCTTGAAGCAAATGGTTCAGTAAGTCCCAAAATCCATTAGTAACACTCCTCATGTTATACTCCATTCAGGGAGTGGTTCAAGCTTGATTGCTTCAATTATCCAAGTGTTTTTCTTCACCACACACAAACAGGAGACGATCCTTACAAAAACTTAGTCATATACATGAATATACTGTAACATGGTTTGTGGTGAATTAAGTAGATAGTGGATGTATTCCATGCCTTCTTGGAAGGTGCGGGATAAACCCACTACTTCCGGTGTCTGGACTGCAGTCCGGACACCATTCCCACAGTTTTCCGGATTAAATTAGTCCAGAAAACTGTGGGAATACAGTCTTCCAGCACCTCTCCCAGTGCATAGAAATGACTTGCCAGAAAAGCGGGGTGGGGGGATAAGGAGCGATTTTCATCCCCCTCCCCCCTCCCCCGCTCTCCTCGTGCATCATTTCTACATGTCAGGAGAGCTGCTGTAAGACTGTACTGGAGTCCGGGTAAGTTTTCTTTACTTTTAAAGGGGGGTTTGTGGCTTTGGGGGAGAGAGTAAGGCTTCCAGATATTCTCATAGGCCAGTTCCATGAGAGCACCTGGACACTCACCCCAGAAAGCACTCACTTTCTGGGATGGGTGTGGACAGGCCCCCAGGAACATCCACATTTTTAAAATGCAGATGGTCCTGGGATAACTGCCTGACTGGAAGCGCCCTGAGTTGAGATCAAGTTGGGGAAATAGACAGCTCTGCTTCCCTTAGTGATATGTGCAGGGGCACCCACATTACAGCATACCTCCAGGATCTGTGGGACTGATACCCATGGTACCCATGGTTTCATTTATTCATGTCCAGAAAAAATATGTCCTCTCTAGGCCTTTTATCCTCTAGTTAGACTTAAGTATTCTTGGACCAGAACTTCTTCATTTCAACAGGCTTCACTATTATCTGAATTTCACATATCTCCACCAACCCTAGGAACATATCCCCTACATATACAAGGGTCATATTGCATTCAGTTATCATCATTGTGATCCCAATCTAACTGCCCTAACTCCAACCTGTGGAATCCTGAGTTTTGTCATCTTGAGAAGCACTAGCAGAGTTATTTTTTGGGATAATTATAAATACCCTTGTCTAAAATGCAAATCTCATTCAATCAATTCCTGATTATCAACATTTAAGTAAGTCCCCTTAATTCAAGAAGTTTACTCTAGCTGAGACTATAAGTTGGATTTACACCGTGTCCCTTTTATTGCTCTTGTGGTGTTTTATGCTGTTTAATGTCTTAATTTTATATTATGTTTTATGTGTACTGATTTGTTGGAAACTGCCTTGTGTCGCCAATTGGATGAGAAAGGCAGTATACAAATGCAGTAAATAAATAAATAAATAAATAAATGTATTCATTTATATGTTCCTCCCATCTTATTTTTACATTAAATCGGCATAAAGAGGCAAATTGGCATTGATGTGTCCAGCTGCCAGTCTGCTCCTCCCTACAAATAACCCATTCCCCATTGTTGACGAACAAAAGCCATCAATAGCTGCCAATTCAAAAAGATTCCTGCCACCTACCTTATGTGATTAAGGCCACTTCACTTCTGTGCTGGCACTGAAGTGATATCAGGGATTCTCTTCCTTTCCGACTCACTCCCTTCCCTTGCTATTACCGAACTATTTTTTATTCACAGTAATTTTTTACTAACCATTGCGGAAACTACAAAATTGCTTTAAAATTACTGAGCAGCAGAAGTGCAGGAAGACAAGATTACGAGGGAATGCAAAAGAATGACTGTGGAACCAGGCAAATCAGTGCAGTTGGATGAAGGAAGATAAGTTCAATAACAAGGGTGCTCAGACTGGTAGGTAGCCTAGACACTAATAATTATTGTGGAAATACTATGATATAGCAACTTAATGCAATAAATCCTCAATTACACACCCAGGGGTTGTTGTTCTTTTTTAGGTTGAATATAATTTATTTTGAAGTGTTTTAAGGATATAATAAGAATCATGTGGGATCATGGGAAAAGACTATCTAGTTTAGCAGTTTGTTTCCACAATAGCCAAGCAGATGGTGACAGGAAACCCACAATGAGAACCTAACGCAATTGCATCCTTTGGTTCATGTTCCCTATAATTGGTGTTGAGAAACATATTGCTTCAGATACTAGAAGTAAAATATAGCCAACATGACTAAGAGTCACTGATGGTCTTACCTAGCCAGAGGCGGCCCTAGGTAATTTTCAATGGTAAGCAAACAGTATTTTGGTGCCCCTCCCCCCAATCATTGATATATATTTTCTGTTCGTCATGGGAGTTCTGTGTGCCATATTTGGTTCAATTCCATCATTGGTGGAGTTCAGAATGCTCTTTGATTTTAGGTGAACTATACATCCCAGTAACTACAACTTGCATATGTCGAGGTCTATTTTCCCCCAAGAGCACCCCTGGGCAAAATCAACTATACTGCGAATGCTTACTTTGCATAATGGGTTGAACCGCCCCTGTACCTAGCTATAACATTTTGAGATTGGAAGTGGCTTTATTTTCCTAAATAACATTTATAACAACCCTAATACCTTGAATTTGACAGTTAGATAGCTTGGTAAGTTTGTTGTACTAAATTTGCCCAGAATGCAATGTCTCCTTAACTAATCTGTTAATGTTCCATCTCTGCAAAACCAATCTTTGATTACTAAATAAACAAATGTGCCCAAGGTCAGTTACTTCACTTTTTCCTTTTTACACACAGAATTTTGATTCCTCAACTTCCTGAGAGTTCTGATATTATTTAAAGTCTGCTTCCTTTTCTTTCTTTTTTTAAAAGCACCTTTGCTCTCTGGTCACGTTGAGGCCTTATCCTGCTGTTTCCTGTTCTCAGTTATTAGAAAAAAATCGTCTTTGAAATTCTGAATCGGGTTTGGGTCATAATTGTCACTTTTGACCCACCTATCAATCAACGTTAGGGAAATTGCAAGACTCACACAGAGAGCCCAGTCCTTGTAAAATGAAAGTGGTCGAAAAGCATTTCCAACTGGTAGGATATGTTAGGCACTCCTTAAAGCAGTCCTGAAGACTTTCAGACTCACGAGTTAGTAAGACGTGACATAATTTGTTTAAATTTTCCCCAGCTTTACATAATGAAAGAAGAAAGCAACAGAAACTTAAAATCAGAACAATTTAATCAAAGTGAATGACACCTTTGTTTTTTATATAAAGCAGGTCCAGGTCTTCCTTATCTGGAGTATTCACATTTTATTGGCTCTGTGTTAGTGCTGGACAATTTAAATATATACACATCAGTTTTCAAAAGGTAAGTCAGGAAAGCCATTCTTTTGTTTGTTTACTCAAAAATAGGGTTCACTGAATTTAATTCACCTTGCTCCAAAGTAGGCATGCAAAGGATTATAACCACAGGCAGAAATTCAGCATCCAAGGCTTTAATAGGTTTAAAACTTATTATTTAGGGACAGAGTGGCAACCACAGTTGCATGCTCAAAAATGTAATTAACACAGATTAGTCACTGCCCATTCAAGATGTTTAAATAACCTGTGGAAGTGCCAAGGCTAGGCACCAAAGTTGGATTAAACAATGAACTAATTATGTCAATACTTTTGATCAAGCTTTGTTGTTGTTGATCTCCTTTGGACTATTTTGATCTTTGTGAGCTTGGCTTCATACCCAGAAACATGAACCTTCTCAAGAGGTTAATTCTCTCATAAAGCTAGGATAGGCCCATTAACATATTCTAGTTGCAAAGTCATTGCTGCTTCCCAGAGTTTGGAAGGCTAGGTCTGAAAATGAATTTGACCATGTTAAAAACTACAGATTTGGAAAATAATTCATTGCCATTAGAACTAATAACTGAAATAATTTGGCTAGTTGTGTTGTCGTTACTTAATTCGTTATTGAACATTTTCATCTCCAGGATGAACCATGGAATGAGCGAAGAATGCCCTTCCTGTTGCGTGAATGTTGTGAAATATTCTCCCAGCCTGACTTCTCCCCGGATGGACCACAACATCCATAGTATTTATTTATTTATTTATTTATTTATTTATTTATTTATTTGGGGTTCTTCTACCCCGCCCTTCTCACCCCGAAGGGGACTCAGGGCGGCTTACAGTAGCAAGGCACAATTTGATGCCTGCATCATAAAACAAGTGTACATAAAATTACATCAAATCACAATTAACAACAATTCATACATTATTCCCATAAAACCAATAAAATCAATAAAAACCCCATACAAACCCAATTGTAGTACAATTGTAGTCTTGGTATTCTGAGTGTCCTACATATTTGAAAACTATCAGGTTAGTGATGTCTGCCCTGAAGTATGTGATCTCATAAGTATTCAGTTCAGCTTTGTTGCTGAACTGTAGCTCTCCCTTTTTTTCTACCCCTTCCATCCATGTACACAGTTTGCTTACCTTTCAAATGCCTTGTTTATTAAAGCTTAATAAAGACTGGTGTTTAAGATTAGTAAGGAAAGACGTCTTAATTTGTGCTAGAGAACATCAATCCACTTGGCAATTGCTGCAAGATGTGGCTGGCCATAAAGATTAGTCAGCAAAATAAGGATGGAGATGTCTTATACCAGTAGTTCTCAACCTGGGGTCCCCAGATGTTTTTGGCCTACAACTCCCAGAAATCCCAGCCAGTTTACCAGCTGTTAGGATTTCTGGGAGTTGAAGGCCAAAAACATCTGGGGACCCCAGGTTGAGAACCACTGTCTTATACCAAAAGTGTGTATCTACACAACTGAATATCTATGAATGTGCTCCACTTCATTATCCAAATGCCCAATGCTATACAAACACAGTGGGGAATGGCAAATGATCTCAGTGGAATTATCTTCTGAGATTTAGGTAAAGGAATCTTTTGGCTACAGAAAAGATGCAATCCCAACCCCAACTAACTGAATGCCTTATAATATGCTATGCAATAATTTGGCCCCTAGTGGCGCAGCAGGTTAAACTGTTTAGCTGCCAAATTTGCTGACCAAAAGGTCGGTTGTTCAAATCTGGGGAGGGGGGTGAGCTCTCAATGTTAGGCCCAGCTTCTGCCAACCTAGCAGTTCAAAAACATGCAAATGTGAGTAGATCAATAGGTACCGCTTCTGTGGGAAGGTAACAGCACTCCATGGATTCCTGCTGGCCACGTGACCTTGGAGGTGTCTACAAACAATGTCGGCTCTTTGGCTTAGAAATGGAGATGAGAACCACCATCCTCCAAGAATAGGACACGAGTAGACTGAATGTCAGGGTAAACCTTTACCTGCACTTATGCAATAGTATATAGTAAATCTGAATGGAATAATTAGAATAAAATTATATGCATATTCTCCAAACAAGTCATACAAGTTGATAGGTGGGAAACACCAGCCTTCAAGACCTAAAGAGCCTGGCATGAAGTCGGGACCATGAGTATTTGAGAACTAAGGAATTAATTATCAATCCCATTCCATCTCATTAGGATTCATTTTTCCTTCCTGATATCTCTTCTTAATTTTTCCCAAATTCTTTCATTGCTTCCTAGCCAGTCTTCTGGCCATTCTTAATTTTTCTTCTCTTTGATCTTCCCGATCTACTATGACAGAAGAAAAGTTACTGATGCTAAAGTTAACTAACTAAAGTATAGCATTAACTTTAGTAAGTTAGACCTGAGTAACAGAAAGTTCTAACAATCTAAGAACTTGGTGATTTACCTGCCAACTTATTTCCAAGCTCGTTTGCTTCCCATCCGTTGGACACTATGTCATACCAATATTATTGGTGTACTATTTATTTATTTATTTATTTATTTACAGTTCTTATATTCCGCCCTTCTCACCCCGCAGGGGACTCAGGGCGGATTACAGTAAACACATATATGGCAAACATTCAATGCCAGTTTGACAAACAACATTTAACAGACAAAGGTTATTTAACTTTTTTTTCTGGCCGCCGGGGGAGCTGCTGCTTTTCATCGTCCATCAACGACACCGATGAAGTTCTTCCGCATTCCACATTCCCCGGAGTCTTCTTTCTTTATGGCCTCATAAATTAGTTAAATTTAGCCTCCCACACAAAGTGGTACCTTATTTTCCTACTTGACAGATGCAACTGTCTTTCGGGTTGCAAAGGTCAACAACGGGCTACACAATGGCTGGACACCCACTCCAGCCCGGCTGGCTTCGAACTCATGACCTTTTGGTCAGAATGATCTTAATGCAGCTGACACTCAGCCAGCTGCACCACAATCCCGGTGCTCTAAAATTACACAACATATGTTCTGAGTGTCCCTCTTTCCCATAACTCCATTAATAATCGTAATATTTATCGTAATATTGAATGATTTTCATTGACTTGTTTCAATAATTGCACAAGCTTAATTCCATGTTAATATTTACTTGTACACTTTTAATTGTATTTTTTTAAAAATCTAAGCCACTTTGGCTCTCAATCCTGAAGGGAAGAATCTTAATCATCATCATCATTATCGTCATCATCAATCATCATCATCTCATGTGTGTTTGTAGATATTTGTTATGTCTGATTTTTTGTAAAATGCATTTGTTTATTTAAGAATGTACTGGATGTACTTGTTTCCCTTATGTGTACCCAGTGTGTATAATTTCCTGACCAATAGCATTTTGCAACTGAGCAGCGAATACCTTAAGGCTTGAGTGACAATGCTATTATGCAGAACGGATTGCATAACTTGTGGTGAAATGTTACGGGCTCCATGGGTCACTGGTGGTTTGCTGAGTCTGCAGGATTCAACCTAGCAGGCATAGTGTGTGTTTGCATGCCATTCTCAACAATTCACTTCATGTAGTGGCTACATTAATAAGTAGGACATTATCTGGATCCTAGCACTGGCATTTTTCATCCTTTGACTATTAAAAACTGCTGTCCAAGATCCAGAAACAGTCTGAGTTTATTTTAAGTTTCATATCAAGTTTCATTTTCTTGGTTAGAGATTGGTACAGACCAAATATGTGAAAAAATATGCTAGCATATGGAAAGAGTAGATAGGTGAAAGGGAAAACATAACCCACATGCGACCTTTATACTAAAATAAGGGAACATAGATGCATGGCTGTTTTATCATCCAAGCCACCAAATTCCAGTCATGCCTTAACTCACAGTCTTTACAGAAATAAGTCCTGCTCCCACAACAGATCTGTAGGAGTTCAGCAAAATCAAACGCTATATTTACTTCTGAGTGGGAATAAGGTTCGAAAAAGGACACCGAAAATGATTCAGCTCATGAGGAAAACAACATTTTCTGAGGAAAATAGATTTAAAAGATTGACTTTTGAAACACAAAAGGAGAGAGTGATGCTCAAAGAAATTACAGCTTTCATCCCCACGTTCCTAAAGTCTTCAAGACTTTGTGCAGAAAAGTTTCACACATTGCTCACCTGTATTTCACAATGGGATGTGTCAATAAGGCTCTCTGGCACCTTACTCTCTGTGTCCAAAAAAATCTGAACTAATAAATGTACAGTAAGCACAATACCGCTATTTCTGCTGTCACCATTCCCAAACATAAGCCCTGCTAATTCAACAGACAACCGGATGACTCAAAAAGTGAAGTTTTGTATTATCATTTTGTGATATAAACCTTCAGAGTTTTCTTTCCTTAGTCTGAGGACAACTCCACATTTCATCAAGAGAAGTGGCTATTTACTAGGCATAGTTAGGTTTCGTTGGAATACTCATAATTCGGAATAAAATCAGAAAAGTTACCTTTTTGAAGTGATTTTGAAGTTATTTTAAAAACAGGAAGTCCCTTTGCCCTTTTGAAGCTTCCCTCACCATTTTTTATGACTCAGGGAGTCAGAAGTGCATTTGGAGGCAAGCTGCCTCCCAGCATACAAGCTGCTTGCCTCCCAGCCAATGATGGGAGAAGTTTTGGAGAGGGGAGATGTTTTAACACAGCAGCCATTGTGCTATATAAAGGGCAGCACATGGCTCAGAGGCTCATTGTGAACCCGGGAAGGGAAGGGAGAAGGGAAAGGGAAAGAGAAATGGAAGGGAGGTTGTGAAGGGAGGTTGGAAGAAGAACAGAGCAAGCAGAGAAGGTCTATTGCTTGCCTGTCTGCCTGTCTTTCAGCTGTATGTGTGTTGTTGCTCTTGGGGTGGAAGAAGAGCAGGGCAGCAGAGAACCAGGACAGGGAGAAGGGCTGTTCCCTGCCTGGCTGCCTGCCTTGCAGCCGCTTATATATTATTGCTGTTGGGGTTTGGGATGGGTGGGCAACGCCTGGGTAATATTGGGGTGTGTGACTGCGTGGGGTGGTGTAGGTGGAAGGAACAGCATGGAGGAAACAAAACACTCCAACGTTTGAAAAGACCCCAGCATCACAGCGTGGGTATTGGGTGTGTGGGTGGAAGGAGCACCACAGAGGAACCAAAGCCCTCCAATGTTTGTAAAAGCCCAAGTGTTGTAGCAGCTCTCTCTGTCCTCTGTGTTGTACATTGCCTCAATAGAACTAGATCTTCCATAAATTCAAGCCACTCTTTAAACACAAACTCTCCTTCCTAAAGCTGTGAAATCACCTTCCAAGGCCCCAAAAAAGCTCTCTCTGCTCTGTTTGTTTCTTTGTTTGCTGTGTGTTGCTTGCCAAAAGACACTACAAATCCCATATAGTCAATAATATCCTTCCTAAAGTTGTGAGATCACCTTCCAAAACTCCAAAAGCCCTCTTTTTGCATATTGCGCAATCGTGTCCACCAGTAACAAAGCAATTCAGAAGTTTTGGAAGTTTTGGATCAATTCCAAATTGAACCAACAGTGCCCCTTACATCCGAAGCAAGTTTTGAATCTTTTTTTATCAACCAAGCCTACTATTTACCTACCTCCCCAATATACTCAGGGCCTGGTGATACCTTAGAGATGATCAGGGTTATTATGAATTTACACAATATAAAGGTACAACTTGTCTCTATCATGAATAAATGTCTGTATTCATACATTATTATTTTATTCATATGATAACATATCTGATGTTTCAAAAATAACAATAACAGAATACATAATGCTTTGTGTATCTTAGTTATAGATATCTGTGTTTCAAACATATTATTATGAATCTAAGCATTTATAGACAATACCCATCTTCACTATATGTATAAAGTGAATGCCCCATCATCATCTCCCCAGAACTTCACTGTTTATACTATCTGACCACTGTCACTGAATTATAATCTTTCCCTTCCCCCCACCCCTCTCTGAATTAATTCTGTTGGATGGAAGACTTCTGCTATGAAAAGATAGGCTAGTAAAGATACATATAAAGGCATCTTCTTCAGTGTTAAGCAGGAAATTTCATAACAGATGAGCAATAAATTCAATACATAATGTGATTTACAGAACTTGAAATGATACTTTTTTAAAGGAACCCATTATCCCATTCCTAATAGCTTTGGGAAAAAGGAAAATTCAACAGAAAAATCACTCTATGTCTACTTGGTTGAAATAAAACATTCTCACTAAATTTCTACTGTGATGACATATGGCTAATTCCACAGCAGAAGTATTTCTTGTAGCATTTAATACATCACAAGAGAAACTGCAGGTTACTCTGGAACTTCCAGGAAACTCTGGAGGAAACCACGGTCTTTCTGACATATGAACAGCTGTATCAGGCTGGATCCTGCACAATCCATTGTCCCCAACATCAGAAAGTCCCACCTCTGTTTCACTGGACAGAAGCAGTTCTCTGGCAAAGGCATGATGGTGAATTCACTTCTGGTGATCACATAGGTAGGTATCCTGTGGTGACCTCATTCGAAGCAAGATTTCAAGCAAGATTTTGCCAGGGAGCTATTTCTGGCCAGCAAAACAGCAGTGGGACACTGCTGTTCATGTTCTGTTGCCCAAGGTAACTTTCTTGATTGCAAAATAGCTTTATGGCACTTCATTGCTGATATATGTGAACCTCTAGTGATGTATCCAGAGCAAACTATTCCATACTGTACCCAGTTTATTTTGCTTCAGTCAAATTTGAGATCGGTTTGATTAGCTGCATTTTGAAAAAATACATCTATCGCTAAAACTAGCTGGTGATGATGTTTGTGACTTCAATGTTTTCTGAATTCACAATGTTTTGTTGTTGCTGATACCTTACCAGCACTGAAGCAACCATACCATCAGTTAGATGACTCCACTTGAGATGATGGTGAGATGCTGCCACTTGGCATGGTCCTTGAAAGCTCAGCAAAGCTAGACAAAGGAGGCAGTGGCAGTGAAGACAAGGATTAGGGAGTTAGTCAACCTTTCAGCTAGCCTAGATGAGCCTTCACTGACCATAATGAGTTGTGGAAGTAGTGTTTTGTCACATGGAAAAAAAGTGACGGCAGAAAAGATGAGATGGAGAAGGACAGCTATTCAGTCCTTAGCAACATCTTCTCCATTGCTTCCTCCACCCACACATATGAATCTTCACATACCATGCCAAATGACCAGGCCAATCCTTGACCCACCATGGTAGGCTGCATAAGCAGAGACATTGTAAAGGAACCAACAAGTGGAAAAACAGGTAATTGAGCACGGCAGCCCAGCCTAAAGTAACAAAGGTGCTGGATATGCAATTTTAACCCACATTTCACATACAACAATGTGAAGTAGATGAGATTATGAGAATGTAAATTGATAACATCTCAGGATGATTCTGATCAAATGCAGGCTAAATTTAAAGGCCTACTCTGACAGTGAAAGTGAAAATACTAACACTTCACAAAGAGCATCATTTTGCATATTGATATCCATCACCTCACATATAGCCTTGCTCCTTATTTCCCAACTCTATTTAAATTTATATTGGAGTGAGCAACTGTGGGATGCCAGGTGTTGTTGAATTTTTGCTTCCCCAGTCCTAGACAACATAGACAGTGGTGAGAAATATTAGTACTTAAAATCTAAAACACATATAGAGGGCTACAACTGTTTTCACTTACCACACTAACAAACAAAACCCTGCAGGCCCCTCTAAGTCCCCCAGTGAGATTTTATTGTATGCTTCTGGCCCAAATATACTCAAAATGTTGGGTTCACTATTATCCAGTCTCAGGTATTGATGGGGAGTCTTGGAATGTATTCCTAGCAGATACCAGGTCCTACTGTACATTGTATGGTCTTTTTTGAAAATATCTGACTGCACTATTCAAATATTCCTGCCACCATCTATCCCGTCTCAGGATTCTATCTGAAGCAAGTTCTTCATCCCACTGAAGAGTAGGGCTGGCTTTGTTTGAAGCTATCACATTCACCAATGAACTGATTCTCACTTAGGGGGGCATCTGTACTGTCAAATTAATGCAGTTTGACACCTTTTTAACTGCTATGGCTCAATGCTGTGGAATCCTAGGATTTGTAGTTTGGTGAGATACCAGAATTTTTGGCAGTGAAGCCTAAAAGACCTTGTAAAACTGTGGTTCTCAATCTGTGGGTCCCCAGGGGTTTTGACCTACAACTCCCAGAAATCCCAGCCAATTTATCAGCTATTAGGATTTCTGGAAATTGTAGGCCAAAACATCTGGGGGCCCACAGGTTGAGGACCACTGTTGTAAAACTACAAGTCCCATCAAACCATAAAATGGTGTCAAACTGCATTAATTCTACAGTGTAGATGTAGATATTCAGGGTCCTTTGTTCCTTCATTGCATGCAAAACTAGTGATTGATAATATTATATATCTTTACAGTGCTGGGGATTCACCATGTGTTTTTAATAGAAATTATCTCCTTCAGAAAAGCTTTATATAAAAGAAGTATATTGATTTAGTAACTGAATTCATAGCACATAAGCTGCAGGATGGCTGTCATGACTTACAATCAGCTTCCCATTCCCCTGCTGAATTTTATATCAAGACAATATTAATACTCGCTCTAACTTGTCTGCAAATAAATTCCCATATTGGAAAAATAATGGATGTTGGCTTGGAAACAAAAAGGAAACAGTTCCTGTCTGACATTTGCATCATAAAGTCATCCAAGAATCAAAGTCCCATCCCCACTCTGCATAAGTAGTGAGAGTTCTCTTGATAAACAAGCCTGCTGAGAGGCCCAGCATTAGCACTAAGTGGATTAATTTTGCTTGTTCCAGAAATGGGGAAAGAAAAGGAGGGAGAGAGTTAATCCTCTTTAGACCTCAAAGTGGCTGATCTTCAAATTTCTATGTGAAATTTTGACGGAAAAAAAATAATTCCTTTTAAATCATAGTGGCTTGCAAGGAAAATGTGCAGCTGTAAAGCATCAACTTCTGGTTCCAAATCCATTCCTGGACTAACATTTGCTGTCTCTCCCCTTGTAGGAGGTACCTAAGGATCTGAGTAACAATGCATCTGAGCTCCAGCCAAGGTTGGCGTTCAACAACTCAGCCTGGTGCTGGAGCCAATTCCGTGACCTCCCATAGCCCTCGGGGCTTTAGAACTCAAAATGAGGGATGGTAGAAAATGGGCTCAGAGAGAATTATGTTCAAAAGCAGCTCCTTTTCCAAGCCTTCTGTTCTCTTATGGGCAAAATTCCAGATCATGTGCACGTGGAGAAGAAAATATTTATAAACAGTTATATACTTGCACTACGATACCAGCAGCAAAGCTTTTCATCTATGTTTTTTATCATCCCACCAAGAGTAAGTCTGCAACTGAAAATCATGCCATCTAAAGAAAAGCTAGAGGCTATCCATTGTATTGTATGAGCCAAAGCAATAACACATAATATGAGCAACATTACTTTGGACCATATGTGCAAAGAGACAGTACATAAATAAGGAGCAAAAACTGGCCAAAGTTAACACCAATAAGGTGCATTCATTTAACTATGAAAAATCAATGTAGCTGAAATAGATTGTGATGACAGCAACAGCTCCTATCATCCTTCCATTTCATAAGAATGTATTAATTTCATAAGAATGTATTAATGAGGAATGCTCAGGGGCGGCTCAAGGAGGTACGCAAATTATGCTTTTGCGTAGAGCGTGCGTCGGGGGGCGCCCTTGAGTCGCCCCTGCCACAAGGCAGCTCGCTCTCCCTCCCTCCTTGTGTAAGGCCCTTGACATAGAGGGGGCCTTCCCCACCCGCCGCCTGTGCCCACCGGCCTCGGAGGACGCGAGGGGCGAGTGTAAGGCCCTCGCCATGGCCACGGCTATGGAGGGGGCCTTTCCCACTCGGCTCTCGTGCCTTCCGACCTCAGAGGACACGAGGGGTGGGTGTAAGGCCCTCGCCATGGCCACAGCTATGGAGGGGGCCTTTCCTGCTCGCCTCCCGCTCCCTCCGGCCTCGGAGGACGCGAGAGGCGAGTGTAAGGCCCTTACCAGGTCACCATGAGGCTGCTCCAGCAACCTTCCTGGCATGTAAAAATGATGCACCAGGAGGTGTGGGGGAGGGGAGAGCAATTTTTTTAATTTTAAGTTTTTGGGGGGGCTGGAAATGGGGTGGGTGCCCTCTTCACTTCTCTGTGCTCATGGGATCTGAAGAGGTGAATTAGCCCGTGGGGACAGACACAGGGCCCATACCCCATTAGACCTGGACCTTTCAGGAAGGTCCACGTCTAATGGGGTATCTATTTAATTCAAGACAAAGCAGAATTTCCCTGCTATGTCCTGAATTAGTTCTCATCATTTGGATGCCTCAGGTAGAAATCTGACAGGACCTACAATATGAGACCTGTCTGGAAGGGCGCAGAGTTTATTTTAGAAACTATGTTTTCTTATCACAAATAATTTCCTGGGAATACCAGGGTTCAAAATCACTCCAAAGCCCCCAGTTTTCAAATATTCCAGAGAGTGAGATATTAAAAATAATTCAAATCTAGGAATTTATTTGCTTTATTCCCATTCCTTTGGTAACTGCTTGCTGTGTTCTTCCAAGTCATTTCTGACTTATTGTGACTTTAAGACAAAGCTATCAAGAGGTTTTCTTGACAAGATTTATTCAGAGAGAGATTGCCTCCTCTTCCTCTAAGTCTATGAGTGTGAAGCTTGCCCAAGGTCTCCCAACAGATTTCCATGGCCAAGCAGCAATTCAAACCATGGTTTCCAGAATCCAATGCTCAAACCACTACACTGCCTGACCCTTTTCTTTGGATGTCTAAATTCTATTTTTAAATGGTCAAATGAGGTTTTAAATTAGTGTAATGCCAGAAAGATGGGGACAGAAGAAAAAAAATCATTTAGGGATAGAGCCTTCTGTTTTGAATGGTGAATGGCCTCATTTCCCCACCCCGATTACACCTCTGCCCTCTTCTTGAATTACATTCCCTCTTTCACAAGGCGACACTTTCTCCTAGGTCATCATACAGCCTCATATGGGAAAGCCAAATTAGATTTTCCAAAATAGGAAAGTTAGTAGGAAAAGGTTATTATATTTAGTTAATCAGCAATAAGCTTTCAAAATTAATTCAAGTGGAAACCTAATTGCATTTACATTAGAAGGAGAAAAATCTAACAATGGGGCTTATATTAAATTGTCATTTAAATTCAAGCTAAATGCCTGCACTAAAAGCATTACCAAAATGAAGTTTGAGAATGCCATCCATAATTATTACTAATGTATTACTCTATGGCTGATTCCAACATGTGTCCTAGCAAATGTTATGATCTTCAAAATTCAGGACTGTTGAAGAGCTTCTGTGCAACAGAACATCAGAGGATAAATAGAAACGAAGGAAGATTGTTTCCTTTTCCAAGCTTCTTTCCTTAGCTTAAAAGCTTTTAAATTGACTACCATAAAATTGGTTGACTCTTTGGCGTTGTTTCTCATTCAGTTAATTAATAATGTAATTCTGGAACTACATTAATTCCCAACTTACAGCTCAAGACAATCACTTCTGCTAAAAATAAATTCCCTGTACATACTCATATATAAGACTGGAAATTTTAGTCAGAATATCAGCTTCAAACATCTGGGTCAACTAATCCACAGTTCAATGTAAGTATTGTATCTTAGTTCTTATTTTTTTTAAAACATCCCCTTCCCTAAATAGAATGATGAAAAGTAAGAGCTTAATTTGTCCCTGGAGAAGCAAAAAGAAGCACTCGTCTGCTCTCCTCTCTCCTCTGTGGGTTTTATAATACCTCTCCTCTCTCCTCTGTGGGTTTTGTAAAGGGCTGGAAAATGGCAGCTCTTTGGTGCTTCCCCCTCCCCCTTTCCAAACAAGCACCAAGAAAGTAGAGAAGGTTAGTCTTCCATTTTGGATGGACTAGGGAGTCTCTTTTTCCACTCTATTTAGAGAAGTGAATGGTTCCTTTTTTGATAAAGAGTTAATACTGTATTTTAATTTTTGACAGAAAGGGAACCATCCCCTTCTCTTACCACCTCATCATATATGGAGCCCCCGGTGGCGCAGTGGGTTAAACCCCTGTGCCGGCAGGACTGAAGACTGACAGGTCGCAGGTTCAAATCCGGGGAGAGGCAGATGAAGCTCCCTCTATCAACTCCAGCTCCTCGTGTGGGGACATGAGAGAAGCCTCCCACAAGGATGATAAAAACATCAAATCATCCAGGCGTCCCCTGGGCAACATCCTTGCAGACGGCCAATTCTCTCACACCAGAAGAGACTTGCAGTTTCTCAAGTCGCTCCTGACACGACAAAAAAAACCCTCATCATATGGTCATTGAAAAAGGCAGATGACACTTTGCTTCACCACAGGCCGTGGGGACGCTGCCGCCCCATGCCCCACATTGCCCAGCTCCTTCAGCTGTTTATCCCATGGGGGGAGGTGTGGTGTACAAGTGTGAAATTATGCAAAACCATAGTTTGGGAAGCAAGGAGCCATATGCCTGCCCTAAACTACATTTCCCAGAAAGCACCAATCAGGATAGCAGAGAGAGAGGTTTGTTCCTCCCTAACAGCAGCCAGAATCTCCAAAGAGGAGAACTGACTGATATATCTCTCTCTAATAAGTAAGCTGGGCTGGACTGGGGAAAAAAAGTCCTATGAGATGGATGGTCCATGGGGGTCTCCTTCAACTCAATAGGGGAAGCATATTAATTGGATGCCAGGAGAGTTTGGATGGTCAGTCTAGATTACCTTTGATGGTGTCTGTACTATGATTTCTGTTCCTTGGTTATAAATGGCAGCTCCTCATTGGTTACACTGCGAAAACTTTGTCTTTGCACAAGGGACGTTGTTCTATAGCACATTTTTCTTTGTTGAATCTCCACCAATTTAACAAAGTTTCTGCCACAAAAACAACGTTTCTGGAGTAGAACAAGTACTTTCAAAGTAAGGACTATGCATTTAAACAGGAAATAGCATATTCAAAGTAGGAACAGATCTTCTTTATTATTAAAAATGTTGTTTATAAAAACTTTGAAAATTTACCAAAAATCCATGGATAAGTGAAACATTCTGAAATCTGGTGGGCTAAATGTGTTCTACCATTATAGCAAGTTCCACCCCAATAGCTTTAAAAATGAGGGATATGAGAGCCCCTGAAGTTTCCCCAATTATAGAAATTATGCACAATTACTGTAATGAAATAGTAATTACATTTTGTTAGTCTCATTATAGTAATGAAATTTTCACTCATTATATTTTAGAAACCCTGTAGAAACAAAGCACTAGAGCCCCCCAGTTTTGTAATGACTATTGAACCAGGTTTTTTTTATGGAACGCACATCCCTACTACCTAGCTTTTTATGCTATATTCACCTTGTTATCTTATGTTTAGTTTGTGGTCTAGTAATACATCCTTAGATCATTTTCATGTAAACTGTTGTTAAGGCAGTAATCATCCATCCCGTATTTCTGCACTTCACTTTTCATACTTTATATTTGTCTCTATTGAAATTCATTTTGTTAGAATGAGGCCAGTTTTCCAATTTGCTGAAGTTATCTTGAATTCTGATTTGGCTTTCTGAATTATTCGTCACCCCTGCCATTTTTGTTCTGTTTGCAGATTTGATGGGAATCCTTTCAATTCCTCAATCCAGTCATTATGAAGATTGGAATAACACTGGCTGCAGGAGTGGACCTTGTAGTATCCCACCTGTTACCTTCCAAAATAGCAACTGGTGATCATGCTTTAGGTTTTATCTGTCAGTCAGCTACTAACCCACTAACAGCAGCATTGCTCAATCACATTACATGTAAAATAAATGGAAACTCTTGTCAGATGAATCCATAATTGGTTGGATGATAACTCTGTGATCATCAAAAACTGCACTTCTAGCTGGAGAGAGATCTTGAGTGGAGTGGTACAGGGTTCTGTCTTTAGACTGACATTCTTCAATATTTTTATCTATAACTGGGATGATAATTTAGAGAGAATTCTTATGATGTTTGCCAATGATTAAAAAACTGAGAAGGGCAACTAACACACAGGAAGATATTTATTTATTTATTTATTTATTTGCTTTATTTGTATACCACTGTTCTCAGCCCTTAGGCGACTCACAGCGGTTAACAACAAGACTAGCAAAAATTCAATGCTACAACAACACAGTATATAAAAAACAATTAACATCATAAACACATTATAAAATAAGGAACAAAACTCAAAAGACTCTTGATAAGATAGAAAAATGGGCAAAAATTAATAGAATTAAGTTCAATATGGAGAGTTGCAAAATTCTCCATGTAGACCACAAAAACTGAAATGCACAAGCATGGAAGATATTTGGCTTAACAGCAGTGCATGTGAAAATAATGTTGGGATTAATGTTAATCATAAATGGAATATGAGCCAGCAGTATGATGCAACAGCAAAGAAGGCAAATAAATATGTTTATATTAAGGCAAACCTGCATTAATATAAACATAGTTTAGCATCTATTAATTTGCTTAGTGTATGTGGTATATTCTCATTCTTGTTCTTGTCAGTTGCCATTCTTGTCATTTTTCACTACTGCAGCTATTATGATTCAGACCTGGTATTATGTGTTATTATTGTTTTTTGCTGTGTTGGCCTCCTGCTGCACACCACACTCCTTTATACTCTTGCACGTGATGTGTTTTGCTTGTTCAAATGTGCCATTCCCCATAATGTTTACTTGTGTTGTGATATATTTTAAGGAAGCTTTGAGTTTAGGGGAGAGCTCATATGACTAGATATAGCTCTTTTGTAATCTTAAATCTTCTACCAAACATCTATTCATTTTGATGTCTTATTGGCATGTGGTCTTTTCATCACAGATTTCATTCTTTCTCCGTGTTCTTGGCATTGACCCATGGAGTTCCACATCTAACTTTAGATTGTCTTTTCCTTGCAGGCTCAGCTTCAAGTAGGATACCGAGGAGAATTGCAATGAGAGCATCATGATTCAGCAAAGGCCTGCTTGATATTTGGTTCACCTTATGTTCAGATTTTACCACTTTTGATTGTAGGTAAAGGAGGATTGCATAATAAACTAACCATCTTTAAAAAAAAACAACTCTTCTAAGGAGGGTTCAGACAAAATGCTTATATTATAATATGTCTGAGGTTGGAAGTAATAAAGGCCAAATAATGGTGTTGCCTGTAACAGATTTTTGGAGAGGTAACAAAAATATGTAACAGAGTTTCTTTTGTAAATAATGTAAAGATTGCCAATGTTATTAATTTCTGTGTTTGCCAAGTGATGTTCACTCAGTCATTCTTCTTTCTACCTGTGGGGAGCAACAATACTTTTGGGGGACATTCTGAGATTTTTTAAAAAATTGTAAGTGTATTTTTATTATTTTGTTTTCTGAAAAGTAATAGAGTAATATAACACGTTACTGTTTTTTCAAAATCAATGTTGGGGTACTCTGGAGTGCTTTGTAACACATTCACATCCCCAAAATATTTAGCCTTCAAGTTCAGAAATAACTGATACAGTTCGGAAACAAATAGATCAGTAAACAAAAACATTTTGAAACTTCTAAAAATTACTTCAGAGTTTCTTCCAAATTGCATCCATCAATGAATTACAGGGAGCGGTCAATTCCCCTGTTTAAGGAGCTCCATTGGCTGCCGTTTATTTTCCAATCCCAATTCAAGGTACAGGTCATCACCTATAAAGCCCTAAAGGTACAGGTCATCACCTATAAAACCCTAAATGGTTGGGACCTGCAAAACTTCGTGACTTCATCTCCTTCCACAAACCTCCCAATCTCTTCGATCTTCAGGGGAGGCCCTCCTTTTGCCCCTTCCTTTATGTTTTATTTACTGTTTTAAATTGTTGCTATTTGTGCTTATATTTGTATTATATTGAGGCTTCAAATTGTGGCCAGTTTGTAAGGTGCCCTGAATCCCTCCCTCAGGAGTTGAGAAGGGTGGGATAGAAATATTGGAAATAAATAAATAAATTAGTCTGGGAGGACCAATCGACTGTGGACAGGGCAAGCACAAGAAGATCAGTTCCCATATTTGAAAATGCTGATGAGTTTCTGAGTGGCTTAATTGCCCAGTTTCAGATGATGGGGAAATGCTTGGGGGGGGGGGAGGTAAGAGGTCCCAGGAACAAAAGATGACATTCTCTACAATAAAGCTTCATATTTCAAATAAAGGCATCCACAAATGTACATATTGCTTCCTGTTCCACTGTCGGCAATCTCTCCACCCAAGTGAGATACTTGGCTGAGCAAACATCAGCTGGCTTTATCAGATCAGAATCAGAAATTGTCTATTATTCTACATGCACACACAATGGATCTTGATTATCACCTTTGCCAGGAACAGAGAGCTAGCCCAGCCTTTTCTGTCCAGGAAATGTCTCTGCAGGGTGGCTGAAGGGTGACGACTTCTGAAACTCATCTTTTGATATAAATCATATATATTATATACACACATAGGGATAGGAACAATGCTAAAAAAACAAAGTAGGCAGAAAGTTGAAAAAATGTTTGAAACAATATAGTGTTTGTGGAAGAGTCGCTGCTGGTGGTCCACTTTTAGTATCTTTCTTCTCTGCTATTGCAGAAGTCCAGACAAGAATTAGAAAAGGAAATTTAAAAAAAAATTCTTGCACCTTTGGGGAAATTATAAATTGTTGTGGGAGGGGAGGGTATCATGTTCAACATCAGTGGGACTGGCAGAAAGCCATCTCCTGAGGATCTTAAAACATGGCCAGGCTCATATTGGGAGATAACAGCCTTTCAGATAATCTGGGCCTGATCTCTGGAGGTCATTACCATCACTTTTAGCCCTTGGAATCTCTTTTCTTCTCTTTTTTCCATCCTAGGACATTTTTCTTGCATGACTAATCCAGTTTGTTCACCATGACTTCAGAATGCTGATAAAGTCCCTTCAACCTGTCAGATTAATTCTGATGGCAGTTATAACAGGAATGAAGAATCATCTGGCCTAGATTCAAGAAGAGTGACTGTATCTGATATCTTGCATGCTAAGCTGACACTATACGGATAGGTGCTTATTTTTTAAAGGTATCAGATCATGTCTACTGACATTGAATGTCTAAGAGTATGCTGAGACTGAAACCTCCCATAAGCAATATTGAACTGGAAGCCCCAGCACCTCATTTCAGGTGAGCTTTAGAGCATTTATATCCATATGTATTTTAAAAACTTGTGTCCTGCCTGTTTCCTGTTTATAAGCACTGATGGGGAGGGAAAGACACCTAGAAAGAAATAGATGTGTTCTTCCTTTAGAATTCTGGTAGTACAAGAGAAATCAAAGGGTCAAATAACTCAGAAGCCTACCACAGAAAATGATGTATCACACATCTAAATAATGATGAATTGTAGCTCTTTATAAAAGCCTGCAATAATAAAAAGAAGTGACCTTGAACAATAGCGATGACAGTCCACCCAGGAGTGACTATTTTATTCCAACTGTGTGAGTCATTCTCTCTGTAACCTCGTCATCCTAAGCATTCACAGATCCCTGCTGGAAAGAAGTTGAAGGACACTGAACTGAAAACTGGGAAGCTGTTCCTCTTTGCAGTCTCTCGGAGCAGTTTCTCGTGAACTTTCATTTCAATGACATAGAACGATAATTTGAAACGTTAAACAGTTGGAGACCATTAGAAGAAATGAGTTTACTCAAGCCACCTATAATTATGTGTATATTTTAGAAAGGTACACCAAACATTTTCCAGTATTAAGCTTCAGACTGAAACCAGTAATGTTGGTGTGTTACAAATACCTCAGGTTTCCCACAACTCTTTTTTATGAGTGACATGAGGAAAGTTCGTAATTACTATTTTCAAAACATGGATTTGTTTGACTCATCATGGGCTCCTCTACACTGTCATATAATTCAGTTTCTGAATCAAGATTATCTACTCTGAATGGGATAATATGGCAATGTAGACCTTGGGACTGATGCAAAGTCTAAATGTTTTATATTGTGTCTATGATTGTTGTTTATAGTTTTATAGTTTTAATGGTTTTAATCTATTATCTTATGCTGTTGATTTGATATGTGAGGTTTTAAAACATGTGAGGCATTGAATTTTGCCATTTATTATGTTGTGTACCATTTTGAGTCCTCCCAGGAGTGAGAAAAGTGGTATATAAATGCAATAAATAAATAAATAAATAAATAAATAAATAAATGTCCAGTTTCAATCAGATAATATAGATTCGGACACCAGATTATATGCAGTGCAGAATCAGCCAGAGTTTTTAAAATACGACAGTACAAACTGAATGTCATTCCTTTTTCCCTGTCAAGCTCTTCTATGACATGGAATGCAGCTTCTGTACATAGCAGTCAATGTTCAGACTCATTGGGTGGCCTTAAAAATATGTATACAAATAGAACAAACATGGTGTAGTTGTTGAGTGTTGGACTATGACTTTAGATACCAGGGTTTGATTCCCCACTTGGCCATGGAAATCCATTGGGTGACCTCAAGCAAGTCACATGCTCTCAGAACCAGAGAACCTCTGATAGGACCACCTTAGTGTCACCATAACACTTGAAGGCACACAACAGCAGCAGCAGCAGCGGAAGGAGCAGCAGCAACAACAGTGTATAAAACCATGTTTATTGATATAGTGAATCACACAACCCCTAATAATGTTTTGTGCTTTAATTTAAGGATTGGTTTTGCTTCATCGTTTCAGTGAAGAGCTTCCCAGTCATACAAACTTAAGAAGCGCAGAGTTCTGGCATTGCATAACTTAGTGTTGCCCAGAGCTTTGAAGCATGGTTGGATTTGTCCACAGTTCCTCGGTGTTTACAAATAACCCATGAAGTCATGTTCCTGCAGCTCTGTTTGAGTTTTAATTAATTTCCAGGACTTATTCCCCCCCCCCCCCCACACACACACACACACCCACACACACACAAATTCAAAGATCAACCTTCTCTGAAGGCCTTGTAAATGTCCACCACTTATGTATTTGTGTACATAAGCTCATGTGCATGTGAGAGGCCCTGCTCGCACTCCCACCCCCATCACAGGTGCGACTGGTGGGGACAAGGGATAGGGCTTTCTCGGTGGTGGCCCCTCGACTCTGGAACTCACTCCCCAAGGACATCAGGCATGCCCCAACTCTGGCAGTCTTTAGGAGGAGCCTGAAAACGTGGTTGTTCCAGTGTGCCTTCCCAGAATAAGGAAACTCCCAGCAATATGTCCTTAAATGCACTTTATTAATGATCTAGGATTGTCTGCAAGCCCCATCCCTCTCCGAAAATTCTATCCTAGTCATATTTCACCTGTTCACGCTCAGCATTATTTTTTAAATTTTAATTATTACATAGGTCCTTTAAACGTCGTCGTGTTACTGTTAATGTTTATTGCTTATTTTTGCTTATGAGTTTTTTAATTGTTTGTATTACTGTTGTTATTGTTTTTATTACTGATGTATTATGGGCTCGGCCTCATATAGGCCGCACCGAGTCCCTTGGGGAGATCGTAGCGAGGTATAAATAAAGATTATTATTATTATTATTATTATTATTATTATTATTATTATTATTACAACTGCTATTCTTCAATCCCTCTCCTCACCAGACAGAATTGCTGCACAAGAACCACCAAGCACCTAGAGCACTGGTAGAACAAATGCTGCAATCTCAGGGCCCCACCACACAACCATTGTAGTTCATTCATTCAGTTGTCTCTGACTCTTCGTGACCTCATGGACCAGCCCACGCCAGAGCTCCCTGTTGGCCATCACCACCCCCAGCTCCTTCAAGGTCAATCCAGTCACTTCAAGGATGCCATCCATCCATCTTGCCCTTGGTCGGCCCCTCTTCCTTCCACACAACCATATAAACCACACAACCTCTTCCACACAACCATATAAACCAGAATATCAAGGCAGATAATCCACAATATCTGCTTTGATCTAGCTTATCTGAGTCCACACTGCCATATAATCCAGTTCAATGTGAATCTTATACATCTGAGTGGAAGGGGCCTCAGTGAACGATTTTAAGAGGAAGCCAGGACTGTAGCTTCTGTTCTCACCATGGTTGATAGGTACCAAGCTAACTGATACAAAGCCTGCCCTCTTTCTGCCCCGTTTCTCTATAACCTTGAAACGATTGTGCCTAGCACTCCTGAACAGGATCACTAGAAGAAGGGGGACTAAAACGTATTCCAGAACAGCAATTTGAATGTGTGTGTACATAAGCTCATGTGCATGTGAAAGCCCTGGTTTGAATGTGTGCCATGGTGCTGAAAATACAGTGCTGCTTACCCTGTCCATGAGCACTTGATTTCACCTCTGTTTTCCTAGCTTTTTTACCCTATGGAGATGCCAAAAGCATTCCTTCCCAAAGACACAGTGTTAAATGCAAATCCCATGCTTTTGTTGCTTGAGCCAAAGGAAAGGCACCTCATTTGCATTTAATATTAAGGCATTTGGCTCCTCTCCCCCATGCTGGCTATTGGTGAAAGAAAAACCCTGCACTCAAGGGCAAGCCCCATGATTAAGGCCATCTGTAGTTTGTCCCACAGAATGAAAGGTCGCTGTCTGCTGGCTTCTACGTTTTTTTTCTGAAAGCAATAAAGTTGTTTCCTTACAACTTGGATATGGATATGTCGCTTTTACATCTTAAACTTGCCTTTTTTGGATGTAAGGACATATGCAACAAAGCAACAAGTTCTCATTCTCATCTCAGATGGTCAAACCAATTCATGGAGGGGAAAATAATTTTGCCATTACAAATGCTGGGACTGCTGAAAGAAACCTAGGTTTCAAAGTCAAGGCAGTGTTTCTCTGAGATGGAAAAAAAGAAAGAAAGAAAAGTGGAGTGAAAGAATAGTAAGGTGGTGAAAATTATTGCCACTTGGTTTGGTGCACTATTTAGCATCCCTTCTCCAGGCAAGGCAGGGGAGCAGACAGAGAAGATGCTAGTAGGAAAGAAATCTATATCTATATAATAAAAGTTTGTATGTATGTGTGTATGTGGCAGCTTTCTGATTGGCTGCCACTTTCACAGACCACTGTGATCAGCATAGGCGACAGACCTGGACCAAACCTGGCACACATTACCCCCATAGATGATGGACTATAGATGATGGGACTTGAAGTACCTCCACTCACTTCCCGAGACCGCTGCGACTCTCATCCAATGGCTGATCAAGACCAAACTTGGCACACATAACCCCCATGACCCCCTTTATGTCCTGGTGAGGTCTGAGGGAGGACAGACAATGTATGATGGGATTTGTAGTACTTTCAAACCCTTTGGTTCCCACAGACCACTGCAGCCCCCCAAAAAGAATGATAAAGACCCAACTTGGCACACAGAGCCCCCATGACCCACTCTACATCCTGGTGCAGTTTGGAGAAGGATGGGCCATGGATGATGGGACTTGAAGTACCTTCACTCACTTTCTGAGACCACTGCGAATATCATCCAATGACTGATCAAAACCAAACTTGGCACACAAAGCCCCTATGACCCACTCTACGTACAGGTGCTGTTTGGAGGATGGACCATGGATGATGGGACTCGCAATACCTTCACTAACTTCCTGAGACCACTGTGAGCCACATAAATAACTGATAAAGACCAACCTTGACACACAATGCCTTTTTCAAATAACCCAGGCACCGCCAGGTTCCCAAGCTAGTAGGAAATAAAGGACATGTCAACCAGAAATACATGGATCCAGGGCATTTGTGCTCCAGAGGTGTCCCAGATCTAGATGTACCTGCTGAATCAGAGGTGGCCTTAGGTAATTTTCAATGGTAAGCAAACAGTATCCCCCCCCCCCCAACCAATCACTGATATATATTTTCTGTTCATCGTGGGAGTTCTGTGTGCCATATTTGGTTCAATTCCATCATTGGTGGAGTTCAGAGTGCTCTTTGATTGTAGGTGAACTATACATCCCAGTAACTACAACTCGCATATGTCAAGGACTATTTTCCCCAAAGAGCACCTCAAGAGCGCCCCTGGGGAAAATCAACTATACTGCAAATGCTTACTTTGCATAATGGTTGAGCCGCCCCTGTGCTGAATCCAGGGTCATGTGTCCAGGAAATCCGGTCTGTCCCCTTGCTGGCCTGTCCCCTCAACCTGGTGTTCTATCATCGCTCTTCACTGTCCTTACATCCAAAAAACCTGGCCTGTCATTTCTACAGATGTCATAACTTTTGTGTCTGTGCAATCAACCGAGGGGGGGGGGGAGATCAATCTCATCCTTGTTGATCACATAGGTCTCCATTCTGACCTCAGCAGATATGACAGGCAATGACCAAGCTCCCACAGACCCAAGAGTTGTCTGATTTTTTCTTTATATTGTTCTGTTTTCATGATTATCATGCAATTCCTCTTGTCTGCTGGGTGAATGATGATTTCTGGATCTGAATTGAGGTCTTTGATGGATTTTCTTTTGTTCCTTGGAAGTGTTAGGAATCAAGAGCTGTTAGGCTCAAAAATAAGCTTCATTTGGGGTGATTCCACAAAAATATAGCAGAGTGCCAGAAGCACAATTCATTACCACAAGAAGCTTGCATGCAGAGAGCAAGGATTATTGATGATGTTTCTTGGAAACCGCTCTGAGTCCCCTAGGGGAGATAGAGCAGTATATAAATAAGGTTTTGGTGGTGGTGGTGGTGGTGGTGGTGGTGGTGATGTGGTAAGCCATGTCTTGGTGTGGTAAGCCATGTTATACTCTGCATATTGTTTTACCCATTAATGATCTGCTCCACTGTTGTATAATGGAATGTTTTTACTTCACTTTAATTGCAGTGTTAGTCTCTGAATTGATGAATTACGTACCTTGGATGTAAACAAAATGTCCCATACATGCTAACAGAGACAAAACTTCAATCCAAGTATGGAATCCTTATTTCCACCACCATCACAAAAAAAAATCCAGCACAGCCCTCTTAATATTCTTTTGCAAGGGGCTTTGTGGGCTTTGGGAAATAAAATGTTAGACCATTTACCCTAGTGGACCATAAATTGTGCATAGTTGTGATAAATGGACTTGAGCACAGGGTTAGTACCAGAAAAACAATGACACCATGTCAAATCCCTCAGTGGTAAGAGGCCAAGAACAGAAATGGTCATCATTGGCAGCATATATAGAAAGATAACAACTGACAAGTCATCAAATAATAGCAAATATGTGTAAAGAACGCCACAATGGGCAAACATGGAATTGGGAATGAAAACTTGGAACACTTGGAACTGGCTTAATAAGGGGTATCTATAACAGCTTTTCAAATGGGAAGATGATTTGAAATAGTCAAAACCGTTAATTGTATATTATTATCCTAAATTGTTCCTGTTCATTTCCCTGGCTGTGCGCATCTATTACAGTTAATTAATGTAACAGATATGCCATATTCATAATTACTTTTTCACATTGTAATGATTATAAATGATGATAATTTTGACTGGCAGTCAATCATTCATGCTTGTCAGAAAACCCCACTACCCCATAATAAAAAAAATTACACACTCGTTATCTCCAATAGGTCTGATATATACTTAAGTATATGTGTGTGTGCGCGCATACATCTCTACTGGGGATACTGGCACCATTTAGAAGCACGTCATAACCAAAATGAATGACAAAGCTCTTCTGCTTCATTTTAGGACATAATGTTCACAGCTCCCACTAAGATATTTTGTGTTTTTAAGTGTTCATTAGAGAACAACCCACAGGGTATAACTTAAGCCAAGACAGCCTAAACTGTGGCATGTTTGAAGAGCAGATTTGGCATGTATAGAAGAGAAAGAAACACATTCTCCATGTAACCCAACTCTTAGCTCAGCCAAATACAGCTCAGATCATAATTCAGATTGTTCATAAATGATTCCAGCTGAACTTAATATTTTCAGTATTTCCTTCTCAGCTTGAACAGTCTTTGGGTGGGTAGAGGAATTGCATTGCCACTTTCTGAGCTTGGAAATAATGAGTTTCAGGTAATGTTATCTATATAGAGTTATTTTTGATACAGCCTCATTGATGTTTTCAGATGTTTCCTATTTTTACTTCTTCCATGGAATTGCTTGCTATTATGTTTTTAGCAGCTCCTTCTTTATGAATTCCCACCTTTGTTGTGTTTTTTCCTTTAGTATTTCTGGCCATAGACTTCTATTCAGCATTTCCCTAAGCTTAATAAAGGACCCTATGATACTACACTGTCAGTAGCACTATTATTTCACTTTTAACTTCCATTCTGTGGAATTCTGGAATGTGTAGTTTAGTGAATCTCAAAAGCTTTCTGGCTGAGAATTCTAATGCCCTCCTTTAAATTGCAAATCTCAGAACTTTTAAGTGTTATTTTTAGGGCAGTTAACACAAAATAATAATGCTAGAATGGAATCATGTAATAGTCTCCAGATTAGCCTCCCTGAAAACCAGGGTCCGTGACTGACTATAGATAGATGATAGACTGATATAGTGACAGATAGATTTATATAGATATATGTAGTCTGTTCCATCATCACGAATTCTAGAATGGTTACTTCCTCCTAAAGTATAAACTGAATTTCAGTGACCAACTCCAAATTGGTTAGGTTCAAGTTCATATTTGTCAATCCTCTTGTTTCTTCTGTTACAGTAAGTTGTAATAGGATCAAGTATGTGTGTGTTAAAGAAAACCTTATGCTGTTAATTATTATGTGCAGCTGCTAATGTAGATCAACCAGTACATTTGGACCACACCCGGTGGAGTATAACTGTATGGTTTTTAGAATACAGTTGAGCTTTTGCTCTGAGGAGCCTTTGCTCAGGCATTTTGCTCAGCCATTTCTACTGCTCTCTCATTTGGATGAAGAACCCTTATTCTGTATTGCTTACAAAGACTATGTAATAGGCTTGGGTAACCATGGAAAAATTTGGTTCTAAACTCGTTTCGTTTTTAGGGGGCCCTTGTGTTTCATTTTTTTAAAGAATTCTGAAATTTTCCTTTAAAAAGTTCGAAATATATGAAATTTCGTAAAATTACGAATCGATTCGTTAATGGCGGACGCGATTGTGCAATATACTAAAAAACCCTCCAAATGGGACAGGGGGAACTTCTGAAGCTTCCCTCTCCCTCTGTTGTTGACTGTTGGTGTGATAATTTATTTTTATCACTGATAAAACAAACAACAACCCTAAAACTTGCACCAGACATACGGAAATAATTACGAAACAATTACGAAACAATTTCAAAACAATTTTGAACCAATTACGAAACAATTACGAAACAATACGAAATAAATTGGAAAAATTTTTTCGATTTTTAATTACTCCTCACAGTAGTCCTGCATGGCTCAATATTGGATCATAAGCTAATTTAAATACGAATTAATAACGAATTACGAAATTAACGAACGAAACCACCCAAGCTTACTATGTAAGTTTGTTGCACTGTTTGTAACATTGCAAGTTTATGTTTTAACTCTGCTGATAAGAATTAAATTTTTCTGTTGTTGTTTTTTCCTCTTGCCTGAGTGCAACATTATTGTGACTTCTGCATTGGACTTGACTGCAATACGCTTAGCGCAACATCTTCCTCTATCTTTTCAAAGAGGAAATTCTGTGCAAGGCACATCAGGAATGCTATTATTACTATGTTTATTTATACCCTTCTTTTTCTCTCCACAAAGGAGACTCAAAGCAGCTTAATAAGAGGAATATATAACAGCTTTTCAAATGATTTGAAATAGCCCAAAATGTTGATTGTATATGTTGATTCAAAATGATCAAAATATTGATGCTGGACTGCTTATATTTTAAATACTTCCTTACTGTCCAATCTCTCCCTTCACAACCTAGCACATCCAAGTTGGGGGAGATGTGGGTTTTTTCAACATCTTCCATAAATTATTCTTCCGATTAATTCATGCAGGTGAATCAAATGAAGCTGCTTTTTCTTGGCTGCTACCACTTCAGCTTACTTCTTGGGAGGAGAGCAATGTCCAATCTTGATAAAATAATGAAGAGTAGAGACATCACACTGGCAACGAAGATCCGCATAGTTAAAGCAATGGTATTCCCCATAGTCACCTACGAATGTGAGAGCTGGACCTTAGGGAAGGCTGAGCGAAGGAAGATAAATACTTTTGAACTGTAGTGTTGGAGGAAAGTTCTGAGAGTGCCTTGGACTGCAAGAAGATCCAACCAGTCCATACTTCAGGAAATAAAGCCTGACTGCTCATTGGAGGGAAGGATATTAGAGACAAAGTTGAAGTACTTTGGCCACATCATGAGGAGACAGGAAAGCTTAGAGAAGACAGTGATGCTGGGGGAAATGGAAGGAAAAAGGAAGAGGGGCTCACCAAGGGCACGATGGATGGGTGGCATCCTTGAAGTGACTGGCTTGACTCTGAAGGAGCTGGGAGGGGGGGTGACAGCCAACAGGGAGCTCTGGTGGGGGCTGGTCCATGAGGTCACAAAGAGTCGGAAATGAATGAATGAATGAATGAATGAATGAATGAATGAATGAACAACACCAAACCACTTCAGCTCGTTGATGGAGACTGGCACATTGTAATGCTTTCCCATAAACTCAAAACCTCATTATATGCAAAATCTATTAGAGCAGGGGGCATTTCAGTGCTACACTGAATCAGTATCTATAACTAGAATGTAAAAGTCTGTTTTAATCAAAAACTAGAACTGTGTGGTTCTTTAAATATAGAATTAGAGGCAAGTCCAGAAGCCCAGTTGGTTACCTCTAGCTAAAAATACTGGGAGTTACAGTTTCAAGCTATCTGAAGGGCTATGAGTCTCCACCTGTTAAATTGGTAGCATTCATGATGACATAGGACATTATTGCACATGGATGATAATATGGGTTTGACGCTCCCTAGCTATGGATGGAAAGAGGCACTCCAAATTCATCTTTAGCCTATGCCAAAGGAATACTTTTTATATAAAACAGGTAACTCCTGTTTTTAGGCAGCTGAAAATGCTTTAAAACCATGTCTAAAATGTTTTCTGGTGGTGTGCATCTACAGTGACTTTGGGAGCTGTGGTGTGTCACTGTGGGGCATCACTTTGAACTGCTTAGCTTCCCCATGGCCATGGTGCTAGTCATTTTGCTTCTGGTTAACAAGCTTGGACTTTATACTCACCAATGGTAGCTGTTCCTTTTTCCCCACCACGGGGGGAACTCCTACAGCTAGTGATGTCAGAAGGAATCCCCAGCCAACCAGAGCCCAGATCCAACTCAGGCAGCCTTTCAGGAAAACACAAGTATTTTGAATGGCTGTCAAAGTGAATAAAATACTCTGTACTTCTTTGTATGCTTTTTGTTAGTTCTTTTGGAGCGCAGACTCTGTGCTGACATCCTTTCTGGCCAGAAAGAATAAAACTTCTGTTCATTGCGTTCAAACCCAATTCATGTCTTGATCTGGCCTTTGGAAGTTATTATGCCTCCTCCTCAAAAGAGGAGTATATAACAGAAGTAGCAAAGTGTGCTGGGTCTGTACCTGCCTTTAGCGATTAGCTGAATCACTCAACAACAATTTTGGAACACCCATTTCAGAACCTCATGTGGTAATGTCCTTACCTAGTCCCATTTGTTTCAGTGAGTATGCTCTAGCTGGGCCTTTGATTTTTTTGGGGTGGGGGGGGATTTAGCTTTTACCCATAATTTTTTTAACAAAATGAGAGAAAGGCATACTTGCTGTTGGGGAGGGTGGGTCTGTAGAGACAGAAAAACAAAAGAGAAAAGTTATAAATGTAATTGACACAGATATCATTATTTAAGATGGTATTCTCTGATCTGGTTATTTCCAGCCAACAAATTAATTAAGGCAAATATATTCACAAATAAATAAATGGGTCAAGTGTGGACTCTCACAAGATAGCTAAATGGTATTTTAAGGCTCAATGAAAAAAACAACACTGCTCATTTAAGTAGGTAAAAAGGGAATACCACAATCCCAGATGATTTAATTCAATAAACATGGCTCAGAATCTGAGCAAAACTGTTGATGATCAGGACATTTGGAGGTCCTCATTCATGTAAACTCTGTAAGCTTAAAACAACATGAAGGCAAATACCAGAAATCTAAAATCTGCCAATATGGGAAAGACCACTTAAAATGCAAAAACAGCCAAAGGAGCAAACAATACATTGTGCTACAGGAGGAAAAAGTGCCAAAACCTCATAACATATGCCACCTCCTAGGATTTCTTTCCAAAGTAATAACTGTGATAAACATACTGATTAAAAATATCCCCTCTGTTGATATGTAATTTAAAATCTTAATAAATGAGACTTTTTATAATAACATTCCAAGCTCCAACTGCATGTAGATAAGTACATTTTCTTGTACTATACTTGATACTTTGGAATGCGGATATCAAAAGATTTAATCTTGCCTAACACTGTGGTCACTACATACATGTTTAAACAGGAAATCCAAAGAAGAAATGCCATACAAAACATGGTGTTTGTCTGTTTGTCTATTTGGAAACACTTTTCTCTTCCTTGTACAGGAGGCTGTGGGTAAATCCTTTACAGATACATTGATGAAAATGTCATGAAGCTGGCAAAGTCCTCATCTACACTGACATATAATCTAATTCCATCTGCATTATAATGGCAGTGTAGATGGGGGCATAGACTTGCTCACAGGATTCAATCTGGCGTGAAGTTGGCCATCCAAGGCTAAATAATTCAAATTCCATGTGAACAGAATCAGTTTAGAGTCTTCAGAAAAAAGTGGACATAAAACAACATCTTGGTGACATGAAATAGAGATGATACTAGTCATGGTTGGCTAAGTAAAGTCTTTGACATGACCTGACATTTACTGATATATCTTGAAAGGTTATGGAACACATCCAAGCCTATCTTAATGGGTCACAGCTTTTCCTATGGACTGAAGGCAATAAGGTAAAACTAGCGTTGTCTCTTCCACTTGGCAAGCAATTTATGGAGATGTCTCTCCAGGGCACTAAATAAGAACTTTTACTCTTCCCAGTTCTGATTAATGACCTGGTATTATAGATTTTCACTGATTGGAGGAAGACTTGAACATATGTTTCTTGACTTTTCTTTCCCTTTCTAGATCTATGTCTTTCAGCTGGCTTCAGAGGACACACTGTTTTTGTTCAATGAGTAGACGTATTCTATTCAATAATTATTAAAATGTTGCTTATGGTAACAATTTAGGGTTGGTGAAGCCAACAAGTCATGGACAGAATTATAAAGGGGATTTTTCAGTTTCAAATTGGGACTTCATAGCACGAATCCACTATTCTACCATTATCATGATATGACTGATAGCCAATATATACCAAACTGAACACTTCCGATAGTCTAGCTGCAATCCCAATTTAGCTGCCTCTTAGATACACATTTCTTCTCCTGTGTTTGGTTACATGTCCTGTCAGCATAATCCCTCCTATAAGGTTCCAACACAAGCAGAAAGGAGGAGAGGCTGACATAAATGGGCTAGCATGCCAAGGAAGAGACACTGTGAATGATCTTTTAATTTAAAAAAATCTAAATGTAAAAAGAGCAAGGTTGTAGGCCCTTCCACACAGCCCCATATCCCAGAATATCAAGGCAGAAAATCCCACATTATCTAAGTATGGACTCAGATAATCCTGTTCAAAGCAGATATTGTGGGATTTTCTGTCTTGATATTCTGAGATATAAGGCTGTGTGGAAAGGCCCTGCATCTCCAGCCCATTCCATATTCCTCAAGCAGCTGGTGAAGAGGCATAGGTGGGATATGTCTAATTTTCAGTGGCAGCCAACTATTAATCCTAATGCTTGGGTCTCGCCTATTTCCACCAGTCTATGGGAAGCACAGATGAGTAGATGTTCCTTATTTGGGTTGTTTTGCCTGTATTCCACACTATCTGCTTTATGGCTTATTTGATAGATAGATGGTAGGTAGAGAAAGAAAGAAAGAGAGAGAGAGAGAGAGATCTAAAAAAAAGGTTGCTACTGACCACCAAAAATGACCTTGGGTGCTTATGTATGGCCTGCAAGCTATACTTTACCCATCTGATAAAAATGAAAAAGTCCTGACATTAATTGCAAAAGTGATATGTGTTCATACTTTTAACAGTTTGGAACCGACAAAAAAACAACAGTCAGCAGTTTTAGATTGGTTTGAGCCTGATGTAAATTCAACAGATTAGCAATAGCAGTTCTTATAGTAAGTTTCAATTTAACTCCAACAAAAATGACTTCTAATGAAACCAGTGCTGGAAAAAATGTGCCAGAGATGCAAAACCCAGGAAGGCTCAAGCTTATTCCCTGTTTCTATGAAATGTTTTTTGCTACAGCAGCAATTTTAGCTTTCCCACCAGGGAGCTTCAAACATCATGTGCCCACTGACCCATTCTGTTGACACCTACAATCAGATGAAATCTACTTATTGTTCTAGGGGGAAGAAAAAACTGTATTATATGCCCCAAATACCTTGAAAAAATGAAGCTGTGTCTATTTGATCCACAGGCCAAGGACAATGCAAGCAATGGATGAATTATTTGCTTCCAGACATCTTCATGTGTCATGAACATTTTACCACATTGAGAGTTTTTGACCAACATTTTAACACTACATGTCAGTTTGCATCATGTTATGACATGCCATAAGCAATTCAATCCATGAGGCACACATACTTTATGATGTTCTCTGACAAGACAGAGGTAATGTCTATGTAGACTTGTTTAAATTAGAAAAGGCTAATATTCAAAAGGTTCAGTCCCAAGTTCTGATGAACTCAGACTTTCAATACTGTAGTTTATTTTAAGTTAATCAGATGTTACTCACACTTTCACAATTACACCTTTCTGAGGGTCTACTTGCATGCATTATGTTATTTGGTTTTCTTCTCACTCTTTCGAAAGTTTCAAAAAGTTTATATGAGCAATAGTGTCACTGTGTTTACTGTCTTGGAAGTCAGGATTTGTAACATAGTGTGGAACCAGCACTCTTTGGCAGAGAAGGATCTGGGGACTTTGAGGGGTTACTTGGGACCCCATGGACCAAACTTAAGAGGTCCCATGGGCCACATTTTGCCTTAGGAAAAGGCCCAAAATGGGCAAAATAAACATGGAGTTCACATTTGCTTCCAAAATAGTTCCAGCATCATGTCAACACTGCCATTAGAGATGACAGTGTCCATCTCTTGTTTGGGTATCAGCCAGCACGTCAACGACTTAAATCAAGAAATAGTTTTCTAAGATCTACAGAGACACTTGCTGGAACACCTCAGCAAGCGAGAGTCCAAAAGTGGCAGGCTCAAACCCAGAACCTCACTCAATGGCTGATACCAAATGAGAAACTCCTCCCCGGGAACACAGAAAACTGGGCAACTTGGAAGGTTCTGAACAGATTGCGCTCTGGCACCACGAGATACAGAGCCAACCTCAAGAAATGGGGCTACAAAGTGGAATCCACAATATGCGAGTGTGGAGAAGAGCAAACCACTGACCACCTGCTGCAATGCAACCTGAGCTCCGCCACGTGCACAATGGAGGGCCTCCTTGCAGCAACACCAGAGGCACTCCAAGTGGCCAGCTACTGGTCAAAGAACACTTAATCAACTACCAAGCTTGCAAATTTTGTATTTTGTCTGTTTGTTAAACATTTGTTAAAATGTAATACAATTGTTTGGTTGATACTGACACGATAAATAAATTAGAGATTTACAGTGAACCAGACTACTTCTACCAAAGCTGCTAGAGCTGCAACAAAACATTCATAACCTAGACATTTCAACCAAAGTATTGATTGCTATCATCACACACTCAGTGTGGTCGAGTGATTTGAGTATTGTATGATGACCCCGGAGACCAAGGTTTGAATCACTACGCAGGCATGGAAAGCCACTGGGTGACCTTGGGCAAATCACACTCTTGCCTGAGAGGAAGGCAAACTACCTTCTGAACAAATCTTGCAAAGAAAACCAAATGACAGGTTTGCCTCAGAGTCACCGTTAATCAGAAGCAACTTGAAGGCATAAAACATCAATTATTATTGTATTAGGCCAATACATTGAGTAAAACCTACAAACATGTATTCATTGCTTATGTGACATCAAAAAGAAAAGAAAAAGAGAAAAAGATCTTACTGGTAGCATACCCTAGAAACCATTAAAATGAGAATAAAATGCATGTATAAAAATCTACTTTGACATCAGCTGCCACAAGGCAGGCAAGTCCATTGACAAGAGTGGCAAGGAATCGTAAAAAATTATTCAGCTATGATCAAAAGAAATGATCAAAGAAACGGACCATGATTTAACCCTCCAGTGTTTGGAGGTCATATTTGTTCAAAAGAGGATTAAAAATTGCTACTTCAATATTTTTAACTCATGCTGTCCATCATGCCATAATGTCCCTTTGTTTCTGAAGAAACAATACCTTTATGGGCATGTGTGTGTGCACGCGCACGTGCACACACACCAATATGTTTGTTCAGTCTCCCCTTTTTCTTTTTCTTTTTTTTTTCTTGTTTCCCAGAATGGCATCTGACTTAACTAGAATTTGTTTTGCTGTTCAAACATATTTTTATTTACTTATTTAAATATTTTTAAAGATCTCAATGTTGGAGAGATAAAATAATACAAATAATTTGAACAAGTAAAATCAATAAATGGCTTAAACAAAATAAGAATACATTTAAAAAATTAAACAAGTTGAAGAAACTTCCAGACTGGAAAAAAGGATTATCGTATCAATACTTAAAAGCAAGAGGGTGCATAGATAGAGAGAGGGGCCCCATCTACATTGCCATAAATGCATTTAACTGCATTATGTGAGTCTACACTAACCATATATTTGCACAGTTAAAACTTGTATGCCAGCTACACCCGTATCTTGGGAAGTCTGACTTGGCCACAGTGGTCCACGCTCTTGTTACATCACAAATAGATTACTGCAACACACTCTACGTGAGGTTGCCTTTGAAGACTGGTCCAATGGGCGGCAGACAGGTTACTAACAGGAGTGGCGCTCAGGAAACACACTACTGCTCTGTTGCATCAGCTCCACTGTCTGCCAATTTGCTACCGAGCACAATTCAAAGTCCTGGCTTTAGCCTATAAGGCCCTAAACAATTTCGGCCCAGCTTACCTTATCTCCTCCTATGAACCATCTAGGCAGGGGCGGCTCGTCCATTACGCGAAGTAAGCGGTCGCAGAACACTTTTTTTTTGCCAGGGGCGCAAAGGTGCCTCTGTAAATGACCCTCAACCGCCACTTGAGGAGCGCCCCCTCAGCTCACAACAGCCCTAGCAGTCTGGGGGGCGCCTCGGCTTTCTTGCCTTGCTGCCGGGTGATCCTCTTCCCAAAGGGGCCGGACCCTTGAGCCTCGCCTAGCCCCTCTTGTTCCTGCTCCACCCGGCCACCGGGTGCACGAGCAGAGCCTGTGCTCAATCGTTCTCTGCGTTCGATCCCTTCCCCATGACCGGCTCCCATGACCGGCTCCACCCGCCTCCTCTCCTTTCCCCAATCCGCAGGTGGGCCAAGGGACGGAGCCGTCGCCTGGCCTGCTTCGGGTCCAGAGGCGTGTCTGAAGACCCCAGCATGCGCACCACAAGTCTCCCACCTCCACTCCCTCCTTTGTTTTTGTGCCTACCTTCAGGAAAGGTGGGCATCTCCACCTCTTTCTCTCTCTCTCTCTCTCTTGGTCCCAATGGCTGAGGAGAAAGTCAGGAGAAGAGGTGACTTTTGGTGCATACGCCGGGGTCCTCAGGCACGCCTCCGGATCCATATAGTTCACCTACAATCAAAGAGCATTCTGAACTCCACCAATGATGGAACTGAACCAAATATGGCACACAGAACTCCCACGACGAACAGAAAATATATATCAGTGATTGGTTGGGGGGGGGGCGCCAAAATACTGTTTGCTTACCGTTGAAAATTACCTAGGGCCGTCTCAATAGAGCAGGGTAGGGAACCTTTGGCCCTCCAGCTGTGGTGGACTTCAACTCCCACAATTCCTTGAGGCTCGGCATTGGGCCAAGGTAAGCCTTTGGGGCGAATGCCAAGCCTCAAGGAATTGTGGGAGTTGAAGTCCACCACAGCTGGAGGGCCAAAGGTTCCCTACCCCTGATCTAGGAGCTTAAGATCACCTGAGGAGGCCCTGCTCTCGATCCTGCCTGCCTCGCAAGTGCAATTGACAGAGACAAAGGACAGGGCCTTCTCAGTGGTGCCCCCCCCCAGGGATATTAGATCGGCACGCTCCCTCCTGACTTTCCAAAAAAAGTAAAGACCTGGCTCTTTGAGCAAGCTTTTGAGAATGCAGCGGAATAGATAACATGGAACTATGAATGGTGAACATGGAATGGCCAGACAATGTTACTGGATAACGTTTTTAACAGGATGACACCAATGATTATATGCTTTAACATTTTTTGTATATGTTTTATATTGTAATTGTTTTTAATGGCACTTTTATGAATCCCTGACACCGAACTGTGCCAATCGGTAACCTACCTTGAGTCGCCATTTGGCTGAGAAAGGTGGGCTATAAATATTGTAAATAAATAATTAAATAAATATAATGCAGTTTCAAACTGCATTGTATGGCAGTGTAGATGAGGACTAGGACACAAAGATTCAAATAGCAGGAAAAGGGATCCCACCTAAATATTAGCAAGAACCTCCTGATGGAAAGAGTTGAGTATGGACAGTGGAATATGGTGCCTCAGGCCACTTCCACACAGCCCTAAAACCCATGCCAAAGCGGGTTAAAATAACCCACTTTGATACAGGGTTCTAGCGTACATCCAACCACCTAAACCCCAGCCTTTCCCAGCCAGGAGAGAATGCCTACATGCCAGTCCAATTGAAATTGGGATGGCATGAAGCCACTTCGAAGCCCCTGATTTCCTCCATAAAACTTACAATTTGCTCTGTAAAACTTGCTGGCATAAAGCCTCTTCTTATGTCCTCCTGGCATGAGGAAAATCCCTCCTCACCCCCACCCCAGTCTCCTAAGGCATCATTTTCTCACACCAGGAGGGTGCCAGGCAGGCCCGTAGCCAGGATTTCGTTTCGGGGGGGGGGCTGAATTTTTTTCAGGGGGTTGGGGGGGGCTGAGTTTTGGGGGGGGGGCTGAGTCTGAGTGAAAGAGGGTCTAGCCTAGCAAACCTTTTGTATCATTACCCCAATACCCCCATGCATATGGGATATATTGAGTATGGTGATCAGATCATGATATGAATAAACATAACAGTTTAAATAATGCACCAATAAGGCCTTTTCGCGAACCACCATGAAAATTTGGGGGGGGGGGGCTGAAGCCCCCCAGCCCCCCCCCCCCCCCCCCCCCCCCCCCCCCCCCCCCCCCCCCCCCCCCGGCTACATGCCTGGTGCCAGGAGAAGCTATATGTGGCAAGAGAAATTTTAAAGTATGTTTTAAGTGAAAATCTGGGGATGTGGAGAGGGGTGGCCCTCATGCACCTTTGGGCTCTAGGAGTTCAAAAGGTGTGGAATGGCTGTGGAGACTGATCCCCGATGTCACAGAACACAACCCCAGAAGTCAGTCCCCAAAGGCCCAAATACCTCATTAGACCCGGGCATTTCAGGAACGCCCTGATCTAATGAGGTATTTAATTGGGTTGCTGTGAGTTTTCCAGGTCATGTTTCAGAAGCATTCTCTCCTGTTGTTTCACCCACATCTGTGGCAGGCATCCTCGGAGGTTGTGAGGTCTGTTGGAAACTAGACAAGTAAGGTTTATATATCTGTGGAATGTTCAGGGTGGGAGAAAGAACTCTTGTCTGTTTGAGGCAAGTGTGAATTGGCTATCTTGCAATTGGCCATCTTGATTAGTACTTAATGGCCCTGCAGCTTCAAAGCCTGGCTGTTTCCTGACTGTAGGATCCTTCATTGGGAGGTGTTAGTTGGCCCTGATCTATTCTTGTCTGGAATTCCCCTGTTGTTGTTTTTTTTTAGTGTTGTTCTTTGTTTACTGTCCTGATTTTAGAGTTTTTTTAATACTGGTAGCCAGATTTTGTTCATTTTCATGGTTTCCTCCTCTCTGTTGAAATTATCCACATACTGGTATTTAATAATAAATAATAATAAAACTTTATTTCTATACTGTCCGGAGGGACTCAGGGAGGTTTAAATACAAAAAAGGCAATTATTTAATGCCTCAAAATGGGTACAAATATACCAAAATAATCCAAGATAATGGATATTAACAACAATAAACTTACAACTAAAGAATTGAGCATTGAAATAAAATAAAATGAGAGCAATCCACTAAGACATAAAAAAACTAAAACATGAGTAAACATTACAATTTACACCTTGAAAGCAAATTATGAAACATTACATTAAAAATGGCTGACACCAGTGTTTTGTTTAAGACATATCATAGCAGCTATATAATACAAATGGGTTAGCCAGCATTCCAGTGGTTTAAAGTATCTTAGTCCTTCTCCTCTTGGTTTACTTTGGTTTATTCTGAATTAATTTGTTTTTAATGGAGCCGTTGTTTGGACGCTTCTGGTAAAAACCAAGACAGGTCCTGCATTTTGGGCCTGTCTGGATGGGTCCTCAGAGTCTGGTGGAGCCTTCTTCTCTGGAGGTTTTTAAGCAGAGGCTAGATGGACATTTGTTGGGAGTGGTTTGATTGTGTTCTCTTGCGTGGCAAGTGGTTGGCTCTTGTAGTCTCTTCCAGCACTATGATTCTATCATTGTATGAAATTCTCCTATTAAAACTCACACCCTGGAGGATTAGAATGAAAATAAGAGTGAAACATGAAATGTATAGAGGAGGGAAGAAACAGACTTGTCCAAGGAATTCTTCCCTCTCCATAGCTATTAAAGGGTTGGATGGAGGGGGGGGCGGGTATCGTCTTCGGAAAGAAGAACACAACTGGCTTGTTTTGAACACAAGATGAAATACTTTGTGGTTGTGCTAAAGCCTCTGAAGCAAAGACAGTTCTCTAAAAAGAATAAATGAATGAAAGAAAGTAAAGTAAGTCTATGACCATTGGGAAAGGATAATAGAAAAAGACTGCATCCACCCTGAAGTGGCCAATTCGGAGACTTCAGGAATAATTATTTTCCTGATTCCCTCTCAACCTTATGCTTTGTATGAAAAAAAAAACCCAAAGGAAGCTGTAAAATTCAGCCGTGATCAGAAGAGGCACGAAGCAGGTGTACTACTTGAATGAGGCTATTTTCTGTCTCTTGTTTTCATTTATCACACAATAAAGGAATACAGCCTCCTGCTGTTCCACTCTTAAGATTGTAAATGCCTGCATTGTGGACGGTGCTCTCAAGAGGACCCCGCACTTGAGCGGAGGGGTGAAAGGCAGGGAAACTTTTGCCTAATTAGGCACTTGAGTTCAGGAAGGGAAGAGAATCGTCCCTTCAGAATTAGAGGAAATGTTTCCAAGTTTGATGTCTGGACAGGCAGTAAAATAAAAGACAAGAAGCATGCAGGAATCCAGGACAGTGAACATTTCCACCCGTTTACGCCACAGCACTCCCACTGAGGTCCATGGACTAAATGCTTTACAGATTACAAATCGGGACTGTTTCACAAGACTTTTTGAAACCTACTTTGTAGAAAACTGTTTCTTCTGCGTTGAACCTAAGCATCGTTCTCTCAGACACAACTTTTCAGTTCATTTGCAAGATTTTTGAAAACTCTACAGCTTCCCTTTCTCGGAAACCCGTGCTGCCTCCACAATGTTCAGTGAATTCCAAATGGAGTTCCTTTATGTAAAAGTGCTTTTATACAAGCAATGAACTTGACTTATCAATTATAGCTGACATTTTTTTAAAAAAATGGATTGGGAAGGAAGGAGAAAAATAACCTTTATGAGATAGTAAACAGCAAGATTAGCAAAGATGAAATTAAATGGGTAGATATGGAGGGGAAGAAATATGTCAATTGAGATAATGCATGAAGGAATTAAAGAGCAATTAGAATTGTCCTTGAAGTATTGCTGCCATCTTTGTTCTGTGCTGAAGTTTGCGATCAAGACCTACTTCTTTTTTCCCACTGAATAAGCTGTACCTAATGTACTGTCTGCCTGTTAATTGCTTTTCCTTCTTCACACATGAATGCCTCTGCATTCTAAGGTCCTTGGTCATACACCAGTAGTGACACATTGAGGCATTCTGGTTCTCTGAGATTTCTGTCTGCTTTATTGAGGAAGTGAAAATCTCCTTGCTGACATAAGATGATTTCTTTTCTAAATATTTATTTTCATTTTGTGTTTCTTTGCTTTCTTATCCCCCCAGCACCAAATGCCGCTCTGGGCCAGAGTGAAGAGAGAAGGGGGCAGAAAATAGTTCCACATTGTCTCCTGTGCTATTCTAATAATAATAATAATAATAATAATAATAATAATAATAATAATAGCACTTTATTTATATTCCACCCTTCTCACCCCAAAGGAGACTCAGGGCAGATCACAGTACACATTCACGGCAAACACTCAATGCCGCTTTGTATAGACAATACACAGACAGAACAGAACAGAAGGAGGTACCATGGAAGATTGGGCTTGAGTCCAGGGGGTGCTGTTGCTCCATCCTCTATGACGAAGAGCCGTCAGGACTTCCTCCTTCCTTTTGGTCGCCCAGTATTCTCAGATCTTCCTTCTTTATGGTATCGTAAAACACCTCCCCTGTTTTTTTAGCGGTACCTAATTTCTTGAATCACAGCCCCTCTTCCCTTTTCCTTCCATTTCCCCAGTATCATTATCTTCTCCAAGCTTTCCTGTCTTCTCATGATGTGGCCAAAGTACTTCATCTTTGCCTCTAATATCCTTCCCTCCAATAAGCAGTCAGACTTTATTTCCTGGAGTATGGACTGGTTTGATCTTCTTACAGTCCAAGGCACTCTCTGAATTTTCCTCCAACACCACAGTCCAAAAGTGCCTATCTCCCTGAAAGTCCAGTATGTGTCCCTATATAAAATGTTGTGAGAAGTAGCTAAATTGATTCATATTTTTCTGCCTGAGATGAATTATGATCTTGTCCATCATTTTAGGCAATAAAATAATTTTTTTAGCCCTGCTGCCTTGAGATGATTACAATGAAATTTCACAAATAAGGAAGACAGCAAAGGCAGGGGAAGACAGTCACTGGTAATGAAGGATTAATGGGCATGGCACACCCTTAAACTTTGTTTTGACTGGAGACAAGCTTTATGGGATTCATCACATTAAAAAAGGCAGAACTGAGGAGTGGAGGAGCGGCAGTTTTGGAGTTCTAAGAATGAACTTTGCAACTTTGGGTGGGTTTCACACATCAAGAAAATATCTTGATTAGATGTTCTGAACTGCAAGTACAGACTGTTTTTCCATCATATGTACCCTGCATTTTGTATCATTTCTATATTTCTGAGGAGCCTTCTACTGTGCACATCATTCTTAAAACTCATCATTATTCCAATGTAATCCATTTCCAGATGAAAACTGACAAATCAGTTTAGTCATATTGTCAATCCTTGGAGCATCTAAACTGATTTCATTTACTCCACATTCTGGTTCAATCCATTTTTTTAAAAATTAAAAGAAAAAGTTGTTTAATCAATGTCAGAAAAGGCATAGACTGTTTCATATACACTATATCCCTTCCATCTATTATCTTTTTTATCTCTTTCCAAATTAAGCAATCTCATTTTCCAGCGGAGATTTATTCCACATCGTTATATGTTTCTCACTCTCATGGTTGATTTACCAAATTCGTCTCTAGTGTAATCAATCGAAATCGATGTCTCTTTTAATGTAAAGAGATCTTCAGCAAACCAGAATAAGCAAACTCTACTCTTCACTAAATTGAATCTAGACTCCGGAGTTAGTGACATCTAGCGGATGTGCTACATATAGAAGCATTCAAATTTCCGCAAGAAAAAAAATGAACCGCTTATGGAGGAGAATGGCATGTGTATGAATTGCAGGGCAGCAAAGGGTTAGAAGTGTATAGAATTCAACAGTGTAGACTAATGGCTATGTTTCTAATCACAAAGCTTCAAATAATCATATTATGTGGATATTGTGATGCACAGAGCCAGTACATTTTCTGATACGATGTTTGGAATGCTTTTGAAAGTTCAGACTACTCAAAGGTTTGGTTTGGTTTTGGACTTCTCATCAGAACACCAGCAATAGCTAATTGCTCTCAATAAAAGTGCAGGGTCTGCTTTAGCTGGAGAGCCTGCGTTGAGTTGCGATAAATAGATGGCCCGTGAAGCTAATTTCACCTCTAATATGTTTGTTCCTTTTAGAAAGACAATGTTTGGATAAAAATGAGATGCAGTGACAGAAGTGAACATGAATTCACAAATGTTTTATCACATAAAATAAAATGTGATCATCTTTAAAGACTCAGCAGTGTTGGGGGGGGGGGGGTTATGACAGTCATAACTATGCCTTGGATATTGGGCTCCAGATAAGATAAAGAGATGTCTAGGATACAATTCTAGAAAGAAAAGATGTAAAATTACCTTATTATCTAATATATATTTTGAAGACTGAAAATTGGTGTGCATATTCAGGAGATTACTTTAAAATTTCCAGTTAAAGTATGAGACTGACTTCCATACTAGTGTATTTAAAGGGGGACAGAGAGACCCACAGCAATGAAATGCCATTCTTGAATAATTTGATACCATAACAAAAAGGTATTGCTAACTAACACCCAACCAGTGGGGCACTTGTAGGGTGAGAATCAGAAGGAATGCCTCTTCTCTGACAGGGCCCATCTGCACAGGCTCCAGAACCCAAAGGAAAGTGGGATAAACAGGCAATTTTTAAAAATGAACCGAAAAGGTATTCTTGGTATCAGAACTGCATGCAAAACACATGATACAAAGGTTTGCATAAAATCCAAAATCTGGAGAAAAATACACTGTTATGAAGCACTCCCCCAAAAAAGATGTATCTAATGTAGACTGCTCCAGCACTTATTCTCATTTTAAAATCCTGAAACAAATGGAGCCACAGGCACATAGGTGGCTAAATGAAAGCACAAGAGGAAAGCAAATCACATGAGAACTCTCTCCAACTATTCCTTTGTTCTCATATTTCTGAAAGGAAATGGGGCCTGAATTTACACAGTGGGCATCAGCATGGCAGGCAAATGACCCCAAAGAAAAGAAGGCACACTTAAAGGCACCAGGAGGGTGAGAAAAGATGATGACAGAAATCTGCTTGGGTGCTCTTTGTTATATCCGCATCAGCACATTTGCGATCATAAGCACTGGCAAAAATTCTCTATGAGGTGCAGCGCATCTTGAAAAGTCAGTAAGATAAAAATTAAAAGAAAACTTCCAGAGATATCCCATATCTTTTGTGGTTCCCAAATTAATCAAACTTTTCTGGATACCATGAAACCATTTCTCGGAACTAATGGCTCCATAGGAGGACTTTCCATAAAATACAAATTTTTAATTTTACTTCCTTACTCCGAATTAAGAGACTGTCTGGAAGGGCCTTCAGTCATTCGCTGAATATATTAAAGGAGTCAGATATAAGCACCTCTGCAGATTGTGCCAACAACATGCACACAAGAGCAGTGGAGGAATGCTGTATGTCAGTAATGCAAAATTTTTAGATGAGACAGGGGGCAATAGAAGCCAAACTATGCATCTATAACTATTTGTAGATCTCCACTTGTTTCTCATTAAAATAAAAGGAAACATGAAGCAAAGTGGAAATAAAAGCAACAAGGAAGCATCCAAGAATGCTAATAACTTTTAAATTAAAATTTAGGACAAGGCAATTGAGAACAGGAATATAACGCACATGTTTCCAAACTAATCTTGTATTTAATAGCTTAGGGAAGATAAAACATCTTTTACTTCCACTAGTCCAGAAAACAAAGCCCGGTAATATTAAAGTTAATCTTAAAATTCATGTTATCCTTGCAACTATTTTATGATGGGAAGCAAAACAAATATTAAAATTGAAATGAGAAACTGATATATGTCATGACTCATACGTTAGATTAATAGATGTAATAGCTTAATTGTATACTAAATATATGGTAATTCTAAGCAAAATGAGAGAGAAAATTTATCAATATCATGATGTCAATAAACTGAATGTTGAAATTACTGAATTAAGAGGGAGATGGCAATTACATAAACTTTTTTATTGGGGTTATCAAATTTGGAGGTATTAATTTATCTTTGATGCAATAAATGATACTGGCAGAAAGGCTGTCCAGGATTGGGAAAATGCTTGTTTGCCAGCAAAAGAAGAATGGCAAAAATGTAATGGCAAATGGCAAAAGTGGACAAATTATTTAACTAGATTAGAGAGGTCATCACATACTTGTGGGATTTGAAGATTGAAGAGGGTTTTTTTTAGGATTTAAGTCAGCAAAGTCAGTAGCACAGAAACATTTATCTAACTTTTATTATATTGTCTTGGGTGTGTGACGGGAAATCAATTTTAATGTTTTTTGTGTAGAGAAAGGGGGTGAGGTGTTTTGCATTTTATGTAGTGAGTATTTAGGTTCTTGTTAGGATTTACTTCTCAGTGCAGAACTGCCTTTCACTTTCACAAACTGTTTGCCATAGTTTTAAATTGTTTTAAATTAGTGCTACTTTAAAACTTTTGTTATAATTTTTGACATTTATTGAACCGTATCTCTTTTAATGGGAGAAATGTATTAATATAGATCATACTTTGCAGTTTGACTCAGAGCACGCCTACATTGACAACTTAGGTCGGTTTGTAACTGGTTTTGGAGAAACCAGTTTTATGGTGCAGATGACTAGAAAATTGGTTAGAGGAGTGATGTACATCTACATTATAGAATTAATGCAGTCTGTCATCAATTTAACTGACATGGTTCAATGCTAAGGAACAATTGGAGTTGTAGTTTTACAAGATCTTTAGCCTTCTCTGTCAAATAGTTCTGTTGTCTTGCCAAACGACAGCTGCCATTATTCCATATCATTGATTTCATAGCATTCTCCCAAACTGGTTCCAAATCGACCTTAGTCGTTAGTGTAAATGTACGCTTTGTCAAGCTGCAAAGTATGATATCTATATTAAACCTTTTCTCCCTGCTGCATCAGTTCTAGAAGGGGGCCATGGTAGCACAGTGGGTTAAGCCACTAGCTACAAGAAAGGTTGGTAGTTTGAATCCATGAGTTGGGATGAGCTCCTGTCTGTCAACCCTAGCTCCTGCCAACCTAGCATTTTGAAATCATGCAATGCAAGTAGATCAATAGGTACTGCCTCGTGGGAAGGCGAAAGGGTGCCCTATGCAGATATGCAGACATGCTGGCAACACATTCAGAGAGGTCTATGGGCAACAGGTTCCTCGGCATGGAAAAATGGAACAAGAGCACCTCCGCATGGCTGGAGTTGAGCATCACCTCCAGACACCGGGGATGAAAAAAGGGGGAAGGCCTTTACCTTTGTCTATGTATTGTATGTCATTGTTCACTGTTGTGTAAAAAGGCATTGAATGTTTGCCTCATATGTGTATTGTAATTTCGAGTCCTCCCGGGGAGATAAAGCAGAATATAAATAAAGTGTATTATTTATTTATTTATTTATTTTATTTACTTCATTTGTTGACCACCGCTCTCAGCCCTGGGGCGACTCGCGGCGGTGTAC
>NW_026847549.1:94038877-94361557 GCF_025583915.1 Anolis sagrei ordinatus
TTAGATAGAGGTATTATGATTCAAGGTGTAATCTATGGACGGCTGATGTAAAAAGCGGAGATGGTCTTCCGGAGTCTTCCGGAGATGGTCGACACGGTGGTGGTCCGCACAAGTTGGAAAATATCGGTCAACACAGAGAAAGGTCAGCACAAAAAGGTTTACACAGTATCGGTCAGCACAGAGAGGGACAGCACAAGGAAGGACTGCACACGGCTTGCCCCGATGATAAGGCCCAGATGGTAAAAGGTGGTGAGGCCAGGGCCCGATCCAGGCAGCCCCCCGCGGCGCTGCGGCCCGCCTGGCAAGGCCCAAGTAGAGGAGGCTCGGCGACCAATACAGGCTCAGATGGTAAAAACCCAACTGATGAGGGATGGCTGTGTTGGGCGATGTTGGGCCAGGTGGCGGGGCGTCCTGTACAGGCCGAACGACAAGGTCAGATGGTAAGGGCCCAGCTGGAGCAGTGCTCACGGCTTAGCGGCCTGTCTCATAAGGCCCAGATGGCAAAGGCCTAGTTGGAGCGGCGCTCACGGCGTTCGTGGCGGCAGCGGCTTCGGCCCCAGCAATAGGTCCCAAACTCGCTCCCCACACTCCCCAGAGGGGAGAACGAGGCCCGATTGCTGCAAGGATTCCAGCTCACTCCTCCCCAGCACTCCGCAGGGAACAGGGGAACAGGACGGCAGCTGGCGGCGGCGGCGGCCCGCCTCTTCTCAGCCTCCTGGCTGCCTGGCTGCCTCTCTTTCAGCCGCCTCCTCCACACAAAAGCTAGATGGCAAGACGCCAAGATGGCGACCGCAGCAGCCGCAGCGCGCTCCGCAGTGTCCCAGCAGCAGCGGCCTGGGCGGCAGCGCTGCAGGAGGGCCCCTCAGCGGGAGCCGAAGCCCCGGATTGGAGCCCAGGCGGTTCGGTGGTTCGGCAAACCGGACGGCCGACCAGGCCCAGGTAGGTAAGTTTCTTGAGGAGGAGCGGCCGCGTTGTAATGGCGGCGGCGTTCCCTCGCCTACCTCCGCCTTCCTGGCTCTCTCTCCCTGGCTCAATCGCACCCTCCAGCTCTTTCTCAGGTCCAGCCAGACGGCAGTGGGTGCCGACCACACACCCCCTTATTTGGTGGACGGGGGGGAGGATTCTACCAGATTATTCTTTCTCTGTTCTTTCTCTGTCAGCGCAGCTCAGCGTTGCTGCTGCTGACTCCGTACCGGAACCGGAAGCCTATAATAATAATAATTATTATTATTATTATTTGAAACACAACAAGATGAGTCCACAGCAAACAAGATCACTCTGCTGGCTCTTGTATTTGATCACATGTCAGACACTTCCTAAGTGTCTAGGACTGTGTGATATATCGACAAATGATGTGTGTAGATTCCAGTAAGGTGGCCTTCTGCAGATGGTAATTCTGTCAGCGCCGGGGGGGGGGGGGCTTGAGGGCCTTCAGCCCCTCCCCCCAAAAATTCTCATGGTGGTTCATGAAAAGGCCTTACTGGTGCATTATTTAAACTGTTATGTTTATTCATATCATGATCTGATCACCATACTCAATATATCCCATATGCATGGGGGTATTGGGGTAATGATACAAAAGGTTTGCTAGGGTAGACCCTGTTTCCCCCCCCCCCCCCCCGAATCAAAATCCTAGCTACGGGCCTGGTCAGCGCCAATTGTGTTTAAGTGCAGGCCAAGGTCTTTAGCACTGCACCCAGTGTGCCGATCATCACTGGGACCACCTTTACTATTATTATTATTATTATTATTATTATTATTATTATGACACAAAAACACAGTATGACACAGCAAATGAGATATATATGCTGGATTACGTATCACAAAATCATAAATCCAACACTTTCCAAGCATTTAGGACTGTGTGATGTATTTTCGAATGATGCACGCAGATCCAAGTAAGGTGTGTTAGACGGGGGGTCGCACTCCCCCTGAAGACACAGGTTCGCAGTTTGGGTGTGATCCTGGATTCATCGCTGAGCCTGGACCCCCAGGTTTCGGCGGTGACCAGGGGAGCATTCGCACAGTTAAAACTCGTGCGCCAACTGCGACCGTACCTTGGGAAGTCTGACTTGGCCACGGTAGTCCACGCTCTGGTTACATCCCGTTTAGACTACTGCAACGCTCTCTACGTGGGGTTGCCTTTGAAGACGGCGCGGAAGCTCCAACTAGTCCAACGGCGGCAGCCATGGTACTAACAGGAGCAGGGCGCAGGGAGCATACAACTCCTCTGCTGTACCAGCTCCACTGGCTGCCGATTAGCTACCGGACCCAATTCAAAGTGCTGGCATTGGCCTTTAAAGCCCTAAACGGTTCTGGCCCAACATATCTATCCGAACGTATCTCGGCCTATCAGCCCGCCAGGACCCTAAGATCTTCGGGAGAGGCCCTTCTCTCCATCCCACCTGCTTCACAGGTGCGGCTGGCGGGAACGAGAGATAGGGCCTTTTCTGTGGTGGCCCCGCGGCTTTGGAATGCCCTCCCTATAGAGATAAGATCAGCCTCCTCGCTGATGGCATTTCGAAAAAAACTGAAGACATGGATGTTCGAGCAAGCATTCGGTTAATCTGATGCGATGAAGTTTTTGATCAAGGACTGGTAATCGCAGACAATGAAATTGGATTATGATTTTAAGTTAAGAGATGCATTGGTCTGTATTGGTGGCCCAATACTGTGTATTGTATATGTATGTGTTTTATATTTTTAATTGGAATATTGTTGTTTTTAATATTGTAAACCGCAATGAGTCGCCGCCTCAGGCTGAGATATTAGCGGTATACAAGTGTACTAAATAAATAAATAAATAAATAAGGTGGCTTTTTTGCAGTTAACAGATTGTGATTATTATTATTATTATTATTATTATTATTACTATTATTATTATTATCTTTTTCCCATCCAATGACCTCCCCATGTCTCTCCCAATGGTCATATTGCTGCATGATAGGGAAAATGTGGATCTTTATACACAGGTCATAGTTTTCCTTAATACAGAATCTGAATTACATATTTATTAAATTCTATCACAGTCTTGGGTATATGAACACTGCAGTAGTGCTCATTTCTTATATGCTGTTTTTTCTGTTTGAAAGTTATTGTACTTTTTTTAAAAAAATGAAGTTTTTTGTTTTTTGTTTTTTTTTTGCAAACAGTCACAGATGGCAAGAACAACAAAATAACGGACTGTCTAAAGGAATTAGTAGATATCTGCCTGAAGAATCAATCGATATTCTGCATGCCAGGAGAACTTCAAAGGCAAGAAATCTATGGTTTGTAATGATGAACATTAATAGTGACACAGCAAATAGTCCGACGGGTGAAGGCTGGAAATCCTCGTCAGGAATTCTGAGGAAAAGCAGGCCGCAAATTTATCAGAGCAAAATCAGTGATGCAGATTATTGGACGATAAAGCAGGATGGAACCTGCCATAAATTACATGCTGATGGTTATGGGAGTACCTCAGATCAATGCACATCAGATGACATTTATCAGACAATGGATTGCTTACAAAACTGCCTCCTGTTAATAGCACCCTATTTCCACATCTGCAAAGCAAGATGCTGTGTTCGAAGGATAAATGAAGGGCTAGAGAGCGAAAACAAATCACACCTGCTACATGCACATTTACTTATTTATTACATATTTATTTTTCTCATTTTTCTCATCAAATATATTGTGGTTGTTCCTTAGCTGAAGTCAATGCAAGTGTCCCTGTATTCTGTATCTTCATTGCATCCTGCATCACTCTCTACTGTAACACAGAAACCAAGCACAAAGTAGAGGTATACAAAGGAAGAGCTGGCAACACAAAAATCAGTAGATTTGATCATCATGTCTACTTAGGGTCATCATAAGATGGAAATTACCTGAAGGCACATAACAACAATATACAAATAAAAATGAAAGGAAGGACTATTAAGAAGGAAGTTCCTCTTCACACAGAATTTTCTACCACAAGGTGAAATATGCTTTAAAACAGATGGACAGCTTGTAGCGTGCAGTGCCAAGGCTGAGTTTGCAGGCTTCCAAGGGCTCCTGAGTTTGTTCCAATTGGTTTTATTAATTCTCAAAAATTAATTTAATTACAAATGCATTTTTAACTAAAAAAAATATACCCCACTTTATTTTAAATGCCTTTTTAGAGGCGGGGGGGGGGGGCAGTTTCACCATGCCCTCCAAGCTGTTTTAGTACTAGCAAAGTCTTTTCATAAAGGAAAAACTTTTGATTTACTGCCTGGTTGAAAACAACACACATCCCAATTGCTTGTTTGTTTATTTACGGCCGGGAAAATCACAGGGAATCCTTTTCCCCCAACCTGGATCATTGTCCTAGAAAAACCACAGATTATGCTGGGCTGCTTGTTTTTGTTTTGCTTCCATGTGTGTGTGTGTGTGTGTGTGAGCACATTATGGCCCCTTTCAGAGAGCAAGACAAAACTAGGAGCTATTAGATGTATTTTCCTCGTGTGTTACAACAGCATGCTTGGGTGAATGGGAGCAGAATGTCTATCTCTGTGTAAATGTGGTGAATTTGCGTGTGTGCATGTATCTGTGTGTGTGAGTACAAAATAAATTTCCTTTTAAAGTGAAATAAAATAAAATAGGGGATGCAGATTCTTGACCTATAGCAGACCACCTGTTGTGCTTCTAAGGTTCTGCAGGTGACCAACGTAGACAACCCCCTAACAGCTGCCCCCTTTTAACTAGAAATTAAATAAATTGACAAAGTAAATCTGTATGAGAACCAGTCAAGGACCCCATCAGAAGCAGGTCTGAATAACTGATGAGCCACGGAAAGCTACTGGGTAACCTTGGGTTAGTTGGATTTCATCAACCTCAAGGGAAGGCAATTGTGCCATCACGCCCAGACACTATAAAGTTAAAACTAAGATGTGCTTCTCTCTTTATCTAGCCGAACCGTGGGTGCTTTTCTTTGAAGCTCCAGATTCTCAGCAACTGAGGCCAGTCAAGAATTGAACATCAACAGAACATTTATTTTACAAAGTCCTTGGCAGACTTGGCACAGCTTGATGAAGTTACAAACACAAACAGTCAATTTGGGAAACCATATAGATGTTCTTTCTTTCCTTTTTCCTTCAGTTGCTGAGTTAACTTATCCTAGGATCTTTTACCCTAAACCTGAGCTGTTATCTTTCAGAAAGAGCAGGTCTTCCCCTATCTAAGTTCAAGATTAGTTTTGGAGATGAAGTAATGAAGCCTTTCTCAATGGCAGAGAAATCCAGAGATATTCCCTACCCCAGCAATGAGCTACTGTCTTCTAGAAAGAGTAGGTCTTTCTCTATCTGGGCTCAATGCCACTTTCAAAGGCAAGAGGGTAACCTCGAACCTCAATCTCAATTGTACTCAAATTGACTTGTCTGAGCTTCCCTAGTGGCCACCAGCACATCTGAGGCTTTTTCTATACTAAAGAAAGCAGGAGGGCTTTCCAAAATGAAGATCTCATCCCCAGGAAAAAGGACGGTCCCTAGACCAAAAGAACACTTTTTAAACCAATAGCAGCAAAAAGGCTTGTAGACTGGCTTTCAGCCTCTGTTAATAATTAACTTTCAGGGTGCTGCTAAAACTGTAGCAACCCTGGGGGGAAGCAAAGGGGTGCTATCTCAAACAACTAAAGGGCAATGCAAACCAAGCTCCTGGAAGACGGAACAGCAATAGCTAACTATTCTGAATAAATCTTGCCAAGAAAATCCTATGAAAGGGTCAACATAAGTTAGAGCTGATGTTGTTATCAAGGAAATCCAGTAAATGTTCGTTGTTCATAACATGTCAGGACAGTGTGCATCATGGGAAGTCTTTTACAATCTCTCTTGTTGCTGGTTCTTTCGCATCCATTACAGATGAGGTGAATATAAGTATTAATTTCTTTTATTTTAATTTTTCTAGATTGCACAATTTCGATTGATGGTACTTATGGAATTCCATCCTTGAGAGAAAATGATCTTGCATTCCTGTGCAAATTCTGGAAAATAAAGACAAAGGGGGGAAGTGGGCAGAATGCCAATGGGATCAAACGAGATGGCCATGCACTGTGTGATAAGGACAAATGTGAGCGGTTTAATTCAAGACAGGAATGAGTGAAACTGTGGGTATTTCCACACATGACTTAAATGTGCACTGAAGTGTGTTTAAGTCCATCCCCACCCCCCAAAAAATCCTTTTCACAGGGTAGGGGGTATATGCCATCTTGTAACAATTGGGATGGCATGCAGCCACCCCAAAGCCTCCCAAAATAAGCCTTTAAAAGCTTTTAAAACATACTTGGCTGCCATTAACTTTTTCCTTGCACCCTCCTGGCATGAGGAAATGGTGCAGCAGGAGATGGGAGAACTGAGAAAGAAAATCCCTCCTCTCCATCCCCCCATTTTCTGGTGCTTCATTTCCTTGCACCAGGAGGGTATAAGGAGGAAAATAATGGTAGCTGGGTAAGTTTTTTAACTTTTAAGAGCTTATTTTGAAGTTTGAGGGTAGGAGGTGGGGGCTCTCTCCATTCTTGGGGCTCCATTCTCTCCACTCCTGGAGCCCCCCTCACGCAAAAAAGAGATACTGCGTGGATTGGGCCTGGGGATCATATAATGCAGTCCCTGGGTCCAATTCGCAAATGGCCCACACCTCCAGAATGCCTCCAGTGAAACCGAGACAGATTTCATTTTAAGGAATATCTGGATGGACCTGTGTGATGGGGTATTTTCCCCCTTATGATATCAGGATGATATACATATGGATGAATACTCTGCCCCCTTCAGTGGGATGAAGTCTATAGAACAAATTCTATAGCTCCCATTTTGCTGCACCATCCACTCATGCCTCTAGAAAATGGGTTGTTGTAGGTTTTTTGGGCAATATGGCCATGTTCTAGAAGCATTCTCTCCTGATGTTTCACCTGCATCTAAGGCAGGCATCCTCAGAGGTTGTGGGCCATTAAATGCTAATCAAGGTGGCCAATTGCAACATTCACACTTGCCTCAACCAGACAAGAGTTCTTTCTCCCACTCTGAACATTCCACAGATATATAAACCTCACTTGTCTAGTTTCCAATAGATCTCACAACCTCCAAGGATGCCTGCCATAGATGCAGGTGAAACGTCAGGAGAGAATGCTTCTAGAACATGGCCATATAACCCAAAAAAACCTACAACAGCCTAGTGATTCCGGCCATGAAAACCTTCGACAATGCCTCTAGAAAAGTTTTTTTCTCCCTGTTTCTATACTTTTATCTAGATATGCAGATTATATATATATATATATATATATATATATATATATATATATAAGCTCATGCTGACATTTTCAGTGATTTTTCTGTTTGGCTAGTTGAATAAAAGCCCTGCATTAAGTAAGCTGAAGGAATGAAAGCAAAGATGAAGCAAGGTCAACATTTGAGTCCCTCCAGTTTTGCTTACCCTGCACTTTCACTTCACAGCTGAATATCAGCCAACCTCTTAGCCACTTTCCCTTTCAGACCTTTTCTTTCTTTCTTTTAATCTGAAAAAGTAATTAAAGAGAAGGTCAAAAAAGGAAAACAAATGGAGGCTCTGAAGGGTTGGGGGAGGAATCCACAAAGCAGCAAAGAAAACAACCCCCATCCAATGATATTTAAGAGGACAACCCTTTGAGACTGGGCTCCCCCTGATGGCGATGGGGGAAGGCGGGGGAAGCCTTCAAACAGCATCAAATGCAGTGCTCTTCAGCTGAATCTTTTTACACCTGCAGGGTCAAACGGAATGTGATGTGGGAGGTTGATGATCTGTCTCTCAGTTTGCGGTAGTGTTGATGCAGGTTGTTCATAACCCTTTTCCCAATAGCCCATTTTTTAATCATCAAAATGTATCCTTTCAACTGTTTTTACATCCTTAAGGGATAGATCTGGAGTCCCAAAATTCTTCCACTGCAAAGTAGTTTGAGGACGGATGTTTTCATTGGGAAAACGTAAGTCATAGATATGTGAAAACTAATACTTAGGGGAAAAATAAGTTGCACCAGAACATGGCCTTAACTTAGACTCTAATCACTTCAGTATCTTTTTTGTTGGGTTACATATGTCTTCCCATAAGGCAAAAATGCATCTCTATCTCACCCCCCTTTCCCCCCTCTCTTATGAGGATTTTCTCTTTTTCCTCTATCCACCTTAGCTTGGCATGGGCCACGGAATGGTATGACTAGCTTTTCAGCTATGAGGGTTGAATGAAAAGTAATGCCTCCACCTTTGTAACTCCTCAAAGAGATGGCAGTACTGGTATATGGCAGGTACTGGCTTGTTCAGTAGACTCTCCTCTACAGTTCCATTTTGGCGGGATACCTTAGCATTGAACTGTTGTGTTGTTAAAGTGCAAAGTATAGAACCCTGTGCAGACAATCGGTAAATACAACTTAAGCAACGTGCAGTCTGTTGGGACTCAGCTTGTGTGTGAACCTGAGCATGAATCTCTGATTGTATTGCCTAATGCTGATGCCAAAGTTGATGCCAATGTTGATGCCAATGTTGATGCTAATGTCGATGTTAATGTTGTTGGGCCTAGTTTGGATAGTGAGGCTGAAGTGATCAATGAGGATGAGGCTAAAGATGAAGACATTTTGGGAAGTAAAAATCCTACAGGCTTTGATTTAGAAGCTTCAAGGGAAAAGCCAAGTTCTCATGAGAAAGTTTCTGTCAGACCAAGAGAAGAAAATTCACTTCATTTTCCTTCTGGCCTGAGCTTTCAAGATAACTTGACACCTGGTCGGGTCAATGATAACAGCCGCAACTTGGAGATAAGCCAGGACCGCAGGGAGGCTCAATGTTTACGTAGGTCCGAAAGAATCTGACAACTGAAACCAAAGATTAGAGTTAGCTGGAATCAGTTTTTGGGATTTAAGAGTGCCCGTGAGGGGGATTTCCTCAGACCAAGCATCGTTTAGTATCAAGTAAAAACCTCCTGGGTTTTCCAGTTTCCAGTGGTCTGGTCTCTAATGGAATTTCTGGCTTCAAGTGAGATTAGCTGGGGCTAATCTGTTCATTGAGAGTTGTTTGGACATTACTGCTTTGGATTTTCTGCAAGCTTTCTGGACATTGCTGTTTGCTGTTTCATTTTGGCTTTTTTTTTTACCTTTGGTCTTCAATCTATTTTATATTCATCATTCAATAAAAAGGATTGTATTTTTCCTAAACCAAGGTGTGATGTATTAATGACAAGAGGGCCCTGTTTCCAGCTCTGGGGCGCAACACAGTCATTGAATTCTTGACAGCAGAAGGTGTCACCCCAAAGGAGATTCATCAGAGAATGCAAGCTGTTTATGGTGATTGTGTTGACATGAGTACTGTGTGTCATTGGGTAAGTTTAAAGATGTTGAGGTAGGAACAACTGACTTGCATGACAAAAAAAAAAGAGTTGGATGTCCTGTGACAGCATTCACCGAGTTTCGAGACAATTGTATCACTCAGAGAAATTTCAAGCATAATCGGCATTTCACAAGAACATGTAGGTCACATTATTGCTTTGCTTGGCTATCGGAAGATCTGTGCACAATGGGTACCCAGGAAGCTGACGCCTGAAATGAAAGCGCAAGGACTTGAAATTTGCCAGGAACTCCTCTCACATTATGAGAATGAAGGTGACACCTTTCTCCATTTAATTGTGACAGGAGACGAAATGTGGGTACACCCTTACGACCCGGAGACAAAGCGTCAGTCTATGGAATATCGACAAAAAGGCTCGCCCCAGAAAAAGAAATTCAAGACACAGACTTCAGCTGGAAAAATCATTGCAACTGTGTTCTGGGATGCAGATGGTGTCATCCATGTTGATTTCCTTGAATGTGGAACAACAATAAATTCAGAGCATCACATCACAATGCTGCAGACTTTGAAATGACGGCTAACATGGTCCAAAAGGAAAAGGGAAATGTTTTCCTGCAGCATGACAATGCCAGACCACACACTTCACATGCTACCACAGCAGAACTTCAGAGACTGGATCTCACTGCTGTACGGCATCCTCCATACAGTCCAGATTTAGCACCATCTGACTTCCATATGTTCCCAATAATGAAAGAAGATCTACGGGGACATCATTAGGCTTCTGATGAAGATGTTGAGAGAACTGTGAGACACTGGTTGCGGAAACTGAGTGTCGACTTCTTCCATGACGGCTTCAGAAAACTTGTTCATCATTGGCAAAAATGTATCCAATTGTCTGGTGATTATGTGGAATAGTGGTCATTAAATAACACATTCTAAGGACTATTTCTCTTTTTGATTTATTAAAATATTCCCATCCAAACCCAAGCAACGAAGGTGGAGGCATTACTTTTCATTCAACCCTCGTACAACCACATGAATGGCTGTTATTGCAACAGCTACAGTGCTAGATTTTATTTGCACTCCAAAGGCAGTCAAACAGGAACTTATTCATATACAATGTGTATATCAGTTTAGAGACAACCAATCTCAAATATTATATCTTCCTATATGAATCTGCCTGAGTTTTAAGATCTTTGTGGAAGGGCTTTCTCTCATCATACATATAACTGGTAAGGACCACAGGACACAAGTGGTTGCTCCCAGGCTGCAGACCTTTCTGCCAAAGGATGTTTGATCACCCCCCCCCCCCAATGATTTCTTTCCCCTGTCAAAAAATACTTTTTACTTAAAAAGCCTTTCAGCTTTTAAACGGTTGGAGGTTGTAAAATGGAGAGGTTTTGATGTGCTTTTCACGATTTTAAAATTAATGTTTGTAAGTATATTTTGATTAATGGTTTTTCATATGTATTTCAGACAGCTTTAGCTGTATTATTTGGAGAAGAGCAGATGTAAATTAAATAAATCCACAGACAATAGCAAATGGAACAATGCATTAAAACTTCTCTATGTAGCTATGCAAACTAGAAAAAAACACATATGTATTCATGTGTACACGTGGAAAGAGATCTTTGATGAATTTTCATTGGGGACCAAATGTTCACAGTAAAGTTGGACAGGCTGGTGAAACACTGCTAGTATTCTGACACATTTGAATGTAAGGTAAAGGTTTCCCCTGACATTAAGTCCAGTCATGGGGGTTGCTGCTCACCTCTATTTCTAAGCTGAAGAGCGTAGTCCGTAGACACCTCCAAGGTCATGTGGCTGGCATGACTGCATAGAGCAGTACCTATTTATCTACTCACATTTGCATGGTTTTTAACTGCTAGGTTGGCAGAAGCTGGGGCTAATAGCCAGAGCTCACATGCTCCCCGGATTTGAAACTCTGTGACCTTGTGAATGAGATGCATATAAACCCAGTTGCAGGCTGTGGATCCTGTTGACAGCATTTCCTTTCTGTGGCCGAGGGATCATCTGTTCCTAAAACACGAGAGATTACCAATGGGTTGTCTATGTCAGACTGGCTTTTGCTGAAGGGCCTGTAAATGTGACAAACACCTCTTTAGGAAATAATGACTGTATCAGTGGAAGAGAACAAACAGCTTCAAGGTGAAGGCTGCAAAGGAGCTTCAAAAGGGAAACTAGTGGACAGCAAACATTGAGGTGATGCTGGTGGAGGATGGCTCAAAGCCAATAGTAGTGGCACATTAAGTCACAGAATGATATTTACATTGGAAACCACGTGATGAGCCCATTCAAATGAAGAAAGAAAGAGTGCTGGCAGATTTCAAGGCAATCAACCATCTACTAGGAACAAACATATACAGCTGAGTCTAATGGGCAAATACAAATAATGCTGTGTTTGGTGACACAACAGGACTCAAAGCAAAAAGACATTCAGCTTCTGATATGCCCAAATATGAAAGAAAATTCAAAAGCTGCTAAATGCCTATAATGGCACAGAATGCAAGACGCATGATTCAGGGGAAGCTAGAAATTGTTTAAAAAGGAAATAAAATGTATATACTACAATACTTGTGAGAGAGCTAAAATGGGCAGGAACAAGACAGTTACAACCAGTTACTCTGGCAAGGAGGTTCTAAAGCCCTTTCTACACTGCCATACAATCCAGGTTATCGAAGAAATAATCCACATTATATACTTTGAACTCAATTACATGAAACTGCACTACCATATAATCCAGTTCAAAGAAGATAATTTGGATTTTATCTAGCAGTGTAGAAGTGGCCTAAGAAGAGATGGGGTAGTGTTAAGAGTGAGACAAAAGTAGTTAGAGGTTTACTGTAAATTCTAATTACAAATCAAAAGAGAACACGTAGGTAATTTTAGATGTCTGGAATGCAAAAGTAGGAAGCAGAAGAGGACCAAACATTATTGGAGAGATGACTCTTAAAGGAATGATGTGGATGAGTGACTTGTGAAGCCAACAGTGTATTCACCACAAATACGGTCCTAAGGTAATGGATATCATTGGATGATCAATACAGAAATCATTCAGCCTACACAACTGGAAACAGGAGATCTGATCATGACCTGGAAATACAGACTAGGGACAGATTATGGTACAGATTATGAACTGCTAATATTAAAAATTAGAATAAAGTTAATTCATAGTAGTGGCAAAATATAATCTGAACACTACCTTTGTAGAATTGTAGAGACTAGTAAATAACAGATTTGATCTACTAAATTTAATTGAACATGAGCCAGAAGAGCTGGAACAAAACCGGATACATTATCAAAGACTAATGAAAAAAGACACTAAGGATTTCATCACATGCAAATCATGCCCCCCCCCCCCCCCCCCCCCCCCATTTTCACACATTTCTGAAACAGTTCAAAGACAAAGTACCATAAAGCCCATCATATGACACAGACAAACTTCTGGCTGTCATTTGTGGTGTTTCATCAATGAACTGTGTCAGAAATGTAGAGAAATGGAGGGAACTGAAGCTGGAGAGAACTCATCTTGTAAGCTCCTGATGTATCTGGAAACAGGAGAAAGTGCTTAAAAACATGTGGGATGGACTCTGTCAGATTCACCTAAGTTGAATTGTTTCACTGTCATGGAGGGATGGGCATTCTAAAGAATGGGTCTAGAGAGTCTCCTCTAGAGTAATGGGATTGGGAAGGAAAATGAAGTATCTCAGATATGGTGTCTGTCTATAGAATGGGGCCTTGGGTCTCCTCTAGAGTAACAGGATTGAGGGGAAAATCAAGGAACCCAGAAGTTATGTCTGTCTTAAGAACGATACCTTGGGTCTCCTCTAAATGGATGGTTGAGGTGGGAGGAGGCAATCCTGTGTGGTGGGGGTAAGTAAATTCTTTGTCTCCTCTAAAGATGGAATACCACACAAAGAAGATGATTCTACACACAAGAAAACAATTTCCCTCATTTTCCCCTGTTTTCCTCAGCTCCGTCTGATAAAGTTCTTAATGTAGCCAAAAAATATTAATTAATGACTGAAGAAACTCTTCAAATGAATGAGAACATGTGAGAAACAAAACTAAAAATTGATAGAAATGGGATCATAATCTTTAGTATAATTGTACACCAATTGTTGTGGGGATTGAGTGCAACATTATAATAAGCATTATGAAGAAACATAAGAAGACAACAAGAGGTAGAAAAAGATCTCTCCCACAAAGATCTGAGAAGTCAAAGGAAATTTAAACCAACCTAACTGGTCAATGTAGATGTGTCCTGAGATAGGAAGACTCTGCTGCATGAGCCTTATTGTGAAAATAATAATAGATCTACAAGAGTAAAAAAAATGGGACTACTTTAGTGGCAATAGTCCTATGAAAAATCTCTCCAAGGAAAGAGATCATTTAATTTTTTTCTTTATGTTTGTATGGAATTGGGGGGAGGGGGGGCTTGAGATGCTAAACCATTTTCTCAGAATAATTTGCTAAGAGAATGGTGGCATTGATGCCTACCTAGCTATTAACTTTCCTCTGACCTCATTGTATACAATCCCACTTACTTACTTACTTACTTACTTACTTACTTACTTAGGCGATCCCTCGTTGGACGAGTAGGATAGTCTTCCACGATCTGTATTCTTGTGGATCCGTAGGTGGCTGTGGTGCCCTATTCTTGATCTGCATCTTCTCCCACAGTGAGCACATTGGTTTCCAGGTGGAAGGCGGTCTCAGTCAGGGTTGGGTTGATGCGCCTTCCTCCTGGCACGTTTCTCTCTTTCACCCTCCATTCATGCCTCTTCAAATTCTGCAGCACTGCTGGTCACAGCTGACCTCCAGCTGAAGCGCTCAAGGGCCAGGGCTTCCCAGTTCTTAGTGTCTATGCCAGAATTTTTAAGGTTGGCTTTGAGCCCATCTTTAAATCTCTTTTCCTGTCCACCAACATTCCGTTTTCCGTTCTTGAGCTTGGAGTAGAGCAACTGCTTTGGGAGACGGTGGTCGAGTATCCGGACAACGTGGCCAGTCCAGCTGAGTTGATGGCAGAGGACCATCGCTTCAGTGCTGGTGGTCTTTGCTTCTTCCAGCACGCTGACATTTGTCCGATTGTCTTCCCAAGAGATTTGCAGGATTTTCCGGAGGCAGCACTGATGGAATTGTTCCAGGAGTTGCATGTGACGTCTGTAGACAATCCACATTTCACAGGCATAGAGCAGGGTTGGGAGGACAATAGCTTTATAGACAAGCACCTTGGTATCCCTACGGATGTCCCGGTCCTCAAACACTCTGTTTCATTTGGAAAAACGCTGCACTCACAGAGCTCAGGCGGTGTTGTATTTCAGTGTCGATGCTGACCTCATTGTATACAATCCCCCTAATAAGTGTATGTCAGCCTAATTATCCTAAAGATATCCGATCCTATCTGATTTTCAAGGTTAAGCAGGGTCAGCTTTGGTTAATACTAGGATGGGAGACTGCTAATGTATACCAGGTGCTGTAGGCTATATTTCAGATCAAAGAACATGCAAAACCCCTTATTTCCTGCCTAGTCCTATGAAATTCATGGAGTTTCCATAAGTCATCAGGTAATTTTAAGGCACATATACAGACAATAAGTGCTATGTGTGAGTATGTGTGTGTGTGTGTGTGTATGTCTTAGATTATAGATAATACTTTAAGCAGATGATATGTCCAAAAATGTCATAATACATGTGCTTGCCTTTGAAGTGCCCCATAAAAACTTTCCTGTTTAAATTGGTGTACTACTAAAACTTCCTCCACATAAGACCAACAACAACAATTCTTTATTGATTAGTCAATTTTGACCATATCAAAACATGCAAAACATACACATACAGTAAAACCATATATGAATACAAGGCATCGTGGCCTACTGGCCTGTCGACCCACTCCTAAATAATTGAGCAACTACAAGATAAAGAGGTTAAAAGATTACAAATTGATTAATTCCTTAAAATAGGGTTAGGGTGGGGGGCATGGGTAGGTAAAACTAGTGGCATGTCCATATTAAGTTTTTAAGTTTGAGTTTTGTTGATGGCAGCAAGGTCGCCTCTCTCTGCTTCCATCTTCTCACGGATGGCCAGCGCTTTTTGGGTAAAAAGGGTCAATTTTAAAATAGAGTTTTTATCTGAACCCTGAAGAAGGATGCGCAATTTCTCCTTATTTTCTGAATAAGTATGGTTCTCCAGCAGAGGCTCTAGGTAGTAAGACCGGATCCTGTTGTAGTAGGGACATTTTAAGAAAAAATGTTCTGAGTCCTCCACTTCTGCATCTACCTCACGGCACCCACAGATTCTCCTCGTGTAGGGAATATTCTGATGTCGACTCAACTTGGACTTAATGTCGAGCTGCTCAAATCTAGCCCGGGTAAAAATTTTCTAATATAGAGTGGAAGTATAAAAGAGAGGTAAGGTTCCATGCCCACATTACATTTAAATTTGGCCAGGTATGGAGTGGCTCTAGCTTGCGCTATGTTCATTAGATCATTTTGTGCAGCAATGTCGAGAGCTCTTTGGTATACAATTGAGCATACATTTGCCCCAAAATTTGTTAACTCGTGGGGGGCGAAACCTAACCTGCTAACTGTGTGGCCAAATCTGCTAAGCCAAGATGACCACTCTTTGTGGTTTTCTTGTTCTAGAAGGCATAGGGCTGGGAGTCTGTGTGGTTGCATTTGTCTTATTTTGTACCACCAATTGATCTGCCTCTTCAGAATTGTGGTGGAGATTGGGGGTACTCCCGTCTCTGCTCTCACTGCAGCTGACAGGGATGATCTCTCCACACCTAAGCCAATTTTCAGGTGGCGCAGTTGGAATCTCTCTACCAGTAAAGGGTCTTGCTCACCCCATATTTCAGCTCCATACAAGGCGATGGGGAACACCTTTGCCTTAAGAACCTTCAGAAAGGGGCGCAGAGAGCCCGGGTAATTGTGGTTGCATAATTTATGAATTGCCTGTGCAGCATTATCAGCTTTTGCAATACTTAATTTTAGATGTTGGGTCCATGCCCCTGATGCCGCAAAATGAAGACCTAAGTATTTAAATGTCCTCACTTGCTCCACTTTGTGCCCGTCAAGGTGCCAGTTGGAAGCCTTAGCTTTCTTACCAAAAACCATTATTTTGGATTTTTCTTTATTTATAATGAGGGCATTTTCAGTACAATATTGGCTAAGTTTTTGCAGGGACCTCCTTAACCCGACTGGGGTAGTGGATAACAATACTATGTCATCTGCGTATATCAAAATATTTGTCTCCCTATCCATAATCTTTGGACTGTGACATTCTTTCATATTCAAATATTCCACAATATCATTAATATAAAAATTAAAACAGAACGGAGCCAACAAACATCCCTGTCTCACACCCCTAGTCGTAGGTATTCCATTGGAGACTGCCCCACTGTTATCTAATCTCACTTTAACTGAGGAGTCGTCATATAGAGCAATCATAAGAGCTAAGAGTCTTTTATCTATGTTGGACTTCAAAAATTTCCTCCAGAGTAACTCTCGGCTTATAGAGTCAAAAGCAGCGGACAGGTCTATAAAAGCAACATATAAACTTCTGTTCAATGAAGAATATTTGTCGATAACATGCTGAAGAACAAAGGCATTGTCTATAGTGGAGTAGCCTTGCCTGAAGCCTGCTTGTTCTTCTTTTATTATCAAATTATTTTCAGCCCATTCTTCTACTTTGTCCAGTAGGTATCTTGCGTAGATCTTTGCTGCTATGTCAATAAGGCTGATTGGGCGATAATTCCTAGGGTCAGCTTTAACTCCTTTCTTCAAAATTGGCACTATAATGCTTAGTTTCCACCCTGATGGAACAGAACATGCCTTGTTTATATGGTTGAATAAGCCTGCTAGTAGTTGGGCCCACCAATCTATATTTTGCTTGAACAGTTCTGGTGGGAGGAAGTCTTCACCCGGGGCTTTGTTTGTTTTCAACCTTGTTATAATTGTTTTCACTTCCGCATAAGACCAGATTTAATATCCTGTGATTATAACTTTGTTCATAACATAACTAAGAAAAAGAGTATTATTGCAGATACTCCATTTATCCCGATTTGGCAGTGACAGTCTCAAATAATAATTAGTTAGATGCAAGACAAGCTTGTATAGTGAAGGTTCTTATGAGAATGTAAAGCATAAAAACAAATTACATCCTCCTGCAGGATTCTCCTCAAAGAAAGCCAAATCATTCAGTCTGCCCATAGAAGAGGGTAGGTTTTGCCATCCCTGCTGCAGTGCTTAACTTTGGAAGCAAGGGTAGTGCTTGACGTTGGAAGCAAATGATAGTTATTCATTTATAAGGGAGGGAAAAAGCATGTAACCACTGAAATGATATGATCCATCCTACTCCCATATAGCCCTGTGCTAGGTTTGTTTCTTGATCATGTCAGCATGTGACAGAATAATGAGAGAATATCACAGAATGTTTGGAAGTGAGGTTGCATTAAAATATTCTGGAATACTACATCATTGTGAAATATTGCAATAGAACACAAACAAATAATGGTTCAAGATAGTTTGGGGCGTTTTTTAAAGTCTTACTTTCCCTGCACCAAATGTATGATTCCATCCTAGGAAATTATTGATGACATTCATGGCAGCTGATCACCATTCATTCCTTTTGGCAGGATCAATACAATCAGAATTAGTCCCAGATGACACACAGAATAAGCAATTAGGCACTCCAATACATTTTGCTATCTTCCAACAATATGGCATGCAGAGCTATCTTCTCCATCTCCTTAAAATATCCCCAGATTTTTTTATCAAACATATAAAATAACACGGTCAGTGTAGTCATAGTTATAGGATACACTTGTACATGATCATAGATGTACAGACAACTGGATGCGTCATAACTTACATTAAAATCTGATTCATTGTTGCATTATCTTATCGTTAAATTGTGAGGTTTGATCAATGTGAATAAGAAGAATAAGTGGAAGCTTTACCACAGTATTTAAACCAAGGTATATCCTGCTGTATAATAAAATGTCACTCAGGCTTGTAAAACAAGTAACAGTATCTTTACTTTAGGTCATAGCTTCAAACATGGTAACAATATATACATTGGTTTCTTTGAATTCAGGCAGGGAACAGAGAGAATAAAATGATTTTTTAATAGTCTTTAAAATAAGCCTCATGCATTAAAATGATCAGTCTTTAAGAAAGTTGGCAGTCAGCACTATCTTTTCACTGTCCAAAGTGAGAACACTGGCAGTTAGAACCGTTGGTCTCAGCAGCCAGCCAGAGGCAGCAGCCAATCAGAACCCTGGCCCCTGGCACACTTATCCAATTGGCTGCTGACACATCTGTCTCCAATTAACCCACCGTATCATGGTGTCCTTTTACAAATCTTAACATAACTTTATTCCTTCCCTTCTTTTACAGTAAACACCTGTATATGTCTACTCAGAAATAAGTCTGAAATGAATGATATTTCCCCATCTTGGGCAAAGTGTTGACTATACTTCTTTCAAATACAAAACATTGTCTCCAGTAATGGTGAGCAACAGCTGAGATTTAAGTCTCTCCCAGGGCCCATCTACCCTGTCATATAAAATCCAGATTATCCACTTTGAACTGGATTATATGACACTGTAGACTCATTGTTTTATTCTTTGCCTTAATTATATCACACAATCTTTGGTTCATCCCAAGAGTGTAAGTGTAAAAGACAAATCATTTGCAGAGTTTACATTTCCTTTGATAGATAGATAGATAGATAGATAGATAGATAGATAGATAGATAGATAGATAGATAGACAGACAGACAGACAGACAGACAGACAGACAGACAGACAGACAGACATTCTGGTTGTGATCTGGATACACATACAAACACATTTCATCATATGGTCCCCGAGCCAGCAAAGGAATCAGTTGTTGAAATCTGCCCAGTTTGCAAATTACCTTAAACAAATCCAAGGTGAGTTTGTTTTCTCAGTCTGTGACAGAAAAGACCTTGAGCAAGTTAAAGGTGAGAGTAGTGGGAATGGAACTACTTCTAATAGCTCTTGGAGGAGAATAGCGGATAAAACTGGATATAATTCTCCAAATTGTGCCCAGGAGGTAGGAAGAGCTGCTGAGTGACAGAAGAGTAACACCTCTGTTCTTGCAAACATGGTTTCATTTGCATAATGAACATAAAATGAAGCAGAACATTTTGAAAGGATCCATCACTGTGACAGAAGCAAAGTCCTCATCATGAGACTTTACCTGATACCACTTGATAAATTAGTTGATCTCAGCTCCTCTATTGTTTCAGGAGTGTTTTTTCCCCCTTACGATGAATGAAGCTAACATAAGTTGAGGAAATTTGCTTGCATGCATCACATGGAAATGCACCAAAAAAAGAGAAGATAATTTTAAGGATATTTGTGATGAATGCTAGTTTTATCAAAGACAATCCATTTGCACTGCGGAGCAGGATGTGTAAGTTATCACATTCCTGGTTAAAATCTCTGCTCTGACTCACAGTGTCAGCTTAGACAACACACAACTTCTCAGTCTCAGGCCGGAGGTTTAGCACAGCTGGAAAATCATCAGCAACCCTAAGATCTATCAACCGAAGGGTTGCAAGTTCAAAGCCCCGGGTTGGCATGAGCAGCCGAGCATCAGCCCTGCTCACTGTTTACCTAACCAGTTCAAAAACAGCTTTAGCTGTAATTAGAGAAATTAGGTACTGCTAAAAGCGAGGGAGGTGTCTTACAACGTCATTTAAAAAAAGAAGATCAGAAAATGCTGGAATGAGGAAGTCCTGACAGGTCTTCGTCATAGAGGATGGAGTGGCAGCACCCCCTGTGGACTCGAGCGCAACTGTCCATGGCATCGAAACAACACGTCCTTCTGTGCTGTCTGTGTACTGTCTATACAAACTGCACTGAATGTTTACCGTGTATGTATACTTGTGATCCGCCCTTAGTATCCTTCGGGGTGAGAAGGGCAGAATATAAATAAAGCGTTGTTGTTGTTGTTCTTGTTGTTATTTGAAACACAACAAGATGAGTCCACCACAGACACTCTGCTGGCTGTTGAATTGGATCACACATCAGACACTTCCCAAGTGTCTAGGACTGTGTGATGTATCGGTGAATAATGCGTGCAGATCCCAGTAAGGTGGCCTTCTGCAGCTAGCAGATGGTAATTTTGTCAGCACCAATTGTGTTTAAGTGCAGGCCAAGGTCTTTAGGCACTGCACCCAGTGTGCAGATCACCACTGGGACCACCTTTACTGGCTTGTGCCAAAGTCTTTGCAATTATTACTTGGAGTTTTGTGGTCTGCTGCTGTTTTTATCTTGCTTCTGATTGTATGATTATGTGTTTTGTTTTTGTATTTAAATGAGGAGAAAGTTACATGTTTATTGAAAGCCACCAGAGGACATTATTATCAAACTAGGACCTCTTTGCACAGGCTGTTTTTCAGCTGCAATGGCAGCTGTTCAACAGTTCAGCCACAGAGCCTGATGGCTCCCATCACACCCCAGAAAAGTCCTTCCAGGGTGGCTCTGTGACTGAAGTGCCACAAAAACCCCGCCACTGCCAAAAAAATTGCCAACGGTGGTCAATGGGAGGCTCCCCATCTTTCCATTGGGAAATATGGATTGAGCCGGCTTAAGGTGGCTTCCTCCCATGTGTTGTCAAAATTGCCATATTTGCAATGTGTTTTTAGTTAGCTTCCGGAGTTTTGTTCAAGGATTACTAAGTAAGATCTCCATCATAATCAGATCATCACCACATTGTTAATTTGTTAATGTTAGAATAAAGATAGAATGTATGTTAAACCACATACAGTAGATTCCATCTTTTCATGCTGCAGCTGCGTAACTACATGCTTAAAGGCTCTATTGTAGAAGAATACAAGGATTCTGCCTAATCTTCTTTCTGACATGCTGTTTTATTACTTGCAGGGGATCATTCAAACATATGGTTACCCACCTGCAACTTTCAGTCGTATGTCCATTCTAAAAAATGTTTTACTGCTTCATTTTCTTAAATGTGTAAACTGGGTTCAGAAACAGCAAATATTTGCTGAGCCAAAGCAAACCATATACATTTCGAATGAAAAGCAGCTTTGTTTTGCCACAATAATAAGGACAAGAGGTTGATTTAACCACTATCTTTATGTGATGGCTTTCGATTTAGCATTTAGCTAAAAACTAATAGGAACAACCACTTTTCTTATAAATTATATGCATGTTTTTTCTACAATCACAAATTGTTATAAACACCATGCCACTGATTCTTCCCATGAATGCACCTCAGATTTTAATTTTCTGCTTGCAAAGACTTCTGCAGACACAGAAATTGCCAATAAAGGAATGTATTTCTTGTAGTAACAATGCAAGTTTAACATTATCTGTTCATGCACCAGTTTAGTAGACAATTACAGTAATGGGTATAGGCAACTCTATTTCTGTTCGCAGAAAGTGCTAAATTGATTTTTGGATACATCTAAAGTGGTTCAGCTCAGATATCAGCTATAAATCTCGAGTCACAAATCTAAAATCTGGTTTTTCAGTTACCTATTGCAGGCATTCCTAATAATTCCCATTACTAGGCTCCTCTCACTGTGTTCCCCAATGCCATGACCAGCACTACTATTATTAATTTATTAATTAATTTACTTCACTTGTATACCACGTTTCTAACCCCAGCAGGGGACTCAAAGTGGTTTTCAACGTAATTATGGCAAAATTTAATGCCTCACATACAGAAACCTGTTATTAGATAGAGATTGTAAGCCGCCTTGAGTCCCCCCTGGGGTAGAGAAAAGGTAAAAAAAGGTAGTCCCCTGACATTAAGTCCAGTCATGTCTAACTCTGGGGTGTGGTTCTCATCTCCATTTCTAAGCCGAAGAGCCAGCGTTGTCTGTAGACACCTCCAAGGTCATGTGGCCGGCATGACTGCATGGAGCGCCGTTACCTTCCCGCCGGAGCGGTACCTATTGATCTACTCACATTTGCATGTTTTCGAACTGCTAGGTTGGCAGAAGCTAGGGCTGACAGCGGAAGCTCACGCCGCTCCCCAGAATCGAACCTGCGACCTTTCGATCAACAAGCTCAGCAGCTCAGTGCTTTAATCCACTGCGCCACCAGGGGCAGGATATAAATTAGATAGATAGATAGATAGATAGATAGATAGATAGATAGATAGATAGATCGCAGAGGCAGCAAAGACCAATGAAAAGGAGAAAAATATGCCATGTTGGAGAAGAAAGCTGTTGCAAATTTTCTTAACTTCCATATGTAACTAAATCAGGGACACAACTTTTTTCTTCCCCTAAGCCAGCCATATTCACTCCCATATTTTGCAGAACAGGAAAATAGTGGACAGTGAGAAATAGATATTTTACCAACAGTACATTTAAATGCCCATAGCCAATTCTGAACTTAGAGCTCATCCAGACTTCCACCTAAAACCACGAGCTCTTGCTTCTTTACATGGAACGTCCAAACAACACCCCATGTAAAAATGAATGTGTTTGGCACAAAGCAGGAAAGCCCTGCTTTGTACCAAATTAATTTGATATTGGAAAGACCCGGGACTTCGTAAAAGTCCTGGGTTGAATCCAGTATGGCCGCTTTCTGGACTGGTCCTTCAGAAGTTCTGGGACTTCCAAGGAGGCAGTCTGCATAGCCCTCTTGTGTTTTCTGGGCTGAATCAGCCCGGAATACCTGAGAGGACTCAACCCCCCTCCCCAATTCCCTCCCCCAAGGGCTTTCAAAACAAAATAACTTACCCGGCCACCATGCCCCTTTCTCCAGAGCTCTCCGGGTGCGTAGAAATGACAAGCCAAGAGAAGGAGGAGGAAGAAAATTGCTCCTGGGCACCCTTCTCTTGGTGCATCATTTCTACATGCCCGGAGAGCTCCGGAGAAGCAACCAATCGATCTAGGTACTAACCAGGATAGTCACCTTCCTTACATGTTGTTGTAAATATGCAGCTTCACTGCTCTGCAGGCAGACTTCCTATTGGGGGGAACTCAGTCCTCCCACACTTCTATTTCCCAAACAAGGTTTTAAAAATTAATCTTTTAGGGAACTTCATAGTTTTGTGAAGTTTTTTTGGGAGGAGGGTGATTAAAAATACAGAAGCACCCAGACCTCATTGCACTTGGTAATTCCTGGGATCATGGTGTGATCAAGGTCTAGTGATGGGTTTTGCCTGTCAAAAGTTGGGGACTGCTTTGTCATGGGAAGATGATGGACTTATAACAGGTTTTTTACAATTTTATGTGATAAGGACATGCTTCTGTGTAGGTTGCCATCTCTGTGTGATAAAGTCCAGAGACAAAAGTGTAGCGATGGGCATAAGACATTCCACTACAGAACATAAAGAAATAGATAGCAGATCAGGTAAAGTTTAAAATAAACCGTGGAGCAGTAGGCCTTGGTAACAAATCCAAGCTCAGAAAAATTAATCCAAAAAAGAAACATTTTTGAGCTCTCTGCTTAATATGATGCTAATGAAGATAATATGGACACAAGCCTTAACAATTGCATGGTCCCCAATTGACCTACTTTAAGTAGTGAAAGGGTTTTATCTTACCAGTAGAATTCATACTGTGTCAAGTTCAGTGAGAAAGACCCCTTCCTGAGATCTTTTTAAGAGCTTCTGCTAGTCAAAAGGCACAATGTTGACCAAAGAGAGCAATAATATGACCTCACATAAAGCAGCTTATTTTGGGTTTAAGAAACATCAAAGGTGTGTGTTTCTATTTTTACAATGACATATAAATGGAAGTCTGATATAATAATTTATTTTTCCCCAACTAATAATTTACTAACGTTGTATAATGTTATTTTTTATAATTAACTATATAAACAGCATATCAGAGACATAAAATGTGGAGGAGCTCAAATAAGCCCATAAAGAAGCAAACAATTCTGAGAACTGTGTATTTGAAGAAAATAATTTTCTCAAACTCTTATCAAGTCTGTTGTAAACAACAGAGTTATGACTACAGGCAGTCCCCAAATTACTCACAAGATGGGTTCTGTGGGTTTGTTCTTAAGTTGAATTTGTTGTAAAGTCAGATCAAGTACATTTTTAGTAAATGTAACTTCAGCCTATATGTGTGTGTATATGTGTATGTGTGTGTATATGTGTATGTATATGTATATAGGCTTTGGATAGCATATGGAAGGATGAACATCTCTATGGTGTTTGTTTTGCTGTCTGTGCCTCTGTTCAGAAGATTTTCTGCCCTTTGTAAGAATTGGATTTTGAAAAATTTTGTCTTGTTGTGGAAACAAGGATTGGTGACAAAGCTTCAGTGGAGATCCCTTTTCCCCACTTTCAAGAGTGAATCTCTCTTCCGAGAGGTACATTTCTCTCACTTCCTGTAGTCCCACCCCCACCCCCATTCTTAACTATAAGTTGTTTGGGGACTACCTGTATTTTGAAGAAATTGTACTTTGAACATTTGGAGAAAGCATATTGATCTGTGTTGCTAAAGTAAGATATTACTATACAGTAGGTATCATGGTGGTTCACTAAAGCAAACAGAAGGGCCAAACGGGGATCATTGGAAAGATTGTCTAGTGACCTGCATTTATTTACCATTCTGCACAGAAAAGGTATGCGTTTTTGTGTAAAGCAAGGGCCCATTTGCAATGAGAGTTGTGCCATCTAGTGTTCAGATTTATTTCTTCTGCAGCATTGACCTTGAGCAGTACATCAGCAATTTTGAATGTGGGGCTGGGAAGTGAATGACCATGATGAAGATGATGATGGGCTGCTGGAGCAACAGGCTATACCTGATATTGATTGACCAACAATTTTAAGGTCACTAAAACCTGCACACCAAACCCCCAGTGCAGTTCTCAGTCAATTTTTCATTAACAAAGTGACAAATGAATGAATAAATTTGATTAATGTGTATATGGGCACCACAATTGAAGAGAGATATTGACAAGCTGGAATGTGTCCAGAGGAGGATAACTAAAATGATCAGGGGTCTGGAGAACAAGCCCTATGAGACGCAGCTTAAAGAGCTGGGCATGTTTAGCCTGAAGAAGAGAAGGCTGAGAGGAGACATGATAGCCATGTATAAATACGTGAGAAAAAGTCATAGGGAGGAAGGAGCAAGCTTGTTTTCTGCTTCCCTGGAGACTAGGACGTGGAACAATGGTTTCAAACTACAAGAAAGGAGATTCCATCTGAACATTAGGAAGAATTTCCTGACTGTGAGAACCGTTCAGCAGTGGAACTCTCTGCCCCAGACTGTGGTGGAGGCTCCTTCTATGGAAGAGTTTAAACAGAGTCTGAATAGCCATCTGTCGGGGCTGCTCTGAATGCAATTTTCCTGCTTCTTGGCAGGGGGTTGGACTGGATGGCCCATGAGGTCTCTTCCAACTCTATGATTCTATGATTCTATATGAACCTTTTTTAAAAAGAATAAAGCACCAAAGGGAGAAGCAGTAAGGAGTAGTGATACCTGCAATAGGCAGGCAGTGATTCATTTTCGCCTCTTACAATTTCCATCAGAATATTCTTAATGTCTTTGAGTGGATCATCCTCCATTGGTGATGCATCATTGCACTGCAATATTATGCAAAATTGGGCTTTTTTTAAAGCAAGCATTAAATAGCCAGATTTGATTTCAACTGCTACTTTTTCTTTTTGCCTGAGTTTTTCAGGTTTCCTGAATCTTACCAAGATTCCCAAATCAACTGGTAATAATACCTACTAGTTTCATTATATTCTTCTTTATTTTCCAGCACTGGGACTCAATGTGGCTTTGACAAAAATAAACAAATCCAGTTACAAGCAATTAGAAAGACATAAGTAAGAAACTATAAAAACAAATTGACTGAAAAAGACAAAAGCTAAAAGTCAGCAATGCGATTGTTGAGACTTCAGTCCCTGAGCTATGCTAACATTGAAGCACAGTGATATCGGAAACAAGGACTACACATCTTGGATGTCAAGAATGAGTGATCATGTACATGAGTCTGAGATTTAAGATTAGAGTTGGAAGGAATTAAAGAAAGAAGGGAACACGGGGAAGTGGTGTCAAGAGGAAAGAGGAATTGTGCCATTTAAATAATGCAAACATGAATGGAATGTTAAAGACAACTAAACTAAAAGAGTTCAAAACTAGAATACAGTAATAAATATAATTTATTTTCAGAGTAAAAGTGGCTTTTGATATAAAATAAGAATTGTTATCTTCCCTAAAAGTACATTCAGGTAGGTTAATTGTCTACAGATATAAAGATATCCCCATCATTTGAAACATCAGAAGTTACACTGAAAAATAATCAGGACATTGCTAAAATAAACTATTTAATAATAGCCTTATTCTCCACAGCTTAATGCAGATATAAGAATCATGAAGCCTTCCAGTTGTTGTTAGAGTGCAGGTCCCAGCTTTCATTGGGTCAAGAAGAGGCTGATGGAAAGCAGGGGTCATCTGAGAAGCATCTGGCTTTGTCCTGATAGCCAGATGCAAGATGTTGAATGCATCTACCTGGACTAGAGATCCTTCAGAAGTTCTAGAGTATAATTTCATCATAAGGCATTCAACTAAAGGGATTCTAACAAGTGTTTCTCAGATGTCTCCTACTCTCCTTCTGTAATACGCACAGTAATATCAGCAATGGGAGGCATGAGAAATATTTGTTATCAGGGAGGGTTGGTCATCGCACAGGGAAGGTGGACTCAAAAAAATGAGTCACACAGACAAAAATTAGACTTACATCTTTACAACCCACTACTAGGTTCCCAGCCACAATCTGGATGGCTGCATAATTCCCAATTTAATGGAAGAATAGGAGCAAATTAAACAGAACAGTGGCATTTCCAGATGTTGAAATGCTATACTGCTGTCATGATAGAGATTTCTGAGTTTAAGCAGAGAGACTGGGGAATCTAGGGACTGTAAAATAACAAAAAGAGTGCATCCATGAGAAACGCTCAGCTCTCTCTCTTTGCCACACTTTTACTCTCTAAATCAGGTCTCTCCAACTAGGATTATGAACCCAATCCAGATCATGTCCAAAACTAGAACAGCCGCAGATAAATTTGCAAAGGTCTGAGCATTACAGAGCAGATGGCATCCATTTATACAACAGGGAATCAGCAATTCCTGGGAGAATTGCAGCAAGGAGTGGGGACCCTTTTGGCTAGCCTGGTGGGGGACAGGAGCTAGGTAAATGTTTGAGCTCTATCTGTGGCAGGTAATTGGGGGGGGGGGAGAGTAGGAGTTTGTGGGATTCGGTAAAGGCGAGGTCTCTGTGAATGCATCTTTTTTCTTTAAGTCATGTGACATGTGGAGGTGAGGAGAAGGTTTGGGTGTTTTTAACTTTTACTTACAGGACCTCATTACATTGAGGTCCTGAAGCCAGGTGACAGTAGGGATTTGCCTGGCAACATGGTGAATCGGGCAGGCAGTGAGGAGAAACCATTGCCCTGTCCTCTGCATTGCCCACTGCGCTGGTTTCCCCATCGTATGGAGGAAAGTGTTGCTGCCCGACTTTCCCCCATTCTGAATAAGAACACAAGAAGCCCCCCATGTTCTCTTGGAAGTGTTCTAGTACACTGCCAGGATGCTTCCTCCATGGAGCCCCGCCAGATGCAATCTTATGTTGTACAATGGCATCCAGCGAGCTCAATCAAGGAAGCAAGCTGGAAGTGTCCTAGGATGTTTCCTTTTGTCTGTGTGATGAAGTGGTGAGTGTTGAAACTTGGGTTGGACTTCACTTAGTAGGCCAGCCAGGATGTAACCCAGCCTTTGAATTATCCTTGGGGCTCAGGCATTTCACTCAGAGAAGGCTGGGGGGAATATCTGGAAGAGACCACCTGTGTCAGTTGCTCCTACACTAGGTTGCTCCCCATCTCAGGAGTTTAATAGTTTCCCATATTCAACCAAATCTTGTGTGTGGTCTTGTTATTCCCTGGTCAGCAAAAGCATATGGGACCAATGTTTTTCTTCAGTTTTAAACCAACAGTTTTAAACTGTGTATTTTAATGCTGAGATAAATGTTTTTAATGTTTATGTATGTATCTAATGAATTTATGTCCCGGCATTGAATGTTTACCGTTTGTATGTTGTGCTCCGTCCTGAGTCCCCTTCGGGGTGAGAAGGACGGAATATAAATGTTTTAAATAAATAAATATTTTCCCCTGAAATTGCCTTGAGCTTTTTCTGCATTTCTTATGCAAATGTAAAGCTGTAGTTAATGAGGAGAATACACAATGGGAGAAAGGTGTCTGAAATTCAACATTCCACAAGTATAGGTCTAGCTTTAAGTAGGTTTGGTTTTATGGTATTATTCCCCCTACACTGTGTGATAAAATTAAAATAAGACTTTTAAAATTAAAATTAAAATGCAGTGTGGGTTTTAAAAATCATCAAATAGATGTGATCAATTACTACACATTAACAGCTCACCGTGTGCTAACAGCTGCCACTGAAGCAATTTAAAATGACTTCCAGATGGAGGCTGTTGCATGCAAACTGGTCCTAAACCTTACTGTGATAATAAATTGGGTCTCAAAAGTAGATACAGATTTTACAGTCTAGGACCATTGAGGATGATCCCCCTGATTCAAATACAAGTGAAAGTGATTAACTAGGATTGGATTACTCCCAGATTTAATGTTCTTTGTGAATATATTTCATATGCAATGAACTATGGTTTCCATTAGGCCCGAGAATATTGTCTGTCTTTTAGGGCTATGCTCTAGACTTCTGTAGAGAACTTCATTGTATCTGCATAGGAAAGGAAATTCATTTTTGGACAGAATCCTTTTGTTTTGGTCTTCCTTATAAATAAAACAGACAAATGGCTGTGCTTTGGCAACAGAATGATCAGGCGTGGGGAGTGGATCTGAGGATGACAGATGAGTTTTGTTGATGGAGCCTGGAATATTAGTCCCCCCAGACCCATGCATGTCAGAAGAAAACTGTCTCGTGGTTGCTTTTCCTATATGCTTTCTGTATTTCAAACATTCCTCTAGTATCACCAAGGTTAAAGTGGATGTCACCATAAACAAGGTACAACCAAAAAGAAGATATAATGCAGGACAAAAGGGCATATTGGAGAAATATTTTTGCTCTTATAAGTTACAGATTAACATGCAAATAAAAACCCATGGTACATCATAGTACATGATGTAAAGCAATGGTTTAAATATCCTAATCAATCCTGTGGTCTATCATGAGTTGTGCAACTATCAGAGGCCATGGGGCTACATTAGCATCATATTCCTTTAGCTGGACTTGCTGTCATCTGGTGGGAGATCAACAAAGATGCCCAACATGAAAGATCCAAGAGTGCATCTCCACTCATCCCTCTGCTCTCCAACAACGTGGAAAAGATCATGGTATGGGGGCCAAAAGTAGGTTAGAGGAAGGGGTGGACATTGTGTGCACAATGACCATAAGAGGAGACTGGGATTTTGTAAAGCAGATTTATGACATGATCATTATGGCACAAGAGGCCAGACTTAGTTTTTGTTTTTTGTAAAATTTTGTCTGCAATCCACAACTCAGCCTTTCCTAGCATGATGCCCTCTAGATACTTTGGATTAGTGTTACTATCACTTATGTCCATTGGCTGTGAAACCTGCAGATGCTATGATAGTTGGTCCAAAAGAACCTTCATGTTGTAGATTGCTGAAAAACAACCATCTTATTGGGTTGTTGTAGATTTTTTGGGATGTGTGGCCATGTTCTAGAAGCATTCTCTCTTGATGTTTCACCTGCATCTATGGCAGGCATCCTCAGAGGTTGTGGGATGCCTGTTATAGATGCAGGTGAAACGTCAAGAGAGATTGCTTCTAGAACATAGCCATACAGCCTGAAAAACCTACAACAATCCAGTGATTCCGGCCATGAAAGCCTTCAACAATACAATCATCTTATTCTTTCCAAAATGACCTTTTCATTTATGGTGGTTGGTAAGTGCCTGCAAGTTATATCCCTCGTCACAAGAATGGAGTCAGCACAACATGGCAGCGAGCCCCTGGATTAGAATGGAAGTGTCATACAATGTTTCCACTTCTGTTGGGGGCAGGACTTTAACAGAAAGTCCAGCAATGTTGTGTGATGGGCAGCATTTAGCATCCCAGGACACTAAAAAGGTAAGTGTGATGGGGTCCATAATCCAGCATTCAAACCGCTACTCCACACTGATTCTCCTGACATTGAACATATCTTTGATTTTTCTTCTTCAGGAGTGAGTATGCAAGACTGTGCAGAAGGAAGTATGAGCTAAAGGCAGAGTTGCAAATTAGTTTTGTTAATTTCACTCAGGTTCAGTCCATTCAGTTCTGTTTATGACAATTATTTGTCAATGTTTCATTTCCAAGTGAAGCTTCATGGAATTTCAGACACCTATTTCCCCATGTACAAATATCATAAACATAAAATTAATTGAATTTGTGTATTTTATAAAAGGCATTAATAGTTTTTATATGAATTGTTGGTAATAATTGTGATTTATGCCTGTCAGCCTTTGACATCCTTTCATTCAGCAAAGTTAAAGAGACGTTTATTCATGCAAATGTCACAATTCTGACACACTCCAAGTTATCATTGCAACATATTTATTGCTTCAAATTAAGAGTCTGCATTTTCCTTTTGGAAAATCAAAGTTAGAGATATGAATTACTTTCCTTCAAGTAGTGTTTGTTAGCTAAAAGGGGGAAACATCCATTCTTGTGGTTTTAAATTGTTACATAGTATTTTCTCTTATATCTTTAATTTTCTCTTTCTTTATTCTTACTTATTACAATGGAATCATGTGCTACCTTTAGCATTAACACAAGTCACCCAAGCTAGCTTTATTTTGCAACATTCCAGCATCTTCCATCAATCAGGACTTGACCAACACTTTTTGAAGCTTTAGGTAGAGCAGTAAATGGCATCTACTACAATTTACTCAAAGAAATGTGTGTAGTACCCCAAGTCATTCATGTAGACTTGGCACATGTGGTAGAAGGATTTACAAGCATTTTTTCCCAACTGTGGTAATGAAACAACTAAGTAAATTGCTCACAATTTGCTACCCCTTTATGACATCCCAAATCTATTATAAATGCTCTGCTGATGGGAGGTCCAACCTGGTCCTCAGCCTAGTTGGGAGCTAATCAATACATCTCCAATATACATTAGACAGAGGCTGAAGTAGGACATGGTACAAGAGATTAGTTGAGTATCTTTCATGACAGATTTAGTTAGATATTCATGCATAGCAGTGAGATAGTATTAGATGGACCTTGCTATACTTTCCAACTCTAAGATTCTATGACTCTACACCTGCTGAGATGACATCAGCTCCTCATTGCACCATCAATATGTGCTTAGGTTTGCAGTTAATCACCTCTAAATCATGCCAAACTCAAAGGCATGGGGATGACTGTTTCGGTTCTGCTGTCTCTCACCGACACCATAAACCTGGACTATGCTCAAACTCCATTGCCTGCATGAAAAGAGAAGCCATCACAACAACAACAACAACAACAACAACAACATTTTTTCTCATAAGAGGAAGGAGTTGAGTAGATGGCCTTTATTTGCTATTTTTAATATCTGTGAACTATGATAATCATTTACATATAAATCGCACCAAGTTTTGTTCATTGTTTAGGAAGGGTTAGTGCCATATAACACGTAAAGAAATGAGAGATTCTAAAATGGCAAGGTATTCTTCAGGTACATCCACTGTTTTCAGTTATGGGCTCTGTTGAGAAGTATTGAGAGGTGCTTTCAATGCAATGTGAAAGATGTGAAGTGGAGATGTTTTGCTTTAAGCCTGCTGGAAAGAAAAAAGACAAGGTCATCACGAGTCAGAAGCTCAGAGACATGCTGTCTCTTGATCTAAGTACAGGAGATGTGAGAGAGTGAAACTGGGCTTTCTGCTATCAGTCACGGCATTCCCTTGGCCCCTTAAGTGTCTTTTATTGTGCTCACCACTGTCATCATTCTTACTAACACCTTCCTATCACTCTTACTCATCACTTCCAACTAATCATATGGAACCATTTGCACAAGTCCCTGGGCTCCCCACACATTAACCCCATATACAAATGCTTCCCTTTTCTATATAATTTGCTGGAGGTATCAGATGTGCTGCTGTGTTAAAGATTGCTGAGCAGGTGCTGGTTTGTGACAGAACTCATAAGCCTACAAGTCCTTATGGCCTGGCATGTTCCCAGAAATGCATCACCAAAAACATATTCATGTGCACAGGATTGTATAGCACATTGGCTTGTTGTTTTATGCTGAATTTTTATTTAGTATAGTGGCTATGTTTACATTCTGACCAGTCCATAACTCCAGATATGGGAATCATGTAAGCATCCAAATATTGTTTGATTGTAATTCCTATCAGTAAAGCCAAAGTTTAGAAATGCTGGGATCTACAATTCAACAATATCAGGAGAGTCACATCAATTGTCACTGGAGTTTAGTGACAATTGGGAAGTTTAGTTCACAACCCTGTGTTTCTTTATGAGCTTCCTGCAAATAACTTGCTCCTATTCTTATCTCATTAGAATTTTTAAAAATTTTGTCCTGTACATGTGGCCTGCCCACTGTCACTGAGATTGTGTTTATTGTAATGTTATTTTGTTACTGTATTCATTTTTTTTTCTCATGTAATTTTGATGATGTTGCTTGTTGTTATGCTTTGGTTTTATTTTGCTGTAATATGTTGTCCGGGCTTGGCCCCTTGTAAGCCGCTCCGAGTCCCCATTGGGGAGATGGTGGCGGGGTAAAAATAAAGTTTATTATTATAAGTTTATTATAATCGCATCATTCCACTAAACTCAAATGCTTGCAGCTGCAAAAATATCACATGCATCTTTATAATATAATAACAAATAACCATACTTGTAATAGGAGCATGATAATTTATAAACAGATATGACTGAGAATTTAGAGATCTACAACATTCAAGGATCCAAATCCCTTAAAGTGAGAACCCTGCCAAGGGGATACATTAACTATTTGCCAGAAAGGGAAGCTGCTATCCTGATTACCAGTAATTAGTGAAAAGGAAGCACTGAACCTTCCAATTCAACATTTACCAGTTGACATTTATCACTTGACTTTCTAAGGGCCCTTTCACACAGGCCCAAAACACAGGAGCTATCTCAGTTTTACCTAAGGATTTCCCAGTTTACGCCAGATTAATTAGACACCTGGAAAGATCCAGACTTTAATGAAAGGTTCAGATCTTTCCAGGTATGGGCCCTGAGGGGATTGACTCCTGAGACTGTTTCTGCAGTCCCAGAGGTCAATTCCCACAGGCTCCTGGAGCCTGAAGAAGCGAGAAGGCACCCCCATTCTCCCCTTCCAGTCCCCCTACCCCGTTTTTCTCCCAAAATTTACCCAGGGGGTCTGGCTGCATGCTCAGGCCCCACCATTGAAAGCTTCTAGTATGTCAAAATGATGTGTCAGGAAGGTTGGAGGGTGTTATTTTGACACACCAGGAGCTTTTGACAGAGGGGCCTGAACCTGCAACCAGGCCCCTTAGATAATTTTGTTCATAAATGGGGGGGTTGGGGTCTGGATGGATGCCCTCCTGGGTCAACCTCTGATGGACCTGATTGAGCATGTAGCCACACACACACACACCAGGGAAATCCGGTTGTTTGGGGGAGGTGTGGGTCTGAATCCCAGGAGGAACTGAGATATCCCAGTTCCTCTCAGGATTCTGCCTTGTCTGGAAGAGCCCTAAGACTAAGTTGTTGGGTGTTGACATTGCTTTTTCTTCTGAGTAATCAGCAACTTACAGGTTCTCATTTTATGCACCTGTAAATACACTGAATAAACAGCAGTTAGCCAGTTCAATGCAAAATGTTACCATTTAATTATGTGCATAGGGACTTACACCACATAAACATAATGTAGGATCTCAGCCACCATTTGATAAAATTTCAAATTAGCCTCATCCATTCATCTGCTATGTGCATATTTTGTTTCCAGTAGCACAAGCACATGCACACACATGCCTACTGAATAATTACGTGTTGTTTTTTTCTTGATTAACCCTTTAGCCTAGGATCACTACTGAAAATGTTAAATCATCTCATAAACCCTTAATTCTCTTGGTGCTTTAAAGATAATGATGGGCATAAATTCACAGGTTCAGTTTCCATTTATTCACTTTTGGTTGTCTTACTCCGTTTTCTACAACTTCCCCCAAAAAATGAATGAGAAGTTGTGGTATTTAAGGATTTTTCCACAGAACCGGTTGACTATTTCATATTTTCAGGCCATAATATTATACTTCCACTTTTTGTATTCATTGGTTTAGATTTATAACATTTTACGTAGCCGTGACCCTAGAGTGATGAATATTTCAGACAATGATAGGCTCGTTAAGCACATCTCATTGGAGTCAAACTGCAAGTGGCATTTTGTTTATATGGTTCATTTCGCCAACAAATTAGATTTCAAATTGATTGCTTTCAGGAATGACTGCATTCATCACTTTCTGTAGGAGGGAATTGCAAAGATCATCATGGTAATTAATAAGCTCCAAGATCCATCAAAGGAGGAACACTAGTGATTAAGTCTGCAAGAATCCAAATGTTCCTCTTGGTATTTTACATTGGGTGCAATGCAGAATCTTCTTTGAAAATTCTACTAAAATTAACAGGAATTCTCAGTTCCAAATGAACATTCCTATTTCATTTCTTATCAATTTCTCAGTATATTATGCAATAAAAGCAAGAATGAGAAAATTGAAGGGTACCCAAAGTCCTGAATTGGTAGATGAGGTCATCTCTATGGAGTTTATCACATAAGGTAGGTAAATTGCTATAACAGTAGAACAAAAGCATATTGCCTTCTCACAAGATGACATTTTTTCCTATTGCTCTCCCAATAAGCAACATTCTTAAAAGCATTTCTTCTCCCAAAAATATCTGTTAATGATCTCTTTTTGTAAAAGACATTTCTCTGAAGAGTGTCCCATTGGGAGAGCAGCAGGAAAGAAGCAACACCGGTAATAAGTCCTAAATAAAAACACTGTTGTCCTGCTGTAATAATGATTTGAAGTTGCCAGTTGGAGAATTTATATATGTTTGATAGAGAAATGAGGATCATAACAGAGAGAATATAGCTCGCTGGCATGGCAGAGTGCTTTGTCTTCACACTAAAGGATATCAGAGAAAGACCTTTACTAGACAATGTGGACCAAAGGCCACTATTTTCACTGACTGAATTATGGCATTTTATCTATCTAGTTTCTTTTTGGTCTTTATTCATTTTCTGTATTTTATTTTTATTTATTAGCTACCTCCAGCACCATTTATTCGAAAAGTAGGGTGCTCTTTTAAGGCAGCCTTTCTCAATTTGATTTTTTTATCCTGGGGGAACCCTTGAAATAATTTCAGGCCTCCAGGAGCTCCTGAATGAAAATTATTATATCGACAACTCAAAAACATTTTTCCTTTTTCATTCAGTCTCTTGAGGACCACCAGGTTTTCAATAAACCCTGGGGTGTTTGTTTGTTTGTTTGTTTGTTTGTTTTTTGGTCATGTCAGGAGCAACTTGAGAAACTGCAAGTCACTTCTGGTGTGAGAGAATTGGTGGTCTGCAAGGACGTTGCCCAGGGGATGCCTGGATGTTTTGAGGTTTTATCATCCTTGTGGGAGGCTTCTCTCATGTGCCCGCATGAGGTGCTGAAGCTGATAGAGGGAGCTCACCCGCGCTCTCCCCGGATTCGAACCTGCAACCTGTCAGTCTTCAGTCCTGCTGGCACAGGGGTTTAACCCACTGTGCCACCGGGGGCTCCAGTAACCCTGGTTGATAAATTCACATTTAAACTAAACACATTTAAACTAATAACTTGATACGTGTGGGATGCCATATGAGGCAGATTCATACAGATTTACAGACATGCTTGAAATGTGAGCCTCATATTCCTTGGGTCCACACCATCTACAAGACTGTCCATTTCATCACATGGAGAAAGGGAAGTGTCCTAGGATGCTTCCTCGGTGGAGCTTGCCAGGTGCCATCACATGACATAAGGCTACTTCCAATGGGGCACTATAGAGGAAGTGTCCTGGTAACCTGATAGGACGCTTCCCAGGTAACAAAGGAGGCTTCCTGTGTTCTTATTGAGAAGAATGGGAGGAAGCCAGGTGGTATTGGGGAAAGTGGCACAGTGGGCTATGCAAGGCGCAAGGCATCAGTTTCCCCTTGCTGCCTGATGGATTTGCCACACTGCTGCCACCCGACTTATTGACCTCAATGCGATGAGGTCCTGTATCTCTCTACAAAACCTACCAAAGTCCTATTAAGCTTGGGAGAGGGCTTTGTCATTGTCCCACTGATATTGCAGTCCTGTCTGGTGAGGAAAGAGACCTTCTTGGTGATTATTCCCTGGGTGTGGAGTTTCCTTCAAGAAAGCAAAAAGCTGATCGGCTCTTAATAATTAATTGGTTCTGTAGAATTTTTTATGGAGTGTATGTGCTGGATTTTTTTTCTTTATTTTTAGATATTATAAATGATTTTACACTGTTTAAAATAATATTTTAATATGATAAGTTGTTCAATTGCATTTTACTTTTGTATCACCGAGTTTTGTCTTATTTTTGCCTTATTGTGAGCCATTTTGGGTCCTATGTTAAGAGAAGGTGAGATATAAATAATTAAAAAAATTGTATTATCTCATTTTATACTATATTTATTTTCACTCCTTGGTATTGTTAATTGCCTTAAGTCCCTATATTGAGAGAAAAGTGGGATAAAAAGAAATAAACAAATAAAAAATGCTAAATTCATCAATCAACAATAATGAATTTTGTATTATGGTAGTAATCCACTCAACCGTTTAAAGAGAAAGATTTAAGGGCAAATCTAAATGTGAAAACAAAAGTATCCAGTTCAATTTCCTTACAACGTTTTGACACTAGCACTGGTAAAAAATAACTTCTGCCTCTTATACATAGAGATAGTAATTTTCATTTATTTCATTCTTGCACAGTAACAATAATACTACAACAACAAGTTGTTCCTCCTGGACAAAATAACACACTTGTGGGTTTTTCAACAATTGACATCATATACACTGTATTTTGTGCAAAATTCATTACTGCATACACATATTTTAGAATGCAATGGTCAAAAACAAACAAAATTGGGGGAAATAATTATCTTTTTATAACCTCTGGTGATGCAAAACACAGGCTGGCAATGGTTGGCCCTTGTTTATACCGTGTGCTTTTTCTCATTTATTTATTTATTTATTTATTTATTTATTTATTTATTTATTATTTGTTTCTGTTTTGTTTATCATCAATCTTTAAAAAATCCCTCCTCCAAATTAACAGGTAAAAACCATCTTTTTAATGACAAAATACTTTAGATTTGCATCTCTACTTTGTTTAAAAGGTAGATTTGGCACATGGCATCACAAAATGTAGCTAAACCATCATAGTGACATTGTTGCTACCACATCTCCCAATTTAAGATCTTGATCAGGATTTTGTGCAGACAGCTATACAGGCTTAATTCGGGAAACTGATTATTTATTAAAACAAATAGATGAGAGAAAGAGAAAGAAATAGATGGTTTAAATTACTATTGTTTGCTTTCTGTTATCCTAACCTTATATTAGCCACTTATTTTTGCACCAACTCCTAATTGCATTAGCTCTATCTGTGATCAAGAAAGAAACATACATGCTTTAGATCCAGTAGTGATGTAGCCAGCACTTCTTTTGCACAATGATTGCACAGTTCATTGGCATCTAATATCACAGTAATCAAAATTGGTTTTAAGAAACTTAGCTGGAGCAAATTCCCGTAAAGCATTTCCTTTTTTCAAGCTCCACCATGGGCTACCTCAAATATGCAAATATCAACCACAGATATGCAAATATCACTGGGGGAGGGGGTCACCGGCAGTAGCTGAAAGTACATGACTGATTAGGTTAGAATGTGATAAAAACTAGCAATGGCTGTATGTAGAAAGAAGCCACATCCTCTATGCACATCTTACTCATGTATTATGGGGCTAGACCACACACAAGCAATTCCTCTATTGACTAGCAAACGTCTATTCATATATAAATGTGATCTGTGTGATTTAGGTGATATGCAACTTTAGTATGCAGTGGGCAAGGAAAAGGAAGGAACGGAAGCCAGCAACCTAATTTTTAGAAGTGCTGTGCAAGCTGTAGTATCCTTATAAACAAAGAAACATTTAGCATTTTTGACAATCCTGAAACTTATATAGGCATCTAAAAAATGATTTAGAAACCCAGCTTGAAGCTGCATTTTCATAAATCTCAGCCCTGGTCATTTATCTTGCTTATATTCACAGGCTTTGACTTTCCAATGATTAAACAAAACATTTCTTTGGGGTGGCCCTATTTCATTTCATTCTTTCCTGCTAAGGATTAATTTGATTACAAGAAAAGTTTTGCTAAAGCTAACAATCAATCTTCTGTTTGTCAATAGCTATAACCCAAGATAATTTGAACAAGGCTGACAGGTGTCAAGAACAGAAACTCTTATCTAGAAATATAGCCTGTTCATCTAACTCAGGTCATACGAAAGCTGACTGGCACAACCTGGGGATCACAACCAGACACAGTGAAGACATCTGCCCTTGTGCTATGCTACTCTGCTGCTGGGTATGCATGCCCAGTGTGGAACACATCTCACCACACTAAAACAGTAGATGTGGCTCTTAATGAGACATGCCGCATTATCACAGGGTGTCTGCGCCCTTCACCACTGGAGAAATTACACTGCTTAGCCAGTATTGCACCACTTGACATCCGCCGGGAAGTAGCAGCCAATAGTGAAAGGACCAAGGCAGAGACATCTCCAGCTCATCCCCTGATTGGGTATCAGCCAGCACGTCAACGACTTAAATCTAGAAATAGTTTTCTAAGATCTACAGAGACACTCGCCGGAACACCTTAGCAAGCGAGAGTCCAAAAGTGGCAGGCTCAAACCCAGAATCTCAACCAATGGCTGATACCAAATGAAAGACTCCCCCCTGGGCACACAGAAAACTGGGTGACTTGGAAAGCGCTGAACAGACTGCGCTCTGGCACCATGAGATGCAGAGCCAACCTCAAGAAATGGGGCCACAAAGTGGAATCCACAAGATGCGAGTGTGGAGAAGAGCAAACCACTGACCACCTGCTGCAATGCAACCTGAGCCCTGCTACATGCACAATAGAGGACCTTCTTGCAGCAACACCAGAGGCACTCCAAGTGGCCAGATACTGGTCAAAAGACATTTAATCAACTACCAAACCCGCAAATTTTGTATTTTGTCTGTTTGTTTTGTTCTGTTAGAAATGTAATAAAATTGACTGGTTGCCCTGACACGACAAATAAATAAATCTAATTCAGGGGTCCTCAAAGTTTTTAAACAGAGGGCCAGGTCACAGTCCCTCAAACTGTTGGAGGGTCGGATTATAATTTTTTTAAAAAACATTAATGAATTCCTATGCACACTGCACATTATCTTATTTGTAGTGCAAAAAAAACTTTAAAAATACAATAATTAAAATGAAGAACAATTTTAACAAATATAATCTTATTAGTATTTCAATGGGAAGTGTGGGCCTGCTTTTGGCCGATGAGATAGGATTGTTGTTGTGTGCTTTCAAGTCATTTCAGACTTAGGTTAACCCTGAGCGAGGGCTGAGTAAATGACCTTGGAGGGCTGTATTTGGCCCTCGTGCTTTAGTTTGAGGACCCCTGATCTAACTTGTAATAAGTTGTTTGGGCATAGGGCACATCTACACTAACCACTTAGGTCAGTTTGGGACTGGTTTTGGAGAAACCGGTTTCGTTGTGGCTAGGATTAGACTTACATGACAGGAACAGGTTTGAAACCAGGAAAGTGATTCCATTAAGCACAGAAACTGACCTAAAGCTGATTTCAGAATCCACAGTGTTTTTCCCATTTCTAGTGGAGATACGCACCAGCATCCCAGAGACATAAGAGGTTGGAAAAAAAGGAAAGTGGCAGGAATTGAGCTAATCAATTACATGTCTCAGGGGGAGTTTTTCATCTGAACTCCATTCCAAGTTATACAGAGCACTTAAATGTGGGCATGTATCTACAATGCACTTAGTATTCTGCAAAGCTGATCTTGCTGTGTGGTGTTGTTTACATTAAGAACTCACTGAAGCACATTCAAAGGTTTTGAAGCCTTCCCCCTAACTTTGCTTAATGTGATTTAAATCTTTTAATTTTAATTTTAATTTTAAAAAATTAAACTCTCCAGTCCAAATAGAAGATAATATATGTATTGCCCACTCCACTTCATTTACTTACCTAATTGGGAATATGGATAGAACAGAAGCCATCCTGCTTCCATCCCTGACCCAATTGTTTTCCACTTTGAAAATGAATATTATTAGAGTGATAAATACCCTTAGTTATCTTCCACCTATGATCAGATAAGGAAGGGAATTTCCTGTGTTCCTCTTGCACAAAGCAGGATTTTGAATAACATCATGGAGAAATGGGTCCATATTACATCAAAGGGGTGGGGCCCATCTGAACCGCCATATAAAATCCAGATGATCTGTTTTGCACTGGATTATATGGCAGTGTAGACTCATATAGTCCAGTTCAAAGCAGATTGTCTGAATTATCTAATTTGATAATCTGGGTTATATGTTAACACAGATCCAGACAAAATCTGTTGTCTTACTCCTGAATAATTTCCTGCCCATTATACATGTAAATTTATTGATTTTCCTGTGTTTGCCTTCCCATATGTTCTGGTTGTAGGATACCAGATGGTGAAGAGATCTTATCCTCTGAGTATTCATGCTACTATCACCAAACACCATTGTCAGCTGTGAAGATGACCTTGCCATGGTGCTAGTGAATAATTTGAACTAAAGAATATAGACATGTAATACCCCAACGTCACCAAATCTTGGAAGCTAAGCAGGGTCATTTCTGATGAGTACCTGAATGGGAAATCGCAAAGGAACACTGGGTATTGTAGACTATATTTCAGAGGAAAGATATGTATCTTTGCTAAACAATCAATTGAACTAATTGTTACTACACCAGCCAGTTCTAATGTAACATAAATCTTAAGTTCTTTGAGCATTCAAAAAGCTGTAAAACAGAATTGTCTTTCTTCTTTTTTTTTTCTTCTTGACAATTCTGATGGAACAAGAAAATTACTTCTGATGGTTTTCTTAGACCAGCACGGCTACTTTTGCATTTCTAAATGATCTATTTTCTCCTTACCCCACACATTCTCTATTTAGAAAATGAATGTTCACAAAGCATGCAGGGTCCATAAGCCTCAACTGATCTATGTTTTGTTTTCAACTGTTTATTCAGAAGCTCAGTACAATGGTGTAGACGCGTCATTTCAATCTGTCCCTGAAATTGTTTACTTACTTTTAGCAGAGCTAAATGAAATGCCAAGGTTATCCTGCAGGTAGTTTTATTTCTAAAGGCAGAAAAACTCATAAAGGTCTCTTGAATGAGGAAGAAAACTGGCATATGAAAAAGTATTACATCTCTTTCATGCTTATGCCGGAGAATCCATCTTATAATAGAATGTCTGATACACACATCTGAAAACTCTACTATAATGCAAATCACAGCTCAATATCGTTTGGACCAATTCCCATTACTTATTAAAAGAAAATAGATGCAAAACAATGTCACATTCAAATAGGTCTTCGTTTTCAGAAGATTTGCCATTAAGGATACATGAATAAACATGCAATGGGATTGCAAGGCATGTGAATATGTCCTTCTCTTCCTTTCAATGGGAAAAGAGAAAGCAGAAGGAGACAATCATTTCAATAACAAATTAACAGAAAAGGAAAAAAACCTATTGGTTTACTGTCAGGTTCATTGGGTTTTTCTGTCAAAGGCCCCTTAATAATAATAATAATAATAATCATCATCATCATCTTTATTTATACCCTGCCACCATCTCCCCGACGTGGACTCAGGGTGGCTAACATGAGGCCAATCCCAAAGATACAATACAGTAAAATAAAATACAAAATGCAGACAACAAAAATTACATCAGAATAAAATACATACAGTAGCAAAATAAAATAAATAAAGCAAACTGACATAATATAAAATCGAACACAATGGGCAGGCCAAATGGGTGAGGTAAAATGATAAAACCCTGGATGAGGTAGGAATAGAAAAAGTGTAATTAAGAAGAGTCCAAAAGGATGAACAGTGGGGTTAGGCTTTCAGTTTAGGATGGGGGAAAGCGCCTCATAGGGGCAACACTGTAGATGGAACAGAAATGAGATAAATAGTCACTCTCCAAAGGCACATTGGAAGAGCCAGATTTTCAATTTTTTTCTTGAAGGCTACTGAGGTGGGGGCTTGTCTAATCTCACCAGGTAGTGAGTTTCAAAGTTGGGAGTCCACAGCGGAGAAGATTTTCTCCCTCGTTCCCACAAGTCTTGCCTGTGATAGGGAACAGATGGACCCTTTTATACTTGGTTATAGCACTATGATCCCATTTTAACTGCCATATCAAAATCCTATGGAATCTTGGGATTTTCAGTTTATTTGGAACTCTCAACCAGAAAGCTCTAGTCTCTCTAACCCAATTAAAAACTTATAATTCCATAAAATGTCATTAGAGCACTTAAAATGGAATCATAATTGTCTGATGATTCAGGGCCCTTCCAGACAGGCCCTTTATCCCAGGATCTGATCCCAGGTTTTCCTCTTTAAACTGGATTATATAAGTCCGCACTGCCAGTTAATCTGGGATAAACAGAAAACTTGGGATAAAGGACCTGTCTGGAAGGGCCCTCAGCCACTCCAAAAATCCAATTAAAAAAAAACAGTTACACTAATTGAAGGAGTTTTAAACCATTGGAAGGCAGGGTGCTGAACAATGACATCCAATCCATTCCTGGTGAAGCGAAGTGTTAGGTTCTGTCTCAACTGATTTCCACATCACACCTCACTGGTGGAAGTATATGGACATACCATCATTCAGTGCCCTTCTCTTTCTAGTATCTCAAAACTCTTTTGGTTGGTTTCCTGGATGTTCGGGCTCAACAGACCATATTGAGAAAATACAGTATAAAATACTCTAGAATTGATCCAATACAGTACCAGAAACCTCCTCAGAGACCTTTGACTGTTACATTGCCAGCCTGTCTAAGAGCACAATGGGTCTGCTACTGCATTACCACCAGCAATCAACTCTCTTTCAAAGGCTTGCTATTTACATAGCATTTCTGCTCGCATGGTTTGGTACCCAAGAAAACGTCAGCAGTCACCAGTAAGCCTCTGGAAGGAAGTTGATTGTTGGCAGAGATTCAATAGTAGGTTTAATATAAGTGTTGACAGTGGATCAGGCTGGATTCAAGCCAATCCAGCTGTCCATACTTTTGGAACTGCAGAATCACTCCAGAACAGTGGTTCTCAACCTGGGGTCCCCAGATGTTTTTGGCCTTCAACTCCCAGAAATTCTAACAGCTGCTAAACTGGCTAGGATTTCTGGGAATTGTAGGCCAAAACATCTGGGGACCCCAGGTTGAGAACCACTGCTCCAGAACCTCCAGGCAGCTTTCTTGATGAAGTGTAATGGCAGCATGTAGGGTTTCTGCAGTAAATCCATCAGCTGAGCAGTAAACCCACATTATTTGCCCATATAAGCATGGGTTTGGTTGTCTGCCTGGCTTCAAAAGTGCATGTGAGATAATATTTGCAGTCATTGCAATATTTTATGCCCATAAATGTGAACTGTGATATTTATTATATTGTAGGTCAGGGTGTCTGTATCATAAATATTGAAATGCATTATACTAAGAAAATAGCTTGGGAAATGTGTATAATGGGCAACATGACATACAAATGCTTAATACATAACGCACCCTTTAAAAAATCAAACTTTGGTAAAAACCTAATTTAAAATTAGAAAAAGAGAAGCTAAAATACAGATTGGGTCATTTTTTTCCCTTGCCTTCTTCTTGCTGGGCTTTAAATCCTGAAATGTTAAAAACTTGTGTATCTTATTTGTGGGAAGAATCATGCTTTGCTCTTTTTTTTAGCCTATCCCCTACTTAGAGATATTGGAAATTGTTTTAACTGTGTAAAAATGGTATTTAAATTTCTAGGGTAAATTCTATCGAGGGGAAGATCATTAGGACACAGATGTTTCTTTTAATTAGTCAGTCCATCTTACCCAGTGGGAGAAAAAACAAAGTATGACAGTTTCCGAGGTGGAGGAAGACATGAAAGGGTTAGGCCGTGCTCTAGCACTGGGTCTCAAGTGAAGGACTTTTCCAAAACAGCTACTGTCAGATCCCTGTAAGGGTGCATCTATACTGCAGAATCAATGCATTTTGGTGAGACACCAGCACACTTTGGAAGAGAAGGTGAAAGAGCTTGTAAAACTACAATATTCATGATTCCATAGATCAGTGGTTCTCAACTTGTGGGTCTCCAGATGTTTTGGCCTTCAACTCCCAGAAATCCTAACAGCTGGTAAACTGGACGGGACTTCTGGGAGGTCTAGGTCAAAACATCTGGGGACCCACAGGTTAAGAACCACTGCCATAGATTGATCCATGGCAGTTAAAGTGGTGTCATATAGCATTACTTGCACACTGAACCAGGAGTGGGGAACATTTAGCACAAGAGCTACAAGCACACCCCAAACACCTCCTAAATGAAACTGGGGCAGGATAAATCTTGCTTAAAATGTGTCCACTATAATTTTAAAAGATAGTGCGATATAGTGTTTAGAGTACTTATGTGTTTACCGGTGTTATATGGTTTTATATTATATGTTAATGGTTTTTAATGGTAATTTATGTTATTGGGGGCATTGAATTGTCCTGACTGTAAACCGCCTTGAGTTGCCTTCGGGTTGAGAAAGGTGGTATATAAATATGGTAAATAAATAAATAAATAAATAGAGGGATGGGCTAGGAATCTGGGATATAATGGTTCAAAATCCACTCAGCCACAAAAACCTTCTGACCTTGGGCTAGGCACACTCTCTGAGCCTCAGAAGAAAAGCAAGGACAAACCTCCTCTAATAATCTTTCAAGAAAACCCAAGAATGTGAAACCAGAAGTCAGAGTTGTCTTCAAGGCATATAAGAATAATGATGCTTATATCTGACCAGTAAACTTTCAGTTCAGTATCATGGATGGTACCAAATATTTTTAAAGAGCTTTTAATGCCAAAGCTGGGTGATTTTCTATGGATTTTCTATAAAAATCAACTTTGTGAGAATTTTGTGCAGAATTACAAGAAAGTTCTGGGCAGGAAATTTATTTCTGCATGGAAATATTGTTCTGTTTTCTGCACAAAACACACACATGCAAAGTTAGCACAAAGTTATCATCAGTCCAGGATTCTGTTGCACCAAGGTTTCTTAACAGTCAAAAAACACGTCTTTTTAAATCTTTCCCAAATATTTTTGAATATTATTTCCATCTGTATTTGCCCAGTTCATCATTCCGAATTGCCCATTTTTTCTCAACATTTGTGTTTTTTGCACCCCTTCACTAAATGGATTTCATCTGTGTTTTGAATGGTAATCACAGTGACATTAAGCACCAAGCACGGATCAGATAACTAGTATAAAGGTTTGAATAGTATTGTACTTTATGGACAATACCCAAGCAGATTGTCATCTTCCAAGGGTGTCCTGCTTCCAAATCTCATCAGCTGAATGGCAAACTAAGAAGTTCCAGTCTGGAGCCCTCAAGTTCATACTAAGCATAGATTCCCAGGAGATACCCTTGAAAGGTAGGATAGTATAAAAAATGGATCTTCTCAATGGATATGAATGCAAATGAATGGGGAGAAATCAAATGTGAGAATCCCCAGGGCGAGGGCAGGAATGAATGAGCACAATATAATAACTCACTCTAATGTATGCATGGGTGGCTCAATGCACAATAGTGGTTGGCTTTTCATTTTACTTGAAAGCAGTTTTCACGCACAAGTGAGGTTTGATCAAACACAGTTATGATTTTCAGCATAAGCATAATGATGTGTTTCATAACATTACAAGGAGAATGAAATGTGATCATGTACAACTGATAAAGACATACATGCCAAGAAATAAGAAACACTGCAGTAATAATTTCTGTTGTGAGCATAGACGTGCATTACTAAATTAGGTGTAAATTAGAGAGTTTAAGTATTAAAATGTGACCCATGTTAATTAACTATTCTGAAATGGTTGATGCTATCTTTGGCCCCTTCCACACAGCTGAATAAAATCCCACATTATCTGCTTTGAACTGGGTTATATGGCAGTGTGGACTCAGATAACCCAGTTCAAAGCAGATATTGTGGGATTTTCTGCCTTGATATTCTGGGTTATATAGCTGTGTGGAAGGGCCTTTGTGTCCTTTTCCTGTTATATACCTTAGTTACATCAAATTGGGATTATTGTAATATGCTTTACTTAGAGCTGCCTTTGAAAACCATTCAGAAACTTCAGCAGGTCCAAATAACTACAGCCAGATTGCTAACTGGGGCTGGCTACAGGGAAAGCACAACCCCCTGATATAACATCTCCACTTGCTGCCAGTTTGTTTCCAGGTATATATCAAAATAATGGTTATCTATCTATATATATAAAAAATGCTCTGTGCATAATGAGTACCTTAAAAACAAAAGAACCAATGAACGAAATCACACCAAATTTGGCAACAAAATGTCTCACAACACCAGGAGTGACCATCACTCAAAAAATTATGATTTTGTCATTGGGGAGTTGTAGTTGCTGGAATTTATAGTTCACTGACAATCAAAGAGCATTCTGAACTCCATCAACAATGGAATTGAACCAAACGTGGCACAAAGGACTCCCATGACCAACAGAAAACACTAGAAGGGTTTGGTGGGCATTGACCTTGAGTTTGGGAGTTGTAGTTCACCTACATCCAGAGACTACCATGGACTCAAACAATGATGGATGTGAACCAAACTTGGCGCAAATATTCCATATGCCCAAATGTGAACACAAATGGAGTTTGGGGAAAATAGACCTTGACATTTGGGAGTTGTAGTTACTGGGATTTATAGTTCACCTACAATCAAAAAGCGTTCTGAACCAGACCAACGACAGAATTGGGCCAAACTTCCCACACAGAACCACCATGACCAACAGAAAATACTCAAGGCCATCCAGTCCAATTCCCTTCACTAGGACAAGAAAATGTAATCAAAGCCCTCCTGACAAAGAGCCATCCAGCCATAGATATAGATAGATATGATTCACACATACACAGATATAGTATCAGAGATTTGAAAGGGACCCCTGAAGAAGGAAAATTATATGTTTCATGTTCCAGAGTAGGCAAACCAGACACTCTCCACATCAACACTGACAAAGAAACAGCAAGAAATACTGTTTTCCCACAAGCATAAAGAACTGACGTATATTAGATACCAACACCTTCTCATTACTTTATTTTCCAGATCAACAGACTGGGCCACAGCAACGCATGGCAGGGGACGGCTAGTAACCTATAAGCCTTTTATGGCTCAGATCCATTCCACCCTGCATAAACCTGCCCAGGCTTTAAGATCATCAGGAAAGGCCCTTCACTCAGTCCCGCCACCATAACAAGTGAAATGAGGACCTTCTTGGTGACTACCCCTCAACTTTGGAACTCTCTGCTTAGTGATGCCAGAAAGGCATCCTACCTGTGCCAGTCTTGACCCTTTTTATGCAGGCAGGCTTTTAAAGAAGTTGCTAAGGACGAGGAAAGGAGAGCTGTGTAGCATTTTAAGTATTTTAATAGTTTTTAGCTGTTTTGTGTGATTTTAACTATTTATTTTTAATAGTTCTATGTTTAGTTCTACTTCGTGTCTATATGTTGTAAATTATATTGCTTTTAGTGTTGTTACCTGCTTTGAGTCTCCTTTAAGAGAGGAAAGTGGAATATAAATAAGGAGGAGTGATGGAAAGCGAGGTTCAACAATATCAGGAGGACTGCATTATTTTCAACTCTTATCTTATAGCCTGCATAGGGAACTAAATTGTGACCCAAGGGGGTTGAGTCCCCACATTTCAAATGGGGGCAAACCGACTCCCATCCAAGATATTTTGACATAAGATTTTAACAAGAGTAGCAGCATTCCCCAGCAGCATTTTCTAGAGTCTTACATTACAGCTTTAACAATTGGAAACAAACAACTTCAGCAAATCCAGAAAGGTGCCCCTGCCCTAGTACAAAGTATAACTGTATTGCAGTCTTTTTGCTTATGTTTCCTGTTTTGATGAGGAGAGCAGTTACACTGCTTTCCATTGCTGAGGCTATAATTAGTAGGTCTGTTCTCCCCGGCCCCCTCCCGCCAGTTTACTTGAACCATATGGCCATCTAATGCGAACAAGTCCCTGGGAACTTCTGAGCTTTTCTATTGCTTCCTCTGTGGCTTCTGTTTTCCTAATTTCATGTGGCACGTCTCTGATTGGCTGAATAAGGAAGGAAGAGGAAAAGCAGAGGTTATGGACTTTAATGTGCCCATTGGGGAAACATTGATATTTAAACCAACATTTGCAATTGTTTCTTTCTTTTAAAAACCAAGGAACAAGTTCTTCATCCTGTTCACTTCTCTATGGTGTGTTGTTACTGATGTAAGATTACAAATGTAGTAATATTAAGGTAAGATTTTATGTTATGTTAACTTCATATGATATATTCCTTTTCCTTTTTCCTTTTCTACATAAGACAGACTAGATAGAATCATAGAGTTGGAAGAGACCACAAGGGCCACCCAGTCCAACCCCCAACCATGCAAGAAAAGCATAATCAATATACACCTGATAGATGACCATCCAGCCTGTTTAAAAGGAGCCTCCATCATACTCTGAGGCAGTGAGTTCCACTGTTGAATAGCTCTTACGGTCAGGAAATTCTTCCTAATGTTCAGGTGGAATCTCCTTTCCTGTTTATTTATTTATCATGTCACGAGTGAACCAAAACAGTTGTATTGCATCAAAAACAAACAAACAAACAAAACACAAAGTTTGCAAGCTTGGTATTCTATTAAATGTCCTTTGACCAGTAGCTGGCCACTTGGAGTGCCTCTGTTGTTACTATAAGAAGGTCCTCCATTGTGCATGTGGCAGAGCTCAGGCTGCATTGCAGTAGGTGATCTGTGGTTTGTTCTTCTCCACACTCGCATGTCGTAGATTCCACATTGTTGCCCCATTTCTTAAGATTGGCTCTGCATCTCGTTCAGTCTGTTCAGTACCTTCTGTTCAGTGCCTTCCAAGTCACCCAGTTTTCTGTGTGCCCAGGAGGGAGTCTCTCATTTGGTATCAGCCATTGATTGAGGTTCTGGGCTTGAGCTTTCCACTTTTGGACTCCCTCTTGCTGAGGTGTTCCAATTACAGATCCACCTAAAAGTAGCCCACATTTTACTAGTTTGTTTGCAAGAAGATCATGGGGAACTTTTTCAAAGACCTTACTGAAATCAAGATATGTTACATCCACAGTATTCCCTTTATCTACCAAGCTTGTAACTTTATTGAGAAAAGAGATAAGATTAGTCTGCCATGACTTGTTTAATCCCTCTCTCTCAATCCTAGAATTATAGCTCAACCCCTTTATCTACAGATTCTCTATCCACTGCTTCACTTACCCACACTCCAAAACGTATCCTATTCTATGTGTTTATGAGCATCTCTATGACATCCAGTGAGATTCTATAGTATGCTTCTGGCCCAAGAATAGTCAAAATATAAAGTATTAATAGTTTCCGTTATCCATGGAGGAGGGGGTGTTTTGGAACATATATCCCGCAGATATGAGGCAAAAGGTAGGTAGAATGCAATGACAATCTTCTCCAGTCAAACAATGTGCTACCCAGGAAGGACACAATAGTAAATGCTACTTCCTATTGCCACTCCCTTGAAGCTCGAATTTATGCCTGTCTTATAACAGACAAATCAAAAGTTCCATTAAGCGATCATAACTAATAGTAAAAGCCCTTTCCCACATTTGTTTTTAAAGTTATATTTAGGTCATATTTACAGTCATGGCACCATTGGAAATTCTTCAAACATAATTAGCAGCACTTACTGAGAGAATTGCAGGGTGCTAAGTAACGGGGTATTTAACCTTCTACCACCATCAAGGCATAGTGTAAAAACTGATTGAGAAAGTACCTATTCAGGATACCTGCTGCTGCTTTTCTCACAGTGCCTCATTGGCAGGAGGGGGCTAGACATGTAATTGTTCAGTACCCCATTCTTAGGACTTTATCACACCAGCCTGTTATCTCATAGCAATCATGTGCTTTTTTAAAAAATGGAAATGTATTGAAACTAGCAACTTTCACACCTTTCTACAATTGGTCGGGCCCATGCATTTTTATCTCCACCCACTTTTGCCACAACTGCACAGTAACACAGTTTTGGCATTGTAGCAAGACCTTCCTCTGCTTTGCAATATTGGGATTACATTCTAGCTGGCATTAGTGCACAAGGAAGAGTGACAGACTAATACCGTATGTTTTCCCATCAATGAAGAGAAAGATTCCGATTTCAAATCAAGAGCATCGTGACCACAGGAGAGACATGACACTATGTGATGAATTTAATCTAAAGGTGCTTTCATCCTGCTGTAATTACGCTTTATCACTGCCATGTGAAAAAGTCCTTCAGTGCCTTGGATTTCTTTGATTTTTGGCTGCCTGGGTTTTGGGTGGTCAAATCAGGAGACAATAGAGCTTCACTATCGTAGCTGTGTCTTATAATGCAAGATCTTGGCCTTTATATTTAAGGAACTACATTATACCTCAGATCTATTTTCCGTATTCTGCTATAACTCAAAAGCTTTGGTATTACAACTGGTTTTATTCTAATAATTTATATTGTAATCATGGCATGACTTTTTTCAAATGTGAACATAAAAGACAATGTAATTTGAAGCATTTTTAAAAGGTATTTTAAGAAACTGTTCTGTTTTCCAGTGGCATTGCTGATGTCCAACTATTTATTCAGTGTACAAGCAACTGTATTGCCATGCATAAGGGAGTGTTAAATCCATGTAAGATGGAAACAGTTCTGAATTAAAGTTGGCATTTACAGTAATACCAGACAAATAATAAACCAGTACAAATTAATCCCAAAAGGGGGGAAATGAAATAAAGGAAACAGCATTGTAGAGTCAAGGGAAATAATGCCAAGAAATAAAGCATATATCCCACCAATTTTATGGAACCTGTAAGAAAAATTAGATCATTAATATATTCCTCTTTCATTTTTCTTCATTTTCCTGTGCTCATTTTAGCTGACATCTAAAGAAAAACAGCTGTCTTCCTTTTCTGTCCTTCCTTTTACACTCCTAGTATTTTTCCCTGTACACCTCTAAAACTCGGATAATTTCACAAATGATTTTGTCATATAGATAATGAACGAAACAGGACACAGCCAGTTGCTGGTTTGTTAGATATTCTATCAAGAACTGGGAAGTGGGACTTCATCTCTCTGTTTAGTTGTGGTAACCAATTTCTAAACTACAGCACAAAGGGAATGGCAAAATGTAGTCTTCAGAGTATGCAAAGTGTTTCATATATACAAGGTGAAGCATTCTATATCAGGGCTTCTCAAACTTTTTCAGCTGCAGAGCCATTTTTGATTCTTGTGGAGCTCCAAGAAATGTTTATCTTATCATATATATATATATATATATATATATATATAATAAACATATATCAGACATGGGTCGGGCCAGTGGCAAATGGATGGAGAGTGTGGGGACTAATTCACACAGTGCAAAGCAAAAGGAAAGAGAGAAAGAAAGAACAATACAATATTTAAAATGAAGAGAACAATTTTAACCAATATAAACTTTAAATGATTTCAGTGGAAGACCCCTGGGGTCATCCAGTCATTGCACCCTCAACAGATGGCCACCCAGCTTTTTGAATAATAATAATAATAATAATAATAATAATAATAATAATAATAGCAAACACTTCAGGGGCCATCCGGTCCAGCCCCCTTCTGCCATGCAGGTAAAACACAATAAAAGGACTCCCAACAGATGACCAGCCTTTGTAATAATAATAATAATAATAATAATAATAATAATAATAATAATAATAATAGCAGAAACCCCAGAAGCCATCCAGTCCAAACCTCTTCTGCCATGCAGGAAAAACAGAATCAAAGCACCCCCTGAGCAGTGGGGGGGGGGGGGATAAGGTTTGGGAAACAAAGAAAGTGAGAGGAGGATCTGGGGGGCAAAAAAAAAGAGTCTGGTCAACGAAGGAGGCATGGAGAAAGGGTCTGTGCCCTGGGATGACACTGCTGTTGCTGCTATTGTTTCTGACAGCTCAAAACTTTAATTTCCCTGCATTTCTCAGGAGGATGAGGAGGAAAAAGGAGAAGGCAGAATGCAGCATGGCGTCATGGAGCCCCTCACTATCACTCGCAGAGCCCCAGGGGCTCTGTGGAACACAATTTGAGAACCCTTACTCTATATTATTGCGTTGTAATCCTTGTAACATCTGGTAGATGTTAAATAATATCAGGTACAGCAATGAGTCTTGTGGGACCCCACAGCCCACCGGCCATGAGGTTGAGTAGGACTTCCCCAATACCACCTTCAGGACTGGCCCATGAGGAAGGATCAGAACCACTGTAATACAGTGCTTCCAAACCCCATCCCCTTGAGCATTCCCAGAAGGATACCATGATTGATGATATTGAAGGCCACTGAGAGGTCCAGGAGGATTAATAGGGTCACATTCTTCCAATCAAGCTCTCCATGTAGATCATCCACCAAGACGGAGCCCCCGGTGGCGCAGTGGGTTAAACCCCTGTGCTGGCAGGACTAAAGATCAACAGGTCGCAGGTTCAAATCCAGGAAGAGGCAGATGAACTCCCTCTGTCAACTCCAGCTCCTCATGTGGGGACATGAGAGAAGCCTCCCAAAAGGATGATAAAAAACATCAAATCATCCGGGCATCCCCTGGGCAACGTCCTTGCAGACGGCCAATTCTTTTACATCAGAAGCGACTTGCAGTTCCTCAAGTCACTCCTGACACGACAAAAAAAATCCTCCAAGACGACCAAGGCTGTTTCTGAAATATCTGAAGTATCTGTAATATCAGGAATATAGTGTATGCAGTTACTTTCAGGCAAAGTGTATAAAGTGTATATGAAACATACATATTTTTTGTGTTTAGGCATTATGTACATATATGCAAATACAGATACAAACTCCAAAAAATATGAAATCCAAAACACTTCTGGTCCCAAATATTTCAGGTAAAGAATATTCAGCCTGTAGTAGCTGGGCATCTATGGGAGTATATTTTGGAAATTTGCTGAAATTAGCTTAAAAAAAAATTGCCCAGCTTTTCCAGCCCGACTGGAAATCTGTATATTTGAACATCATGTTGTCCTTTTTCAATTTGGTGCAAATCAAATCAAGCTATGTGCCGTCTGATGTATGCATAAGTCACATTGAAAGCAGAGGAAATACCCCAACTGTGAAAGTAATCTTTGTACTGAAACAGTTACCTAGAGATCTTTCAAAACTACCTGAAATACTCATACAGGATGCCATCCTTGTAAACATGGACTGCAAGCTTTCTTTTGGGAAGCAACACTGCTTTAATTGGAACAGTGAGCCAATAAAGCTGAAAACTTAGATCACTTCTTCCTCTCACCCCTCGGCTACTTGAAGCAAATGAGTATGTGGAACACTTATTGGGTCAACTCATGCCATATGTTCAAATGAAATTTTATACATTTTAAGAGACTAGAGGAAATGACAAAGTCAGATCAAAACACTGGTTTGTAACTAAAGGGCTATCAGCCAGAACTCAATCCAACAAGTAGTGCAACCTGTAGACTGCTTAGTTCTTACTCATTGCTTCCTCTTAATAAACATACGGAGAATGAACACATACAGATAAAATGTCATTAACACATAGTATTCTCTACCAAAAATGCTAGCAGCTTAGATATTTCTTTCAAAAGTTTACTTTGTAGAAGTTTATTTATTATTTATTTATTTTCTTCATTTGTATACCGCTCTTCTCAGCCCTTAGGCGACTCAGAGCGATTCACAACAACAGTTTCAATATACACAGTACAAAATCATTGGACATTTAAAAGCATAATGATTAAACATCAAAACATCAATACATCAATATAACAAATCAATCACATCCCATCAATAGAATCAGAATCCAGTCTCAATATCCATTATTCCATGTTCCAATAATCAATTGCACTGCCTAGTTGAATGCCTGTTCGAACAACCAGGTCTTCACTCTCCTCTGAGCACTGTCATATTTATCCATGTCATTCTTTCAAATAAATCAATCAATCACAGTCACCTTGACCTTGGAAAGGTATCTGGATAAAAATCTCCAGGACATCTGATATCTAATGCACACTACTGTTTATGAACAGACATTAATTGATTCATAAATTGTGCTTTTTAGTAGAAGTGATTTTTAAAAGTTTTGGGTGTTCTGTATTCAAACATTCTGCTTACTGGTGCCTTCACCCCCGAAACTCTCAGCTCAGGCATATAGGGTTGTCCAGCCCTCAGGAAATGGTCTCTCATCTTCAGTACTCAAGGTAGAGGAAGAATCTGAGACCGAGAGTACTGCCTTTAACGTTAGAGGTAGGGTAGGTAGATATGTGTTTTCCTTATTTATTAAATTAGAATTGTTTTGTATTTGAATGGCATCCTTTGCACAACTGTGTCAAACATCACCAACAGCTGTCCTTTCTAATATCACCAGGGTCAACTTTCCGTGACAACACAAGGAGTCATTGCTAGGCCTCATGTTTGGGCTCTAAAATATCAGAACCTAGAATAAACCCTCATGACATTTTCATTTATAGTGGTATTTTAATAACCCAACTATGAGGAAAAGAAAGCTGGAAATAATTTTAATCGGGTCTGTAAATATCGTCTCTGCATAAATCTTTCCATGTCTAGAAGTGTCCGTGTGTACAGGCAACCTTCTGTATCCATAGGTTTTGATTCAATCTATCACAGCTTGAAAATTTTCAAAGAGGGGGAATTCCAAAAAGAAAGCCTTGCCAAAGGATATGCTGATATGTAGACATACACCCTGCTATAGCATCCTGTTATTTCACAGATTCTCGGATTCATCTGAGTTGTTTGCCATTTTATATAAGGACCTTATCTCTCTCACACACACACACCCAAGTGCCATTGTGCCAGCAAGTGTGGTGAAAAGGTAGGCAAATGGGGTAACTCCATCTTCCCACGTGCCACTTTGGCGTGGCGATGCTTCTCCCATCACACAGGGGAAGTGTCACCCAACTGGGGCAGAAGTGAAGCCAACACAACACAAGAACCTTCCCGTGTTGATGAGGAAGCATCCTAGGGTGCTTTTACACTGGTTGGGAGTGGGGCCTCCACTGGAAGCTGAGAGACTTTGTGTAATGGTCTGTGTGCCCATCCATCCCTCAACTGGCTAGTGAGCATCCCAGGATGCTTAAATTAGCAAGTGGGTTGAGGTCCTTAGTGAGGCCATTTTACTACACCATTGTATATCATGAGACTTGAGCATCCATGGATTTTGGTATCCAAAGAGCTCCTAGAACCAAACCCCAGATGGTACCAAGAGCTCAAGGAGCCCCCGGTGGCACAGTGGGTTAAACCCCATTGCCAGCAGGACTGAGGACTGACAGATTGCAGGTTCAAATCCAAGGAGAGGGCAGATGAGCTCCCTCTATCAGCTCCAGCTCCTCATGTGGGGACATGAGTGAAGCCTCCCACAAGGATGGTAAAAACGTCAAAACATCCGGGCGTCCCCTGGGCAACGTCCTTGCAGACGGCCAATTCTCTCACACCAGAAGCAACTTGCAGTTTCTCAAGTCACTCCTGACACAAAAAACCCCCCAAAAAACAAGAGCTCACTGTGTATGTGTGTGTGTGTGTTGTGTAAATATTTAATTTCAATTCACATTCATATTTGAAGTAAATACTATTAAGTCAACTCTACAACAGACTTTTCTTGACAAAGGAGTTTACCTTTGCCTTTCTCTGAAGCTGAGAATGGATTCCCATGGCTGAGTGGGGAATCAAAATCTGGTCTCTGGAGCCATAGTCCAAACTATTATATCACGCTGGTTCTCATCTTACAATATTTACAAAAACAAAATAGATCAGTCACTGCACATTATCGCTTATTAATATAATTCTTCTCCTTCCTGATATTGAAAAAGCTCTTTACCCCTTCATATTCTTAAGATATTGCTTTACGTTTTTATGGTTTTTCACAAAGAAGCATCTGTTCCTCACATTACTTTTAATCTGCCATTCTCACTGTTACCACAAGATAGCAGTGTTCTCCAAAGAACAGCTGGACCAACAGCAACAACAACAAAAAGTCATAAAACTGGTTTAAAAAGACCCAAACAGAGTATCCAAGTACACCGAAGTAACAATTTCTCATTCTTGTTTGTTAATTTTTATTTATCGGATTCATACCTTACCTTCCTCCCACAAAAATAAGATGTAAAGCATCCAGCATTGAAATGAAATGAAACAAATATGATTTTAAATACAAAATAGATACATTAGAACATATACAAAACAATTGAAATCATAGAGACATACTTACCCAAAGAACAAGCTCCTTTTACATCAGTCCAGCTTAACAGCCTTTTCCCTACCTGCTGGCAGAAGGGCAACAAGGAAGAGTGCAGCCCAGTTTCCTTCAATAGCCAATGTGAAATTCCTTTGTGTTCCTTGCTTTTCAGTCTCTTCGAGTCATCTAAACCTAAACAAACATCTGTGGCCAGTCTGGAGTAGTATACCAGTACTATATTAGTTTTCCATTACCTATGTTATAGAAGAAAAACATACCTTTTTTAAAAAAAAATGGTCCAAGATCCCCCTAACGCAAGTGTTTTATCAGTCAGTTGCAGTCAGTTGTCATTCCACATGCTCAGCACAAAAAGTGTCCCAAGTGAAAAAAGGGCTGGGCTCACGTTAGATAAAGAAAATGCCCATGTTAGGACTAAAACTGTTTGACAAAGCACTATACAGCAATAAGAAAAGAAGACAGAAATCAGCCAAAATTGGTATAATCATTGTTGGAATAACACCCATAATGTCCACATTTCAACTAATGTATGTTGTGTTGTTTTTTATAGTGCAATTATGGTAAAGAAAAAATGGTGAAGAATTCGCGAACATATTTCCTCAAGTAATCATCTCTAACTGTTATAACCAAGATTAATATGTCACGAATAGATGCAATCTAGTTGCACTGCAAATGCAACATTAATGTAAATAATATCAGGAGGTCTTCATATAGCTCTTTATACTTTTCTCTCTTGCTAAGCTGGAAGTACTATTTCTTACACTCTGGGGACTCTTAAAATGTGGACATTAACATGCAAATTGATCTTTTATCTTTCTCCCCCAAGAGAAATGTATGTTCCACAATTTGTCAGCATAGTAAGAGTGATCATTTTGATGTAAGGTATTAGTGCATTCTAACTTCCATGGCAACCTGGTAAGAACTGCTGTGAGGAAGATTCACTGGACGTCCACCCACTATTCACCAATGGCCCACACAGCAACATGGCCAGCCAATTATGTTCCCCAGATGAGTAATTTCCATGTTAACAGTACCACCCCACCATCTATTTATACTTTCCACATTAACAGTTCCATGCCAAGCAGAGAAAGAGCTTTGAAAGTGCTACCCAAAGTGGTAGTCTGTGAGCCACAACAATGACTGATCAAGTTCAAACTTGGCACACAATGACTGATCAAGACCTAACTTGGCACACGGAGCCCCCATACCCACTCTATATCCTGGTGCAGTTTGGAGGATAATGAACCGTCGACAATGGGACTTGCATGTGGGAGTTGTAGTTCACCTGCACCCAGTGAACCAGCTGACATTGGATCTAGACTCAATTTGAAGCAAAGACAAGCAATGTCTTTCTCAAATAACCCGGGCATCACTGGGTCCCCAAGCTAGTCTATATAAATAAAAATGTAATGTTCGTTTGTGAGATTAACATAACTCAAAAACCACTGGATGAATTGACACCAAATTTGGACACTACACTCGTAACAGACCAATGAGTGACAATCATAACCCCTCCCCCCAAAAAGCAGCAGAAAGGACTTTAAATCCTTCCAAAAGCTAAATGACAATACAGATGCAGATGCCCGGCTTACCAGCCATGGAACCCTTGCTCTGCAGAGAGCAGGGGCGCATCTCTCCCAAGTGCTGCCTTCGAGCCCAACTCTTTTTTGGAATATGTCTAGAGAGAAGGAATGGAGGGAAGGGGGGAAGGAAGGAAAGAAGGAAGGAGAGAAAGAGGGAAGGAAAGAGGGAATGAAGGGGAAAAAGCAGAGAAGGAAGGAAGGAAGGAAGGAAGGAAGGAAGGAAGGAAGGAAGGAGGTAGAGAAGGAAGAAGAGAATGAGGGAGGGAAAGAAAAAGGGGGTATGCAGGAAAGAGGTAGAGAAGGACAGAGAAGGAAAGAAAAAAAGAGAAGGAAAGAAAGAGGGAAGGAAAGAGAGAAGGAAAGGAGGAGAGAAAGAGGGAGGGAAGGCAGGAAAGAAAGAGATAAGGAAGGATGGAACCAAAGAGTGAAGGAAGGAAGGAAGGAAGGAGGGAGGGAGAGAAAGGAGAAGGAAAAGAAAAATGGGGAAAGGAAGGAAAGAGGGAGGGAAGATTGGCCACAGCAACGCGTGGCGATACAGCTAGTATATAATAAAAGTCAATGTTTGTATGTATATGGGTATGTATGTGGGTATGTATGTTGGTAGAATACACTGTTTCAGAATGGTGGTGGAGTCTCCTTCTCTTTAAGCAGAAGCCATCTTTCAGGAATGCTTTGATTGTATGTTCTTGCATGGCAGGGGATTGGACTGGATGGTCCTTATGGTCTCTTCCAACTCTTTGCTTCTATGGGCCCTTCCACACAACCCTATATCCCAGAATATCAAGGCAGAAAATTCCACAATATCTGCTTTGAACTGGGTTATCTGAGTCCACAGTCAGATAATGTGGGATTTTCTGCATTGATATTCTGGGATATAGGGCTGTGTGTAAGAGCCCTCAGAATCAGGAGTCACAAATGGAATGACCTGGTAACTACCTATAGTACCAGGGCTGAGTTGGGTTGAGTAAAATAGGGAACCATGTTTACTTCAAGATCCACAAAAGCGTACACATAATTATGGAACACAAAACCAGACCAAACTAGGAAAACAAAGCATATAGTATTCCACCTCTTCATGAATCTCCGTTTACTAGTAGGGTTGCTAGTAGGAGCACTGCAATTCTTATTTATAACATGGTAGTGCAAATCTTATTTATACCTATATGATAGTAATGCCCTTATAAGTAGATAATGACCTAATCTATGTTATTCCAGAACACACATGATATTCTGATATTCTAATAGTTTCGAAAAGGAATTGAACTGAATTATAATATAAGTTGAAGAGAAATTGATAGCCAGTTTTCGAAAAACTGCAAGGACAAAAGTCCACAGGTGATTGCATCTTACCCCTTTTGTGTCCTATTGCTGGTATTTTAAAAAAACACACTCTATCCCTCCAAGATTAGTGGCAGAGCTGAATATTCAATAGACCAAGATCTTGATAACTTTTTATAAGGTTAAAAATGTTGCACATCTACTCCCCATGGACACTTACTCAAATGTATTAAGACTCCCATTGTTGTAAGATTTGTACCCACAATTTAATTTACATGCATCTAACAAAACAGGACGTTTCTGGGCCATCCAGTGTAACTTCTGAATAGGATTTGCTATTTCCCACAGTTTTATGTTTTCATAGCAAGTTTAGGAAAATGTCACCTGGAGATACGGGGATTATATTGTACCTTTTCATCAGGTTTATGTACAAACATCTTCTCGTTTCTGTATTTTCAGGTTTTTAATCTAGTTTTCCCTTTGTAATTGTTTTTTTTTCTTTTTGAGAATATTTATGCACAGTAGCAATAAACATCAATACATTAAAATATTACCTTTACATTTTAATTAAAAATATGATTAAATATGATCCCAAATGACCCCAGCCCTGAAAATTATTCCCCGAGAGTAACAAGTTAGAGTAAAGTAAAATGTTAGTTGTTACTCATAGCATTAAAATAATTCATATCAGCTGTTAAAATCTTTGGTTTTAGCTGTTTGGGGAAAGTAATTAGGAGCAATGTGTTAATTCAGTGAATTCCTTTCAAGCTCTGCTTCATTCTCAATGGAGAAATATTGTATCACCTACAAGCAAAATTTCATTTTATTTCAAAAACAAGAAAAGTCTCTCTATATACAGCATGAATCATTCCTAAAAACGGGAACCTGTTCCCATTTAACAGGTTATAAATCTGAATTATTTCTAATTTTATTTATTATGTATTTATTTGCAATTTTTTTTCCAAAAAATGTATGCACTGAATTGCTGTGAGTTTTCTGGTCTGTATGGCCATGTTCTAGAAGCATTCTCTCCTGACATTTTGCCCACATCTATGGCAGGCATCCTCAGAGGTTGTGAGGTCTGGAAACTAGGTAAGTGAGGTTTATATATCTGTGGAAGGTCCAGAGTGAGAGAAAGAACTCTAGTCTTTTGGAGGCAAGTGTGACTGTTGCAATTGGCCACCTTGATTAGCATTCAATTGCTTTGCAGCTTCAAAGCCTGGCTGCTTCCTGCCTGGGAGAATGCTTTGTTCGGAGGTGTTAGCTGGCCCTGATTGTTTCTTGTCTGTGTTCTCCTGTTTTTTTGAGTGCTGCTCTTTACTTACTGTCCTGATTCTAGAGGGTTTTTTTTTCATACTGGTAGCCAGATTTTGTTCATTTTCATGGTTTCTTCCTTTTTATTAAAATTGTCCACATGCTTATGGATATCAGTGGCTTCTCTGTGTAGACTGACATGGTGGTTGTTCAAGTTCTCCAGCATTTCCGTGTTCTCAAATAATATGCTATGTCCAGGTTGGTTCATCGGGTATTCTGCTATGGCTGACTTCTCTGGCTGAAGTAGTCTGCATTGCCTTTCATGTTCCTTGATTGATTCTTCGCGCAATGAAAAATTCCAATGACACAGCAATGTTGTGGAATTACAAGAGAAACTATTAGTGAGGATTACAACTTTGTGCCTCAGCAAAGGTGCGTGGGTGTGCAGAGACAATAATTTGAGCACCTTACGTAAAATTGTAATTTAATCTTATAATTTGAGACAATTCTGCTGAAAATCCAAGTATAACAAATAACATTTATTCTTTGATAGAAGTGTATTTTCTTAGCCATCAAATAATCACCATAGCTACTGCTAGCTGTTAAAAGAGTATATACATTTTGGGAGTCTCTGTATATTTCTAAGTAAATATACAGAAGGTTTATTAAGAACATTGGTATGGCCTTGTAAATTTATTAACGAAGTACAAGAATGATTTGGGACCCATCTACCTGCGTGACCGCATTTCTGTATACGAACCCACACAATCTCTTCGTTCATCTGGAGAGGCCTTGCTCACGATCCCACCTGCTTCGCAAGCACGATTGTTGGGAACGAGGGACAGGGCCTTCTCGGTGGTGGCCCCATGACTCTGGAACTCCCTCCCCAAGGACATCAGGCAGGCCCCAACGTTGGCAGTCTTTAGAAGGAGATTGAAAACATGGATGTTCCAGTGTGCCTTCCCAGAATAAAGAATTCTAAGCAATACGTCCTAAATGCACTTAGAGACTTAGAACTGTCTGCATGCCCACCTATCCCAAAAACACCCCTCCTATTTCCCTTGGACATGCCCAGCATTTTTAAATTTTTAATTCTTACATTTGGCCCTGCTACAGGTTTTAAAATGTGTCGTGTTATTATTGTATTGTCTTGCTTTTATGAGTTATTTTTTGTTGTTTTGTTGTTGTTATGTTTTATGATGTAATTGGGCTCGGCCTCTTGTAAGCCGCACTGAGTCCTGCGGGAGATGGTAGCGGGGTATAAATAAAGGTTTATTATTATTAAGAAGTGGCTGCAAAAATACCATAAATAACTATTTTTAGGTTTCTCTTCCACTCATTTGTAATTTATCATGAAGCATAGTGCAGCTTACGAAAAATAGTATGTATTAATTGATGTTTTCCTTGTGTTTTTAAAGGGAATTGATGAATTTTTTCCTTTAATGTCATACTGTCATTTTCCCATTATCTTTCTGAGAAAGCAATCTTGCAGGTGTAAAAAAAAACCCAGCTGGATCCACAGTTCTCCTTCCTTGACACAGAAGATTAGTTATTAGGAATAATTACATGGCAGTTCACATTAGAGTCTTTTAAGCTGTGTGCCTGTGGGATTTTAGCAAAAATAGGAATTTGGAACTCCATTAAATAAACTGCTAGAGGGTTTCCTTCCTCATCGCAGGCTGTAAAACATCCTACTTAAAATTCTTTGTTTTCACTGCAGTTTAACTTATCTGATGCTGAATATGAAAACACCATTAAGTGGATGAAAAACATATTGTTTCTGTTACTTTGCTGATAAACAGGTTATCTGAGAGGGTAGGAAATGTAAAAGGGCAGATGTTGGATAACTGAAGGCCTTCAGGGAGGCCGGGCCAATTGTGTGCTTAATACAGGGCTGCAAGTACTGGCAAGAAAATAAGCTGCAATCCCCAACATAAGAAAACTTATGAAATTCACAAGGTTAGCATAAGTTGATAGGCAATTAAAAGGCACATACACGCAAGGTTGCATTCTTATGTCCACTGACTTTGGAGTAGGTCCTATTGAATTCAATGACATTTATTTCTGAGCAGACAGATCTAGATAGGATTGTGCTGTTAAGGAAGTATTCAACTAGATAATTTCATTAGTATAAATAATAATGGACATCTGATTAGGTTCAAGTCCCAATTCAAGGTGCAGGTTATGACCTACAAATCTCATCTTCCCCCATGAACCAGCGCAGGCTCTAAGATCTGCCAGGGAGGCCCTCCTCTCGCTTCCACCACCATCACAAGCATGGCTGGTGGGGCTGAGGGAGAGGACCTTCTCGGTGGTGCCCCCCCCCCCAACTTTGAAACACCCTCCACAGGGAGATTAGATTAGGCAAGCCACCACACTGTCCTCCTTTCATAGGGATTTGAAAATCTGGATGTTCCAGCAAGTATTTGCAAATGATTAGTCCCTAGTTACATATGCCCAGTCCCTAGGTCGCCAGATAATGCTCTGTTTTGCACTTCATCCACTTCCTCGGCCCTATGGTATATTATTTGCACTACCCCTTGCCCAGCCCTTTTATAGCTTGGTCATGCCCATTTTAGAAATCTTGGTCATTGTTTTTGTTTATCTTGGTCTGATGGAGATCCAATGCAATCTTTTTTATTCTGTTTTGTTTAGTGTGCTTTATTTTGATTGTTGTACTTTAAGATGCTCCTATTTTAATGTGTTTTGTTTTATGGATTGTTTTTGCTTTCATGTCTTGTGGACATTTTGTCCCATATATAAGCCACCCTGAGTCCCTTCGGAGAAATGGTGGTTATTATTATTATTATTATTATTATTATTATTATTATTATTTCATAGGCACGGTGAGTTCAACAGCATCCAGCTACACAACTTATTAAGAGCTAAGTGCAAACTATCATCATCATCATTTCTACTCCACTGTATCTCTCTAAAGAGAACTGAAGTGGCTCAATTGTGCAATTAGTTGCTAGGGTGATTATACAGCCCTGCCTACATGTTGTCTTTCAGATAGCAATTCATGACATGCACCCTTATCGAGTTGAATACTATTGAAATTAATGGATAAGCACCTGAATTATTGTATAATTAAACTTTCATGTCAAATACGGGAAGCTTTCTGACCATATACCAAGATGATTGATCCTCAAGTCCACTTTTGAAAATAGAAGAGAAATAAGAAAAGGTAACCTGGAAAGGCTGTATTTCAGTGGTTCCCAACCTGTGGTCCATGGACCACCAGTGGTCAGTAAGAACAAAAATATGGTCTGCAGCCTCACCATTACTACACCGTTCCCTCAAAACCATGCAGCAATGAGAATGACTAGTCTCCCGAAACTAGTCATTATAGTGCCGAGGCAATGGGGATGTCAGGAGGGTTGGGGGGAGGCTGACTACCCATGAACGATTGCTACTACCACATCAGCTCTAGATTATTAAATATGGTTTTCTGGAGGTGAGCAGACAGATGGCGTTTAGACTACTGCAACGCTCTCTACGTGGGGTTGCCATTGAAGATGGCTCGGAAGCTTCAACTGGTCCAGTGTGTGGCAGCCATGATACTAAAAGGGGCGGCACACAGGGAGCATACAACCCCTCTCCATTGGCTACCAATTTGCTACCGGGCCCAATTCAAAGTGCTGGCTTTGGCCTATAAAGCCCTAAATGGTTCTGGTCCAAGTTACCTATCCGATCGCATCTCCACCTATGAACCCACTAGGACTTTGAGATCTTCCAGGGAGGCCCTGCTCTCGATCCCGCCTGCATCACAGGCGCGGCTGGTGGGGACGAGAGATAGGGCCTTCTCGGTGGTGGCCCCTCGGCTGTGGAACGCCCTTCCCACGGACACCAGATTGGCTCCCTCATTGATGGTATTCCGGAGAAGAGTGAAGACTTGGTTATTCGAACAGGCATTTGATTAAGCAGTGCAATTGAATTTCAGGAAATGGAACTACGACTGACGAGTTTGGATCATGATTTTAGTTATGAGATGCCAATTGATTGAATGTCTATTAGTGTTAAATTGCTTAACTTGCTTCTGTGTTAATTGTTTTTAACTACCTTGTTGATACCGCATTGAATTTTTGCCGTGATTGTTTGCCTTGTTTTTTGCTTGATTGTTGTAAACCGCTATGAGTCGCCTTAAGGCTGAGAATGGCGGTATACAAGTAAAGTAAGTAAGTAAATAAATAAATAAATAAATAAATAATGGCATATGTTCTGTATCAGAAACTAGAGCTGATGTGGTCTATCCAATGCAATTTTTTAATCAGCACCCCAAATAACCAAACCAAATCTAAAGTTGACCAAAAACTGATTTGTAACCCTTTTGGTAATAATGTTGGAGAGTGTTCAAGTGATCCCTGGTCAAAAAAAAGGTTGGGAACCTACTGCTGTATTTAGTTCTGTCATTGTTATAATTATACAGTATAATTATTAATAATAATTAACATTGTGCAAGTGTTTGAAGCAGGGTAATTTCTGTAGCTCAGGAATCATTACAGAAATTCATTGTGTTCCCACTTTGCAAATTTTCTGGAAAAAAAATCTTCCAAAAAACATTTTGCATGTCTTGCCTTGAGAAGTATTTGCATCCCAACATTCCATTTCTTATCCATAAAGATTTGAAAGGAGCGCTTTTTGAACATGATATGATTACGTGTGTGTGTGTGTGTGTTCATAATGCATGACATGGATTACATAATGAACAAATAATTTCTGTAATACACAAACATTTCTACCTGAATTTAAGGGACTGGAAGATGGCAACCAAGACAGAGATCATATAATAAGGGAGGCAAAGAGAGTTCAAAGAAGGGGAGGCTTATTGAGCACCAGTTGGAATAAAAGAATGACTGGTGGGGGAAAAAAAGAAGTGTGAGAGAAAGCAGGGATAATAAGAAAGGGCATTGGGAAAGAGTACAGCATACAAAGTTCCACTCTACACCAAACTAAATTCTTTGCATTGATCTCCAGGGAGAAATAGGATGTAACACCAGGATGACTGGGACTGATGGTTCAGTCTCTTGATACTAGGTTAGGTAAAGGTAAAGGTTGTCCCCTGACATTAAGTCCAGTCGTGTCCAACTCTGGGGGTTCGTGCTCATCTCCATTTCTAAGCCAAAGAGCTGGCATTTTCCATAGACACCTTCAAGTTCATGTGGCCAACATGACTGCATGGAGTGCCGTTATCTTCCCGCTGGAGTGGTACCTGTTGATCTACTCACATTTGCATGTTTTCGAACTGCTAGGTTAGCAGAAGCTGAGGCTGACAGCAGAAGCTCACACCACTCCCTGGCTTTGAACCTTGATACTGTGATGCCTAAAAACTAAGACAGAAATATTTCAAGACATGTTTACAGCATCATGAAAATGAGCAGATGGGGCAGATACATTTCAAAATAAATCAAGGAAAAAGGAAAAGTATGTAGTACATTTGGGAGATGAAGTTTTAGTTATAATAACAGAATTTGCAATAAATTATAGAGCAATGTCCTAACACATAAGAAAGTAACTAGACCAGGGGTGGTTAACTGTGCAGTCACTGAAAGGCAACTTCTATCAGCTCTAGGTGGCATGGTTCCCTGATAGGGATAATGTGAGCTGAAGTCCAACAATATCTGGAAACCCGCAGATGCTTGTACCTGAACTAGAATTTTATAGCAATTGTTCACTAATCCAACATATCATTATCCTATAACAAATCCTGCCCAACCATGTTATCTTGCTCAAGGGCACAGCATTGGTGTAACATTGAAGAGTCCAGGGAAGGGAAGACTTCCCTTCAGAAAAAAAAATTAAGTCAATTTGTGACATCTATAGCTAGAATCTTTTGGGGAAATTAATTGGCAATTCTCTCAAGATGTGATGCCAGAGAAATAATTAGAAACAGGGGCAAGGGCCCAGCAGGAATTGTCATTCCCCAAAGAGTGAAAGATACCATCCTTCTGCAAACTGTCTTCCCTCACTGCGGGTGATCCAATCTGTAGTAAAAGGTCAGAGGATTAACAGGTGTTTAAGAGAGTCAAAGAGAACCAAAGTAGCAGCTGTCATGGCAACGAGGAGAAACATTCACACAAAAAGTATTATTTTGAGAAACAGCTATTGTTCCTATGCCAAGAGTTCAGGCACATTCAAATCACCAGTGCATACTAGATAGTGACCAAAACTTCAGAGAGAGAAGCACATCCCGTCATCTGCATGATGCCATACCACAGTTTCTCAGGGAGCTACTCCTGGAGTGCAGGGCAACCAGAGATTTCCAAAACAGGAATATGACTTTTTTTGTGTCAGGAGCAACTTGAGAAACTGCAAGTCGCTTCTGGTGTGAGAGAATTGGCCATCGGCAAGGACATTGCCCAGGGGACGCCCGGATGTTTTGATGTTTTACCATCCTTGTGGGAGGCTTGTCTTATGTCCCTGCATGGGGATCTGGAGCTGACAGAGGGAGCTCATCTGTGCTCTCCCTGGATTCGAACCTGTGACCTGTGGGTCTTCAGCCCTGCCGGCCCAAAGGTTAACCCATTATGCCACCGGGGGCTCTGATATCAGGATCAGTAAAAGTACCATAGATTGCTGTACATTGAAATAATAGTAGTAACAAGAAATTCTTGATAAGATCCAGTGTTTGCTATGTTGGTTTGTGATGAGCACTACTGTACAGCATATAATAAATGTTCATTTTAATTCAACAATAAATGTGAATTCTTCTTGTAGAACCAGTGTTGCCTTCTGTAGTGAATTCCCTACCTGTTAGGCTAGGAAAAGCCTATAAAAGTAGGCTCAAGAAGTTTGGCAGCCATTTTGGAACGGGTGCTGGGGGAATCCATTTTAGTTAACCATTTCCTGAAGGGAGCATGTTTAAAAAGAACAGTTTTGTAGGGAAATGAGGGAAGACTATGATTGGCCGAGAGAGACTGGGTGGAACTTAACTTGGCAAAAGAAAAAAAATGACTTTATAGGAAGGTTTTGAAACCCTGTCAGGGAGATGGAACCTGGGTGTCAAAGGAGAAGGAGCTAAGAGCTCAAGGTGGAGAAGAGATTAGGGGGGGGAGAGGCCTGAAGTGATCAGTTAGCTATCAGAGATAACTAATGAATAGATTTCTACAGCTATTAGGGAAGATAGCTGGGAAGTAGAGAGATAGACCCAGGACAAGCTTATCTGGAAGAGTTTTAGAGTTACTTTCAGAGAAACAATCCTGTCAGTAATCTCTGGAGGGAGAAAGGAGTGTAACTTGTAACTAAGATTTGAACTGCTTAAAGAAACCGCATGCTTTTATGCCAATACTTGGAAACAACTACCTGATTTGTTCCTGTTCTCTTAAATAAACATCATTGTTTTATTGTTCACAACATCTGCCTTGCGTGTGCCTCTGTGGGTGAAGTTTTAGAAGCAGATTCCTGCAGTAATCAAGAGCTTAATGGTGGCAGCATATATTTTAAAGAACAATCTTCAGTGTTACCTCAGAAACACAAGCCTGAGGGCTAAATCCAACTCTTGCCTAAGAATACTTCCAGTAAGCCAAGGGCTTATCAGTGCTTCTAAGTTGGTGGGTGCCAGAGGGCTTTCAAAAAGGGTTTTTCAACCAGAAGAAAGTTCCAGCTTTCTTTACAGCTTTTTGTTTTTGGGGCTTTAAAACACAGAAACCTCATTCCATTTCTCTCTCTCTCTGAAATCCTTTATATTTTGGTGGCAAGCGCTGGGATTTTTATTCTCAAATAAATCTCAAATCCTTTATGCCTTCCAAGGAGTCTGTCTGACATTAACTGGAGCTACAGCAGGGGTAAGGTGGTAGTACAGTGACAGCAGGTAGTTTTCACCCACCTGCGGGTTGGAGATGAAACATCCATCTGTGAGGTTATTGGTATTGTTTTGCTCTTCAGTTTCCACAGCTAAAGGATTTATAGCTCAGCCAGTAAATATGCTTACTTCTGGCTCTAGGGAAACAAGGCGGCAGTTGTCATAATATTTTCTCATTGTTTAGTAGTTGCCAGATTGTCTTTATGCTCCAAGCACAGATCAGTTAAAGGGAACACATTAGATAAAAAGGAAGCTGAGGGAGCCTCATTCCAGATCACTGGTGGCCATCTCATGGCATGTGTGTAAAACTGGAGCCAATATTCTTTTAAGTTCTCATAGATATCCGCCTTTCGGTTTGCTCTCAGTCAGTCCCTCTGTTTTTCAGTTTTCTTCAGCTTTACTTTAGAAAAAACATCTCTCCTCTTTTCAAAATTAGTTTTTAAAAACACTGGGGGGGGGGGAGATGAATAAATATAAGAAATGTATATAAAGGCAACATTTTAAAAATGCTCATTACGAATTGTTTATAAATAGAATGTGTCAGCTGTGGATTGTAACAGCAGGAAAATATACCGCAATCATAAATATAAAATGTAAAACCCATGTAGGTGCGCATCAAACAAATGAGCTAATCTGTTCTTGCTTTTGATAAAAAGCATATTTCCAAGGAATACAAATATGCAACAGATGTTCATTTTCCTGTTCTCAGGAAGAAGGTAAGTATTATAATCAGATGAGTAACTCTGCTGCATTCCCATGATTCCAGCAGGATATACTTTGCAAATCCTCTATTGACTAATTAAAGTTTTATTTCAGACTTTTAATAGCCCAATCAATAATTTAGGGAGCCAAGAAAACCTTTTCTGGAAAGACATTAGTGTAAGGTTTACAGAAACCATCTCCCTGCTTGAAACTTTTACTTAACATGAAATGGAAGGGGTCTTGCCAAAGTAGAATGTGAGTGGATTCTCATGTTGGGGTGTCATTAGTATGTTTTCTTTGAATTTCTCTGAACAGCATATTTGCTGAAGCAATAAAAAGCACCAAAACAAATATTAGGGGAAGTAAATTCTCACTGGAAGAGGTTCAAAATCATTATCTACTAATGTAAGTGCCAGTGGGAAATAAGGCTGAAGTCTAAAGTTGAACATGCTGAAATCAACAACAGCATTTGAATAAATAAAAGGTACTGATTTATACAGTGATAGCTTCATGTATGTTTTATATATATATTCTTTTTCATAAGGTTATGGGTTTTCCTTTAGTTCTCAAGAAGTAAAATGGTGTCTTTTTGTGATCTGCCATAAATCATACATTGTGCTACAGTACCTTTCCATATCTCCATATTATGAAGATAGGTATATTACTGTGAAGAAAATATACACAATGCAGGCTGTGTATCAGGCTGGAATCTTTTTGACGCATATATTACTGTAAAAGAATACTGCAATAAGAGAAGTTCTTATCTTCAATTAACTATGAAAGACTTGTAGGTGGCTCTTTTACTTTCGTGACTAAATTGGTTGAAACTTTTTAAATATTCACTGTGCAGTAAACTTCCACTAGCTATAGATCAGTGATGGGTAACCTTCTGAGCTTGGTGTGTCAAATTTTGCCAAAAACCAGAGCATAACTTGGGTGGGTGTCAACTTCGAGAGAGAGAAAACATATTTTTTGCAATATTTATAGTTTAAATAAGAAAAATGTATTCTCCAGGCTGAGTTATGGAGTGAACAATGCTCAAACGTGCAGATGTTAAATTTGTAGAGCCCTTTACAAATTTAAGGATGGAATTAGATTGGCTCTTATAAGGTATACTTCTCTGTATGTGGCCGCGTGTCATCAAAAATAGCCATTTGTGTCAGTGCTGACACGCATGTCATAGGTTCACCATCACGGCTATAGATAGTGGTTCTGCTTCAAAGTGGGCCCCTATGTAAATACATGCAAGGAACCAAAGCAGCAGGGAAGTCTTGCATCGATTTAACATAGTTTATGTATTTATTTATTTACAATATTTATATTCTTCCCCCTTCTCACACCTCAGGGGACTCAGGGCAGATTACAATGCATATATACATGGCAAACATTCAATGCCATTAGACATACAACATATATAGACAGACACAGAGGCAATTTAACATTCAAGCTTTCCGGCTTCATAAGGGTATGATCGATTCCAGCCACAGGGAGAGCTGACATTTCACCATCCACTTGTGACATCGAGTCCTTGATGGAGTACTTCCTCATTCTTATGCATGCTGTTGGAAGGTTTTATGGTGTCGTAAATTAGTTAAATTAGCCTCCCCACATAAAGCAGTACTTACATTTCCTGCTTGACAGATGTAACTGTCTTTCGGGTGGCATAGGTCAACAACAAGCTAGACTATTCATGGTTGGGAGCTCACTCCAACCCGGGCTGGCTTTGAACTCATGACCTCTCAGTCAGTAGTGATTTAATGCAGCTGGCTACTAACTAGCTGCGCCACAGCCCGGTCATGCAGTGATCTATAGTAGTTTTCCAATCAAACAAATGTAAAAAAATGATAGAGTTAAATATGTGAGTTTACCAAAGTCCACTCTATTTGTTAAAGATAGTAGCTGTCATCCAGTGCAGGAGTTTCTAAATGGACATACAATCTCATAAGTGCTGAGGATTCACATTTATAGTCACTAATGATAAAATGTAAGCTGCAAAATCCACCTTTTTAACTTGGCAATGTCCCAAATGAAGTCTTACTGAGGGGCTACAAAGTGTGGTACTGGGAAACAGTGTCTGCAGCTTCCTCCCCAAAATAGCATTTTTAATTTTGAATTGCTGAGGCATCAGGAACGAGAGTGACATCATTATGATAAAAATCTAAGATCAGTATGTTAGTTACTAGATTTCTGGAAAAAAGTAAGCACAAAATGTGACTGTCAATCCAATTAATGTGCAGCGTTGACCCCAAATTGCCACTGGGTAATAATGTTTCATGGTGCGCTTGTTAAAACAACCTCTGCATTCATATTGAAGATTTTCTATGCTAAATGCCTCCCTCAGCAGACCAGACACCAGTATGCGAATGCAGACAAGGAGACCGTGGGACAGTTAGGTGATCAGAAAAAAAGGTTAATCTGTTCATGAATTCCAGCATTACACAGAGTACCTGAACAAGGTTATGGGATCCTTGCAACACCACTACTATAGGTAAGAATTAGCTGTAGTAGTGGTTCTTAACCTGTCATTCACAGACCTCAAGGGGCCAAAATGTGCTCACATGGGAACTGCACAGATTCACAGTTAAAAAAGGGAGGAAGGGAAGAAGGAAGGGAAGGAAGGAGGGAGGGATCTAAGTGAACGTACATTTGGATGGTCAGACCTTGACTCTATAGCAAACTTGATGTGAAGAGAGGAGGTGACAAATTTGGACTTCATCATCCACGGAGCCCCATGCCGCCCATCACACGATGCACACTCACTTCCAGCAGGGCTCCATGGATCAACTAGAGCGAAAGCATCCTATGATGTTGTGCCCAGAACATGGGATACTTCCCTCAGCCAGAGGGAAGGGGGGTGGGTTTGCAACAGCCACAGCCTGGGGGACAGAAAGGTCATATAGAGTGACTGACTAGCAGCACTGAACCTTCTGTGTAGTGGCCACCCGTCTGTGGAACTCCCTCCCCAGGCCACCTCCCTCCAGTCTTTCAGAAGGAAACTTAAGACCTGGCTATGGGACCAAGTGTTTGACCAGTAATAACAGCAAGTGAAAGAAGTTTTAAGACAATTAATTGACCCAGACTGAACCTTGGACTCTGGATTTTGGATTCTGATTTTAACAAGCGTGTTTTAATCAATTGTTTAATTACTGCTTAAAATATTTTAATGTATTGCTGATTGTTGATTGTTTTTATGATTTCGGCATCCTATGAGGCTTTTATGAGGCCGCCCTGAGTCCCCCCTCGGGAGTGAGAAGGGCAGGGTAAAAATATAGGAAATAAATTGTTCAGTGTGGCTAGGATATTAGGACTCCTTACTATTTTTGAGGCAATTTGGGGAGTCCCAAGCAGGCTACCAAGTGCCCCAATCTTGTGTCTGAGATGCTGGCTCAGCCCCACTTCAATAGTTAATGTAGAACCATCCCATGTTTCGATAACAACCACTTCCGCCACCAAGATTAACTCATCTACAGGGGCAGCTAAACCCATTATGCAAAGTAAGCATTTGCAGTATAGTTGATTTTGCCCAGAGGCGCTCTTGAGGCACTCTTGGGGGAAAATAGACCGTGACATATGCGAGTTGTAGTTACTGGGATGGACCATTCACCTACAATCAAAGAGCATTCTGAACTCCACCAATGATGGAATTGAACCAAATATGGCACACAGAACTCCCACGACGAACAGAAAATATATATCAGTGATTGGTTGGGGGCAGGGTGCCAAAATACTGTTTGCTTACCATTGAAAATTACCTAGGGCCGCCTCTGCTCATCTATTTGTCATACCAGAAACAAGTAGTCATGAGTCAAAACACTGACTGAAAATGGAATGTTTTGGGTTGGATCCAAAGGTGCTTCTCTGCTCAGACAAAGACAGCAGGCTAAAGAACTTAAGTTCCTTCAGATGTTTTGGACTACAGTTTTCAAAAGACTATTGGCCAGTGATTAGGAGTACTATGATTGAAACGATGTGGAGGGGACTTTGTGGTCATCCCTGATTTTTAATAAACAGATATAAGAAGTGTTGTATGAGAAAAATGAAACCACCTCCAAGATGGTCTCCTATTTACACAACAGTTTAGACTAGCTTTTTTTTCCATACTGTAGAACCTAGGATTCTACCAGCATATATTGTATTGTGTGAGTTCTTGTACAAACTCTTGTGCAAAACAGCATTGTAGGACTATCTTTTTTCTAGTTCACACTTCTTTAGACCAAAACCATTTTAAATGGCATGGATTATATTATGTTTGCTTTTAATTCAGGATGGGGGGGGGGGAGTATTTGTGCCACAGTTGATGTTTTTCTACGCACGTGATTCCTCCCACCACTATCGGATCTGCATTTGCATCCAGAAGGTCACTTTATGGTTCTTCGCCTGCTGTCATATAATCACACTGTTATTTAAATTGTTATTGTTGAAGCAAACTGTGTAACTAAGGAAACTCTGTGCCCCAATTTAGCTGTCACTGTGAAATTATAAAGCAGGTTCTCAAAGACAATATATGCTAAGATATAAAAGCTCAAGAAATTGTCATTTAAATCAATTAAAATATGGAGAGTTTTTATTGTTATTCCATGATATTCAGTTTTTTTTTCTTTAAATGCCTAACCAAAAGGAAATGTCAATAATTTATCACCTAAGGAATCTCAAGGCTTCTTGCAAGCCTGTAAGATTTTTTGAAAAAAATCAAACCTTTAGGTTTTGAACATTAATGCACGATGTGACACAAGTTTCTTATTGGTAGAATCATAGAGGTGGAAGAGACCAAAATGGCCATCCAGTCCAACTGATGGGTATATATGAATACACAATTCATACACCCCAAAAAGATGACCACTCGGTCTCTCCTTAAAAACTTCCAAGGTAGCTTATTCTACTGTTAAATACTTCTTACTGCCAGGGAGGTTTTTTGTTTTGTTTGTTTTTTGCTAATTTTTAGGTGGAATCTCTTTTTCTGCAGTTTGAATCCATTGCTTGATGTTCTGCTCTGTAGAGAAGCCTGATTATCTGAAATACTTTATTTAAACATGACTATTGTGTCCTCTCTTAAATGTCTCTTCCTCAAGCTGCTCCTCATAGGCATCAGACCTTTGATCATTTTGGTCACTCTTCTCAGTGACCAAAATTCAGCTAGTAAATATCTTTCCTGGGCAAAGTATTCCAGGTGAGGTTTGACCAAAGCAGACAAAGAATGGTACTGTATAAGTCTAGCAATTTTAGTCAAAAATCAGCTTCATACCAGGGCTAACTTAGGATCTCACCACACTGAGGTCCTTCATGTGGGGAACAGCAGGACAAATTGTGGGGCAGCAGGGCATTCATTCAGAGCACCACATCTCCCATGTTCAGATTTTTCCCCACTTACCACACTTTGCTTATGCAACCGGCATGGAGTCCCACCAGAAGTAGATGTGCGTCATGTGGTAAGAACCATCAGGCTCCGTGCTGGCTGCATTGGTGAAGTATGGTAGTGTTGGGGTTCAGCCTGATCCTGATCTGTGTGAACCGGATTCTCTGATAGTTTTTCCAACTGAGCAAGCTCTCCCTGACCCTGACAGTGTGGAATCTGTTGTTGACGCTGAGGTCAGCGGTGATGAAAATGAAACTCAACAGCTGGACAGAGAACAGATAGTTAGAGACAGAAATGTTTCCCAGTTTCTACGAAGGTCACATCGTTTACAGGAGAGACAGGCCCAGGCTTCAAAGTCAAGGGGCGTTTCAAAGAATAGCTTCTTTGGTTTAAGAGGCCTCCTGCCGGGTGCCTCTTTAGATCAAGCAATGTTTGAGACTGTGGCTGTGCCTTGGCAGAATTCCTGTGTTTCATGGTCGGTAATCCCAGAGGCTTCTAGTTATCAAGTTCATGGTTAGTAAAAGGCTTGTATTGTGGCTTTTGAAATTTTGCTCAAGTTCAGAGATTCTACTGACTGCTGTGTTTTTCTGTGGCTTTTTGACTCTGCATTTACCTTTCTTTTGTAACCAATTTTTCATCAATAAACAAGGATTGCTTTTCCTACAGTCCAGTGTGGTGGATTTAATCTTATGGTCTCATTTCTTGAACTGGGATGCAACAGGTAGAATGGGGAATTTTCCCCATGTGATGAAGTCCTTAGCCATGGATCAATGCAAGTACTACACTATATATCTATATATAGAATAACTCTGTGTGTGTGTGTGTGTGTGTATCCACTGTTATTATATATATGAATAAGTATGTATATATTTTCCAAGATTGCTCCAACATCTGGAAAGCCCTGTGACTCCCACCAACAATGGATCAGGACCAAGTGTGGTACACAGACCCACGATGACCAACTTTAAGTACTGGCACACATGCCCAACATGACCATGATAAAGTAGTGGCAGTATTTGGTGGGGGGGGGTTGACCCAGCAAGATGGAAGTTGTAATTCACCCACGTACTTATGCATTTTCTAGTGGGTACATTCATAAAATTCAAAACCAAACAATGACTATTTCTAAAGTTTATCCTTATAAAATGCCCAACCCAGGCAACACCAGGCACCTAAGCTAGTAAAAAAATTAAAGGGCATCATCCCCTTTCAAAGTGAAATGGTGAAAGGTGAGAACTTGATCCACCTCTGGAAAATCTAAAAGAAGTACCAAATCTCTCTCTATCACAGTGCTGCTTTTGACCTTTTAGAATGTTTGGGCAGGAGAACAGAAGTAGTGGTAGCCAAGAAGGGCTGGCTCTCTGAGGTGCTACTAGCACTTTTCCCTCTTTGCAGAATGACCCTCAACTTATCCATAAATCATTGTCCTCAAAACCTTCTCTTATATACATGGTGTTGATTTATGCAAAGTAGATTTGCTAACTTGGAGGTGAAAAAAAGAAAATTCACGCAGCAAGATATTGAGGAGACACCCTTCCAGTTCTCTTCCAGTTCCTACCAGTAAGAGAAATACACTCAAATTTCAAATTCCAGTGGGAATTTGAATTTTGGAAAAATATGGAGAGATGTCAGGATTCAGAATTGATAAGAAGAAAAGAGCTATTTTGACTAAGAATATGAGTAAAGCAGAATAAAACATGTTAGGCAAGAAATTAGGCTATTCGGTTGTGCAAAAGGTTATATATGGGTATAAACATTTCTATGCTAAAAAATTTATCTGATTTAATGATCACTATGATAAGATATGAAAAGAGATTTCAAAAGATTTGTAAATTTGAAATTATTTTATTATGCTTGTTTTTTCACAAGAATTTGTTAAAACTGGGAAACAAAAGATTATTATTTTTAGACGAGATGGTCTGAAATTTGGGATACAACTTTGTAACCGTTGAGTCTTTCCAACTAAGTTTTGGACATGCTTATGGTGAACAGATCAGGGCCCCACCCGGTCCCATGTGCAAATATTCTTTTAGTGAGTCTAAGGACTTCATCGGATGGAGCAGGGGGAAACAGCAGAAAGAGGAGGGAACCATCTCAACCTGTTCCCTACTGTCTTCCCCCATTTTCTGGGATGGTCAGCCATCTCATGTGCTTACTGAGTCTTTCCCCACCTTTTCTTGCTTTCTGATGCTTGGAGTTGGGAAACACCTGACTCCTGAAGATGGCTGCTAGGCTCCATTTCCATGCACTGTGTCCCACTGGAAGTGCCCTTACGGCATGTGATGGCCTCCATGGGGCTCTCGTGGAGCTCCATTTCCACAACTCATGGAAACAGAGCCTAGCAGCCTTCTAATGAGGTCCATAAAAACATCTGTCTAAGCCAGTGTTTCTCAACCTTCCTAATGCCGCGACCCCTTAATACAGTTCCTCATATTGTGTTGACCCCCAACTCATGTTGTGGTGACCCCCAAATTATTTCCATTCCTACTTCATGACTGTAATTTTGCTACTGTTATGAATTGTAATGCAAATATCTGCTATGCAGGATGTATTTTCATTCACTGGACCAAATCTGGCACAAATACCACATACACCCAAATTTGAATACTGGTGGGGTTGGGGGTGATTGATTTTGTCATTTGGGAATGTTGTAGTTGCTGGGATTTATAGTTCACCTAAAATGAAAGATCCTTCTGAACTCCACCAATGATGGAATTGAATCAAACTTGGCACACAGAATTCCCATGACCAAGAGAAAATACTGGTAGGGTTTAGTGGGCATTGACCTTGAGTTTGGGAGTTGTAGTTCACTTCCATCCAGAGAACACTGTGGACTCAAACAATGATGGATCTGGATCAAACTTGGCATGGATACTCAATATGCCCAAATGTGAACACTGGTAGTTTGGAGAAAATAGACCTTGATATTTGGGAGTTGTCGTTGTTGGGATTTATGAAATAGCATTCTGAGCTGCACCAATGATAGAATTGGACCAAACTTCCCACACAGAACCCCCATGACCAACAGAAAATACTATGTTTTCTGATGGTCTTTGGCGATCCCTCTGACACCCCCTCACGACCCCCACAGGGGTCCCGACCCCCAGGTTGAGAAATACTGGTCTAAGCCTCTCTGCGCAGTAAAGCTAACATGTTCACTACTAACCTTCTCAACAAGATACCATTGTTTTATACCACTGTAATTTATAATCTTTCTGTAAAATCACTAACCCTGTAGGTTGCCAGCTATTTGAACACTTTTAAAGTGCTGCTTTTCCTATCTCTGATTTAAAGTTGAGCATGCTGCTAATTTCAAAGTTATTTTCCCATTAGCAGAAGCAAAGTACTTGACAGCTACACTGCATCTACTGTCGATTGCATATTGTTGAACTAAACAGCTCAGACGTGCTAGATCAGAGGCCAGAAAACTAATCTCCATGGCAACTCTGCTTTTAGATTTCACCACCATACTATAGTAGAGCAATTATGATTTGGTCCCACATTTTCATCTGAAGTCAGTTATTCTCTTACTCTAAATACCAATCAATATTTTGTTCTTTTGGGATTTTTTTTCTCAGTGTATTCATGCTTTATGAGGAAGACAGAGGAAATCTAGTTCTCAAAAGTCTTAAAATGGATTTTATCCATGCTCAGATTCCATCAGTAAAAGAAAGCCACAATGTGTGGGTGGAGAAGGGGCTTGCGAGAACCAGGTGGCATTGCAGCCTGCATGGGAGTGGGAGCAGAAAGAGAATTTTATTTTACAAATCAAAGAAATTTATCCATCCTAAATGTAATGTTCACACTACACACACAGGTAGAGACAGCACAGAAAGACCAGAAAGACAGTCAATAAAGAACAGCAACTGAAAAAGAAAGAGCATGACATTTCTGGATTCCAAACACAACATAACAAATCAATGTGCTTAATATCGTTTGATTTGGGGAGTATGGCTTACCATTCTTGCAGTGATATTCAATAAAATTAGTATTAAAATACAAAACAAGAGCAAAGACTAAGATAGAACTAGTTAAAGGCACACTTTATAACAATTAAAATAACTACATTCTTAATGGCTGGCCAGAATGCTAAGATAACACCAAACAGCCCTTTTCCTTCATAAAGCAACACAGCTGAGAACTGCGTATCTGGAGGAGATTGGGGTAAACTGCAGGGGTGATGCAGATATCTGAAGTGGCCTGGGATTGTGCAATAGCTGGTCTATTTTAACCTTTGTTTTAACCTTCATTTTTAATTTTTGTGGTTTGAAATTTTACCTTGGCATTTTAATGATGATATTTTTAATTATCTTTTTAGTTAATCAAGTTTGAATGTATGTTAGTTCACTATTATGGGAGTCTTAGGATAGTGATTACTGTTTATTTGTGTACGTTTCTGTTTTTGTTTTTAATGTTGATTAGTTGTTTTTAATGTTGATTAGTCAGTGGACTAATCAATAAACTTTGCTTTGCTTTGCTATAACAATTAAAACAGGGGTAGAAATCACATAGGTTTCCAGCTTTTGTAATGTAATTTCCATATTCCTTACCAATGGCTGAATTGGTTAGGACTATGTAGAGATGTAGTACATCTCCACAATCTCCGCTCTGAATTGAAAACACAATGTAAACCTACATCACTACAAAAATAAGGAACTCAACTTTTTTTAAGAAGCAAATTATTTGCCAAAACATTCCTTTCTTAAAGTCTGTATTGCACTTTTCTCATTCTTCCACACTTAAAGAGCACATAATTGAACCTCTTTCTTTGACATGTAATTTAACTTTTAGAATTTGTAAGTAAACTTGTGTGTGTGTGTTTATTCAGTGAAGAAGATACCTGCTTTATTTTCTGTGTAGGATCTTATCTGGGGTGGGTGAAGATGTGAGGCTAGTTTTTGTTCTCCTTCTGCTTGTGAAGAATGATTATTCTGCTTCTGAGATATTGAGTCGTTTAATGTAGTTATGTTTATGACTGTCTTAAGGCATTGAATGTTTGGCTTTGTTTTTGTTTGTTGGAATCCATCCTGTGTTGTGGGCTTGGCCTCATGTAAGCCGCATCGAGTCCCTTGGGGAGATAGTAGCAGGGTACAAATAAAGTTATTATTATTATTATTATTATTATTATTATTATTATTATTAAAGTCCCCCTCGATGGCCTGTCACCTTGTTGTGGTGAGGGGGCTTGCGCGTTCCGATGAACCTGTAGGCACAACAACTGGAGTCGTGCACTCCCAGGAGTGGCTGCGGGGGAGGTTCCAGACCAAGCACAGTCCGAAGACCCAAAGACCTCAACGGCGGAGCAGGCGGAGGATAACATGGCACATGTTACAACGGCTGCGAAGGCGGAAGAAGGCTGCAACAGACTGAGAAGCCACGGTCATTGTGTTAAACTACATCACCAGTGGAACCTCACTCTGTGAAGTCTGTGTGTTGATCAGTTGTGCACTGACCTCCACACATTAAAAAAACCCACGCACAGGCGTCTTCCAAAGAAAATAAAAACAAACAACCAAAGTCCCATGGCGATCAGCGAGTGGCGACGGGGGCAGGACTGTGAAATCTGGAAGCCCCTAGTCACAGACTGGCACATGGGCGGTGGGTATGGACTCAGTCGTTCTACCTCAAGGTCCGAGGCAGTTGAGTAGTTCGGCAGCTGTATCCGCGACTGAGCAGCCCTTTTTAGGACCCACTCTGCTCACCCCACACGGGGAGGGGGCTAGAAAAGGTGCCCTAAACATAGTCTGCCTCACTTATCCCTGACTGGACTGCCGCGTCCAGTGGGGTCACCACCCTGCGGCCAAAAAAGGAAAATGAACTTCGGTACGTGGAACGTACGGACTCTGATGGACAACAGTGGCAGTGAACGCCCCGAACGCAGAACTGCCATCATTGCAAGGGAGCTGGGACGCTTCAACATCGACATAGCAGCCCTTCAGGAGACCCGGAGAGCAGGAGAGGGACAGCTGAAGGAAGAAAAAGGAGGCTACACCTTCTTCTGGAAGGGACTGCCCGAAAAAGACCAAAGAATGAACGGAGTTGGCTTCGCCATCAGAAATGATCTGATGAAACATCTGCCCGAAGCACCCACTGGCATCAACGAACGACTCTCAACCCTCCGAATCGATCTTGCCAAAAACCAACGGGCAACCATCATAAGTGCCTATGCACCAACACTAGATGCTGACGAAGACATCAAGGAGAAATTCTACTGTCAGCTGGACACCGTCCTATCGGGGATACCTAAGGAGGACAAAATCATCCTCCTGGGGGACTTCAATGCAAGAGTCGGGCGAGACTTCGACCTGTGGCCAGGGACCATAGGAAAAGACGGGGTTGGAAACAGCAACTCAAATGGCATCCTGCTTCTCACCAAATGTGCGGAGCACAACCTTGTCATCACCAACACGCTCTTCCGCCAGAAAAACAAGTTCAAGACATCATGGAAGCACCCCCGGTCAAAGCATTGGCACCTCTTAGACTATGTAATCACACGCGCCAGAGACCGCCGTGATGTGCTCCTCACAAGAGCCATGACAGGTGCTGACGACTGCTGGACTGACCACAGGCTAATTCGATCCTCGATGGCTATCAAGATCGCTCCCAAGCGCAGACTCCAAGGAAGGAAGACAAGGCGCAAAATGAACACCCAAGCCCTTCAGGAGCCCTCCAGACGAGCCCATCTCCAAACAGCACTCAAGAACCATCTACCCACAGTACACCCCGAAAATGTTGAGGAACATTGGAACAAACTGAAGACCTCCATCATCCAAGCCTGCGAAGAAACGATTGGATACCAAGCCAAGAAACATCAAGACTGGTTTGATGAAAATGACATCGAGATCCAACAGCTAATTGACAAGAAAAGGAAAGCTTTCCAAGCATGGCAGAGAGACATCAACTGTGCTGCTAAGAAAAAGATCTATGCCAGTGCAAAAGCTGAGGTCCAAAGAAGGACAAGAGAACTCAAGAACATCTGGTGGACAAAGAAGGCCGAAGAAATCCAACACCTGGCAGATACCCATAATGCTCAGGGATTTTTCAAAGCCACAAAGGTCATCTACGGACCAAGAAACCATGGCATACAGCCTCTACGCTCATCAGATGGAACCAAACTCCTGAAGGACCAAAACTCAATTGCACTACGTTGGAAAGAACACTACCAAAGCCTCCTGAACCACAGCTCCAATGTGGCTGAAGAGGTCCTCTCACAAATCCCACAACAAACAACCAGGGATGAGCTTGCAGCACTGCCCAGTTTGGAAGAAGTCAGCAATGCCATCAGCCAACAGAAGAATAACAAAGCCAGTGGACCAGACGGGATCCCTGCTGAAATCTTTAAAGAGGGAGGACCTGAGCTGACACACCAACTCCACCAGCTCATAGAAAAAGTGTGGGTGACCGAGAAAATCCCAGCAGACTTTCAAGGATGCCACCATCATCACCCTCTTCAAAAAAGGGGAAAGAACAGACTGCGGAAACTATCGAGGTATCTCCCTTCTAACCTCTGCTGGGAAAATCCTCGCAAGAATCCTTGCAAACCGCCTTCTGCCCCTCTCAGAAGACACCCTCCCAGAATCCCAGAACGGCTTCCGCCCCTCCAGAGGAACCGTGGACATGATCTTCACTGCACGACAGCTCCAAGAAAAATGCAGGGAACAAAATCAACCTCTGTACATGGCATTCATCGACCTTGCAAAGGCATTCGACACAGTGAATCGCAGTGCTCTCTGGACCATCCTCCAAAAAATCGGGTGCCCAACAAATTTGTGAACATCCTGCGGCTCCTCCATGATGACATGATGGCAACAGTCTTGGACAGCAATAGTTCCCAAAAATGACCCATTTAAGGTGGAATCAGGCGTCAAACAGGGATGTGTTATTGCCCCAACTATATTCTCCATCTTCATCGCTATGATACTTCACCTTGTTAATGGGAAGCTTCCCACCGGAGTGGAAATCATCTATTGGACAGATGGCAAGCTATTTAACCTCAGCAGACTGAAAGCCAAAAACAAGGTTACAACCACATCTGTTATACAACTACAGTATGCTGATGACGTCGTCTGTGCGCATTCAGAAGAAGATCTACAAGCCACTCTAAACACCTTCGCAGAAGCATACGAGAAGCTCGGCCTGTCATTGAACATTGAAAAAACCAAGGTGCTTTTCCAGCAGGCACCAGCCAACCCCTCTCCAATGCCAGTGATACAGCTTAATGGTGTAACATTAGAAAATGTTGATCATTTCCGCTACCTTGGCAGCCACCTCTCCACCAAAGTCAACATCGACCGAAATACAACACCGCCTGAGCTCTGCAAGTGCAGCATTTTCCAGAATGAAGCAGAGAGTGTTTGAGGACCGGGACATCCGTAGGGATACCAAGGTGCTTGTCTATAAAGCTATTGTCCTCCCAACCCTGCTCTATGCCTGTGAGACGTGGACTGTCTACAGACGTCACATGCAGCTCCTGGAACGTTTCCATCAGCGCTACCTCCGGAAAATCCTGCAAATCTCCTGGGAAGACAAGCGGACAAACGTCAGTGTGCTGGAAGAAGCAAAGACCACCAGCATTGAAGCGATGGTCCTCCAACATCAACTCCGCTGGGCCGGCCACGTTGTCCGGATGCCTGACCACCGTCTCCCAAAGCAGTTGCTCTACTCTGAACTCAAGAACGGAAAACGGAACGTTGGTGGACAGGAAAAGAGATTTAAAGATGGGCTCAAAGCCAACCTTAAAAACTCTGGCATAGACACTGAGAACTGGGAAGCACTGGCCCTTGAGCGCTCCAGCTGGAGGACAGCTGGGACCAGCAGTGCTGCAGAATTTGAGGAGGCACGAGTGGAGGGTGAAAGAGAGAAACGTGCCAGGAGGAAGGCGCGTCAAGCCAACCCCGACCGGGACCGCCTTCCACCTGGAAACCAATGCCCTCACTGCGGAAGAAGATGCAGGTCAAGAATAGGGCTCCACAGCCACATACGGACCCACAAGGAAATCCATAATGGAAGACCATCTTACTCGTCCAACGAGGGATCGCCTAAGTAAGTAAGTAAGTATTATTAAAGTCCCCTTGGAAAAATAGGGTAGAATACAAATAGTTATTTATTTATTTATTTCAAACATATATATCCCATCTTTCTCACACACACCCCGGGGGGGGGGGCAGGGCAGTTTACAATCGGCAACCATTAGATGCCAAGCAAACAATAATAACAACAATCACATATAATAACAATCCATTGTTGATCACATAAGTTTTTTACATTATCATCACTGTGTCTGCTACTCAAATGCTTGGTCCCACAACAATTTTTTTCCCCTAAAGGATAGGGGGGATGCAACCTGATCTCATTAGAGAGAGGGTTCCACAGACAGGGGGAGGGGTCACCACTGAGAAAGCGCTGTCTCTCATCCCCACCAATCATGCTTGCAAGGATGGTGAGATCGAGAGCAGGGCCTTTCCCGACGATCTTAACCTCCGAGGTGGGTCATAGATTTGGACAAGTAAGCTGGGACAGAACCATTTAGGGCTTTATAGGCTAAAGCCAGCACTTTGAATTGTGTCCGGTAGCATTATTATTACTACTACTATTACCACTACTACTACTATCTGTCATATTCCACAAGAAAACCTTTCCCCCCTGATGAGTCACTGCTCTCTGTACTTATAGAGTTTTACAAAACGTGCCTGATATCAGGACATTAATTTTTCAGTAGTACTTTCAACAGTTTTTAAGAATTGCTTCAGCAGTAACAGACACCTTCTGGAGTTTACCATTTTTTTTCTTATTGTCTGTCTTTTCATTGATCAATATATAATAGTGTTACTCAGGAATGATGATTTGCAGACCAGAGCTAGTTTGCAAACCATCAGCTGGCAATGTACAACAGGTTTCCAGGAAAGAAATTGAAGATGATAGTAATATGGTATGGGCACATTGGAACCAAATTTCTGGTCTGCCACATCAAATAATATGAGAAAAACTATTATACAGGATTATACACCATTAAGTACTATGGGATGAATTGATTTTAAAATTAATTGATTAGTATTCAATTCATACAGTCAAGGTGCCTCCCCACCCCCACCCCCACCCCACCCCAAAAAAACTGTGACTAACATAATCAGCGAGCATCTCTTTTCAGGGTTGCTAAAATAACAATTTACTAGAAAGCCAATAAATATAATTACATCAAAGCCATGATGTAAATGAACAAATTTACAAATACAATTTTGATTAGAGAACCTTGCCATCAAATTATACAGGCTAAAAAGAATTGCTGCAGATCTTTGTAGCTTGTTTTTAATTTAATCTCTTCCAGCTTTTATTAAAAGCCTGAAGCAATTCCTAAATGGATTCCATGACTCAGTAAATCACATGCCATACATGGTTAAGGGACTATTATTAAATGCCCTTGTAATTCTTTAAATCATGCTTAGTGGGAGGGACATAAAGTATTGTTCAACAATATTGCAATTTAATTTAGCAAAATGGTTAATGTGATTATTTTATCTTAATATGAATTAAGCCAATTTACTGATGACTATTTTTTGTCAATAGCTTTCCACACAGAGTTCCCATTTTCACACCTGTCCAGCCATTACAGGAAGGCAAGATTCCAGCCAGCCTAAAAGAGGCTGTTATAAAACTGCTGTTTTGAGGGGGGAAAAACTATCACTGGACCCCACCCAATTGAACAACTTTTGTCAGTTTCCAATCTCCCTTTTTTTTGGCAAAGTCCTAGAACATGTGGTGGCCTCACAACTCCAGAGATTTTTGGTAGACACTGATTATTTGGATCCGGCACAGTCTGGTTTTAGGCCGGGACATGGTACCGAAACAGCCTTGGTCGCCTTAGTTGATAATCTACACCGGGAACTAGACAGGGGGAGTGTGTCCCTGTTGGTTCTGCTGGACCTCTTAGCGGCCTTCAATAGTCGACCATGGTATCCTTTTGGGACACCTCAGGGATATGGGACTTGGAGGTACTGTTTTACAGTGGCCCCAGTCCTTCCTTGAGGGTTATTCCCAGAAGGTGTTGCTGGAAAACACCTACTCATCCTCACAACCATTGATTTGTCGAGTCCCGCAGGGATCAGTACTGTCCCCCATGTTGTTTAACATTTACATGAAGCCACTGGGAGAGATCATTTGGAGTTTTGGGGCCAGATGTCATCTGTACGCGGATGATGTTCAGCTCTATCACTCCTTTCCACCTGATGCTAAGGACGCTGTGCAAGTCCTGAACCGGTGCTTGGCTGCTGTGTCGGTCTGGATGAGGGCGAACAATTTGAAACTGAATCCAGACAAGACAGAGGTCCTCCTGGTCAGTCGAAAGGCCAAACAGGGCATAGAGTTACAGCCTGTGTTGGACGGGGTTACACTCCCCCTGAAGGCACAGGTTCACAGATTGGGAGTGATTCTAGATTCATCGCTGAGCCTGGAACCCCAGGTTTCGGCAGTGGCCAGGAGAGCTTTTGCACAATTAAAAACCGTACCTTGGGAAGTCTGACTTGGCCATGGTGGTCAACACTCTTGTTACATCCCGATTAGACTACTGCAATGTGCTCTACCTGGGGCTGCCTTTGAAGACTGCTCGAAGCTACAATTAGTCCAATGGTCAGCAGCAAGTTTACTCACCAGAGCAGCGTACGGGGAGCATACAACTCCTCTGTTAGGCCAGCTTCACTGGTTGCCGATCTGCTTTCGAGCACAATTAAAAGTGCTGTAAAGCTCTAAACATGCCAAGTTTGGTTCAGATCCATCATTGTTTGAGTCTGCAATGCTCTCTGGATGCAGGTAAACTACAACTCCAAAACTCAAGGTCAGTGCTCACCAAAACCTTCCAGTATTTTTTGTTGGTCGTGGGAGTTCTGTGTGCCAAGTTTGGTCCAATTACATCACTGGTGGAGTTCAAAATGCTCTTTGATTGTAGGTGAACTATAAATCCCAGCAACTACAACTCCCAAATGACATAATCAATTCTCCCTCCAACCCCACCAGTGTTCAAATTTGGGCATATTGGGTAAGGTAAGGTAAAAGTTTTCCCTTGACATTAAGGCCAGTCGTGTCCAACTCTGGGAGTTGGTGCTCAATTTCTAGGCCAAAGAGCCAGTGTTGTCCATAGACACCTCCAAGGTCTTGTGGCTGGCATGACAGCATGGAGCACTGTTGTTGGGTATTTGTGCCAAATTTGGTCCAGTGAATGAAAACACATCCTGCATTTCAGATATTTACATTATGATTCATAACAGTAACACAATTACAACTAGGAAGTAGCAAAAATAATAATGTATTGTCGAAGGCTTTCATGGCCGGAATCACTCAGTTCTTGTGGGTTTTTTCGGGCTATATGGCCATGTTCTAGAGGCATTTCTCCTGACGTTTCGCCTGCATCTATGGCAAGCTTCCTCAGAGGTCTGCTGGAGCTGGGAAAAAGGGGTTTATATATCTGTGGAATGACCAGGGTGAGACAAAAGGCTTTTGTAAGTTGGGCTAGGTGTGAATCTTTTCAACTGACCACCTTGATTAGCATACAATGGGCTGACAGTGCCTGGAGCAAACTCTTCTTGAAAGGTGATTAGATGTCCCTGCCTGTTTTTCTCTCTGCTGTTTTAATTTTAGAATTTTTTTTAATACTGGTAGCCAGATTTTGTTCATTTTCATGGTTTCTTCCTTTCTGTTGAAATTGTCCACATGTTTGTGGATTTCAATGGCTTCTCTGTGTAGTCTGACATGGTGGTTGTGAGAGTGGTCCCAGTTGCAGACACCATGGCACTCATCAACCAGAGGTTCCCAGAAGACATCACGGCGCTGTTTCACCATTGCCTCACCACCAGCTATTTTCAGTGGGACAATGAATTCTACGAACAGAAAGATGGAGTAGCTATGGGGAGCCCTCTCAGCCCAGTCATAGCTAACTTCTACATGGAACACTTTGAAAAACAAGCCCTGGAAACAGCAACCAAAAAGCCCACGATATGGTTCAGATATGTGGATGACACCTTCACCATTTGGAGCCATGGAGAAGAAGAACTCAACAGGTTCCTGGACCATCTTAACAGCATCCACCCAAACATCCAGTTCACCATGGAAAAAGAAAAGAAGGAAGACTGCCTTTTCTAGATGTCCTAGTCATCCGCAAACCAGATCAACAATTGGGTCACACCGTTTACAGAAAACCCACACACACAGATAGATATCTACATAAAAACTCCAACCATCACCCAAGTCAAAAAAGAAGCACCATTAAAGCCCTGGCAGACCGTGCAAAAAGAATCTGTGAACCCCACCTCCTCCAAGATGAACTGAACCACCTCAACTGGGCTCTCCAGGCCAATGGATACTCCACCTCAGACATCAGAAGAGCTGCAAGACCAAAACAAGCCACGAGAGTAAAGATGAAGATCCACCCAGAGGAAAAGTGTTCCTGCCATACATTAAGGGGACCACTGATCGCATAGGGAAGCTGATGAGGAAACACAACATACAAACAATCTACAAACCCACCAGGAAAATCCAACAAATGCTACGTTCAGCAAAGGACAAGAGGGATCCTCTCACCTCTGCAGGAGTCTACCGTATACCATGCAGCTGTGGACAAGTCTACATGGGGACCACCAAACGCAGCGCCCAAACACGAATCAAGGAACATGAAAGGCACTGCAGACTACTTCAACCAGAGAAGTCAGCCATAGCAGAGCACCTGATGAACCAACCTGGACACAGCATATTATTTGAGAACACAGAAATGCTGGACCACTCTCACAACCACCATGTCAGACTACACAGAGAAGCCATTGAAATCCACAAACATGTGGACAATTTCAACAGAAAGGAAGAAACCATGAAAATGAACAAAATCTGGCTACCAGTATTAAAAAATTCTAAAATTAAAACAGCAGAGAGAAAAACAGGCAGGGACATCTAATCACCTTTCAAGAAGAGTTTGCTCCAGGCACTGTCAGCCCATTGTATGCTAATCAAGGTGGTCAGTTGAAAAGATTCACACCTAGCCCAACTTACAAAAGCCTTTTGTCTCACCCTGGTCATTCCACAGATATATAAACCCCTTTTTCCCAGCTCCAGCAGACCTCTGAGGAAGCTTGCCATAGATGCAGGCGAAACATCAGGAGAAATGCCTCTAGAACATGGCCATATAGCCCGAAAAAACCCACAAGAACTGAGAAAAATAATAATAATTATGGTTGGGGGTCACCACAACGTGAGGCGCTGTATTAAGGGGTCGCGGCATTAGGAAGGTTGAGAACCACTGATCTAGAGTAAGAGGCACTCAGCTGAAGGTGCTCAGGCCTGCCTGCACACCCCACCACAATGCCCCGCCATGCTCTCTGAGAGCACATGTGTGGTGGAGAGTGTAGGCACACCTGCAGCTGAACTTTGGGCCTGCATGCATGCCCTGGCACACAGGCCCCACCACACTCTCTGAGGGTGCATGTGTGGCAAGTTGTGGAGGTGGGCCTGGAGCTCACCTACAGCCAAGCTCCAGGTATGCTAGCTACACACTCTGCCACACATGCACTCTCTTTCCAAGGCAAGGAAACAATTTCGGCTACATACAAAAGCAGGCTTTTGTGTCAAGTAGATTTTTGTGCAGGGAGGGGGCTTTCCATTTCATGCTCTGAACAAAACAGAAGGCACAAAAGAAACAGTAGAAACTGTAGTAACAAATTTTGCACACATCTCTACTCATGGGTATGTATTAATTTTAAATACATTTTTCAATATTTATATTTACCACAAGTTGATCTAGTAGAATAGGAGTTTATTGTGACACTAGCTGTCCCCTGCTACGCGTTGCTGTGGCCCAATCTGTGTGTATGTGTTTTGTGTGTGTATATATGTGTATATGTGTGTGTGTATGTGTTTATGCATAAATACACATGTGGTTATGCTGAAGCCCGCAGTGGGTTAAACTGTGAAACTTGGTAACGGAAAGGTTGGAGGTTTGAATCCAGGGAGCGGCATGAGCTCCTGCTGTTAGCCCCAGCTTCTGCCAACCTAGGAATTTGAAAACCTGAAAATGTGACTAGATCAATAGGTACCTCTCTGGCGGGAAGGTAAGGGTGCTCCATGCAGGCCTCATGACTTTGGAGGTGTCTATGGATAATGCCGGCTCTTGGGCTTAGAAATGGAGATGAGCACCAACACCCCCCCCCTCCCCCAAATCGGACACAACTGGACTTAATGTCAGGGGAACAATGTGGTTATGTGCATGCATTGTAGTGGATTTGTTTTTTGGGTTTGTAAGTCTCGTCTGCTGTGTTTTTCAGTGTTTTTATTAGTGATGGTAACTCAATGGCCTGATGGATTGTTTATTGATATATGTATTGTGGATCGTGTTTTTATGCTTTTAAACTGTATACTGTTGTTTGTTATAAGTTGTTGTAAACCGCGTTGAGTCGCCGGCTAGGCTGAGAAACGGCAGTATACAAGTATAGCAAATAAATAAATAAATAAATGATAGATGTATTGTCCTTTCCTTCCTTCCTTCCTTCCTTCCTTCCTTCCTTCCTTCCATTTCAGTCTTCCCTTTCTGCTTTCCTTCCTTCCTTTTTTCTTTCCTTCCTTCCTTTATTTCTTCTGTCTTTCCTTCCCTCCTTCCTTTTTTCCTTGTGTTTCTTTCTCCCCTCCCTCCCTCCCTTCCTTCCTTCCTTCCCTCCCTCCCTCCCTCCCTCCTTCCTTCTGTTTCTGCCTCCCCCTTCCCAACCGTGATGTTGCTCCCGACTCAGGTGGTGGACCCACAACCGGTATGACAGCGGGGCAGACCCCTGTCTGGAAGCAGCGGCAGTAGGAAACCCCTGCCTCCGGCGCGCCCCTTCTCTCTCCCTCTCTCGGATCCCCCTGGTGAGGCGGGGTGGGGGTTGCAGGGTGGGCGGGCGGGGGGCGTCCCAGTTGCCAAGGCGACGTTGTGGGCCTCCTTCACCGGGGCGTCCTGCTTGGCCGGCCCCTTTTTGGCGGCGGCGTGTCTGTGGGGAATGGCGCGCCTCTCCCGCAACCAACCTGCGGGGCCGGTGACGTCAGGCGCGGCGGCGGCGGTGGCAGGGGCGAGATTCCCGGGTCTGCCTGCAGAGGAGGAGGCGGCAGAGGCGGAGGGGGAGCCGGGCCCCCCCTCGCCCCCCCTTGCCCTTTCCCTCTTTCCTTCCTTCCTTCCCTCTGTCTTTTGTTCCTTCTCTCCTTCCTTCTGTTTCCTTTAACTTTATTTCCTTTTCTCCTTCCTTCCCCCTTTCTCTCCTTCATTCCTTCTCTTTCCCTCCTTCTCTCATTACTTCTCGACTGTCCCTTTCAACTCTATTCTATGGATCTAATGCCGCGCGGGGGGTGTGAAGGGGCGCACGCGCGCGCGTGTGTGTGCCGCGCCGGGGGGGGGGGGGGGGGGCCATGCGTGCGCACACGCCGGGGAGTTTGCGCCAGTGCGCATGCTCAGTTGTTTTGCTGTTTTTGTGGTTGTTGTTGTGTGGTTTTGATTTCTGAGTGGATTAGTTTGTACCTAGTGGGTTGTCCATGGGGCATGGCAATTTTGGTAGAGTTTTGTGGAGGGGTTTTAGAGTTTTGCTTCCCCGTTGGACGCCAGTAGGAAATTTATAGATATAGATTGAATTATTGCCAGTTTGTAAGCCGCTCTGAGTCCCCTTCTGAGTTGAGATAAAGCAGGTTAAAAATACAGGAAATAAATAAAATAAATAGGAGTATATTACAATATTTTGGTTTTGATTGATGCTTTGGCTTGAGGGGGCAGGGGGAAGAAGTCAGTTGTGTTTTTAGATATATCTTATGTATATATTTTAAAGAGAATGGATACTGGGGTGGGGGGAAGCCATAGGAAAGGGAAATTAGGGGGTTATTTTAGCATTGTTCTGTTTGTTTTATCCTAGTGACTGTGTTTTTAAATTGGGTGAATTCAAGTTGCATTTTTGAAAATGGAATAAGTACAAAAGTATAAAAAAAAGAAATACACATATGAGTGAAATCCACTATGTTATGGTTACAAAACACAACATGTCCCTGAATACATAATTAATTGTTTTATGTGTCAAACCAGCAATTTCAATGACAAGCCTCTCGGAAGAACCTTGGCTCCCTCCCACTGTGCCCTCTATTCTCCTGCAGCTTTGAAAGCAAAGACAGGCATGAAGTGTTTATGTAAAAGAAAACAAGAGCCTTTAAAAAAAGTCAGTGGCCAGAAATAATAAAAAGATAACAACCAGGTATGTCATCCTTTCTACAAGAAGTTATTTTCTGTTTGTTATGAAAAAGTTTGTTTGTGGTTAAGAGAATGCTGATTATACAAAATTCTAATTTTGAGAAAAGGCCGAGTATTATTGTGAGAATAATCACATCCTGTTGTATTAGTTGGGAGATATTTTTCCCAGAACTATTTTAAACTCATCATGTAAAAAATAGTACCACTCTGCTCCTAAAGTTGTCATAATGTGACCATTTAATTGATTAGATTTCATTTTTATTCTGTTTCCAATGCAGTTTTTATATAGTGTGATCCCTCTACCTGAAGTACCAATACCCATGGTTTCACCTACTTCTATCTCACAAAATATGTCATTTCCAGGAATTTATTTATTTATTATAAGATATGAATATATATATATATAAGCAAATATATATATATATATATATATATATATATATATATATATATAAGGCCTGGGTAAGAACGGAAAAATTTGTTTCTAAAATCGATTCGTTTTTTGGGGTTTTTTGCGTTTCGATATTTAAAAGAATTCCGAATTTTTTTTTAAAAAAAGTTCGATATTTACGAAATTTCGTAAATGGTAAAAAAATTACAAAACAATAACGAAACAATAACAAATCGATTCGTTAATGGCGGACGCGACCGCGCAATACGCTAAAAAACCTCCAAATGGGAACTTCTGAAGCTTCCCTCTCCCTCTGTTGTTGACTGTTGGTGTGATATTATAATTTTTTCACTAATTAAACAAAAAACAACTATAAAACTTGCCCCAGACATGCGGAAATAATAACGAAACGACCTCAAACCAATAACGAAACGAATACATAACGAAATACGAAGCATTTACGAAACGAATTGAAAAATTCGTTTCGTTTTTAAGCTGCTCCAGAATGGTTCGTTATCGCTTCGTTAACAAAAAAATAACGAATTTTTAACGAATTACGAATTAACTAAACGAAACCGCCCAGCCCTAATATATATATATATATATATATATATATATATGCAATTCTCCTTCTGTCTAAATTTATGATAACCTAGTAAATTCTTAAAGAGGATCTTACTTTTTAATTACTTCGTAACAGTGGCCAGAATAATCTACACACGAAATTGGAGAATGAAAGAAGGACCATCAATAGACCAATGTATCTCAAAAATAGCCAAAATCATGAATATGAACAAACTAACTCAGCTACTAACAAATCACCACAGTGGTGTGATTTGTAAGTAGCTAATTGGACATTATTTACAGATTAGATGAAATAAGAGAATATAAAAATGATAGCTTAACAAAAGATAAAAAGAAATAACTGTTTCCATTGGGAAGAAATAAGGAGAGGGAAAGGAGATTTTAGAAAGAAATAGAACAAAGAATTTCTAAACTATGATGCAGAAGATTGGAGGTCAATCAAAATCTCCTCTTGCCCTCCTGTTTTCCCCCCTCCAACCCATATCCATATATATTTGCATATACTTTTTACCCTCCCATAGAAGTTAGTGGCCCCCTATATTATATTCCCAAATCTTTTTCCTTCCTCTTCTTTCCATATTTTATTATATTGTATCAAATATGGTTATTAATTAAAATATTTTTTTAAAAAAAACAAAGATAGTATTTTGATTCTAAATGGCAGTGCCAGTAAGATAGATTTTGCCTCATCGTGAAACTGGATCATTCCCCTTTTGCCTAAAGAGTGAATAGAAGCAGTCCAAGCCAAGGGAAGTTAATGCCTCCCTCTCTGCCATCTGTTCAGAGTGCTGAAAATCTTCTTAAACAGCAGTGCTAGCATGCTAAGTCTCTCACTGTTTCAAATTAGCATAGCCAGAAATACTAATAAGAAATAGTAACTAATGGTTGGCCTAAGCGCAGAATTTAAGAACATTTAAAACTGTATTTTGTTTTGGCTTTTTTATTTTGGAATACAGTGCTTGTGTGTACATACATAATGAGCTATCTTTGAGATGGAGTAAAAGTCTAAATACAAAATTCATTTATGTGTCATATATACCTTGCATACATAGTCTAAAAGTAATTTTATGCAATATTTTAATCCTTTGAATGCCTCCACATTCACTTGAATTAGGGACATAGGGTGCTCTTTTTTTGTTGTTGTTGTGGCAGGAGTGAGTTGAGAAACTGCAAGTCGCTTCTGGTGTGAGAGAATTGGCCATCTGCAAGGATGTTGCCCAGGAGACACCCAGATGTTTTGATGCTTTACCATCCTTGTGGGAGGCTTCTCTCATGTCCCTGCATGAGGAGCTGGAGCTAATAGAGGGAGCTCATCTGTGCTCTCCCTGGATTCGAACCTGCGACCTATCAGTCTTCACTCCTGCTGGCACAGGAGTTTAACCCACTGCGCCACTGGGGGCTCCCGGGTCTTCATGAAAGTGAATAAAGAAATTGTTATTTTTTATATAATAGAACACTAATCAAAGGATCTTGTTACATGTGAGGCACCAGCAACAGAATCCGCTGGCGTGCACCCTCTTTAATGGCGAGGCCTAGGGCTCTCATCTCTCTTTACCCCACCTTGCCTCATTTCGCCAGGTTGGCACTGCCATCCCATGGAGGAAAGTAAGGCAAGCGCCTAGTGCACACGGCTTCCCCCATGGTGGGAGCCTGGATCTGGCAAGACGGGAAATGCATCTCACTTGCTTCCATGGGATAGCCAGGACAACTGGTGAAACTGAGGGAAAGGAGGTAAAGGGAAACAACCACCTTGGTCTACTCCATTAGGGAGAGCACTGTCATCAGCTGCCCCTGGCTGCTGCTGGTCATCTGATGAGATCCTAAGAACATCAAGGTCTTCCAGCACAACTCTATGGTCAACATCCTGTGGAAGCTGGGCACAGAATTACATTTGAGGACCTAGAGATTCCTAGAGAAGTGTTTTCTCTAAAAGTATCTCTGGGTCCTCCAGTATGACTGGAGAAAGTTGCCTATAGAGCCACAGTGGGGAGCCTAGAGATTCCTAGAGAGAACATTTTTAATGAAATCCACAAATAATTAAATCCACAAAAGTCAAAACCGCAAATGTGGAGGCATGACTATAATTAATCATTCATTTTAAGGCATGCATATGGTGACAAAAATACAAAGGGTAAGGTGCCTTAGCTTTAATTATGACATTGTTTGATTATTATTATTTTTGGAACTTAATACAACATTACAGTTGAACAGCTCACCTTGGAGGGATAGTGTGCATTTTTCTTCATGTAGTAGAGTATTTATAGTTTATGTCAGGAGAAGCAACATCTCCTTAATTGTCTTACTGCCAGTTGTCAGCAGAAGTTAAGGTAAAGACAGACTGATGAGTAGTAGGAATATACCAGTACACCCAGAGGAAGCTTAAATCTTCCTTTGCTTTAGCTTGGTAATTCGGCAGCTCTAAAAACAGTGCCTGCCTTTGCAGGTCTGCATTGTGCTTCATTGGGATGGGCTTCTTCTCCTGTTCCCAACTGATGCCAGGGCTCAAGAACTCAGAAGAAATGCTTGTACAATATTATCACATCCAAAATCCGTGGTAACGTGGTAACATAGTGGAGACACTTTGCTAGATGAGTTATGCTAAACAAGATTAGTTATCCCTATCAATTGGGTTGTAGATTCTTAGTGAATATCAGTACCTTTTCTGGATCGGTATCTTTATTATTTCCCGGGGGTGTGAACCCAAAACTGAGTGCTGGGATATTTCTGTTTCATGTTTTACTCACTATCCTGTTGTAAATACATGAAGGCCAGCATAGTGTAGTTTTTTGAGCATTAGACTATGACACTGGAGACCAGGTCATAGTCAGAAACAATTCTGACTATGGAAATACATTGGGCAAACCTCCTCAGAACAAATCTTTCCAAGATAACTCCACGATACATTCAACATAAGCCAGAAATTATTTGAGGCTCAGAGCAACACAACATATACATGTAACCACTGGAAGAGATTGTACATCAGTACACTGATGACACCAAATTCTCTGTATCAAAATCTACAGAATCTGTTTTTATTTCAAACCAGGGCTTATCTTTAGTAATGGATTAGTAGTGGCTGGCTAAGGACCTCATCCGATGGGCAAAATTGCCCATCCTACTTTGACCTCTCTTCAAGCAGGGAACCAGCCAGATCCAATTACATGATGCCAATCTACTTCATGGCTCCATTCCTGAAGTGATGTCCAAGTGTCGCAGGTGGCAGTGCCAGCAACAAGGGAGGGTTTCCATGTTGCATAGACAACAACAGGGAAAGCCAGATGGCTACTCCCCCCATGGGGTGAGGTAAGGGGCAATGCGGGGCACAGGACAACAGTTTCCCCACACCCCACGTCAGATTCACTATGCCAGAATCCCCCCACTATCGCCCGGATAGGTGACCTCAATGTGATGAGGTCCTAAATTGAAGTTTGATTCAGGGAAGGCAAAGATGGTCTAGGGCCCTGGTTTCAAATGTGGGACACAAGTCCAACAAGGGAGGCAATTTGATTTTTGTAAGGGGAGCAATTTGAGAATGAGTTATTAACTGAATTCTTTGAATTTCCTATAGTTCTAGGGGCCTCATATACAGTATATATTGTGACATGCACATTTTAAAAACTAAAATTGGAATGTATATGGCAGTCGGCTGGTGACAATGGGGAGGGAGAAAGCCTTCTAGTAGGGAGGAGTGACGAGGGCATAGAGAATGCAAGACCAGCACAAAAAAAGGAAACCACTTGCATTCCAAATACCTCACTTCTCTCAGTGGTCTTTTAACATTACAAACTGTGCAAAATACATTAAAATGAATTTTTGTTCTGCATATGAATGTAACAAGAAATCTGTGAAAAAAATCCAAAGCACAATTATTTCTTTCATAGATAAGTCAATATTTTTATATGTTAACAAAAAGATTATCAGCCGCAAGAAAATTAACATCAGATGACAGCATATTCTCGCATATTCTCATCAAATACATGCAAGGGAGCAGGACACTTAAGTTACCCTGAATTTGATGCAGATTATTCAAATCAATTGTGCTTCCAATATTACTACTGCCCACAAGATAGTTGTTCTTTATCGTTACTTACCTTACCAAGCACAAGTGGTATCATTAGCAAAAACAGGTATTCATCAGGCTTGAGCACAGGAATTTCGTATTTTCCATTCCCGGAAATTTGTCCTAATATCGTTATGGCTACTTAAAATCCTTGCTTTGTTTTTAGGAAAATGAACCTTTTGAATAGATAATAAGCACAGCAAGAACATGTATTAACACATCATTAACCATCAACAAATGACATCGACCATAATATCAGAAAACTCATTGTTGGACCTAGCTTTACTGCCTGTGTCTCTTTATGACAAAGGAATAACAAACATGCCATTGAATTGCTAGCAAAAAAAAAAAGATGCAAAAAGCCCTGGGGATATAGTTTTTAAAGAAGCTGGGTCACTTATAAAATATGGGACCCACAAGAAAGTGTCATACATTTCCTCACTGATAAATCATGAATTTCCCATGGTATCTTCATATTATTCGTATTATTCTTCATATTAGTCATATTCATATTCTTATTTGTATTATTGTTCTTATTATTATTTATTTATTTATTTATTTATTTACTGCATTTATTGACCGCCGCTCTCAGCCCTAGGGCGACTCGCGGCGGTGCACAACATATAAAAACAGTTTACAAAAAGGGCAAAACAGGAAATCAATACAACAATAATACACTATAATCTAGTTACACTAAATAATCCGCTCCGTCACATCATAGAATCATAACCAATATCGTAATCCGTATTCCGTTCCAGTTGTCAATTACCAGTTGCCGTAGCGCTCAGTTGAATGCCTTCTCAAATAGCCAGGTCTTCAGGCTCTTACGGAAGGACAGAAGGGAGGGCGCCTGTCTGATGTCAGCAGGGAGGTCGTTCCACAGCCGGGGGGCCACCACCGAGAAGGCCCTTTCTCTCGTCCCCGCCAGACGTGCCTGTGAAGCAGGCGGGATCGAGAGAAGGGCCTCCCCAGACGATCTCAAGGTCCTCGTGGGCTCATAGGCCAAGATGCGGTCCGAAAGGTATTTTGGGCCGGAACCGTTTAGGGCTTTGTAGGATAACACCAGCAATTATTTAAACAATTTAGTAGTGATTTCTTTCTCAGTACTTTAACTATCCTTTTGTTGTTTTCTTTTCCGTTTTCATTGATGCCATGTTCTTTGGAATCTTGTCTAGACCATGTTAATGGCCTTTTAGGCTTTCTCCATGTGAATAGGAGTTTACTTTTTAAATAATAAGAAATATATATCATGGGGGAGGGAGATCAGGATTTTAGAGAGGCTTAGATGGGGCATGGTCAAAAATGGTTCGTAACCACTGGTCTAGGGGCTCATATATACTGATCATGAAATGCAATTGAGGTTAGCTACACTTTGAGAATGCAGAAGAAAATGTTTTATTTTTCCCCAATTTTATTTATTATTTGTTTATTTATTTACTGCATTTGTAGACCGCCGTTCTCAGCCCTAGGGCGACTCACAGCGGTGTACAACATATAAAAAAAAACAGTTTACAATAAAAGCAATATCATAAACAACAATAACAACATCACTATCAATAATACAATTACACTAAGTCATTCGCGACGTCTCATCATAGAATCACAATCCAATCTCGTTATCCATATTCCGTTCCAATCATCATTGCCAATTTGTTGTAGCACTTAGTCAAACGCCTTCTCAAACAACCACGTCTTTAGTCTCTTGCGGAATGTCATAAGGGAGGGCGCCTGTCTGATGTCTACAGGGAGGGTGTTCCACAGCCGGGGGGCCACCACCGAGAAGGCCCTATCCCTCGTCCCCGCCAGGCGTGCCTGTGAGGCAGGCGGGATCGAGAGAAGGGCCTCCCCAGACGATCTCAAGGTCCTCGTGGGCTCATAGGCCGAGATGCGGTCAGACAGGTATTTTGGGCCGGAACCGTTTAGGGCTTTGTAGGCCAACACCAGCACCTTGAATTGGGCCCGGTAGCAGATCGGCAGCCAGTGGAGCTGGGACAAGGGCGTTGTGTGCTCCCTGCGTTCTGCTCCTGTTAGTAACATGGCTGCCGCACGCTGGACTAGCTGGAGCTTCCGGGCCATCTTCAAGGGCAGCCCCACGTAGAGAGCGTTGCAGTAGTCAAGGCGGGATGTGACCAGAGCGTGTACTACCGTGGCCAAGTCAGACTTCCCAAGGTACGGGCGCAGCTGGCGCACGAGCCTGAGCTGTGCAAATGCTCCCCTGGTCACCGCTGAAACTTGGGGATCCAGGCTCAACGATGAATCCAGGATCACACCCAAGCTGCGAACCTGCGCCTTCAAGGGGAGTGCGACCCCATCCAGCACAGGCTGTAACCCTATACCCTGTTCGGCCTTGCGACTGACCAGGAGTACCTCTGTCTTGTCTGGATTTAATTTCAATTTGTTCGCCTTCATCCAGACCATTACAGCGGCCAGGCACCGGTTCAGGACCTCGACAGCCTCCTTAGTAGCAGGTGGAAAGGAGTGACAGAGTTGGACATCATCTGCGTACAGATGACACCGCACCCCGAAACTCCGGATGATCTCACCCAGCGGCTTCATGTAGATGTTAAACAGCATGGGGGACAGTATAGAGCCCTGAGGAACCCCACAAGTCAAAGGCTGTGGCGTTGAACAGGTGTCCCCCAATAACACCTTCTGGGTGCGGCCCTCCAGAAATGACCGGAGCCACTGCAGAACAGTGCCCCCGAGGCCCATTTCCGCAAGACGCCCCAGAAGGATACCGTGGTCGACGGTATCGAAGGCCGCTGAGAGGTCCAGGAGCACCAACAGGGACACACTCCCCCTGTCTAGCTTCCGGCGCAGATCATCCACTAAGGCGACCAAGACCGTCTCAGTTCCATGTCCCGGTCTGAAACCAGACTGTGCCGAATCCAGATAATCCGTGTCTCTCAAGAATACCTGGAGTTGTGAGGCCACCACGCTTTCCATGACTTTGCCCAAAAAGGGGAGATTGGAAACAGGCCGAAAGTTGTCAAATTTAGTGGGGTCCAGTGATGGTTTTTTCAACAGCGGTTTTATAATAGCTTGTTTTAAGCTCGCTGGAAATTCGCCTTCCCGAAGGGAGGCGTTAACCACCACCGTTACCCACTCAGCCAATCCCCCTCTGGCCTCCTTCAGAAGCCAGGATGGGCAGGGGTCTAGGATGGACGTAGTGGGCCTCATTCCTCCAAGTATCTTGTCCACATCCTCGGGCTTCACAAATTGAAAAGAATCCATCAAAATAGGACAAGCAGGTGCTCGTGTCACATCCTCCATTTTTTATTCCATTTTTTTCTAGCTCTTGGTGAAATACATTTGATGTCACACCCACAATCACAAGAACATTTTTATATTCCACACTGGAATTCTCACTGAGGTTGAAATATATTATTGTTGTTATTATTATTATTTATCATCATCACCATAGGCTATCACTTGTGGCCGACTACAATTGTCTTCTTAGTGTAGGGTCTTGGCGATGGGTCCGTAGATGACTGTAGAGACCTATTCTTGATCCTCATGTTCTTTCACTGTGCGGACATATATTTGAAGATGGAAAGTGGTCCCGACAAAGATTGGCTTGACACTTTCCTCTTGACATGTTTCTCCCTTTCGCTCTCCAGTTATGCCTCTTTGAGTTCAACAGCACTGTTGGTAACAGCTGACCTCCAGTTAGAACGCTTGAGAGCCAGGGCTTCCCAGTCCTCAGTGTCTATGCCACAACTGTTAAGGTTAGCTTTGAGCCCATCTTTAAATCTCTTTTTCCTGTCCACCAATATCTGTTTTCCATTTGCTATTATTATTAATATTATAGAAATAAAAATATCCCACTATGAACAAAACATAGCTTTTTATCCTAGGACATTTTAGGGAAATACTGTGATGTATGCTGTGTGAAAGCACAGCAATTGTAGTCTAGTGTGGATTGACAGTATCTCAGCATTATAAAAGTTTTCTATTAATGGAAAGGAAGATATTGTAGTGGACCCTTGGCCTGATGTGCTGCTTTTGGACCTCATCTGATACCTACCTGCTCACCTAGCACTACCCTTTGTCCCCATCCTTGGTCTGTTGGGGGGCCCATCTGGTACCTCTATTTGCTGCCACTGCCACCACTCAGTGCATTCCCACAGTTGTGTTCATTTACCCAGAGCCAGCAGATGCACTTTAGAAGGGGACAGAGCTGCTTGATTCTGATTTGTGGTTGGCAGCAACTATCTTAGATCCTGCAAATATCATGGGAAACAATGTTGAAGAAAAAGGGGGCAATGCACATGCTGCTGGACTATTTTGCTCTAGCATGGAGGAGGTTACGTTACATTCCCACATAGAGGGGCTTGGTGAATTAATGAACTGACACAATTATTTTCAAAAAATGTAATAGGAAGGAACATCTCCAGCATCTGCTGTCATGTTGCATTTGTGTTACCAGTAAAAAGGAGAGCACTATTTTGTACTGAAGATAATGTCGACTCTTCCACCACCTAGTTCAATTCCTATCCAGGAGACTGCATACGTACGGTTGCCAAAGGATATTTTTAAAAATGTACTTAATGAGACATTAGCCTTTTAGCAACTATTCCTCCTGTGGTCTCAGACTTTCTGTTCCTACAGAATCCTTTCCGCACCGATTTTAGTGTTAAGAAAATACTTCCTATTAAAACGCCAGGTTGCTTCTTTTTTAAGGTACATTTTCAATGTTGTTTTTTTCCTATAATATATCCCAAAATGTGTTTTTCTGCAATATATTTATTACAGAAATCAGAATCTGACCAATCAGAAAGGTCTGTCCGCCATTACATTAGGCATCCTAGAAACGTAGTTTATCAAGTTTAGTGAATCACGTGATTGATCAATTAAGATTGGTGATAGTAATTATGACTCAGTCCTTAATTCTATTGTAAGTTCTTGGTGTAAATTATCTTTCAAATAGTAACATGTTTTTCATACATATTAATTTACAGTAGGGTTTTTTAAAAAAAATAGAACTTGATCTAACTTGATCCAAAAGTGCATAGAGTTCAGTATTAACGTGAGTTATGTAAACAATAAATGGTTTCCAAGTATTGTGATCTTTTGATTCCTGGCACTCCAGCAATTATGGTTTCATGGGCCCTTCAACCTCATTCACAGTCTGACATATTAGCCACAATCCAGAAAAAGTAATGAAATACACTCAAGACTTTGGCCATGCTCAATAAACCCGTCCCTAGTTTCTTTTTATATCCATTTGAAAACTGCTTTGAAATGCCTCCACACTCAAGCCATATATCTCACATGCCTCTGGGCGTGGAATAAGGTTGGAAAATCTGTTGTGAAGAGTCAAAAGATAAGCTAAAACAGAATATGTTAAGCTCTTGACAAATCACATCACATGTCCTCTGGCCAATGTTTGGCTTGATCAGTCCCTGGTAGATGTTAGGGTGGATCTACGCTGTCATATAATGCAGTTTGGAACGGCAATTCCAAACTGCATTATATGGTAGTGTAGATCCACCCTAACATTTACCAGGGACTGATCAAACCAAACACTGACCAGAGAGTATGTGATGTCAGACTGTTTGGAACTGGCATGAGAGGTTGCAATGTTAGTGTGCTTATATGTAGTAGCAGCTAGTTTGGATGCCTTTCTAAGAGTTTAAGCATGGTGTGTATCCAGTCATTTCCTATTGGTTGTGGTTAGCCATACTCTCTCTCTTCCTGCATTGAGGCTTATGTACATTATCTTGTAGGCACCATGATCCTGATACATGATTTTTTTAATGATTTGTTTTTAATGCAGTTATTTGAGCTTTAATCCAGTTCAGGAAAGTATTGTTTTTTCCCATGCAGTTTTACATAAAATCTGGATTTGTTGTTTATCTTCTGCTTGCAAATACTAATTACAATACAACTCCTGTAACCACAGGACCGGTATCTGCAGTTTCATTTATTCATGTCTGACAAAATGTGTCCTCTCTAGGCATTTTCTAGGTCCTCTGTGTAAATCTATGATATTTTTGGGCAAGAAGTAAGGTTTGCTATTATCTGTGGTTTTGTATATTCATGAAAAGTCAGGGAACATATCCTCTGTGGTCATACTGGACTCTGTTGGTTAGAAACACTACTGTCTCTCACATTCTCCCACTGTAGACATACCCAAAGCTTGAACTGAAGTAACTGTATTTTCTGATCTCCAGTGAAGGAACATAATCTCAAGGCAAGGGACCAGAATCAAAGGGACAGAGTATTTACTTGTGTGCTTGATTTCAGTTAGATGTTATGTTCTGTTGCTTTTCCCTATCCACCACATCTATTAGACCAGTGGTTCCCAACCTTTGGTCCTCCAGATGTTTTGGACTTCAATTCCCAGAAATCCCAGCTAGTTTACTAGCTATTAGGAATTGTGGGGCTGAAGACCAACACTCCTGGAGTAACAAAGGTTGGAAACCACTGCTTAGACTAAACCTGGTTGTATCACAAAAAGCCAGCCTTCTCTCCTAGCCTAACTTATCAAACACTGGATTCCCATGTGACACCAATGAGCTGTGTCTCCTTAATCTCGCAGGCTCCTTTGTTGTTATGTCTTGGAGAACCTGGCAACCCAAGTTAACAATTTGCACTAGGACACGGCATAGCCTATACAGAATTAAAGGGGGTTGCAGCTTTTCAAAACGTTTTGCATTATTGTGATGTGCCAACCTAATACTTCCTGCAAATGTCGGATTGTGTAGTGTTTACAGCACCAAATCAAAGCTGGCCGTACCAGAAATATGGATGGGCAAAATTGACATCCCTTCACTGCAGTCTACTCTTCATCAAGCTAGACTTCGAGAATCCTTGCACTTTCTTTGACCCTAGTTAAATGAAAAGCAATTAAATCATTTGGTAATTGTAATCTAAAGGATTCATTATAACCGTCAGCTGAGACTTTGAAGGAGAACTCTGGGAAATATGAAGATTGAAATAAATTAGTAGGTTGAATATTTTACCACTTAGAAATGGTATATGTTAGATGATTGTACTATTAATGCAATTGGCTATTTCTATATATCTCCCTTTTTTATAGTAGATACTCTGGAACCTTTTATTTAATTTTTTTTAATTAGAGTCAAACAAGCAAAGTATACATAACAACATTTCCTCCTGAGAGAGTTTAGAAGATAGCATAGGCAACAATACAGTACATATATATTTACAATTTTAAAAAAAGAAAAGATTTTATAAGGGCCCCTACTTGTATCCACTGTCCCCCTCCCATTCACCTCACTCACTCCTGGAACAGTCATGCATCCTGTTTGTTGGATTGTAAAGACAGTCTGGTCCAATTCATTATATTTTCTGTTGCCCTTTACCTTGGCTATCAGTTCTTCCCATTTTCCTTCCCAATTCCCCCTGGGGTAGCCATTGGTTTTTCTATCCATTACGTACTCTTGAGGCATATAGTCTGCTGAATATTCATACCATTTTTGTGTGTCCCATTTTTTAAGTTATTTCCATCCCAGTGTGGCCGTAGCTTGGGCTGCAGCTAACATATAGTTAGTTGTCCTAGCCCAATATTTATTGCCACTTTTCCCTTCCAGTTTCAAGGTAAAAAACTGTTTCTTATTCAACCCATTTTTTTGCTCTAATAATTCCTCAATTTCCCCTTTTGTTTTTCTATAGATTTCTTGTACCTTGTACCTTCCCCACATTCATATCAACAGATTTTAGATGTTATGATTGTAATATGGGTTATTTGCTGGGGGGTCCTATGCCATTTCGTCAGTATTTTCTCTTGTATTTATTTATTTATTTGTATTTATTTGATACTAGAGACAAAGTTGAAGTACTTTGGCCACATCATGAGGAGACAGGAAAGCCTAGAGAAGACAATTATGCTGGGGAAAGTGGAAGGCAAAAGGAAGAGGGGCCGACCAAGGGCAAGATGGATGGATGGCATCCTTGAAGTGACTGGACTGACCTTGAGGGAGCTGGGGGTGGTAACGACCGACAGGGAGCTCTGGCGTGGGCTGGTCCATGAGGTCACGAAGAGTCGGAGACGACTGAACGAATGAACAACAACAACAACAACATTTATTTGATCTTTAAATATATAAGTTTTTTGATTGAATTTATCCACAGTGCTAAGTCCTTTTGATTACAGTTTATTTCCTCTTTCCATACATCTAGCAGGGTGGGATTCAAATTGTATTATGTATCAACCAATTGTTTGATCCACATTTGGAACCTAAAGGATAAAATAATTATTTTAAATGTGTAAAAGACAACTGATGAGGGACCCATCAAGAGAACAAATTGAAAGGCTGATATTTTACCCTGCTCCCCTCCTCATTTCAAAGTTTTTATTATATGTGTTTCTATTTGGTTGAATGTCTGTCTTCTCATTTCTAGTAATGGAATAGTTTCACTATAGAGGAAAGCTCTACCACTGATATAAAATTAAGCAGAAATAACCCCCTCTCCCCCCCCCTCTCTCTATATATATATATAAAATGATTTGAAACTATCAGTTAAAGTAAACAATTAAAAGTACAGCTTGATCCAAACATCTTAGTACATAGGGAAAATAGGAAATTGTAGCCAAATGTACTTTTATGTACAAATATTAATTACAGAATTTTCCAAAATATAAAGATAGTATATAGAGCTAGATAGACAGGCAGACAGATAGACAGAGAGACAAAAATATAGTATGAGTGATTTCTCCCCTATGTCTGGATAGTTTTGGGACACCCTTGTATTAAAATAGACCCATGCGACTGAAAAATATCCACAAGTGATTAAAAGGGTATGGCCAAATGTCATTACTTTTTAAGTTTAGAATCATAGAGTTGGAAGAGTCCACAGATAGCCATCTACTCTCTGCTTAGAAACCACCAGAGAAGGAGACTCCACTGTCCTGTAAGGTAGCATAGTCCACTGCCAAAGAGCTCTTACTGTCAAGAAGTTCTTCCTAATATTTAGGTGGAATCAATGTTCCTGCCATTTGAGTCTATTGCTCTGTGTCCTGGTCTACAGAGCGGCAGAAAACAAACCTGCCCCCTCTTCAATGTGACATTCTTTCAAGTATGTAAACATGTCTCTCCTGTCCCCTCTCGGACTCCAAGTAAAGCATACCCACTCTCTAAAGCTGAAGCTACACTGCCTTGTAATCAGTTTCTGAATCCAGATTATCTGCTTTGAATTGGATTATATGAGTCCACACTTCCATATAATCCAGTGCAAAGCAGATAATCTGAATTTGGAAACTGGATTATATGGTAGTGTAGATGGGGCATAAGCCTCTCCTCACAGGGTTTGACTTCCAGGCCTTTGATCATTTTTGTCGCCCTTCTCTAGACATACTCCAGCTTGTCAATATCCTTCTTGAATTGTGGTGCCTAGAACTGGACACAGTATTCCAGGTAAAATCTGATTAAAGCAGAATACAATGGGACTGTGACTTCCCTTGATCCAGGCACTATGCTCCCATTGATGCAGCTTAGAACCATATTGTCTTTTTAGATGATTCATGTTCAGCTTGTGGTCTACTAAGACTCCTTTATTTACTTTATTCTTATCCTCCCTTTCTCCCAAAACAGGACTCAAAGCAATTAATTATTTATGAGCAAGAATATACAAAACAACTATTTTAACCCATGGGAACATAGATTTATTGGTAAGACTGAAAAGCCATTTTTTAAAAAATGAAAACAATAAATACAATACAGTGGGTCCTTGATATATACTGGGGCCGTTGTTATTATACTGTGAATGCCAAAATCTCAAGTTTCATTATATTCAATGGCATAGCAAAATGATGCTCCTTATATAAAATAGGAGCTGAGGAGCTGAGGAGCCTTCTAATCAAGGTGAAAGAAGAAAGCGCAAAAGCCGGGTTGCAGCTAAACGTCAAAAAAACCAAGATTATGGCAACAAGAATGATTGACAGCTGGAAAATAGAGGGAGAAAATGTGGAGGCCGTGACAGACGTTGTATTTCTAGGTGCAAAGATTACAGCAGATGCAGACTGTGGCCAGGAAATCAGAAGACCCTTACTTCTTGGGAGGAGAGCAATGTCCAGTCTGAATAAAATAGTAAAGAGTAGAGACATCAGACTGGCAACAAAGATCCGCCTAGTCAAAGCCATGGTATTCCCTGTAGTAACCTACGGATGTGAGAGCTGGACCTTAGGGAAGGCTGAGCGAAGGAAGATCGATGCTTTTGAGCTGTGGTGTTGGAAGAAAGTGCTGAGAGTGCCTTGGACTGCGAGAAGATCCAACCAGTCCATCCTCCAGGAAATAAAGCCCGACTGCTCACTGGAGGGAAAGATACTAGAGACAAAGTTGAAGTACTTTGGCCACATCATGAGAAGAAAGGAAAGCTTAGAGAAGACAATTATGCTGGGGAAAATGGAAGGAAAAAGGAAGAGGGGCCGACCAAGGGCAAGATGGATGGATGGCATCCTTGAAGTGACTGGATTGACCTTGAAGGAGCTGGGGTGGACGGCCGACAGGGAGCTCTGGCGTGGGCTGGTCCATGAGGTCAAGAAGAGTCGGAGACGACTGAACGAATGAACAACAACAACATATAAAATAACAAAACCATGGTTTGCTCTTGGATTTTTTTTAAAAAAAATTAAGCAGTGAGTAATTCCAATCTGTGAACACAGAATCTGTGTTTACATGTGAATAGCTGTACTCTGGGGATATGTACATGTCAACAAATTACATAATGCATTATTATAAAATGAAAATGTATTTATGAGGCCATGTCCAGAAAAACATTTGTGAAGGAAAGAAAGGCTCCAAAGAAACATATATTGGGTGAGTGATTTGAAAACTTATGGGAAAGATTACAGCCCCCATAATCCCCCAGGAAGAATGCTCAGCCATAACTGTAGTTCAAAAACCCCAACACTATTTGAAAAACCTTGGTAAGAAAACCTCATAACAGGTTGGCCTTCGCATCACCATGAATCAGAAATGACTTCTAGGCACACAACAACAACACAAAACAGAAATGTCCTGGTTGCTGCTTAGATAGCGATGCCACGGGATCTTAGACAGCGACAGCATTGACATTTCTGTGTATTTGTGATTATTGAATTTTCAGAAATATTGGAACCTCATTTGAAGTCATCTTTGTGAGCACAGTAAGTTATTCCATTCATCAGATTCATTTCAATCCTTAAATCTTAGTAGCCCAGAAAGTGTTACTAAAAGCAAATTAAAGTCTAAAACCCAGAAGGGATTGAGGCCAGCAAAGCCCAGCCCCCCTGTTGTGAAGGGAATGATGCCAAAACCAGAGATCACTTTTCAAATCCTAGTTGGTAATCCAAGGACTTGTCCCATTCAAAGTGCGCCTGGACAAAACAGCAGCAAGGGGACTGTCTAGTTTGAAACAGAGCCATACATAGTCAGCCTATTTTTAAGGTTGTTTTCACCTCATCCATAGTCACAGCTAATCTTTGGGTTTACAAAATCTTTAATACAGCTTGAGAAACTGTTTAACACAAAATCAGACTATTGATCATGGAATCATAGAGTTGAAAGAGACCTCGTGGGCCATCCAATCCAATCCCCTGCCAAGAAGCAGGAAAATCTCATTGAAAGCACTCCGAACAGATGGCCATCCAGCCTCTGTTTAAAAGCCTCCAAGGAAGGAGCCTCCACCACACTGTGGGTCAGAGAGTTCCACTGCTGAACAGCTCTCACAACTAGGTTCTTCCTAATGTTCACGTGGAATCTCCTTTCCTGTAATTTGAAGCCATTGTTCCGCGTCCTAGTCTCCAGGGCAGCAGAAAACTTCCCCTATGACTTCCCCTCACATATTCATATATGGCAATCATGTTTCCTCTCAGCTCTCTCTTCTGCAGGCTAAACATGACCAGCTCTTTAAGCCGCTCCTTATAGGGCTTGTTCTCCAGACCCTTGATCATTTTAGTCACCCTCCTCTGGACACATTCCAGCTTGTCAACATCTCCCTTCAATTACAGTTCCCAGAACTGAACACAGTATTCTAACCAAGGCAGAATAGAGGGATAGCATGACTTCCCTGGATCTAGATACTATATTCCTGTTTATGCAGAACAAAATCCCATTAGGCTTTTTTAGCTGCTGCGTGACATTTTTTACTCATGTTAACATATTGTCTACAAGGACTCCAAGATCTTTTTCACGTGTACTGCTGTCGAGCCAGGCATCCCCCATTTTGTATTTTTGCATTTCATTTTTCTGCCTAAGTGGAATATCTTGCATTTGTCTCTGTTGAACTTAATTTTGATAGTTTGGACCTATCTCTTTAATCTGTTAAGATCATTTTGAATTCTGCTCCTCTGGAGTATTGGCTATCCCTTCCAATTTGGTAGTGTAGAAGCAGCCTGGGATAGTGGTCACAGAATAGCCCAATCCTCAAACCAATTCCTGAGCATTTGTGTAGGTGCTGCACAGTGAAACCAGTTTATTTTCATCCACATCCAAAGTGGATTATAGTGTCTGTGTAGAACCCCAAACTACATGCCTACAGATGGATGATAACCCTTCCTACATTTTCTCCACATATTTAATGAGGAAGGATATAGATACACTTATCTCCACATTTTCTATATATGAAAAAATGTGGTTCTAGGTGTATCCATTTCATTCCCCATTGTTTTTGTTAGTCAGCATATGAAATGGTATTCAGTCATGTAGACTTTTTGAAAGACTTACCACCATGATAAGAACTAGGTTAGAATCTTGGGAATCCTAGGATGTAGTAGACACTTGCTGTTAAATATGGTGAATAAAGGAAAAGGCTTAAACTTGCTATATATTGATAATAGTCATATACCGCATGAGGGACTACAGATTACACAAATATGCACACGCATGATATACAAGTTTATATAAACATTGCTTGTTTTCAAAAAACAGTTTTTAATCATAATTTTCCATGACCAACCAATTTGACAATATCAAGTTTATCTCAGTGCTTAAACTATAAACATAGCGCGTTTCCATTATATTCTAAGAATGCCTAACAGATTGTATTACAATCTGTTGGCATTTTTGACAGCAAGCATAAAGTTGTAATTGTCATTTCTGCTAAAAAGGTGGGAAGAAAACTTGCACAGGTGCCACTTTCCAGAAAGCACGACAGTATTTCTACAGTTTCAGTTGAAGAGAGATATTGATGTAAGGAATTTATATGAAAATAGTCTGAAAGAAACAAATTCCATATTTAGAGGAATAGATAATAATTCATACCATGTTTCATGAAGAATCATTTTACACATGCTTAAAAGGTGGGCCAGAAGCACTCGAGTTTTCTCTTGTTTCTTTTGTCACCAGTTACACATACACTTGAGGAAAGAATCAGAAACTGTGAGGCTAGGACTGAGTTTTTTGAGAACAGAAGTCATTAGATATTATAAGAAAACAGTGGCTTATTTCAGAAAAAGCAGACCCTAATTTCTTCTTGTCCTCCCTTCTCATAAAGACTGAGATTTTAAAATCCAAGCTGTGACTACAAAAACTGGGTAGACTTTAGTGAGCTGGATTCAGATTCCAGAAGGTAGTAAACATTAGGACTAATTAATTAGGGATTTCCTGAGTAATGGTTCTCAGTCTATCTAAAAACAATTGTTTTTCCATGTTTACATCATAATAATAAATGGTGCTCATTGGCTACCATTCTTGTTTTCTGTTCTGGAAACTGGCCAAGGATTTAAGCCAATGATTGGAGGAACAGTACTGGTTCATGAACCACTAGACTGAGTAGCACTACATCAGAGAATGCTGGGCAGAAAAGAAAGGGAATACAATTCGGAAAAAAGTGCAGCTTTTTTCCGAATGAAGCAGAGAGTGTTTGAGGACAGGGACATCCGTAAGGATACCAAGGTGCTTGTTTATAAAGCTATTGACCTCCCAACCCTGCTATACGCTGCGAGGCGTGGACTGTCTACAGACGTCGCATGCAACTCCTGGAATTATTCCATCAGTGCTGCCTCCGGAAAATCTGCAAATCTCTTGGAAAAACAAGCGGACAAATGTCAGCATGCTGGAAGAAGCAAAGACCACCAGCATTGAAGTGATGGTCCTCTGCCATCAACTCCACTGGACCAGCCATGTTGTCTGGATGCCCAACCACCGTCTCCCAAAGCAGTTGTTCTACTATGAACTCAAGAACGGAAAACGGAATGTTGGAGGACAGAAAAAGAAATTTAAATATGGGCTCAAAGCCAACCTTAAAATCACTGGCATAGACACCAAGAACTGGGAAGCCCTGGCCCTTGAGTGCTCCAGCTGGAGGTCAGCTGTGACCAGCAGTGCTGTACAATTTGAAGAGGCACGAATGGAGGGTGAAAGAGAGAAACATGCCAAGAGGAAGTCACGTCAAGTTAATCCCAACCAAGACCACCTTCCACCTGGAAACCAATGCCCTCACTGTGGGAGAAGATGCAGATCAAGAATAGGGCTCCACAGTCACCTACAGAACTACCAGTACACTGACCTTGGAAGACTATCCTACTCGGACAACGAGGGATCGCATAAGTAAGTACAAAAGTGGTGGGAGAACAATAAGAGACTTTCTATAATATACAAAACCACCATACAGAGAGGGGAACTGTACAGAAGTTGATTATAAATTGTATGATTTTAACTGTATTTGTGTTTAGATTGGCTGCACTAATGCTGGAGCGGCCTAACTGAGAGGAGTGCATTTCCATGGAGACGATGTAGGCTAGAGAGAGAAGTGGGAGGAGCTTAGAGGGGAGAGTTTGAAAAACGACAGTTAATGTTCAGTTAGGTTTTAGGTTTAGAGGAGTGAACAGTTATGAGTTAGGTTTTAGGTTTAGAGGAGTGAACAGTCATGAGTTAGGGTTTAGGTTTAGAGGAGTGAGCAGTCAGGAGTTAAGATTTGAGGGTGAGGAATTGGTAGAGGAAAGATTAGGAGGTTATAGCTGTAAGACAGTGAATTTTGAAGCAAAGTTTCGAGGCTTTGGAAAGCCAGATTAAGTTGCTGGAAGTTTCTTAGGCTAGAGAGGCTGATAAGGGAAACATAACCAGTATTCCGTTAGTCTAAAGAAAGGCTAAAGAATAAGCTTATTAAGTATCTGATCAAGGGAGGATCAGATAAGGGAGACATCCCTGTATTGAAACTTTGTTTTGTAATAAGTGCTTCACCTCAGGAAGATACTGTATAACCTGAAAGAGTGTAACATTCAACTAACCAAGCATTATTCTGAGTTCTATAAGAAAAGTTACAACTTGCAACCACATGCTTTGTGCTCAATAAACTTGTTAACTTTTGTTTGAAGACTGCCTCATCTCCATCAATTCTGCGTCCAGCGTGCCATTTCTCACAATATTATAACTTACCTCACGTGGTGGCAGAAATGCAGGGGAAAGTGACCAAATAGATCTATATTCTTATCTCCAGTCACGCTACAATACATACAGTATAATTACTACTAAGTTATTACTATCTTAATAAAGGAAGAGGTGCGATTGAACAGCCTCCCTTCTAACTTGATGGTAAATTTGGTTCCTTTCAAATTGGTAGCAACAATAATCATCCCTAGGCTCCTCTGCTCCAGCGCAGGAACAAATAACAAAGAAGTTTTGACATCACAATAAGACATGGTTTGTTTTAATTATACAGGCAGTCCCCAAGTTACAAACAAGATAGCCCAGAGGAGCACGCAACTCCTCATAGAAGAAGCCAAAGAGGTAGCAAGAGGAAGTGGGTGACAGTGGGGAAACATCGTGGAAGGGATCCCCGAAAGAAAGGAAATGCAGCATGACACTGCCCCACAGTTTCCCCCACTGTCCCCTGGCTTCTCGGCCTCAATATGATAAGGTCCTATTGCTCATGAAAACATCTGGTTATGATTTTCCAATCTAATAATAGGACTTTTACTCCTCTGCAAAATTATCTCTCAATCAATTTGAGGATGAAATCCGAACTTGTTCTCATTAGTTTTTCTTTCATTGCAGTATTCAACACTTTTTATATGGATTAAAGAAAGAGTAAATTTGCTGGTTAAAAAGGATTGTGTGACAGAACTCATTATCATTCTTTGTAATCCAATGTACAGATTTTTCAACTGAATTTGTAAACCAGAGGATGTTTTTCATAGGAAAGGTGGTAAAGAAATCTTAGCACTTTCAAGAAATTACCAGTCGATTTTGGATGTGTGTTCAGAAAGGACCAGACAAGGACCTATAGCAATACAGTACTCGTTCCTGCAAATTACTTTTACATTGGGGTTGTTATTTTTCATTTCTACTAAATAATAAACATGCCTAATTACCATTGGTCTGTTTTTGCCATTCCTCCCTGTTGCATTCCTTAACTCTTAAAATGTTTTAAAAAACAAAGGAATAACTTACACAGTAAATGCCTTACAGTATAACTAATTATTCCAAAATGAAAGGAGTCTTTTACATGAAAATGTGTAGGCCAGAATCCTTTCCAAAGCCTTCAGAAATGAAGGAGAAAGAATGTTTGCATACATTTGGTATATGCCATGAATTCTGTGTTACTTTGCAGTAAATCTGAGTTCTCTTCAACCTGAAGGTTGCTATATTTCTTGAATACTTAGTAGAGTCCACTTATGCTTGACAAAATTCACTGAATTAAGATAGGATATACAATTGAAAGTTATTGTAAGATTACAACTCCCATGATTCGATAGCATTGAACCCAGGCAGTTGAAGTGGTGTGAAGCTACAATACTTCCTACAGTGTAGATGCACCCTTCATCATCCTATACATTCCTTATCTGGAATTCTAAAATCCAAAATATTCCAAAATCCAAAAATGTCCATATGGGTAGATGAGATTGTGACACCTTTGTTTTCTGATGGTTCCATGCACACAAGCTTTATTTTATGCCCAACATTACTTAAAATGTTGTGTTTAAAATTCCTTTCAGGATGTACAAGACACACATGAAACAAAAACGGATTTTATATTTAGATTTGGACTCCATCTCCAAGATACCTCAATATGTATGTATGTATGTATATGTATATGTATATGTGTGTGTGTGTGTATACATGCAAGTATTCCAAAATCCAAAAAACAAATCTGAAATATGGATCACTTCTGTTCCCAAGAAATTTGGATAAGAGGTACTCAACTTGTGCTTACTTCATATGTTTAACATTAGCAATGATTTCTATGTTGTTCTGTTTCTGAGGTCCCACTGGGTGATCTCATATGTAAAAATCCTTTCCAAAACTGACTCTCCTTAATTGCTGGACTCATCGGACTATTCGCTCATGCACCCAGGCACACACACGCACACACAGAGATTTATGTGATAAGAAAACTGCTTTCAGTCCAAGTTGCCATAGCTTCTGTTTCCTTAGTAACTCTTTTGAGAGCATTCATGTTTATGTTTGCAAGAAAATATGCATGCAGTTCTTCAATACAAATGAAGACTCTCAGTCTCAAATACCAAAAAAAGCCTTTGATGGTCACATGCATTAGATACCATGAAACAATAGAAACTTAATTTATCGCACAACGGTGGCAAACCAGCATTGAAACAGGACTGTCATCTTTGGTGACAGTTTCTATTGTATAATACTGTGCACAACCCATTGCTGATCTGCTACCTCCCCATGATGAACCGTTAATAGCTGCAGATCATGTTATATTCCCATCACTTACCTGGTGATTCTACCCCTATCCCACTCTTCCTCTCACAGTAATTCATTGATATAAAGGGTTTTTTAAAATAACCATTGCTGGAATTACAAAGTTTTTAAACTACAAATTAGCAGAACTAATTTGTAAGGCAGAATTGCAAAGTTAACCAGAAGTATGGCAGCAAAACAACAGATCAGTGAATTGTCACAACTGCAGAACTGCGGAGAAGTATGATGGTGAGGTATGTTACTACTGTCAATGATTGCACCACTGCCTTGGGATAGCAGCTGCTTGCAATGAAGTCCTAAGTATTTGCAGAAGACTGAGGTTCAAAAATTTAGACTTCATTACCATAAACACTTACTTCAAAATAATTTATTTATTTATGTAAGTGGAGGTAACGGCGCCAGCCGCATGACCTTGGAAATGTCTACGGACAATGCCTGCTCTTCAGCTTAGAAATGGAGATGAGCACCACACCCCAGAGTCTGACATGACTAATGTCAAGGGGAACCCTTTACCTTTACCTATAGTAAAGGTAAAGGTAAACATCAGAGTTCTAAAGTGCAGGTCTACTGAACTCTATCGCCCAGTTTACTCCTGCAGAATTCTGTGAATTGTAGTGTAGGGAAGCTGAGGACCTCTCTGGCTGAAAATGTAAAAGGCTCTGCCCTAAACTACATTTCCTAGAATTCAGCAGGAATAAACTAAGTGATAAGGAAACGAGAACCTGTGCTTTAGAACTCTAATGTGATATTGTAACTGAACTACCCTGTGATCTCTTTGAAGTGAAATGATGGTGACAATGACTAATGAAGTCTTAATTCAATCTATTAATAAAGTTAATAATATTTCAAATTTATTTAAATTCTCATAGCAATACATTAGTCATGGTAACCCTAAACATTTCAGATGATCTTAATTTTGGATTTCTTGGTTAGAGGGGGAAAAATAACTTCCAAAACAGAAAATCATGGAGGAGACACCTCTTTGGATGGAAATTTATATCATCATGTTACATTGAGTCGCCTCTGGCTGAGAAAGGTGGTATACAAATGCGGTAAATAAATAAATAAATAAATATTTACTAGGTATATAGCCTACAGCAATAATGTTTAAATATACAGCTCCAAAAATGTCCAGTACAAATACAGCAAGCACACACTTTAAAAATTTACTGTAGGTGATTGCAATCCATAGTTGATCCTACTTAGACTTCTGTACTTTAGCTCGGCCCACCTCCCATTAATGTCGACACTTTATAGCCCAATGGCACTCTCTCCAGCCTGGCACATTGCATTTTTGCACTTTCTTTTTGCTCTGTTTAGGAATCCTCTGCACTAACTTGAGCCCAGACCCTGCTCCGATTTTGTTTTCAGCCATAATTTTGTTTTTTAGATGTTGTTGTTGCTATGATTGTGCTATGCTTTTATTTGATTGTTTTTAATGTGGTTGTTTTTGTCTGTAATTTTTAGGCTTGTCCACTTGTAAGCCGCCCCAAGTCCCCTTAGGGAAATGGTGCTTTGAATGTGATTTTCCTGCTTCTTGGCACAGGATTGGACTGGATGGCCCACGAGGTCTCTTCCAACTCTATGATTCTGTGGCGGCAGAGTATAAAAATAAAGTTATTATTATATATTATAGTCCTGATTCCTTGTTGTACAGCCAGACAACATAATCCTAGAGAAACTTATTTTGATATTCAGTACTTCTAAATTTAATTTGGACTGAATCTTATTGTCAGTTCAAATTGGAGTACACAACAGAGAAACTTATTTTGATATTCAGTACTTCTAAATTTAATTTGGGCTGAATGTTATTGTCATTCCCAATTGGAGTACACCAACTGAAACAAAGGAGACCTACCTATAAATTACCTCACTATTCAGGAACTGATATGGATTTACTAACGTTAGAACTATCCAATGAAGTTCATGTCATAGAGTTTGGGAGTGGAGCTCAATGTCAAACCAATGGGTTTTGTTGTGTGAAATAGCCCTGCTTTTTCTTCAGAGTTTAGTTCTATAAACATTACCTTGGTTATTCTAACAAAAATAGCTACCATGGCTGGGAAGAATTAAGCACAGTACATCTAAGCAATTGAAAGTGACGGTTATGAAACCAAGGAAACAAAGGATACTATGAACTCGTGTCATTTCTATGAACGTGAGATTTTTGTATAAAAGAATGCTATAGAATAACAACTATTTACAGCTACAGTCCCTCAAATATGACACTATACATTGATGTGCTGCAGACATGTGGAAATGGAAATTTGGATTGCCAACCAACTGGAGAAAGATCCCTCATTGTGTTTGCTTTTTAAAATATGAAAAAGTAGGGATCTAGTAATAGGATGCAAACATTAGTTTTCTTAAGTAAATGCATCACTGTTATAGGATACACGTGCTCTAGTTATCCTAATTTATAGGTACAAATCCTGTTTTCTGGTTCCTTTATTAATAAATTTCTGATTTTATTTTGTCTTTTGGAAAGATACTGAAATTATGTCTTGTATGTATGTGACTTGGTTGCTGATGGTGCACTACACCAGCTTCTTTTCTCCTTACACACTCCATCGAGATAGTACGTTTTGCAGAATATATCTGAGTTTCAGTATTCTATAATCTAGGATAAAACAAGAAGCATAATTCTTCTTAATGAGGTTCACCAAGTGGGATATATATTGCAAGTATTTAGTTAGTTAACCACAAGACAGGCTGTTAAAAGTAAATTCAGAGTGCAATGGACTAATTTACTTTTAACAGCCTTTCTTGCAATAACTCTGTTAATTAGTTAAGTGGGACTACTAGTAATCTACATAAATAAAAATGTAATGTTCGTTTGTGGGATTAACATAACTCAAAAACCACTGGACAAATTGCAGCCAAATTTGGCCACAAGACACCTATTAACCCAAGGAGTGACTATCACTCCAAAAAACTTCCCACACAGAACCCCCATGCTTAAGGCCATCCAATCCAACTCACTTCACCAGGGCAAGAAAACATAATCAAAGCCCTCCTGACAAAGAGCCATCCAGCCACAGATATAGAGAGACAGATAGATATGATATGATATGATTCATACACAGAGAGATATAGATTTGAAAAGGACCCCTAAGGAAGGACAAATATATGTTGCATGTTCCAGAATGGGCAAACCAGACAATCTCTACATCAACACTGACAAAGAAACAGCAAGAAATATTGTTTACCCACAAGCATAAAGAAATTACATATATTAGAAACCAACACTTTCTAATTACTTTATTTTCCAGATCACCAGACTGGGCCACAGCAATGCATGGCAGGGGACGGCTAGTAATCTATATAAATAAAAATGTAATGTTAGTTCGTGGGATTAACATAACTCAAAAACCACTGGACAAATCGACACCAACTTTGGACACAATACACCTATCAGGCCAATGAGTGACCATCACTCATAAAAACATGGAAAAACACAGCAGAAGGGACTTAAAAAGCCAAAAAAGCAAGAAGACACTACAGTACATGCGCAAAAATGACTCCTCCTGGCAAACAAAACACACAATAACATATCCACACTCTCTTCTGGACTACAATTCTCAGCATCCCCTAGAGTAGGCCCTTTAGGAGAGGAGGATGCTCCAAATGCACTGCTTCCAAGATGCAAGCTTTCTTCTCCTTGAATCTCTTTGAGAGCATCCCAATCCCTGCATATTTCCAATTTCCTATTCCTGGACTGCAACTCCCAGCAATCCTCCAGATAGATAGATTAGATGGAGATAGGTAGGTAGGCAGGTAGATCCATCAGGAGGACTGCTGAGAGTTGCAATCCAAGAATAGGTAGAGAAGGAAGAAAGGAGAGAAAAAGGAAGGGAAAGAAAAGGGAGGGAAGGAAGAGAAGACGAAGAGAAGGAAGGAAGGAGAGAAGGAAAGAGAAAAGGGAGGGAGGGAGGGAGGGAAGGAAGGAAGGAAGGAAGGAAGGAAGGAAGGAAGGAAGGAAGGAAGGAAGGAAGGAAGGAAGGAAGGAGAGAAAGAAAGGAGAAAAAGAGTAAGGTTGACCACAGCAACATGTGGCAGGTACAGCTAATAATAACAGTAGTAGTAGTAGTAGTAGTAGTAGTAAATTGGGAATAGGTCATTTTGATATTAACTGTATGTGTATGTGTGTGCTTACACTTAGTGTAGTAAATGTTAACATAAGATAAGGGTGTCAATTATTAAAATCACAAAACACTGTTCCCATCCCAAATATCTCAGTGTCACTTTAGATTGAACACTAACATTTAGGAGACACTGTATGAACACCAAGCACAAAGTATCTGCATGCAATAGCATTCTGCAGAAACTTACTGGTAGCACATGGGGTGCTGACCAAATTTAAAAAGAACATCAGCCCTAGCCTTGTCTTACTCAACTGCTGAGTATGCCTGCCCTGATTGGCATAAATCTACCCATGCAAAGAAGGTGAATACAGAATAATGACAGGATGCCTCAACCTTCACCTGTAGACTCTATAAGCTAGCTGGCATTGTCCCACCCCCCCACCCCCCGAATGTACGAAGGAAGTTGCTGCCAACTGTGAGAGAAATAAGGTTAAACACTGTGAAAACCATCCATTGCATGGCTATCAGCCTCCTCCCAGTAGACTCAAATCAAGAAAAGCTTCATGAGAACCACCACTCCTCTTAATGTTCCCACAGAAACAACAAGAGTATCCCTCTGGGCAGCTAAACCAGGCAATTCCAACTGGATGCCCCCTCATGAGGGTCTGCCTCCAGAGGCAAACCAAGAATGGGCAACTTGGAAGTCCCTGAACAGACTCAGATGTGGAGTTGGCAGATCAAACGACAACCTGGCTAAACTGGTATGGGAAAGGCATATAATCTACTGCACTGATCCCAAAGTCAAAATTGCATTGGGAGGTAATCCCACACATTTATCCCTTAAATATATACAAAATGTCCTTGTTTTGAAGCAATTCCTTCATGTAAATAAACATGAATATTCAATTCTACTTTCCACTCTTTGAACCCTGTTCTATTTCTGCCCAATAAACCAAAGGAATGCTCAATTTCCACAAGCAATGTTTCAATGGTCCAAGAAGTCTGTGGTGTGTGCACACATACACCATAGGCATGACTTTCATCCTTAAACTGCTCATTCTTTATAAACTTGAACAAATCTGCACAATATGGTGTTGTAATACAGGGTATAGACAAGACACCTCATAAGACGGGGGAAATTTAGCAACACCATCTGTGGGTTAAAGCACTGAGCTGCTGAGCTTGTTGATCGAAAGGTCGCAGGTTCGATTCCGGGGAGCGGCGTGAGCTTCCACTGTCAGCCCTAGCTTCTGCCAACCTAGCAGTTCGAAAACATGCAAATGTGAGTAGATCAATAGGTACCGCTCCGGCGGGAAGGTAACGGTGCTCCATGCAGTCATGCCGGCCACATGACCTTGGAGGTGTCTACGGACAATGCTGGCTCTTCGGCTTAGAAATGGAGATGAGCACCACACCCCAGAGTCAGACATGACTGGATTTAATGTCAGGGGACTACCTTTACCTTTAATGGACAGAGCTCCATACCCACCATCACATGATGTCGTGTGACTTCCAACGGAGGTCCCACCCCCAACTATGGTGGAAGCATTGCCGGACACTTTTTCTACAACATGTGAGGCTTCCCAAGTTGTGCTGGCTACAATGGAGACAGCACACTTCTGCCCTGTTTGAGTGCAGCTTCCCCCAAGCGGGTCACAAGGAGACAGAGTTGACACTTGCATCTGCCATTTCACCATACCTGCTAGCAAAACAAGAGGGTGGGGGCCTCTCCTTATGTGATAAAGTCAAAAGTCAGAGACCTGTCTGATTGAGGGAAACCAAAAGCTGAACTGGTGGTGTTGGAATTTCAAATAACATACCACAAATGTATATCTAGTTATTTACAGCTTGCTTAGGACAGTCAGAGTAAGGCAGATTACTTCTCCCATTCATTATCAATCTTCCTTAAATATCAAGACTCTTGAAAACATGTTTACTTAGAGATCCCTCCAGCTGTTCAGTGTAGCTCACACTGAAGTAAGCATGTATAGGATAGACAGCTACAATATCTGGAAAGTTCAATTAGCTATCTTAATATTGTGTGTGTGTGTGCAGTTGATAATTTTGAAGGAGACTCAACTACTTAGGAATTTTAGCGATTCAATTTGCCTGATCAAACAGAACCCTCACCTTGCCCCTTATTCTGGGGTCCCTGCATGTCAAAGACGTTGGCTGACAGACAGTAAAGTAGTAAGCTCCAAAGTTAGAAGACTAACCGTTCAAAGGTCCTCAGTCTGTTTCATACCAGGGATGAAAGGCCAAGCAAAGCTCCACATCTTACTATAGTGAATTGTTTGATGTTACCCTCAAGTCTCCTTCTATGGATTTCATCATGGTCAATGCAAGGCACAGTCATATTTGATACAAAAATCTGCCAACTCTAAGCCCATGAGAAGATAGCTCATCTTCTCAATGTTTTGGAAATCTTTCCACACCAGTTTAGAGAGAAAAAAATCCCTCCTCCCTCATCCTGTTATAGCTAAAGAGCCATTTAATTTTTTGAAAAGAAAATTATCTGAATTCTTTGTTTCACTCATGTTCTTGTGAAATAGAGTGATTACTAGAGCACACTAAAAGACGCTTTTTAAAAAAAACAATATGCTGACGAACATACATACCTAAACAAGTACAGAATTAAAGTGTTCTTTATTAAATCAATTGCTGTGAATGTTAATAACACATATTAAAGAAACTTTTTCATGCCACCTACCTTGTATATTACGAAAGGTTGAGGTTTGTTGCTTAAAACCAATCTGTGACAATGTCTACCTTTTTGATCAAACAATAATTCCTGTTGGGAATGTTTTCAGTCCTTTTGATTTTTCCTGAATAGAAAGATCACTCTTAAACAGTTACAAAAATGTCTGGGAACCTTAAACCTCAGTATGAAATAAGATTGTTTTTCTAGATCAGTGGTTCTCAACCTGTGAGTCCCCAGATGTTTTGGCCTTCAACTCCCAGAAATCCTAACAGCTGGTAAACTGTTTGGGATTTCTGGGAGTTGTAGTCCAAAACACCTTGGGACCCACAGGTTAAGAACCACCATTCTGGATGGTGCTGTTGAGCAAAGTTCAGTGACAAGAGGCCAACCCAGTTATTTTATCAGGTGAGATGAAGAACAAGATGGTACATTGTCCTACTCATTCCATGTATAGAAGCAACCATGACAGCCTGTTGACTTTCTCTTGACCAGTCTTGGGATGTCATTGTCAACCCCACCTGAAGGCAGTAGGTTAAATAGCATGGCGAATAGGTCTTCTTTTGAACTACTTTCTGCCATCTCCCAGTTTTTAACAAAAGTTGTGTGCCTAGTGGTAGGCTGGCCCAAAATAAGATTCTGCGTGTCGCTGTATTTCTTGGCATATATTTATGTCTGTATTGTGATGAAAATATATTACATAAAAGGGAAAGGTGTTGCTGGTTTTTTTTTTAATTTACAAGACAAAATTTGGCAAAATGATTAAATGCACAAATGGTTCACATCTGGAGAGAAATAAAATTGGGAACAGTTTTGACAATGTGTCGGCGAAGAGCTTCTGTTCCTCTTGTAAACATTTGGCTCTGCATCTGTTGTGTTTGCACTAAATATAGGTGAACTGGTGGGGTTCTGTTTACTGGCACCATATGGTGCCTGTTGCAGAATGAGACAAAAGAGGCTTTCTGTAACAGTTTCATTTTTAGGAAGTTTTTTAAAAACTGCAGCTGTTCATAAGCATATATTTTAGGAGCAAGGACAGTTTGAAGCAAAAGTCTGAACAAATGTATTAAGCATTCTATTCATTCATGCCCCCAAAATTTACATCCCTAAATTTGGATTTAATACAAAATGGATAAGGACAAAATGAAATACAATAATAAGAGATTTCAGGTTCATTGAAATACAATAATAAGATGAAATACAATAATAAGATGAAATACAATAATAAGAGATTTCAGGTTCATTGAATCAAATAATTTCTACTGTACTAGTCCCCATTCAATAAGGGGGCAAGTATTTCAAAGAACAAGACAACACAAAAACAGATTTCCCCATCTACTATTTTTTCTGTTTATTACATTATTTATTAAAATATTTATATCCCATCCTATATCAGTGGGTTTCAAGGCAGTATATAATAAAATTACCTTAGGACACTCTGAAGCAATACAATAAATGTTAAAGGAAAAATAATATTAAGCCATTTAATAACTACAACAAAACTTTTAGATTGCCTAACCTGTCCTTGCAGCCACCATTATGAAAAATAACAGAGAAAATGCCCAAATTTAATGACATTGTTGTCACAATTTCACCTAATAGATCTATCTCTGCAAACTCTTTCCAAATAAGAATTTATTACAATATCTGCAAATATTTGTTTGGAAATGTCTGGGATGAGAGTAATAAATAGCATATTTCTACATTAAATAAATGATAGATAGATAGATAGATAGATAGATATTGGTGACAATATATGTTTCATAAAACTTTTCATATGATTACTTGATCAAGGGAAGAAACAAGTATTGCCATTTTTATTGAACATAATAATATATCTTCAACTGCAAGACTGATCAAACATTAGTGTTGTAAATCTGTACGTTCTTTGACTAAAACAGTTGTGAATCTTGAAAGGCCATCTATAAATATCTCACTCTAATATCATGATGGCTTAGAAGAGTTTTATAATTAGTATATTCCTGGTCTATCAAGGGTTTTTGTTTTCATTGTCTGAACAAAGTAATAATTTCTTAGTGATTTAATTTGGTTATTTAACGTGATTTCTCTTTCATTCTTACTTATTTCCCTGATTATGGGATGAAAACTCACACAGCGATTTCCCAAATACATTAATTCTGTAGCAAAATGCTATAAATAATGTGGAGTACAAATAAAACTGATAAGTCTAATACATCGCTCAGAAACAATGGACTTTATCATACGACAATGTGTGCATTCCAGTGTGATTCTCCTATCCCTAGATATTGATGCAAAAAATCAATCGATGCCTCCCAATCCCATAAGATTCCTTTCACCTACCTTGGTGCAATGGGTCCCTTCTGCTTCTGTCCTGGCGTGCCAGCAGTCACGTGGCATCAGTGAGTGGGATTCTCCTCCTCTTCCCAACCTTCTAGGGCACAGTACAAGGTTAAGAAAGCAATTAAGCTAGGGATCCTCAGACTAAGGCCTGTGAGCTGGATACAGTCCTCCAAGGTCATTTACCCGGCCCTTGCCCTAAACTTTAGACTTAGGGATGCCATAATTCTGAAACGACTTGAAGGCACACAACAATAACAATCCTAATTAACTTGACTAACTGATCAGCCAAAAGCAGGCCCACACTTCCCACTGAAATACTGGTAAGTTTTATGTTGGTTAAAATTGTTCCTCATTTTAAATATTGTATTGTTCTTTCATTTTTTTTGCACTACAAATTAGATATGTGCAGTGCGGATAGGAATTCATTTGTGTATGTGCAGTGTCCAAAGCTATATATATATAGGATTGGAACTACACTTAAAAATACATCTGTTCCAATTTCACAAATTCAACTTAAGAACAAACCTGAAGAACCTATCTTGTTCGTAACTTGGGAACTGTCTGTACACCAGTCCTTCAATGGATGAAAGGGAAATGGTTTTCCTGACTTGAACTGAAATGGTCACTCTAAAGTAGATTAGCAATTGTTAAATCACATGTAATCCCGTAACTATTACATCTCTTTCAACCTTTTAAAAAAGAAAATAAATGTAGCAAAATGAGATACTGCCAGAGGGTGCAAGGAAGATAAGAAGATTTTATTGCTGGCGGCAAAAAGCTGAAATGTATTCAAAATTAACATGATCACCAAAGACTAATGCAATTTATAAGAGATTGAAAGAAATGCAGTGGGTACTGGAGAAAGGTATGAATCACAGCTTCTAGAATGGTATGAATTACAGCCAGTTAAAGAATTTTATCAGAAATATCTAAAGCAAATTAAAATAGTTTTTGGTTTAAATATTTAGCATTTAGCTTTCTTTGGCTAAATCATCTGCCCTAACCTCTTCCTTTTATGCCACAATGCTCCCCAATTTCATGAAATCATTTATCTGCTAAAATAGAGGAACTGGGTTGGAATTTTGGTACTACCAGTTACAGGTCTTACTATTTACAAATAGGCGAGAGAATTAAAGAATTTGAAAGACCTCATAGAACATCAACTCCAACCCCAACTCAGTGCAGGTTCTCCAGTTAAACCATCTGTCAGATAACTCTCACTAGTTCAACTGTGGAACCATTCTATCAAGAAGTTCCTTCTAATGTTTAACCACATTATCACATTAGAAATTTCCCAGTGATCGGACACTTCTGCCTCTTTTCAAGCGTGGAGAGGCACTGAGTTCATTACATGAGTTAAGCTACTTCCAGCTGTCATGCAGAGCCCTCAGTGGTTGAAAAAGGGCAGAAGTGTCCTGAAAGGAGGGAACTCTAGCAATCGACTTCATCACATTGAGAAATTTCCTCCTCGTAGGACACTTTAGCATCTTTTCAAGCATGGAAAGGCACAGAGCTCAACATGTGTTCCAAGGTTAAAAAGAGGCAGAAATGTCCTGAAAGGAGGAACTCTGAACAAAGGCCAGCAATTGTGTTCAGAGCTCCTACCTCTTATCGCACTTTACTTCCATGTTTACAACTGAAAAACCAGTGTGATGGGAACCATCTGACATTTCCTGTCCTGTTTCACTGACCAACCATCAGAAGTCTCTTGTATCCTATGGGCTTTGATGCAGAACAATAGGGTCCCATGGAAAGAGATGGTTTTAACCTGGATCATTGTCTCTTGTATCCTATGGGCTTTGATGCAGAACCACAGGATCCCATGGAGGTTTTAACCTGGGTCACTGTCTCTTGTATCGTATGGGGTTTGGGGCAGAACAATAGGTTCCCATGGAAAGAAGTTGTTTTAAACTGGTGTCAGTCTTCTTTAATGTAAGGGGCTTTGGGCAGGGCAAGGGATCTCTTGGTTTTTGGATATTGTTCATTCTCCTGATTAAAAACAAAAGTAATACTGGCTTTTTGATGAATGTATTGCCAGCTCTTAAGTTTCCACATGTGAGTGTGATGGGGAGGCAGAACGCAAAACGGAACTGCTGATGATATAAGAGGGGCGATTCTCTACTCTTAAAGGGATGTTCACCCATGCTTTCCCCTCTCAATGTGATGAGGTAGTAAATCTAATATCCTATAACTAAATACAATTAGATCTGTTCCTACCATGAGGGACAGCAGAGAACAAATCTGTGCCCCTCCTCTCTGTGATAGCCCTTGAGATATTTAAAAAGTGCAGTCATGTCATCTCTTCGTCAGGCTGAACATGCCCAATGCATGTTCCTCATTTTTTCCTACATACTTCTTATATCCTTTTTGTCCTTCTCTGAACTCACTTCAATTGATCTATGTTCTTCTTAAAATACATAAGACAAATGGCATTCTGGAATCCCTAATGAAGTTTGAAGTGCATTGCTCCTCCCCTGATAGCTCTAGAGAAGGTTTAGTGTTCTGTATATATAGAAAGAATTAATCAAATTAAAATTAGGTATGGTGCATGGAGGTAAAGCAACTTGGAAAGCAGATCTTTAATAATACTCAAATGTCATGGGTGGAGTAAAGTGTATTCTGTATAGTCTTGTAAAACTATCTCAGTCCAGCTTAAGTAGTGCTCTTTCAAATTGCTCACAGATTGCATTTGTCTTCAGATAAATTATGTCACAATTTTTAAAAATATGAATGTATCTTTAAGATACCAGAGAGATATAGAACCACCGAGACTTTTAAGAACATGCCATAATATTGTCATGACCCTTCTGCGCTGCCATTTAATCTGGGACAGGATCTGGGGTGAAGAAATCAGGTTTGCTTCAGAGTACCTACAGAAGCACCCCACAAACTTGTTCAAAGCTGCAATGGAGTCTACAAAGTTCCACTGACTCTGGAGCAAACTGAATCCAGGAATTTTTTTTAACTTCTCTGATAAAAAGCACTGGTTGAAACATCTGTGTTCAACACTTGATTTAAAGGAAAGCAAGCCAAAGCACTGAAATCCAGCATTCCTGTGAGAACACTGTCCTTTGCTTGCAGAAGGGGAGGCATTTGTATACCTTCATGTCACACCCTTAATGTGGGTTCCATCTGTGATTCCTGCAGTCTGACCCTGTCCCTCCGAATGCTTATTCTGCTTTGCAGCACTGCACTGTTTATATAATTATCAACTTCAGCGCATTTTAGAGATGTGATCCAGAAATTCTGGTGATTTTTTTCATGTAAGGTTTCAAATTGGAGATGGGTTGGGTGTGACATCGAGAGCGTACATTTGGTAGACACCCTGACCTTGAGCCAGCTCCCAGCCAGATTATAGTGCCTGTGTGGATGACTCAGAATACTAGTTTGTTTTCTGGAAAATGTTAAGAATGGGTCAATAGAACTGAGAGGTGTTTGGTATTATTTTTATTTAAAGGTGACAGTTAAATATGGTATCATGGGGCTTGTGGTTTTACAAGGTCTTTAGCCTTCTCTGCCAAAGAGTGCTGTTGCCTCACCAAACTACAATTCCCGGGATTCCATAGCATTGAGCCATGGCAGCTAAAGTGGGGTCAAACTACATAATTCTACAATGTCGATGCACCTAAGGCTCTGGGCTAGAGCTGGACCTCTCCATTCACTTTTACACAATTTCATTCTAATTTGCTTTATAAAATTGTGGCCTCATTGATATAGGTCCTTTCCCAATGGAACTGTGGATTAAAAAAAACTCTAGTTAGTGAACAAGCAAAGATCTAAAACTCATTTGTTTTTGTGTGTTTTTCCACTAAGCAAAAATTCAACAAATTCAAATTCTGTAAGTAATTTCATAAGCAGTGTTACCGTCAGCTGTCTACATTTGCTGGAGTGGGGGCACCAGACTCTTTTGAAAGTGAAAAACTGTAAATAAGAAAATACTATTTTTAAAAAATCTGAAGGAATGCCTCTATAGGAATTTCTAGGTCTTTCAGCATGACACTATGCTTGACTGCTGTTGGCACCTGACCACAGAATCACACTGGAAGGCCTAGACATTTGTAGAGAGAACATTTTAAATCAAATCTGTAAAAAATGAAATCTGCAAAAGTCAAAACTGCAAATGTAGATGGATGACTGTGTTCCCACACTAGAACAGTTCCCATATTGCTTTTCTTCCATTAACTGAAAGTGAAAGTAAATTTTAGACCCCCACAGAGGTTTTTATGTCCCGCTCTTCCTGTTCATGGTCAAGATTCTTTGCTCATGTGTGCTTAAACTTCTATACAGCAAACACCCTTTCTAATCTTAATTTCAAAGCTTCTTCAATGCTTCTTTTAAGTCCAGCCTGTTTTGCTGCCTTTCAAACTGCAGATTAGCTTTTAGACTCATCTGAAGTCTCTTAAGATTGCTCCAATGCCAGTTTCTTTTCCTTTGAAGAAGGAAGCTTTAATGACAGATTAATTCTCATTCTCATTTTTTGGTACTTTTTTTCTTTTGAAGTTGCTGTAGTTATTAATGGGAAACAAAGCAAGAGCTGATTGTTCAATATTTATATGGCCCAAATTACACTGTCTAGCCGGTATCGCACCACCTGACATCCGCCGGGAAGTGGCAGCCAATAGTGAAAGGACCAAGGCAGAGACATCTCCAGCTCATCCCCTGTTTGGGTATCAGCCAGCACGTCAATGACTTAAATCCAGACATAGTTTTCTAAGATCTACAGAGACACTCGCTGGAACACCTCAGCAAGCGAAAGGCCAAAAGTGGCAGGCTCAAACCCAGAACCTCAACCAATGGCTGATACCAAATGAGAGACTCCCCCCTGGGCACACAGAGGACTGGGCGACCTGGAAGGCGCTGAACAGACTGCGCTCTGGCACCACGAGATGCAGAGCCAACCTTCAGAAATGGGGCCACAAAGTGGAATCCTCGACATGCGAGTGTGGAGAAGAGCAAACCACTGACCACCTGCTGCAATGCAACCTGAGCCCTGCCACATGCACAATGGAGGACCTTCTTGCAGCAACACCAGAAGCGCTCCAAGTGGCCAGATACTGGTCAAAGGACATTTAATCAACTACCAAACTCACACATTTTGTATTTTCTCTGTTTGTTTGCTTTGTTCTGTTAGAAATGTAATATAATTGACTGGCTGCCCTGACATGAGAAAAAAAATGGCCCAAAGAGTATATATCACTGTGGAGATCCATCACAGGACTTCTTAACTTTTCTCTTCTTAATACAGGGAGGGCGGTTCTGGACAGCACCAAATTGCAAGCTTTTGTTAGGGACAAAAAAAAAACAGAACCTGCGAGCAAGTTCGCACATAGACCTGTTGGTCCTGGGATGTTTGCCTCCATAGTCCATACTTGCTGCTTTGTTCTGGGATTTTGCAGCCCCCAAGATGGCCACCACAGGACATCCACTGGAACCGATCAATCAGATACAGACACCTGAAACCCAGGAACAAACCCAGATAAAAAATCCTGGGGTTTCAGAGCACAGGGACAGACAGGCATTTGAAGATGGGGATTTTCAGCTCAGAACCAGAATATTCCCACACCTAGAAATCTCATGGTTTTTGCCGTTTGCAGCGATTGCTTTTGCATTTACAGGAAACAGCGTTTGGCCATCCTCCTGTTTGCTGCGGGAGCTCCTGGGATAAAGGTAATATCTGGACGGACTGAGAGTCCCCTAGTTCTTTGAAATAGTGAAAGTAGGATGCTTTTCTCAACCAAAATTTCCCGAGGACTGCTTGCATCCCAGTGGGAAAAGATCTCAGCACTTATATTGCCCCCACATAGAGCATATCAGGAGACGGGACATACAATAAACACAAATAGGGGAATGTAATGTGGAAGGCATATTTAAATCCTCCCTCACTCTAAAGAATTTGGTAGGCACTCCAAAATTGCATTTTACAACAGCCCTTCACCCCCACAAATGTCTAATCAGTGATCTCTTTTGTTTCATTTTATGTAGCAGCATTTATTACTATTATCTATAACACCTCAGACATTCTATACATACACACTGGGGAGTAACACATTGAATTTGTTGTACCTTGTTCCTGGGCAGGATTGCTCATCCACTCCACATGCATACTTAGGTACCGTACATTAATTTTATGCTACATCAAGGTTTGTACAACCATTTTCCATGTTTTGTTTCATTCAATAAGGAACTTGCTTGATGTTAATATATATTTCTATTAAAATTAATTATGGTGTGTATTGGAATTCGTGGTTATAATTTATATTTTCTGCTTTTAGGTGTCAGTCACTCATTAGTTTTCTAAATAACAAGCAACCCTCTCAGTCAGTTGGCATTTTCTTCTGTTTTAATTGCCTGCTGTGATATAATTATTGTGACATTTGGGGATGTTTTTAACATCCTGAATTAAATATTCTGACATCCCACAGAGCACTTCATGAAAACAGTCAAACTGTATTTGAGTCATTAGCCGTCTACAGCTGTCCCTTAGTATTAAAATTATTTTTGACACAAAAATACGGATGAAATATGGATGAAATGTAAAGCATTTAACCATTTTATGCATAGTTCAAATTTTACCTTAGATATACTTGTTGTTATTCGAACTGTTCTAACCTACCAGGACCATCTTCTTCAGCTGCATTTTGTTGTATTAACAATATTTTATTTCAATATCATTGTCTGAACTAGGCACAAAAATTGGAATGAGTCTTAAATCAAGGTCAAATTTCACTGAACCAGCACAGATGCTTAACAGTGGACATTCCGGATACAATCGTCTTTCCAAAAAAAACCCCCAAAACCAATGCAAATCTGTCATGCTTTTCCCCCATATAGTTCAATACCTCTTCACTCTTGTGAAGGAGGCCACCTACTCCATTCTTGTGTCAAAGTCAAACTGGTTTCTTCTCCATTATATACGGTTGCTTGAGATGTCAGATCCGGTCACAGTGGTACATGCTTTAGTTTCATCTTGTTTTATTACTGTAATGTGCTCTGTTTAGAGCTGAAGAGGGTTTGGAAATTCCTGCAGATCCAAAGAGCTGAAGCCAGAGTGTTAACCAGGTTGGTTAAAGGGTAAACACAGCACCCCTGTTGCAACAGCTCCAGTCTGTTTCCAGGCACAATTCAAAGTGACCTATAAAGTTCTATATGTCTCAGGTCCAGGCTATTTGGCAGATCATATCTCCCTATACAAATCTGTCCACACTCTGAGGCCCATCTGTACTGCACTATAATGCAGTGTAGGGGATGCATTATCGGGGGCAATATTCTGGTATTTATCATCAATAAGACCAAGGAACTCATAGTGGACTGCAAAAGGAATAGAACAGAAATTCAGGACTGGTCATAAATGGAGACCAAGTGAAGCTGGTGGCCAGTTTTAAGTTCCTAGGTAACACTGTTATGGAGAATCTGACCTGGGACATTTATACAGAAGCGCTGGTAAAGAGAGCCCAGCAGAGATTGTACTTTCTGAAACATCTAAGGAACCAAAAAGCGAATGAAAAACTGCTGATGACTTTCTACCACTGTGGTATAGAGAGTGACTTGTGTAGTGCATCTCTGCATGGTTTGGTAACTGCACAGTGGCAGTTACCTTTGGTGTTCCAAAGGGTCGCCACTACTACATGGAGGATCATTGTTTGCCCTCTCTGGAAGAACTTTATAAGTCCCACAGCTTTAAGAAAGCTTAGAACATTCTTAAGGACCCACCTTACCCGGCATAGTCTTTTTTTAAACTTATTCCCATCGGGCAAACGGTACAGGATGACAAAGAGAAGGACATACAGACTGAGAGATTATTTTTGTCCTAGAACTGTAACTATACTGAACTCCATGGTTTCGCATTGATGTGGCATTGAGGGCTGTGTGGTGGTGGTTGGCATGTGGAGTAGTGTGTGTGTTGTTTTTGTGATGTATGCTGAAGAAAGCATTTAATTTCATTGTACAATGACAGTAAAGTTATTCTATTCTATCATGAGGCATCCAAACAACACCACAGAACAATGCAGTTTAACTTGGAATAAACCTGGAAATCCAAGTTTATTCTGAGTTTTAAAAACACCTCCAAAGACCCTGATCTTACAGTAAGGTCTGGAACTTTGGAGTTCAGCGGTCTGTGGAGACTGCTCCTGGAATCGCCATTCACAATCCCAGTGCCAGCCTTCCCTCCTTTCCTGCCTTTAAAGTGTTAAAAATGGATTGTTCCCCTTGCTCTGTTGTGCCTCTAAATGATGAAACGGAGCTTTCAAGAGGGAAGGGGGGAAAGCTGTACAGCAGTCATCCTCAAACTGTGGTTCTCCAACTGTTTGGGCCTCTAATTCCTAGAACTCATGACCACCAAACAAGCTGGAGACCCAAACAACTGGAGGGTCGCAGTTCGAAGATTCTTGCTTTAGGGTATTTGATTATTTCATCAATTTTAAGTGATTTTTATATTTGATTTAATTTTAATATTTGTACGTTGTGAATTTTAGGTTTCATTTGGTAGAACAATGCTCTGTAAATAAGATATTCTCGTACTCGGGTTTAACATGGTTCCATTTTCTAGAATCCTGAGATTTGCAGCTTGTTGTGGCACAAGAGCTCCCTGACAGAGAAGGGTAAATATCTCACAAAACTCCAAATCCCAGCATTGGGCAATGGCAATTAATGTGGTGTCAAACTGCTATAATTCAGCAGTGTGGGTTCCTCCCATCATGGACTCCTTCTCTGCAATTTCATCTGCGAAAGGCATGATAGATAAGAACAAAAGAATTTGCCAAAGGGTGGGGGGTATTTTTGAAGGTTACAGAACAGATGTTAGAATGACTTCTTAGAATGGAAATGATTAATGGAGAAATCAAATGGAAGTGGTCTCACAGAAGAACATATGTAACATTCCTGCTTCCCCTTAGTGCCGCCAAAGCACTATCTTTTGTAACTCTGGGAATCTCTGCACTTACCTTGGCCTACCAGTACTATGGAAGTACTGGAGCCAGGGGCACTCTTTCTATAGAACTAGAAAATCTCACACTTATTCCTGGTGGTGCAGAAGTAGGAATTGTAGTCTTAGAGCTCCAAAACTCTTTCAGGTGCTCAAAGCAGCTTTTGGAAACAAAAACCATCTCTAACTGAGCAGGAATTTGTCTATCAATTCTAGAGAACTGATAATAACAGATTAATCTTTTTATTAATCATACATACAAGCAATTCAACATAGCAACAATAAAAATGACACATGTAAGATCCAAAGATTGCAAATGCATATAGAAGTAATATAATAGTATAAACTGTATACATAAAGCAAATTTCATTATTAGAATGAAATAGAAGGTTAATATATATATTAAAAGAAAAAGGAAAGCACACTGAAAGAAGACCAAATATGTATTTTACTTTTACATGACATACAGGTAGCCTCATGTATCTAGACAATTGTATACAGTACGCAAAATACAAAGAATGTCTAATAAAATGAAATCATTTCCACATTTATCATGCGTTCTTCTCTACAAGGCAGGCAGTTCCTCCTCGTACTAGCAGTGATGCAAAATGTGCTGTTTGTAAATATCTCAGGACCATCTAATACAGTGTTTCTCAACCTGGGGACCATGAGGGGGTGTCAGAGGGGTCATAAAAAACCATAAGAAAAAACAGTATTTTCTGTTGATTGTGGGGGTTCTGTGTGGGAAGTTTGGCCCAATTCTATCTTTGATGGGGTTCAGAATGCTCTTTGATTGTGAACTAGAAATCCCAGCAACTACAACTCCCAAATATCAAAGTCAATTTTCCCCAAACTCCAACATTGTTCATATTTGGGCATATTGAGTATTAGTGCCATGTTTGGTCCAGAATCATCATTGTTTGAGTCCACAGTGCTCTCTGGATGTAGGTGAACAACTCCAAAACCCAATGTCCACCAAACCCTTCCAATATTTTCTGTTGGTCACGGGAGTTCTGTGTGCCAAGTTTGGTTCAATTTCATCATTGGTGGAGTGCAGAATACTCTTTGATTGTAGGTGAACCATGAATCCCAGCAACTACAACTCCCAAATTAAAAAAAATCAACTCCCACCCCACCCAACCAGTATTCAAATTTGGGTATATTGGGTATTTGTGCCAAATGTGGTCCAGTGAATCAAAATACATCCTGCATATCAGATATTTACATTATGATTCATAACAGTAGCAAAATTACTGTACAAAGTAACAACAAAATAATTTTATGGTGGGGGATCACCACAACATGAGGAACTGTATTAAGGGGTCACAGCATTAGGAAGGTTGAGAACCACACTGATCTAATAGTAACTGATACTACTAGCTTGCTCACAGGTTTGGCACAGTGCTTTAATTTTTTTTTATTTTTTTGCTGGAGTTGCACTTAAAAAATGTACCTGTTCCAACTTACATACAAATTCAACTTAAGAACAAGCCTACAGAACCTATCTTGTTCGTAACTTGGGGACTGCCTATATATCAAGCTGTAATATATTTCTAGTGTTTATATTCTGTGGCCTCTCCCATGGCCAATCCCCTGTTGTCAAAGGGATTATGTCCACAATGACTATCTTCTACTGGCCTTTATCCATTATTACTACATCTGATCTCAGGTGGCTTACCTGTCTCAGATAAGGATAGATCCAAAGAAAGAGTGCCTATTGAGTCTGAAATGGCTTGGGCCAGAGTGTTCATCACTGCATCACACAAATATTTCACACAAATATTTCCACAAAGGGGACACTTACAAAGCAAATTGGGGTCCAGCAAAGACAATATTTGTTGTAGTTGACAGAATTAACAGCAACATTAAGAGACACAACATTTAAGCAAGAATAAGGAACAAATTGCCAAGTAATAAACAGGTTATAAAATGGTGACTTGAATCCCATTGTGATGTTAACTTGAAGACCTCAGGTTTGCTCAGTAGGGCAGTGGTGTATTTCTCCTTTCTAAAAATTTTAAGCAGGGGTCTTGATTTTAGAGAGTGAGGGAAATTGCATCACTGAAAGGTTTCTTTTAGTGATGGTGAATTATGCATCTTTAGTATCTCAGATCTATGAGCAAAGAGTTGGTTAAGGCAGTGGGTTTCGATTAAGCTGCAAAGATAGATTGCCAGGTCACTATACATTTTTGGACAATTCCCTTAACTTAAGGGATCTTAGAGCAACCGATTTTTTGCAGGCCTCTCAAAGCAAGTAAAAAGGCAGAATGTATGAATCCCTCCACTGAATCACCCACTTATTCTTCTGTGTTAATGAGCAATGTCATTGGTGGCACATTTAGAAGAACAGTTATTGCTTGATCAACTTGGTTAAGGGCTGTTCTCTGGACTAGTGATCCCTGAAAGCCAAAGTTAGTCCTTGAGAGGTTGAATGTCCTGAGCACATCAGTCTTTTGCCTTCTATCAAAGGGTGCAACATCTATCTTCACGGCATCATGGCAATCTTTCTATTCATTGTATGTTTAATTGTATTTAAATGTTTATGTGTTGTAGGCTTTAAATTGTAATTTGAACTTTTTTTAGTGTTATTAGGCATTTTGAGTCTTGTTTAAGAGAGGAAAGAAGGATATAAATATAACTGTAATCACTGTCTTTATCATCATCATATCACAATCTATCTCTATGGCATGGAGAGCAGCCTTGGGAGACTGGCAGTTTCAGAAATCTGCTGGAACACCTAGATGTTGATAGGTATCTCCTTCTTTGAGATGATCAAGTAGATGGTAAAGGTAGTGAGTAGAACCTGGTCTCTCAAGCTCCTGTTGACAAGAAGTAATGCATACTTTTGTGTTGAAGGGCAGATCCACCCAATCTGCAATGTTTGCAGTGGTATTTATCATGTACTGACGTTCTCTGGGTTTTTCAGCTACCACAACCTAATCAATGTCATAAGCTAAATTGGGAATTCTGGGAGTTGGAGGTCCATACTCCTGGAGGGCAGTTTGTGGATGCCTGCTGTAGAAGTTAGAGCATCTTCAAGAAGAATTTGCCTGAAACCTGAAATTCTTCTTGAATGGCAGGTGACTGACATTTTTTATTTCAATTAACTGTGGTTTATGAAACCAACAGTTTTTTAGAATCAAAATTTGAAAGCAAGTATTTCTGAAACTGAAAAGATAGCCATGAAGCAAAACCAGCATTTGCAAGGCTTGCTAAACAAGGCAGGGTGAATTTCCTTTTATATGAAGCATAGCTGGAGCATTTACTGCACATCATTGCTTGACAGATGCATGTAAATGTCTAAAACAGTCACTAGGTGGCCAGCTACACACATTTTTCACAACTCCCATATACTGGATCCCATATAGTGTCATGACGCATAATTCGAGAGCAGACCCCATTCTTTTCTCCATTCGCAATTCAGCAACATGACCAAGGGTTCATTCTTCAGTGTTGAGGAGGATTGCTTTCTTATATTCTGTAAGCTCTTTGCTCTTAATAGTGCTTTCCACTTCCAGCACCAAAAGCAGCCTTTTTGTAGTGCTGGAAGAAGGGCTGGAGCAGGGCTGGTGGCTCCCAGTTCAAGGTGAAAGTTCTAATCCAGGCTTTAAATGAGCTTTCCAAGGTGCTGAACCCTATTCCTAAACTAGTTCAGTACTTAGGATGTTCCCTTTATGCCTAGCCAAAATCTGAAATGTATTTATTGCTCCACAGACATTGGAGGCATCAGCCATAAACAGAGTTCATTTATGTATACACATCTTTGGCTTGGCTTCTGCTGACCATTTTGCACATACTGACCATTCAGCTTTATCTGTACATTGTTTCCATTGCTAATGTCATTTCTTATATGCCTTTTTGTTTGTTTTACAATAAATCAAACAATATTGGAAATATTACTATTGAAAGACAATGGAGACAATTTAAACACTATAGATCAACAGTGCTAAAGATTATCCTCAAATTCAGCCCTGACTAGCACACATCGTCCAGGTTATACAGGAAGAACAATAACCAGTGCGGCTGAGGGATAAGTTTAACTAAACAAAGTTATAAATACAAGGTTCCTAAAATGTAAACTCTGAAAAGGCAAGTGAAACTTATCTTTTAAAGAAATGTATGCTTTCATTATGAGAAAACTGCTTTTATCCTTTAAAACAGCCCTCCTAAATTGAAAGTTAACACATTGGTGTCTTTGCTAAACACCAAGGATCTTCCTTGAATGTATATTGAGCACACTTATATATGTAAAATGACGAAACATGAATAATCCAAAGGAATATTTAATAACATGTCTTGATAGTGGACTTTTTTAAAAATGAAAAACCTATGTAAGCTTTCTTTGGATACTACTCATTTCTCCTTAGTTAACATAGACATATAAGGCTTTGTTTATGAGAATTAATAATCTGAATTTAGTCCTTGAGTAAACAGTTTATCTGAAAGTTCTCCAGAGCAAAGGTATTTTTCCAGTGAGTTGCATAAGCTGACATCTTAAAATAAGGTTGTGTGTGTGTGTTAGATAATATGAGACAAACACAACAAAAGAGCTGTCCTGCTTTGTGTGTGTCAAGATGGGTATGGTGGGTGGAAAAGCACATAGAGATGGATGAGCTCACCCCGAGCTAATTTCCCAAGGTTTTTTAGCAGAGAGAACATAATTTGTTTTCTGAGAATTCTTCAAGAGAACATAACTAGGGGAGGGGGAGGATTCAAGGGAACACTTTGACAACCCTTCCTCCCTACATGAAAATTAACAACGGCAAGGAAGATCTTGCAGCAGTAGTAGAGCCCTCAGTTCCAGATATTGGTGCAGGAAGCCCTGGGCAATGTCCTGAGATACCAAACTAGTGTAAAAATCATTGCCCAAGTAATTGTATTTTTTTAGAAGTTATGAAAATACAGTTCCTTGTGCAGCCAATTGTTTTATGAGCACACACACAAGCCTCTCTCACACGTTTGACTCATTATGAGCATAACTGTAGGATTCACTTTTTGCACAGCATAAATTTTATGCTATGCTAAAAGTGGACAGAATCTTTGCTTTTACAGTATTTATTTTATGTAAAAAAGCCATGTATCTTGGACTTCTAATGTCTTGATTTTAAGTGCTCTTAAAAGCACTTATTGTTGATTTTAAAAGCAGTTGAGACCAATAAGAAACACAGTGTAATGTGTTTCTTATTGGTCTCAAGTGTAATGTGCTTGTCTGTACAAAAAGGTGTACAATCAGAGAGCCTGATAATGCAGCCTCTTGAAAAAGAAAGGCCAGAGCACAGGTTCACCTATATAACAGGCTGTTTGTTATGCCTTCGCAAACCATGCTTTCATTATATGTTGGCACATGAAAAAGGTGTCTTAAGCAGACTTAGGGAAAGGTAACATCTAAGATATTTTGGACCTCAGTCATTTAGGGCTTTAAAGGTAATTAACAATGCAGGTAGTTATCTCCCTTGTCCAGAAAATATTCCTAAAATCAAAATGTTTTGCTGTCAACTGTCCACTTCCGCCTTCGGTGAAAGGGGATTAGTCACATATCCATCACCCACAGAGTTTTTCGTCAAGGAGACAGAACAGAGGGAAGAGGAAGGATCGGCACAGACACACACCCCGTGTGTGTGTGTGTGTGTGTGTGTGTGTGTGTGTGTGTGTGTGTGTGTACACACACATGCATACATGCTTTGGTAGCCTTTGATGAGTGTTGGGTGTGAAAATCTGGCCCAAGCCATGCCAAAGATGTTTGTCCTTTATAGTGGAAAGCAAACCTATTCAGTACATTTTGGTGCCTGGGGCAGCATTGTACCCATTTCCTGTCTCCCAGCCAGCCACTAAAAAACGCAAGAATAGTAAATTAAATGACTGCATATTTATTGATCCTTTAATGACACTCAGGTCAGCTGTTAGAGGAAACTTCTGTTGAAGGGCAGGACTGACACTGTTAGAAATTCATGTAAGCTACAAAACACCTCATGACCTACGCTAACGTTTCTTTTCTAAGCAAAAACCATAATTTCTGAGATACTGTGAAATTATTAGGTTAACTATGACTACAAATGGAGGTAACGTACAGAACATACATTGGTTATTGGTTTCTTACTCTTCCAGTAAGTCAGTCATTTGGATAGATGCTTCATAGATGTTGTTGCGGTGGTAAAACGGATTGCTGCAGTGGCACTACAGGTGAAACTGCTTAGCTGCTGAACTTGATGACCAGAAGGTTGGTGGTTCAAATACATGGGATGGGGTGAACTTCCGCTATTAGCCCCAGCTTCTGCCAACTTAGCAGTTCAAAAACATGCAAATATGAGTAGATCAATAGGCACCGCCTTGTGGGAAGGTAAACAGTGCTCCAGGTAGTCATGCCAGCCACATGACCTAGGAGGTATGTACAGACAATGCAGGCTCTTTGGCTTAGAAATTGAGATGAGCACCACCCCCAGAGCCGGAAATGAGTACCACCTCTCAGAGCCAGAAGGGGAAGCTTTTACCTTTATCTGTGCATTGAATGTTTGCCTTTGTGTTTGTGTATGCTGTACCTCGCCCTGAGTCTCCTCGGGGAGATAGGGCAGAATACAAATAAAGTATTATTGTTGCTGTTGTTGTCTATAGTCCATTGACTCTATAGGCACAATTGCTGACTGTAGGTTGAAAAAATAGAAGAAAGCTGCACTTGATTATAAGCAAACAAAATTCTTCAGAACATCACAATCAGGTCTGCATTTAACTCAGCATTTTGTGAAGTTAAATGAAAATGTGATATGTATGCATACTAGCTGCTTCAGTATCTGATCATTCTATTCATTTAGCACTTTTGACACAATTTGAACTTGGAAATAAGAATGGTTGAGAAATGAATTCATAATTTGCTTCGATATTTGCAGGTCTGTTTGCTAACTAATAATGTCTGGATAAGATTTTCAAAGATATTGGAGCTTATACTCTGGTGAACATGAAACTGTTTTGCAAGCATCCACAGCATCAGCTCCTTCAACAGTAAAAAGGGGATTTCTGAGAAGTGGTCAGATGTGTAGGGTAAATGTGAACTTCATTCTTTTTTTTTTCTTTTTGCTGTGGTAGCCATCTTGATAATGTCATCACAAGTTCAAATTATATGTGGATAACCTAAGTGGGCAAGGTCTAGCCCCCCAATGTGACCCCCATGTGTCCATATATGCTTTCAAATCTTCTGTCAACATATGGCAACTCCATGAATTTCATGTGATTTTCTTAGGTAAGAAATATTCAGAGGTGGTTTGATCAGTTCCTTCCTCTGAAATATCTTCTACAGGACCTGGTATTTATTTGAGATCCCCTATATAATGACTATGTTGGGCTGGACCTGCTTAGCCCCCTATCCTGAAAAAAAGTAATCCACAATATAGAAAAATATATGGCCCTAGAAACATCTAGACTGAAATGTAATCATGCCATGTTCACATGCAAGTGGCCAAGTATGGTTATCTTTCAGAGGTAGGATCTTGGTGGTGATCTATAAATGACTAAAGATCTATTCTGGATCCACATGATCTTTCACGTTGAGGCAGTTAAGACAAGGATTTGCTTGATGTGTCCTTCTCTTGGCATATTTCCTCCTTTCACCCTGTATTTGTGTCTCTTCAAAATCCATAGTATCATTGGTAACAGGCAACTTCCAGTTACAACGCTCAAGTGCCAGAGCTTCCCAGTTCTTAGTGTATATCCCACATTTTTTTCAGTTAACTTTAAGCCCATTTTTAAATCTATTTTATTGTACACTGTTATGGACCAAAAGAGAGCAGGTTTAGAAACTAGTTGCACCTGTAATTCATGTCACAGGAAATTCTATATTAAAACTATCAGTATACTGTAGTGCTTTAGTATATACTGAAGTTTAGTTCCAACAAACATACACAGCATGGATATCAAAATATGTGGGTGCCCAAGCCCCATTATATACAATGTTGTAATAAAATTGTGCCACTTAATGGCAAACAATTCAAATAAGTGCCAGAGAGAACCTGATGATTTGTGAAATGGTGGGAGGCTGCAAAATGGCATCTATACACATCAGTGTGCTGCTTGATGCAGGCCAAAATCAAGGTTTGCTTTTAGATTTCTTTCCCTCAAATATTTTCAAGCTTTGGTTGGGTGAAGCTGTGGGTCCAGAATGCATGGCTATAGCGGGCTCATTGTATGTTTACCACAAAATCCAATTTCATGTGTTAAATGTCAAAGTCGAGCACAGCATGGAGACTACTATCCGTGCATTCAAAAATGTATAGAAAGGGTAGAGTCACAAGATACTAGTTCACACCATGGCTTTGTCCATGCAAGCTTCATCCCTAAGTTCTTGTGGGCTGGGCATGTGGGCTGATGTGGGAATCTACACATATATAGCTTTTATACAAACAAGAACCTCCAACAACAAAAAAGGTCAATAAGCAGAGAAAATACAAACAAGCACTTGTGCGGGGAATTACTTCCCCACTCTGCCATTTTCGATAGGTTAAGAGTGATTCTGAAACAGGCTTTTGATATTATACTCTCTGAGAACATAGGGAACTTGTTCGGAAAATTAACTGTTCAATATGTGGCTTGCTTAAGGTAACATTAACTTTTTTGGGGGATCTCTCCAAAAGTAAAAAAGAAAAACAATCTGTATTGTTGCTTTTTTTGTATTTCTTTAAATGCATCACATGTTTTAAAACCTGTGCCGGCAGAAGGACATGTCAAGAGCTGAATGGAAATTGAAAAGTTGCTACTAAGTGAAATTTTTGTAAAATCCAATAAAACCAGTTACAGCTGATTATTTTATCATACATCTCTGCCTACCATATTATGCCAAGTAATGCATTTGGGCTTGAATGCTAGAGTTTCTGGTTCAAAACCCTTAGCACAATTCAAGGATGACTATTCAAAAGCAATTTCCCATAAACACACTTTAAATCTGAACTTCTTCAGGGATCACATTTGGATAGCGGTTTTGTCAATGTCTGCTTCACAAGGTCATGCTTTACAGTGAAGTGATGGAATTCATCTATTTACATTTCTAGCTTGAGAAAAATAGTCAGAAATATCTCTCAATGCCCAGCACAGAAGCTTTTATTATTATAAAACATTTTATACAACCTTTTGATTAAAATAACCCTTAAAGTAGTTGACAATTAAAGGAAAAATCAAACAATTAAAAAGATCATCTGAAAGTCAGAACACAAACAAAAACTCCTAACTAGATGACATTAAAACACATTAAAAGCATGGTGGAACAAAAATAACCACATACTTTTTGTGCCGCCACAGAAAAGACCCTGTCCCATATCCCCACCAACAGATTGCCACATCTGCTTAGGTGGAACAACACAGAACAGAGTCTCTAAATATTATTGTTATAGAGAGGCAGGTTCAGGCAGAAAGATCACAGTCATGGTATGATCCTGGCTGGATTTTATAGATGAATTGGATTTTAGAGATAATATAAAACCAGCAACACAATTGCAAGTGCATAACAAGCAAGTGCAATTTTAATAAGAATGTTATGTTTGAAAAAGAGCACTAGAAATTATTCATGATGCAGAATTTTGTCCTAACTATAGATTCCATAAACTTTTCAAGGCCAGCTCTATGAAAATGTGTTGCAGTAATCTTATCTGAAGAATGTGTAGTTATGAACAGATCAGCTTTCTTTCTGAAGAAGTATAATTGGCACACCAATTGAAGCTGGGCAAAGATATTCCTGTTCTAACTATTCACCAAGCCACAACTTTATTAAAATCAACTTGAATGGAGAGTCAAAGGTGGGAGTCATCTGCAAATTGAATATTATGTAGGCTACCTATTTTGCTGTCTACATGATTGACTAGTCTTATTGATTGCTAAATACATTGATTATACTCAATCAAAAGATTGTTTCTCAAAAATGTTTCATACGAAGTAAGTACTGACTTGTTAAAGATTAGAAATATTCCTATCCATGAGCTTATCTAAGAAAGCTTCAACATTCGGATCCTTAGCTAGATGGGGTGTCATATTCAGATATTAATGTTATATTTGTTTTTCTTTGTATACGCTAACTTTTGGTTTCTTCATGAACACGCTAGGCTAGTGAATCCCATCTCACATATGCTCCCTGCCAGCCACCAAGGCATATATAGTGGCTCTGTGTTTTTCAAAACAATTACTACCACCCTCTCTGCTGTCCAAAACTGGACATATGTGTGTGGAGAGAAAGCCTGCCAAATCCATGTTGTTTGATTCTTAGTTGGCACTCAATGCAGAGCCGCAGCACATAATAGCCTCTGCACAGTTGATAAGTTGTCTTTTTTATTTATTTACGATATTTCTAGATGTAGGGGACTCAAGGCGGCTTTACATACAGGCATGCCACAATGTGGACAGAAGAGGCAGGAGGTCAGAAAAACCCACTAGGACATGGAGTGATAAAAACTGCATAGGGTCATTATGATATGGGTGGATACCATGTAGCCTGTGGCCATATCAGATTATGAAGCTTCTAGAACCCATAGAAGGCATCCCATTCTTCTTTAAAAAATCAAAATAAATGCAGTCCTGGGAGCCTGCAGAAACTGCAATGCTCATTTACACCAAAGCATTTGTTTGTGTATATGTGTGATGGTTCAAGTGGTTATCTCTGAATGCATATCTCAGTCTGCAATGTGTAAAATATCCGGCGGGATATGAGTAGAGAACAGGGCAGGTTATGTGGGTTCTTTGATATGACCAGTTACAAATAAGTATCTTGCTGTCCTCTTCCTCCTTCTTTGGGGTCTTTGTAACAAATGGGAGTCGGCCAGCTGAATTACTTGAGGTGGGAGATGCTATGATAGCTGAGAAGAAAACACAGAACAACAAAAGACAGCATCAGCACATGATCCAACATTTAATCCAGTGTGTGGCAGGACTGTGGCACAGCTCCAAAAAGTCGTGAGTTCGAAGCCAGTCCGGGTAGGAGTGAGCTTCCAACCAATTTGTGTAGCTTGCTGTCGACCTTTGCAGCCTGAAAGACAGTTGCATCTGTCACGTAGGAAATTTAGGTACTGTGTATGCGGGGAGGCTAATTTAACTAATTTATGACGCTATAAAAAATCTCCACGAAGCATGCAAAGAATGAGGAAGTACTTCATCAGTGTCACAAATGGTCAGTGAAGCGACAGTTCCTCTGGTGGCCAGAATACCCTCATTTCAAAAAGCTGGAATGTTAAATAGCCTCTGTCTGTCTGTCTATATACGTTGTGTGACTGTGGCATTGAATGTTTGCCATGTATATGTACATTGTAATCCGCCCTGTGTCCCCTGCGGGGTGAGAAGGACAGAATATAAATACTGTAAATAAATAAATAAATAAAAATGATACCTCTCCGATGAAGATGAGTGATCTAGCCTTGGCATTTGTGGAATAGGTTTAAATATCTGATGGAAGAGGTAGTTTAGTCAACTGATAAGTCAGTGATATAATGTCCTGTATCTATTTTGCAAGATGTTGAGGAGCAATCAATAGTCCAATTATTAAACAACACATAACACATTTATTTAATTTTAGAAATTTCTTCCCATTTCCACCCCTCAAAACATGTTTCCAGAGGAACTTATAAAACCAAGTGTTGGTGATTTTATTCAAGAATTTATTAAAAGCCCCCCCTCCCACTTTTTTTAGATATACACATTTGTCAGAGTAAAAATTGGAGACAGCTCCTGTACCTGAAACAGTTGTGTAAAAAAAGGAAACTTTACAAAGTGCCACATGGTTGTATGACAATTGACATTTGCTGAAATTCTCTCTTCTATACAACCATTAAAGGTACATGAAACCTTGAACATTTTCAATCTGACAACTTCATCTGTATTTTAGAACAAAAATATATCTATCTATATTACAACAATTATCTTAAACATAGAAAAAAGAAATGTAATAAACTTTTCTGTTCAGGAGTTCAAAGCTATACCACGCCAATTTTAAACTACTGGGATTGCTTTTTTTCCAAGTGAGACTACAGTTATAGAGTGAGCAGGTGCTCAGCCAAATCTGTGTTTCAAAGGGACAGGTGCACGGGAAAACATCTAGTAATAGCAGGCTAAATCCGACAAGGTAATGATGTAACTGTTGCATTAGTTGCCTCTTTAAAGATAACCCGATTCCATTTTTTAACCTATAAACAAAACAAAACATGTAAGACTGTTAAGCATTCATTTGCTTTACCAGTTGCAATGGACAGATTTCATTCTGAGTAATTCTAGATTTGGTTATTCGGATCCTTATTCAATGTTACTTTACTAGGAAGCCGGACCCTTTAAAGTGGGCAGGCTAGTAATTTCTCATCTTTTATTGATTACATTCTGCTGACCTATTTTTTAAAAAGGCAGGAGGAGCTCACATCACAGTCATGGGGTTCAGTGTGTTTTGATCTAGGAATCTTCTCAGATTGGTTCCTTGTTTCCTAAACCACAATTCCCTATGCAGCTTCACCTATGAGGTGTCACACATTGCCAGAACCCTTCTTTTCTTTTTAAACAAATCATACACAATCAGAACTTTTTTTTTGCATTAAATGAAATATGTCCTTGACTACAATTTTCTGACTAAACAGAAGGAAGTTATATGCTTGCATGTCTATAGCAGAACTCTGGCAATTATACCATGCACTGACAATTACAATCAGATCCAGTTCATATAAGGATCCTACCACCTGTGACTTGTAGTGTGTTTGAAGCTCTCTAGCAATGATTGGAAGCACTTACCATCGCATAACGTCATTCTAAACTCATCGTAAATCAGTTTGCAACTTGTGTGGAAGCAATAAATGTAAAGGTGAAGGTTTCCCCTGTCATAAAATCTAGTCGTGTCTGACTCTGGGAGATGATGCTCATCTCTATTTCTAAGCTGACACCTCCTAGGTCATGTGGCCAGCATGACTGCATGGAGCACCATTACCTTCCTGCCGATGCGGTACCTATTGATCTACTTGGATTTGCATGTTTTCAAACTATGTTGGCAGACGCTGGGGCTAACAACGGGAGCTCATCCCATTCATGGATTCGAACTGCCAACCTTCCGCTCAGCAAGTTCTGCAGCATAGTTGTTTAACCCACTGCATCACCACAGAAGTACTTTTCTACAAATGAGGGGATCCCATTTTTAGGCAGATGAAAGAACACTGAATTGCCCTTCAAAGCATTTTCAATCATACAATAAACTAAAAGGGATTAGATCAAACTGTTTCTGTCTGGATGTAGACTGTAGTATCCATGGAGTACAGCAACCTCTTAACAGGGTGTGTGCTCCCCTCTTGACAGAGGGTGTGTTCAATGTGGGAAGATTCCTACATTTTTCATCTACTCTATTTATTTGACACATTTATATTTTCCTTTAGCCCAAGTGTTTCCAGAAAATTAACAGAATTAAAAATAATATCTAGTAATCTAGCTAACAAATGATACTACTGAATGCAATCTCAATTTTCTCTATGTTGAGCCCTTTTTGGAGAGCTAATATTAAATCCCAATTAGTAATGTATCCTCTACAGGGCTTGCCTCAATATATATTAAACTGCAGAGTTGCTGTGGTGATGACATACATACGCTGCCCCTTTGAGAAAACCATAGAGCAGTCCTGACTATCTGGTGACAATTTGACATAAACTAAATCTATATTTAATGTGTTATAATTTTAAAATATGTTTATCATAGTAAACGGAACAGGAAGGTACTAGACTGTAAAACGCTCCTCTGCCCTCCTTCAAATCTCAATTATTGTAGTCTGAGGCCGCAAAGAATACAGGGCTTTCCCTTGTGGCAGTCACTGCTCCACTTTTTTCCACATGCAATTAGACTCGCATGGGGGGAATTCATAAGATTATGGAATTGCTCTCAAGCCTCTTTATAGTTGTGTTACAGATATATGCAAAGCACAAGGTTTGTCTTTGGGACACATTGCTAAAGGGGCCTAGTGTACCTTGTTGGAAGGATCATCTTTTCAACAGCATCCAGGCATTCCAGGGCCAAATAGTACTGAGGACCAGACTATGGGCAAGTCTACACACGTAAAAAAAAAAAAAAAGAACTAATTTTGAAGCTGGTGTTACATCTTTTTTGTACATAACCACTGTTAAACATTGTTTATACTATAAGTTGTAATTATTCTGCAAGAGTCTGCCTTGAACATTTTCCATGAATTTTTATTAATATTTTACATACTTATAACAGTTACATATATTTCAACAAAATTACAAACTCAGAAAAAGAAACAACAAGAAAGAAAAATACAAAATACAAAAAAGGAATATAATTTTCTAAATGGCTTCCAACTTTATTTTCACTTTGTCTTTTTTTAGAGAGAACATGTAGCATATAAATAAGCATAATAATAATACAAAACATCATTTTTATTAAATTTGTATCTTTTTTAAAGCAAACAAGGCAACTATAAAACATCCCTAAATATGTATACAGAAAAACGGACAGTATTTTATGCTTACTTTATAAGCTTTCGGTGTGGACGTAGAAAAAATCTTACACAAGGAATATTCAAAACTAGCCTTAGCTTACTTTGTTGTAAAAATCAGTTTTGTTTTGAAAGCTGGAAATACTGAATTTTACAATGTCATGAACTGAAGTACTTGAGAGGGACACAATCCATTTTTCTTTCACTCCAACTATTTTTGAAGTTTCAAATATGGTCCCTGTGTGCCCCCTTTCCTAGGTTTATACCAGACCAATAGCTCTGATGTTATTTTTAACAGTATCCTTAGTATCCACATACACAAGAAAGAAAGTCTCTTGAAGTGTGTGAATTGTGGGATATTTTTTCACCCCAGTGTAAATTTCAGGGTTTTTTATGTGGTGCATTAAAACGTTCAAAGTAAGTGGGCTAAACAGCGTGCAGAACTAAGAGCCAGAAAACACAATGCTGGATAAAAGTAAAATGAAACTGATCCGTGTACAATAAAATGTGCATTACTTGTATTGTGGGTATTTTATGATACCATTGAGTTCCAATGTCTTTTCACTTGCATACATTTTTATTCTACTTCTTCTGAATGGAGTCCACCTACTAACAACCAAACAACACCATCCCTACTTCAATGCAGTATGATTTGTTCAAAAAAGGCATTATGTATTATGTTTTCGAGCAGTGGTGCTGATATCACAAAGAATGTTGGGTTTCTTTCTATGGCCAGTGCCAGTTTGCTTTCTGTGAAATTAATGTTTGAACAGAAAATGTGGTTTCAAAACTTTATACCGCTGCTTGCATACAAGCTCTGAATTCCACCTGTTTACATACAAGACTTCGGCAAGTTACCTTTTCTTGTGGCCATAACCACATGCCTCTGGATATGTCAAACAACACATTCAGCTTTTTAAAAGTTTCTTTTTGGATAAAAAACGTTTGGACAGCTGAACTACTCTCTCTTAGGGCCCATTTATATGGATCACAAAATCCAGGGCAGGTTAGGAGTGGCAATACTCCAGCCTGGCTTCAGGGGCAGCTACACTGCCTGTCTCTATCCAGTCAGGTTGAACTTGGTTCAGTCCAGCTGGTCACACTAACTTTTTCTGTTGTTTGTTGTGACGGCGGCAGCCATGGAGCTCCAGCATAGGCTGACACACAATTTGATGAAATGAGAAACGCAATCCCCAGGTCATGCAGGCATCATCAAATGTGCCCAGCAATGGCCAGGAGCTTTCAGGAGCTAGGAGAGCAGTTGCCAAGGCACCAAAAAACAGAAAAGCAAAATACCCTCTTCCATGTGCTGCAAATTGCAGGGGGAAAGAGGGGATAGTGATGCTGGCACATGTGAAGGGCTGCACTGGCTTGAAGTGGGGCAATTTAGGCATCATTTATTAAAACTATTGTAATTATAGTATAGCTCTTGTTGTCTCACCAAGGCCCCATCTACAGTGACCATTTTATGCAGATTCAAACTGGTACTGAAGAAAATGGTTTTTAGTTAGGAAATCCTTGAATAAGTTTAAGGCCCAGTTGGTGATTACACAGACATATATGAAAAGTAAGTTCACCATTCTTGTGACTATACATGTTTCCCCCACTTTCATTTTCGTTCATCCCTGTGTTCCCCTCTCCAGAGTCATCTCTTCTTCTAAAACCCCACCAAAAGTTCAGTTCTTCGTGTGGAGGTAAATTCCCATCTTCTTTTTCCAATACTTTCTCTAAAAAAATTCTCCAGATACTTTCATTTTTTCCATAGTCTCTTCTTCACTTTTAAATTTCATGTTAATCATTTGATGCCATTCTCCAGACTTCTTTATACCATTCATCAATCTGTATTGTAATTTCCCCTTTCCAATATTTTGCTATTAATAATCTAGCTGCTGTTAATAGCATGTCTATTAAGAAAGGTAACATATTGGTAATGGAGCATGGTATCAAATGACATTATTTTTCAACAAAGTTCTGCCAAAACAACATGTTATTATAAGATTCTAGGATATGTTAAGCATAAACATGTTTTCTCAAGGAGCACTAGCATGGCATGTTATGTCCTTCACCCAGTGTGAACTTGGTGTTCTTCTGATAAGAGGTTCTCAATCTTGGGACCCCCAAATATTTTGGATTTCAATTCCCAGAATCCTAGGTCATTGCCAATGCTAACTGGAGCATAGGGGAAATGAAGTACACATTCAGAGAGCTAAGACTGAGAATCAGTGCCTCAGAACACTGCTAAGGCGATCTGATATGAATAATTATTGTTTCCTAATGTGCCAGGGACAGGTGCAATATTTGTGCCAACTGGTTAAGATAGACTCTACCTGTACTTGCAGTTCCACGAATCATCGTTTTGAAAAGCACTGAACAGTCCCCTTTGCACACTTCAGAAAAAATGAGTGGATGGCCAGTTGTCTTTCTGGGAAGGTGTTCTACTATGTCCCAGCAGGTGTTTTTTTTTTTTTTTTTTTGTGTTGGGCCGGGAGGAGGGGGGCTCCTGATAACTCTTAAACTGGGGTATATGGTAGGCTGCTTGGAAAACACGAGACTGAACATGCCAATAGTCCCAACACTAATATGCTTAGAAAAAATTCCTCTTTTGTCAAGTAATAACCTAACAAGCATAAGTACTATATAACTGAAAAACAAGTTCAAATCTGATTTCTTCCTTGAGTGGCAAACTTGACCACTTTTGCCCACTTCTCTTTCTAGGGCTTGTCCTGTTGTTGCCTCCAAGCCAACTTGGGAAAGTTTGTTCTCATCAACCTTTCCCACAGAATAAAAACCCCAATTTCAAGTATCAGTCTGTTCCATTACTGCTACTTTGTCTTTCTTTCTCAAGAGCTTGGTGCTGTTGTAGTTTAGCACTATGACAGACTCCATACTCTTGATCTGAAATGTTTGGGATTGGGCATGTTTTGGATTTTGGCACATCTGTATTTGCATTTACGTACATAATGCATTATCTTGAGAGATGGAACCCAAGTCTAAACATGAAAGCCATTGATATTTCATATATATAGCTTATACACATAGTCCTCCCAGAGGCAGGCTAAAACCTTTCTTTTTAGACAGTCTTTTAAATAAGAAAGTTTTAAAGACTGAGCAGAGGAAACATGTTGCATAGTTTAATTAATAGTTTTATTTATTTTAACACTGTATTTTTAACAGTCCAACATTTAAATCCATTTTAATGCTTAAATGTTTAATGTTTTATTTTACACATTGCATAATTTTTAGTTCTTAGCTGCTTTGGGGCTGGATCTACACTATCCTATATCCCAGGTTTTGATCCCAGATTGTATGCTTTGAACTGGATTGTATGAGTCTACACTGCCAGATAATCTGGGATAAGCAGATAATCTGGGATCAGATCCTGGGATATAGGGCAGTGTAGATCCAGCCTGAATCTCCTCTGAGAGAAAAAAGAGCAGGATATAAATGTCTGTAGTGAAAGAAAATAAAGGAAGGTAATTTTATGCACAATAATTTTTCGCGTGATACAAAGCTGAAGCATTACAACAGAGCTTTTTAAACATTTCATGCTGGTGATATACTTTCTAGACATACATCATTCAGCAACACAGCAATTCAGGTTAACTCTCAAACCAGAAGTTAAAACCAACCCATTATAAGAGATATGCACACAGACGTTAATTGTAATACCAAAATGTATGGGGACCGGTACAACATAGAGGTGTCTCCTGAAAACCTTGCATTTATCTATATTTAAAAATGTAGTCTTTATATGATAATAATATACATTTCTAAGATTCATGTTACACACTGACACCCTACAGTTGACACAGGCCCCTTCTACACTGCCCTGTATCCCAGGATCTGATCCCAGATTATCTGCTTTGAACTGGATTATATGAATTTCCACTGCCAGATAATCTGGGATAAGAAAATAATCTAGGATTAGATCCTGGGATATAGGGCCGTGTAGAAGGGGCCCTAGTATTGTGAAGCAAGGGAAGGTCTTGCTAGAATGCCAAAACTGCACATCTGTACAGCTGCAGTAAAAGAGGAGGAACAGTGCACATGTGTTGGCTAGAACAAATAGGGGTTGAAAGCAAGGATGTGTGGAACACTGTTCATGGGAATTTGCATCAATAAAGTGCCAGAATCGTGCAATTACACTGAAAGAGAACATTCCAATAATGGGTTGTTTCCATTTATTTAAATAACACAACTATGATAAAACAACAAGCTGATTTGATAAAGTTTTCAGTCAGAATCAGAGACAGAGATCAGTTAAAGCCACGATCAGTTAGCTAGGGTATGAGTGAGAAAAAAAGCGAGACATATGAATGATGAAGTTTGGAATATGAGTTAAAGTTATGAAGTAGAGTTAATAACAGTCAGGATTTAGATACATTTAGTAGGTAATCCGTGATAGGTTGTTCAATTTCTGTTGAACAAACCATTTTGTATTATATATTTGATCCTCCCAGAATGTGACGTAAGGAAATTTTGTATTCAGATATCCAGCCTCTAGTGGGAAATTTAGATTAATTTTGAAGCAATTCTGGAGAAGGGGCGCTCCACCTGTATAACTGGGATACAGGTTGGTAATTGTTTTAATCATCATCATCATAATACTTAGGCGATCCTTCATTGTCTGAGTAGGATAGTCTTCCAAGAGTGTACTGGTGGGTCCATAGGTGACTGTGGAGCCCTATTCTTGATTTGCATCTTCTCCCACAGTGAGGGCATTGGTTTCCAGGTGGAAGGCAGTCTCGGTCGGGGTAGGCTTGACGCAACTTCCTCTTGGCACGTTTCTCTTTCGCTCTCCATTTGTGCCTCTTCAAATTCTACAGCACTGCTGGTCACAGCTGACCTCCATAATAATAATAATTAAAGAGAAACAGCTGGAAAAGCTGACACAATATGAGGATTTAAAGTGGTGGCCCCTCGACTGTGGAACGCCCTGCCTAGGGATATAAGATCGGCCCCCTCCCTTCTGACTTTTCGAAGAAAGGTTAAAACCTGGCTTTTTGAGCAGGCCTTCGCTAATGCAGCATAATTCTATAAAATCATGGATCGACTCAGGGCTGTAGCCAGAAAAAAATTTCGAGAGGGGTTGACATTTGGGGGGGGTTGAAAATTTCGGGGGGGGGGATTGAAACCTGCCTCCTAGCTCACGCTGAAGCAAAGAGCACAGCAGGGAGCAGAGCAGCCTTCCATAGCCTGCAGCTCCGCCCCTGTCAACCACCTCCACCAAGTCTGCCCTCCTTAATGAGAGCATTCAACACACACACACCCAACTTGGTTGCTTCGCTACATCGGCTGTTGCTGCAAGCAATGAAAGTGTGAATAAATTGTCAATATTTGCTTGAGATTGTGCTTGCAGTTATGGAGGGACTCTTAATTTTTTGCATCTCATAGACTTAGCATGGGGATTTGGTTAACCAGTTAAAATTCATGAGTAAACCAAGTTTTTTAAAAAATCTGAAACATTTCGGGGGGGAGGGGTTTGAACCCCTAAACACCCCCCCCCCCTTTCCTACAGGCCTGGATCGACTTGACGATGCACTGAATAATGACTTTAACAAGGGGACGCTCATGACAATATTTTATGGCTTTGTACAGTTTTTATATTTTATGCTAAATGTTTTTAATAGTATTCTATGATGGTTCTAATGGTTGAGGCATCAAATTGTTGCCAACTGTGAACCGCCCTGAGTCGCCTCCGGGTTGAGAAAGGCAGTATACAAATATGGTAAATAAATAAAGATTGAACTGCAAAGACTCTGGCACAAGCTAGTAAAGGTGATACAAGTGGTGATCGACTCACTGGGTGCAGTGCCTAAAGACCTTGGCCTGCACTTAAACATAATTACTAGGCTTGGGCGGTTTCATTCGTTAATTTCGTAATTCGTTATTAATTCGTATTTAAATTAGCTTACGATCCAATATTGAGCCATGCTGGAATAGTGTGAGGAGTAATTAAGATTCGAAACATTTTTTTCAATTTTTTTCGTAATTATTTCGTAATTATTTTGTAATTATTTTCACATGTCTGGTGCAAGTTTTATAGTTGTTGTTTGTTTTATCACACCAACAGTCAACAACAGAGGGAGAGGGAAGCTTCAGAAGTTCCTCCTGTCCCATTTGGAGGTTTTTTTAGCATATTGCGCAATCTCGTCCGCCATTAACGAATCGATTCGTAATTTTACGAAATTTCGTAAATTTTGAAATTTTTTAAAGGAAAATTTCGGAATTATTAAAAAAAAACGAAACGCAAGGGCCCCCTAAAAACAAAACGAGTTTAGAACCAAATTTTTCCGTGGTTACCCAAGCCTAATATTACCATCTGTCAGCTGCAAAAGGCCACCCTACTGGGATCTGCACACATTATTCGCCAATACATCACACAGCCCTAAACACTTGGGAAGGGTCCGACATGTGATCCAATAGAACAGCCAGCAGAGTGATCTTGTTTGCTGTGTACTAATCTTGTTGTGTTTCAAATAATAATGTTTAAAAAGGCACCTCAAATAAACAAGCATTCCCGAGCAGGTCTAAGGCGTATGGGCTTCTGGCTCTAAGCGGCTTCCTGGCAGGAGCATCAGGGTGGCGCACGGCCTTCTGGGGCGGAGAGGCCTGACAGGAGCCCCTTTCTCTCTCCCTGCCCACACAAAGCGACCCTCCTCCTCCTCTTCTTGGTTCTCCCTCTCGTGTCGACGGCAGGAGGAGGAGGAGGAGGAGGGAGCCCAGCAGCCTTCGGGCAACGGCTCTGAGAGGAAGGCGGGCGGTTGGACAGAGAGGGGGAGGGAGGGAGGGAGGGAGGCAGGGGAGCGGGTCGCCGGCTCTCTCTCTCTCTCATGCGCGCGCGCTCCGAAGAAGTGGGCGGGGCAGCCTGCGCGCGCGCGCTCCCGCATGCAAATGAGCGGGCGTGAGGTCAGAGGCAGTTGGAAAAGGGAACAGGCAGAATGGCCGCCGCGGCTCCCGCTCTCGGCGCCTCGCAGTGCCGGAGCCCCCGCTGCACGGCGGAGCGGAGGGGAGTCCGCCGCGAACTCGACTCCTGGCGGCACCGGCTCACGCACTGTGTGGGTAAGGAGACAGACACACACAGAGAGGGGCAGGGCTCCAAAGGGAGGCGGCGGGAGGGGGCATTCGGCTTGGAGGGGGGGGGCTGGATCGTCGTCCTGGGAGGAAGAGGCGACTCCAAGGCCTGAGCTTCCCTCAGCGCGAGGCGTTGGCCCGCGCGCCCTCCTGTTCGCGCCTCCACACCTCCGTCCCTTTTGTCCGGGGCTGCTTTTCTGGAGTGCGCTCGCCCCTTTAAGAGGGGAAGCCGCTCGTGCGTTGACGGTTGGGATTTGAAGTTTCCCCCTCCCTCGCGCCGGCCTGCGCCAGCCTCCCTCCCTCCCTCCCGCTGTTGCCATAACAACCGCGGTGCTCGCGCCTTCCCCCCTCCTCTCGCACCCCCCCCCCTCCTTTCACCAACCAACCTCCCTATCCTGTCAGGCTGCTTCTTTGGCGGGACCCAAAGATTCCTCCCCTTTTCTCCTCTCCGTCTCTTTCTCCCGTCCTCTTTCACGGGGAAAAGTTTTTGACAGCTTTGCTGGCTGGGAAACAAGGCTTCCTATCGGAGTGTTGTCTAACATGGCCGTATAGCCCGAAAAAACCTACAACAACCCTTCCTATCCGACTTCTCCCAGGCTCCTTGACTGATCAGTGGGAGCTTAAAACAGTTCCCCGTAGTTCCAGGTGCATCGTGTACCTTAATCTCTCTACTATATCCATCTAGATCAGGCATGGGCAAACCTTCCTCATCAGTGGGGGCTGCTAAAGCTCTTAAGCAGTGTTTCTCAACCTTCCTAATGCCGTGACCCCTTAATACAGTTCCTCATGTTGTGGTGACCCCCCAACCATAAAATTATTTTCGTTGTTACTTCATAACTGTAATTTTGCTACTGTTATGAATCACAATATAAATCTCTGATATGCAGGAAGGATGTATTTTCATTCACTGGACCAAATTTGGCACAAATATCTGATATGCCCAAATTTGAATACTGGGGGTGGGGGGGTGGGAATTGGTTTTGTCATTTGAGAGTTTTTTGTTGTTGTTCATTTGTTCAGTCGTCTCCGACTCTTCGTGACCTCATGGACCAGCCCACGCCAAAGCTCCCTGTCGGCCGTCACCACCCCCAGCTCCTTCAAGGTCACTCCAGTCACTTCAAGGATGCCATCCATCCATCTTGCCCTTGGTTGGCCCCTCTTCCTTTTGCCTTCCACTTTCCCCAGCATAATTGTCTTCTCTAGGCTTTGCTGTCTCCTCATGATGTGGCCAAAGTACTTCAACTTTGTCTCTAGTATCCTTCCCTCCAATGAGCAGTCGGGCTTTATTTCCTGGAGGATGGACTGGTTGCATCTTCTTGCAGTCCAAAACACTCTCAGAACCTTGCTCCAACACCACCGCTCAAAAGCATCTATCTTCCTTCGCTCAGCCTTCCCTAAGGTCCAGCTCTCACATCCGTAGGTTACTACAGGGAATACCATGGCTTTGACTAGGTGGATCTTTGTTGCCAGTGTGATGTCTCTACTCTTCAATATTTTATTGAGATTGGATATTGCTCTCCTCCCAAGAAGTGAGCGTCTTCTGATTTCCTGGCCACAGTCTGCATCTGCAGTAATCTTTGCACCTAGAAATACAAAGTCTGTCACGGCCTCCACATTTTCTCCCTCTATTTCCCAGTTGTCAATCATTCTTGTTGCCATAATCTTGGTTTTTTTGATGTTTAGCTGCAACCCAGCTTTTGCGCTTTCTTCTTTCACCTTGATTAAAAGGCTCCTCAGCTCCTCCTCGCTTTCGGCCATCAGAGTGGTGTCATCTGCATTTCTGAAGTTGTTAATGTTTCTTCCAGCAATTTTCACCACAGCTTTGCGTTCATCAAGCCCCGCACATCGCATGATGTGTTCTGCATACAAGTTAAAAAGGTTGGGTGAGAGTATGCAGCCTTGCCGTACACCTTTCCCAATCTTAAACCAGTCTGTTGTTCCGTGGTCAGTTCTTACTGTTGTTACTTGGTCCTTGTACAGATTCCTCAGGAGAGAGACAAGGTGGCTTGGTATGCCCATCCCACCAAGAACTTGCCACAATTTATTATGATCCACACAGTCAAAGGCTTTAGAATAGTCAATGAAGCAGAAGTAGATGTTTTTCTGAAACTCCCTGCCTTTCTCCATTATCTATCGGATATTGGCAATCTGGTCTCTCATTCCTCTGCCTTTTCTAAACCCAGCTTGAACATCTCAACTCTCTCTCCATGTATTGCTGGAGTCTTCCTTGCAGGATCTTGAGCATTACCTTACTGGCATGAGAAATAAGGGCCACTGTACGGAAGTTTGAGCAGTCTTTCGCATTTCCCTTTTTTGGTATGGGGATATAAGTTGATTTTTTCTAGTCTGATGGCTATTCTTGTGTTTTCTATATTTGCTGGCATATGGCATGCATCACCTTGACAGCATCATCTTTTAAGATTTTAAACAGTTCAGCTGGGATCCCGTCGTCTCCTGCTGCCTTGTTGTTAGCAATGCTTCTTAAGGCCCATTCAACTTCACTCCTCGGGATGTCTGGTTCTAATTCATTCACCACACCGTCATAACTATCCTCGATATCCAGGTGCATAGTGTAGCTTAATCTCTCTACTATATCCATCTAGATCAGGCATGGGCAAACCTTTCTCATCAGTGGGGGCTGCTAAAGCTCTTAAGCAGTGTTTCTCAACCTTCCTAATATCGTGACCCCTTAATACAGTTCCTCATGTTGTGGTGACCCCTAACCATAAAATTATTTTCGTTGTTACTTCATAACTGTAATTTTGCTACTGTTATGAATCACAATATAAATATCTGATACGCAGGGAGGATGTATTTTCATTCACTGGACCAAATTTGGCACAAATACCTGATATGCCCAAATTTGAATACTGGTGGGGTTGGGGGGGGGGGGAATAGGTTTTGTCATTTGAGAGTTGCAGTTGCTGGGATTTATAGTTCATCTACAAACAAAGACCATTCTGAACTCCACCAATGATGGAATTGAACCAAACTTGGCACACAGAACTCCCATGACCAACAAAAATACTGGAAGGGTTTGGTGGGCATTGACCTTGAATTTTGGAATTGTAGTTCAACTACATCCAGAGAGCACTGTGGACTCAAACAATGATGGATCTGGCCCAAACTTGGACTGAATACTCAATATGCCCCAATGTGAACACTGGTGGAGTTCGTGGAAAATAGAGTTTGACATTTGGGAGTTGTAGTTCCTGGGATTTATAGTTCACCTACAATCAAAGAGCATTCTGAACCCCACCAACAATAGAATTGGACCTAACTTTCCACACAAAACCCAGATGACCAGCAGAAAATACTGTGTTTTCTGATGGTCTTTGGTGACCCCCTCTGACACCCTCTCGTGACCCCCCCCCCCCCGGGGTCCCGACCTCCAGGTTGAGAAATGCTGCTCTTAAGGAATAGCAGAGTTTCAAAACAAGAATACAAATCAGTAGCTCCCAACCTTTTTTTGACCTGGGATCACTCCAACATTAGTATCAAAAGGGTTACTAATCAGTTTTTGGTCAACTTTAGATTCAGTTTGGTTATTTTAGGGTGCTGGTTCTGAAAATTGCATTGGATAGACCACATCAGCTCTAGTTTCTGATACAAGAACATCGCTATCCAGTGGTTGCCATCTGCTCGCCCACAGAAAACCATATTTAATAAGCCTTGGCACTATAAGAGGGTTTTCATAGAATCATAGAGTTGGAAGAGACCTCATGGGACATCCAGTCCAAACCCCATCCCCCCACCAAGAAGCAGAAAAATTGCATTCAAAGCACCCCTGACAGATGGCCATCCAGCCTCTGTTTAAAAGCTTCCAAAGAAGGATCCTCCACCACACTCGGCAGAGAGTTCCACTGCTGAACGGCTCTCACAGTCAGGAAGTTCTTCCTAATGTTCAGATGGAATCTCCTTTTTTGTAGTTCCGCGTCCTAGTCTCCAGGGCAGCAGAAAACAAGTTCGCCCCTTCCTCCCTATGACTTCCTCTCACGTATTTATACATGACTATCATGTCTCCTCTCAGCCTTCTCTTCTTCAGGCTAAACATGCCCAGCTCTTTAAGCCGCTCCTCATAGGGCTTGTTCTCAAGACCCTTGATCATTTGAGTCGCCCTCCTCTGGACACATTCCAGCTTGTCAATATCTCTCTTCAATTGTGGTGCCCAGAATTGGACACAATATTCCAGGTGTGGTCTAACCAAAGCAGAATAGAGGGGTAGCATGACTTCCCTGGATCTAGACACTATACTCCTATTGATTGCGAGACCAGCTGTGTAGTAATGATGAGGCTATGGACCATATTTCAGTTCTTGCCACCAACTGATGGTCCACAAACCACAGGTTGCGAACCACTGGGCTAGATGATAAAAGTGAACATGCAGTGGACTACTCAGCGTCATATAGTACATTGAACATTTAGATATGCAGCTGCAAAGCTGGAAATAATTGCTTTTTTGTTGGTTCTGGAAAAGGCCACTAAAAAAAGCAAGTATCAGTTGAACTTGGTTGTTGCAATATGGGTCTGATGTAACTAAATTACAGGAGACTATTCTTTGTTCATCTGTAGAGAAGGTTCCCCAGTCAGAAAGGTGTGCACTAAATTGTCAACTTGAATGATGTTAAAAGGGTGATTAGATTAATGTATGGATTTTAGGGCCATCCATAACTACAATTCAGGATAGTAATATTTTTGTATCAAAATAAGGGACATGCAGTGTTTCTTTGACATCAGTTGGTGGGGAATACAAGAATGGATGGAATTGAGGCTATAGTGGGGGTTTATATCAACAGTGCAAATTAGCTCATTGTTCATCTGTTGTGCTGTAGAGAGTTTAAGACGTACATGACAATCCTGCAGCTCAATCCCATATCATCATCCATATCATCATTCTGATATGTTGACTTTCTGTAAGAAATCTTCACATGAAGTACCGAAAATTGCAAGTGCACCATATTTTCCAGGTTCTTCCATTTTACTGTTGAATGCCACTTGAGTGGAAAGAAAACGTGAGGAAGGAGGGGGGACTGCCTATTTTTTCTTTGGCCAGGGCAAGAGGTGGGTAATGGGGTAGGAGCTTCTGCCTTCTCTCTGGGTCACTATACCGCAGGCATGTGCAAACTTTGGCCTTCCGGATGTTTTGGAGTTCAGTTCCCACAGTTCCCAACAGCTGGTGTGACATTAGAATTCAAAGGGGAATATGGAATCAAAGAGATTATTGGAACATATGAGGTATATTTACTGAGTGTATATTCATTGAAGGAAACGGGAGCAAACGTGCAACAGAAACAATTAAATTTTGGAGTTAAACGATAACATGAGTTGGTGGAGGGGGCACAAGAAAAGGCTAAGGGATAAGTAGCAGGGAGGGGAGGCAAAATATACTTAAGTAGATAGAAGGTGATAACAGAATTAAAAGCATAACATGTTTTTATCAGGGAAAGTTCTAAACTGGATTGGAAGCATCTTATGATCATGCTTATTGTTATTTTAGATTAGCAACGATGAGAAATGTTATCATTCTTAATGATTTTACATATAAGCTGTATTAAGACATCCATTTCCCCTTTCTTTTTAAAAATACAATGTACTTTTCAACCTTACTGTTCTCAAAATGGTTAATTGTATATGCTGTCGCAGGGGGAAAGTATATTGAGGGGGGAAAGGAATTGTGGGAGTTGAAGTCCAAAACACCTAGAGGGCTGAAGTTTGCCCATGCCTGATCTAGGAGAGAAAAGGTGCTCATCCAAATCAGATGGTGGCATGATTCCTGATTTCTGTACTCTCCCAATAAAGTTTTGCAGCTGTCAGTCTTTAGAAGTGGCCCTGTCATGAATTCATTAGCTGCTTTTTAAAGAGCAGCACCTTAAGGCAGGGTGTGTGTATGTGTGTGTGTTTGTATACACACATTTTATCCAAAAAAACACAATTCCCAATATAGTAACAAACCAAAAACATATGCAAGAAAAATGTATTAAAACAGCTTTTGCACCAAGAAAGTACATCGTAATAAGGCATTTTCTTAATGTATTAATAAGGTCAACAAGTAAAGTTAGCAAGAATACAATCATTATATATAATTAATAAAATAAAATAATGATAGATGCAATGATAAAGAAGCACCTAATTTAATTCGAAATCATCCCCATCTAAAGTTTACTGCAATTATAGTTCAAATACAATTTTTCTAATTACTTGCATATTTTTAGGGTTTTTTAGTCTTCATTCCTCCCCCCAAATCCCTTTCTCTTTTCTTCACTTACACCAACTTATCTTACGCCTTATCTCCAGAATTTCATTGTTTCTGTTGCAGGTTTGTCTCCTGTCCTTCTATAAATAAAAGTATATAAACTTCCCCCAAATTTTCCAGAAGTCTGTTTGTTTCCATATTCCCTTTTTAACTTTAATGCCATATGTCAGTTTATCATTAATAGCTATGTTCCAAACTTCTCTATACCATTCCTCTAATTGAATTGTGGTTTTATCTTTCCAATTTTTTTTAAAAAAATTTTTTGTAATTATCAGTCTTGCTGCCGTTAATAGGCTGGAAATTAATTCCTTCACTTATTGTGAGGACAGGGATTTTGAAAACAGTTACTGATCATAAACCAGCATTTGCAAAGCTGGCTAAGCATGCTGATCTCCCCTTTTTTATGAGGTACAGCTGAAGCATCTTTTGCAGAGTCCACTGTAAACATTACACAAGTTGTTGTTCATTCGTTCAGTCATTTCCGACTCTTCGTGACCTCATGGACCAGCCTACACCAGAGCTTCCTGTTGGCCCTCACCACCCCCAGCTCCTTCAAGGTCAATCCAGTCACTTTAAGGATGCCATCCATCCATCTTGCCCTTGGTCGGTCCCTCTTCCTTTTTCCTTCCATTTTCCCCAGCATCATTGTCTTCTCTAAGCTTTCCTTACTTCTCATGATGTGGCCAAAGTACTTCATCTTTGCCTCTACTATCCTTCCCTCCAATGAGCAGTCGGGCTTTATTTCCTGAAGTATGGACTGGTTGGATCTTCTCGCAGTCCAAGGCATTCTCAAAACTTTCCTCCAGCACCACAGTTCAAAAGCATCTATCTTCCTTCCCTCAGCCTCCCCTATGGTCCAGCTCTCACATCCGTAGGTGACTACGGGAAATACCATTGTTTTACTATGCGGATCTTCGTTGCCAGTGTGATGTCTCTACTAAACAACATTACACAAGAGGTTCATGTAAATGTTAAAAACAGCCATAAGGTGATGATCATAAAATGTATTCGTGTTTTCATTTTTTTTTTTGGGACCCCAACATTAATCTAAGGGAAATCCATATGTGGTAGGACTGTGAAAAGTTACAAAATGTCTATAAAAAGATTAAGGATGAGATGGAAGAATTACTCGAGAGAGGAATCGAACTAAACAAAAAACAATTATTTGCCCAACAAGTTGTAGGCAATGAGAGGAATAAAGACCAGATATAAATTGCAAAATATATGATAGCAGCTATCCAAGCAACATTTGCCTTAGTATGGAAAGATTCAAGGAAATGGGAATTTTAAAAATGGCTCGATTATTTATCAGAGTATATGCTCCAAGACTACATAACTGATAGGAAACAAAATATATGAATGGACATCCAAAGGAAAACCAGGAGTTGAAGTGAAAAGAGCTTATAGCCAGAGCAAAAGGGAAAGAAAAATTTAAGGAACTGAAGCTAAAAATCTTCATGATCAAACAAATAATATAAGCCATTGAGTAGAGTCATAACCGTTCCCGGAGGTGAGAAATGAATAAATATAATAGATATATAGAATTGTAAAGGAATGTAATCAATAGAATGTGTCATATGGGGTAAAAAATAATAATATATCATTGTATGTATGAAATTGTGACAATGTTACAAATTACGTACATCTAACCAAATTTTTTATTTGTGTGTGTGTGTGTATTAAAGGGACCCACAGTTTAAGAAGCCATGCTATACAGCAGCCCTACAGCACAAACCTCACAATAAGTAACAGTTTTTATTTATGTAAAGCGTTTTTGTTCCACTCTGTAGCCTAATATCTACAATGCTGTATTTCTTCTATTCTATGACATATTTTTCTATAAACACCTTTAAACACCTTTAAATATAGGGTGTGTCTCAGAATCTCAGGGTTTTTTTTTTAATTTTTCCACCTTTGCAGATGCCACCACATGTTTCATTTTTATGCAGAAACCCCACCTCCGAATTTGACTGTTACTGCTCTGTCCCACTATTCCATTATTGAATAACGTGGCATGCTTTGCAAGTGTAGAACCATGGTTATTTCATTATAGCGAAGCTCACTCAGCAACAGCTAGGAAGTTTTGGTTCTATTTTTGAAACTACCTACATAAAAAGTTGAGTTACTGTTATTTCATTCATTTTGACCCCTTATGGACATCAAAATGTTGTTGAAAAGATTGCATTATGAAGCTGGGTTGAAACAGGAAGTTATTGTGTGTGGAAAAGACTATGGAAACAGAGCTACAAGTCAAACTTGAAATTAGTGAGGTAAATGTTCATCTAAGAAATGTCTAAGACATTCTGAAAGATGTTCTAAGAAATTTATTTTTTCTTAGAATCAAAGCTTTTTTGTTGGTGGTGGTACTGAAATTTGTGTGTCTGTTACAATCAATGATATTTTAGAATCAAAGAAATATGATAAGACAGTTCCTGCCCCTGGGCTTACTGGGTAAAAGATACGAGATGGTGGGACCATTCAGGCATCATTTATTAAAACTATTATAATTATAGTACAATTCCTGTTTCATTAAGGCCCATTTAATACAGTTTCAAACTGATACTAAAGAAAATGGTTTTACTGATCAGATGATTAGATAGGAAATCCTGGAACCAGTTTAAGGCCTAGATGGTGATTACACAAACCACAGAGCACTGATGCACATTACAGGCATTCTTTTGTGGGAATTGTTTGTCTGGCTGCCACAGTTTGAAATTAGTTTCAAATTGCATTAAATGGTCAGTGATGAGGGACCCTATGTTTTCATAAATGAATTTGCCCAGTGGCCTGTGCTACATGTTACAATTTTTGGAAAGTTGGGAGAGAAATAGAAGACTCCTCATATGGATTTTTTTAAACCTTGGGTATGAAATTACTGAGGTTGGACCTTCCCCTGTCTGCGTTTACCCTTTGAAAAAGGTGGGGCAGAGAGATGTTAATCAGGGCAACAGTGATCTGTGTTTCTCATGAAGTGCTTAGTTTGCTCTATTTGCTAGGAGGATTTGCTTAACTTAATAACGTTTATGATATGAATTTTCTCAGGTTTATGGAGGTCAGCAGATCTTTCTCTTTGTATCTTTTCCTTTTTTATTTGACTCTCACCCCTCTGTAGTTGTTGGCATCCACTTGCTTATAAAGGGTACATTACGACTCCCACATCTGTAGAGAATGTTCCATAGCCCCCAACCCCACCCCCATCTGAAACTGGATAATAGTGAACCTATATTTTGACTATACTTGGGCCAGAAACATACCAAAAATGCACTATATGACCTGGAGAGGCATACAAATGCATTTGGGATGGGGGGGGGGGGGGAGAGAGAATCTTTTTTTGGATTGTCGATAAGTGACATGGTTATTGAATCCTTGGATAAGGGGGTTGCATTGTACAGGGGACAAAATCGTACTCAGATACAGATGATGGTTCAACTGTTTTCAGATAGCACTTTTCTAAACAATTGTTTGTTTTCTCTTGCTTTCTCAGCATAAGGACGGCATGAGCTTTAAAGTTTACAGGATGCAATTTGTTCTGCTTTTGTCAGAGCAGCGGTTCTCAGACAGTGCTGCTCCAGATGTTTTGTACTTCCTCTTCCACAATTCCTAACAACTGGTAAGCTGGCTGGGATTTCTGGGAGCAAGTCCAAAACACCTGGAGGACCACAGTTTGAGAAACACTGCTCTAAAGCTATCATGTATTCTCTCCCTGTCTTTCTACCAAAAGGTTCTCAAAATGGTTAACACTTCGATTGAGACATTAGTGGAATTAAAACACACAAATAATTACTTACCTGGTTTCTGTTTCCTTTGTGGCTATGAATGCAAATAAGGTGATTTAAAGAGGCAATGGTGGATGGATTATATATAGAGAAGGTGGGGAACAGGGAATGTTTAAAGTAAACCCACCTGGCACCCCTGTTTTCTAGCTATTTAGATCTTTTTTTCTCCTGAAATATAAATAGTAAGTAAAAAGGGGACACAGAATTTTCTATTCTCAGAGTATCAGGTAAACCAAAACTGGAAATAAAAACTTTGAGGTGAACCCCCGATCTTTCCAGTGTACAGAGACTTAACAAATACATATTCTTACAGTTCTGGCACAATTTCCTCTTTATTCTTAGATTATGATGATAATGATGATGATGATGATAAAGCTGGTGCTGAATAAGACATAGCTCTAGCCTTCACAGGGCTTTATGTATAACATGAACTATTTGTACTCTAAGAGTATATTTTCTTTCATTTTGTCTGCAGTAAAAATTATGATTTTCTACTTCTCATCCAAGCCAGTTTCGAGGTTTGACAGAAGATGTGGGTATATACAGGGTGGTGTGGGAATTCTTTGGCGTTTAGTTCTCACCTTAAGTTAGCAATGAGGGTGAATTTTGTATTAAATGCTCCAATGCCATTTTCAAAAAAGTTCCCTTCTGCCCACTTGCTTTTCATTTGAATGTTGTATATTCAGCCAAGAGGGGCTAGGTAGTGTGTGCTGCTCCTGGAAAGTTCATCATTCCCCACTCCTGTTATAGATTTTATATGAGACACTTGTTAATTCTGTTGGATCTTAATACTATTCTTTGCTGAGTGAATGGAAACCTCAATATTGTGCCTTGAGTGGTGAAAAGCTATCTTTGGTCAACTAATATGTCTTTCTCATCAGAGGAGGCTGCTAAAGCTCTTAAGGAATAGCAGAGTTCCAAGACAAGAGAAGAGACCTTGAAATGGCTAGATGATAGAAGTGAACATGCAGTGGACTACTCAGCACCATAGATTACATTGAACATTTAGATATGCAGCTGCAAAGTTGGATAGAGTTGCTTTTTTGTTGGTTCTGGAAAGGGCCACTCAAAAAAAAAAGCAAGTAACAACTGAACTTAACTGTTGCAGTATGGGTCTGCTGTTCCTTGTGCATCTGTAGAGAAAGGTTCCCTAGTCAGAAAAGTGTGCAATAAATTGTCAACTTGAATGACATTAAAAGGGTAATTAGATTAATGTATTGATTTTAGGGCCATCCATAACCACTCAGGATGGTAATATTTTTGTATCAAAATAAGTGACATGCAGTGTTTCTTTGACATCAGTTGCTGGGGAATACAGGAATGGATGGGATTGAGGCTATAGTAGGGGTTTATATCAACAGTGCAAATTAGCTCATTGTTCATCTGTTGTTCATCATCCTCCTCATTTTTGTGGTTGCCTACAGGTTACTTCAGTCCATCACAATTTTCTTTACTTTTTTTCCAGTAAATTTCCGCATTCCATGTTTGAAGTCCACCCGCTTCCCCACACTCAGCGGATCTCTGCAGCTTACTTTTCAGTGCACCCCATGGTGTGATTTGTACCTCCTTATGTTGTCCCCCTTAATTTTCACTAGGTTTTAATTTTTACATTGTTGATGCTCACTTTTTTTTCCCTAGAGGACCCACAGAGGATCTGTCTCTAGACTAGGCATTAATGTTATACCTTGCTGAAAAACAAATTTACAGCAGCTGAAGTTGTGATTGTATAGCAAATATGAGAACAGTTTGAAATGATTATAACAATTGAGAACCACAAACACATTTTTTTTGCCATTCTCATGTGCCGAAATAGTTGTTTGATTTTCTCTATTGGCTTTGCTTGTAGCAACGCCATTGCTATAATGATGAATGCTTTATGCTGAAGTTTTAGCTTTTCACATGTTGTACTATATGCTATAGGATAGTAAACAATGGCGTATACACTGCAGCTCTTTACAGCTATTTGTTTGTTTTAATGCAGGTAGTCAATTATGTAGGTATTCAGTTGTTTGTTTGTTTGTTTTTTACTTTTGATAGAGATAGGGTCCTGTTGTTCTGTTTCGCTTACCTTGGAGAATAATAAATAAAAGTGGTAGCCAGAGATAATTTGTTACTCTCAGACTGTTGATGCCTTCTAGTGATTACTTTGTCTTTTGGCATTTAATCTTCAAGCCATGCAACTTTCTTCGAAGATTTCATTTTGAAATCCCAAAAGAAAGCGTGATAGAACTAAAGTGACAACAAAATGGTATAAATCTTTTAAATGATCAAGTTGGTTTCCTGTGATAAATGCTACTATACTCTCATAAAAGCTTGTGTCCTATGGTTTAGTTGAGTTGGTATAGTTTATGAATCTGGTGGATTTAATTCATACAATAGTGATTTTGTTAAAATGCCTACTCTTTAATCACTTTTATTTATTGTAAAAGCTGGCAGGTGCATTGAACTATATGTGGGAAAGAGTGGAATGGTGTCTGTGTTTTTGGATTATTCACTGGTCTTACTTTATGAGCCCTATAGTGTGGAGATAGTTTCTATTAACACACAAAAAGTTGGAGGCATTGGTATATAAAAACATGAGGCTGATGCTGTAATATATATTTGGATATCCAGTCTGATTGCTGCTTAGAAATGTGACAGACACATTGCTTACTCCTCAAGCTTGATGTTAACCTGCTTGTCTGGTAGACCTTTGCTCCTCAAGTTCATAAGTGGTAAGCAATATATTCATTTCCAAAAGCTCAGTTGATTTCATTTACCAAATAACCCTTCACTACAGGAATGGTTGTTACTAATAAGACACATGGTTTTGAATAAAAAAATTGTCTCATAGCTTTAACGATCAAAATATTATGCAACCACTGTGATTGAAAACATTGATTTAGATCTGCATGAGAGAACCCTGATTTAACACATTGGTTTACATAAAGGTTCCCTGATACTTTTTTAAAGCAGTCAGTTGTTGTTGTTGTTGTTTATATTATTATTGTTTTATTTGTACCCTGCCTTTCTCTCTGTAAATGCTCAAGATAGCTGACAATCCCACACTTTGATCATAGCTTAAAAAGCACAATACAGAGATTAAAAAAACAATTAAATAATACACTGTGGATTAAGGTAAAAAACATTTAAATATAATAAATACATTTAGAATAGCCTTTAAAACTCATGCCTCCCTTCCCCCGAATCCCACTCACAGTTCCCCAGCAACATGCACCTTATTCTTCGCCAAATGCCTGCTCTTAGGAGAATGGCTTCACTGCCTACAGAAGACCAGCAGGAATGGGGCCATCCTGGTCTCTCTTGGGAGGGAGTTCCACAGTCTGGGAGCAGTCACTGAAAAGGCCCTTTTCCAGTGTTCCCACCAAATGCACTTCAGCAGGTGGTGAATAGAGAGAAGGCCCTCTCCAATAGATCCTAGATCTGTGCCAGGTTCATAGAAAGAGATACGGTCCTTCATATAACCTGAACTGGAGCTGTATAGGACTTTGTATTGTACCCGGAAACATGTTGGCAGCCAGTGGAGCTGTTGCAACAAAGGAGTTATACACTCCCTATTGCCAGCATCAGTTAGCAGTCCGGCTGCTACTCTTTGGACCAGCTAAAGTTTGTGGGCACTTTTCAAAGGCATCCCCACATAGAGCACATTACAGTAGTCCAAATGGGAAAGCAAGGAATGTACCACCATGGCCAGATCTGATTTCTCCAGGAATGCAGCACTAGCTTTAATTGTGCAGAAGTACTCCTGGTCACCACTGATACCTGAGCCTCCAAGTGCAGAGCTGAAGCCAGGAGTATCCCCAAACTGCGAACCTGTGTTTTCAGGAGAAGTGTGACCCAATGTAACAGGCTGAATCCCTATTCCCAGTTCTGTCTTACGACTACTAGGAGTACCTCTTTCTTACCTGGATTACCCTTCTATGTGTTTGCTCTCATTGGGTCCATTACAGCTGCCAGGCAATGGTTTCGCACAGGAACTGCATACTTGGAATTAGGTGGAAAGGAGGAATAGAGTTGCATGTCATTTGCGTATAGATGGCATCACACTACAAAACTGGATGACCTCTTGCAGCGGATTCATATATATGTTGAACAGCATCGGGGAACAAAATGGAGCCCTGAGAGACTCCATAGGCCAGTGACCAAGGAGTTGAACGGGAGTCCCCAGCACCACCTTCTGAGACTGTCCCTCCAGGAAGGAATGGAGCCACTGAAGAACAGTACCTCCAAGCCCCATCCTAGAAAGGCGACTCAGAAGGATACCATAGTCAATGAAATTGAAAGCCATCAAGAGGTCCAGGAGAACCAACAGGAACACACTCCCTGTGTTCAATCCTCTGTGTAAGTCATCCACCAAATGTGTCTCTGTCCCATAATCAGGCCTGAACCCAGACTGAAATTGATCTAGGAAAGGGAATGCTTATTTGTGTTCATCTGCTCCCCCTTGCCTGCCACTTCTCATCTTCAGGACCTTCTCTTACTATTTCTTCTTACTGCCTTTGTTGCATGGGGTTGGGGAAGAAAAACTTTTGCCTAATGGAAGTTTTGACTTTCAGAAAACTCATGAACAATTTACAATGTTTTGTCCTCACAAAAGTGGATCCATTTTTCTTCATTAATGGTAATGGAAGTATGAGCGAGGAGCTCAAAGTTCCCACTGGTTGACTGATGGAAGATTGTCCTGAGTAAGCCTATAGAACACACCTATGACTAAAAAGCCGTCTTCTTGTGTGTTCTGCTGTCTATTCAGCTTCTTGGCCTCACCTTACTGGCTTTAAATGGGTCAGTGAATAAGATTAAACCATTTAATCCTCTGCCTTGTATCTAAGGTCATTGTATAGTTGGTGGGTAATAATCTGACAGGGGTTTTTCTGGTGATTTCTGTGAGTCAGCTCCTTACAGTTTGTTCAAAAATTGAAGATTGTTCTCTGTTTTCACTAAATTCTGATACAGCTAAATAGTTTGTTGAACCTGTAAATTCTGTTTAAATATTTCAGAACACTTCTGTAAAATCCGTAGTAAGTTAATGTGGTGACCATATCCCATCACTCCATTAGATTAGCAATAGCTCTAAATAAACCAGAGATGCATTGGTTGAAAATACTGAGATTCCATAACAGGACTGAGTGACCATTAACTTAGAGATGGCAAAAAGACATACTGTGAAATGCTTTAATGTCTCCCATCAACAAGTCCAATGGTCAGTGTGGCAGTTTAATTGGCACAGACGTCAATAATCTAGAAATTATGTATATAGCAGGTTTACATTTAATTTTTTCCTGCATAGCACAGTATGCAAACTTTGGTGTCCCATATTCTTGGAGGCACACCTTTGTTCTAGAATAGTCAGTAGAAGTGAGAAGACTGTCTTGTGTTTGACTCTTGCCTCCCCTTCCTTGTTAATGATAGGCTACTTAACCCTGTTGGATAGGCTACTTAACCCTGTCCTCTTTTCCTATTGCCTTTTACCTTACCACTACCGTGTCTTTTCTCGAGTGTCATATCATCTCATGATACATCCAAAATGCAACACCCTCAGTTTAGTCATCTTGGCTTGTTAGAAGAATTAGGTTTGATTTACTCTAAAACTCATTTGTTGGGGGTTTTGCCCATTTGTGGTATCTGTAGAACTCTTCTCCAGTACATATTTCAGTTGGATTGATTTTCTTCCTGCCAGCTTTCTTCACTATGCACCTTTAACAACTATACATAGAAATTGAAATATGACAGTACAAACAATCCCAACTTTAGCTTTCAATGAGATATCTTTTTACTTAAGGGTCTTGTCTAGTTCCTTCACAGCTATCCTTCACAGCTATCCTTCCAAGTTATTGTCTTCCTTGCAGTCTTCATTTCTGATTAGTGAATGAACCAAAGTATGGGCAAATTTCATTGACAAATTTAGAATTATATAAATCAGTTGTGGTCATTTTTTGTTTTCTTAATATAAAATATAAATCTGCCTTTTCACTTTCTTCCTTCACTTTATTCAGTAATTGTTCTAAGTATGCTATTTTCTGCTATTCACATGGTATCGTCTGCATATCTTAGATCAATGATGCTCCTTCCTCCAATTTTCTTGTCTCCTTATTCCTAGTCGAATCCTGTTTTATATATACCATATTTTCAGTATTCAAGTTAAAAAGATAGGGGATAAAATACAGTATTGCCTCACTCCCTTGCCAATTGAAAACCATAATCTGCCCTGATGATTACCTCTTATTCTGACTACTGGTTACACATGAGGAAAACCAAGTGTTGTGACAAGCATTTTTAAAGAATGGTCAATATTTTTTATTATCTACACCAGGGGTCCTCACTAAGGCCCGGGGGATAGATGCGGTCCTCCAAGGTCACTTACCCGGCCCTCACTCAGGGTCAACCTGTCTGAAATGACTTGAAAGCATACAACAACAACAATCCTATCTCATCAGCCAAAAGCAGGCCCACACTTCCCATTGAAATACTAATAAGTTTATATTTGTTAAAAATGTTATTCATTTTAATTATTGTATTGTTTTTAAGTGTCTTTTGCACTACAAGTAAGATATGTGCAGTGTGCATAGGAATTCATTCTTTTTTTTTTTCAAATTATAATCCGGCCCTCCAACAGTTTGAGGGACTGTGACCTGGCCCTCTATTTAAAAAGTTTGAGGACCCCTGATCTACACAATCAAAAGTCTTTGCTATCATCCGCTGAATACAGACTGATTTTCTTCTGACATCCTTTGGTATGCTTCTTTGTCCAATATATATTCGCAATATGAGCCCTAGTGTCTTTTATTTTCCTGATCCCAGTATGGATGTCTCACATTCTTGCTCCACATATGGTAAGCATCTTTGTTTTACCATTTTACATGGAGAATTACTACTATCGTTGGTGTATTCTTTCTTGGGAACTGACATGTTTAATGTGCATTTCTGTGGGGCATTATTTTGTTTCCTATATTTGTGGATATATTTTAGCTAGACCTAGAATAGATTCTGTCTCTTGAAGCAGCTCTATTGATATGCCATCTCTTCCTGCTATTTTTTCTTCAAGGACGCTGAATGCAGCTTCCACTTTACTTTTTAAAATTGGAGGTTCTTCTTCATATGGTTCCTTATTAAATGAATATGACATCCTTTTGCCTTTTTATATAGTTTTTCAGTGTATTGTTTCTATAATCTTTTTATTTCTGCTTGGTCATGTAATGTAGTCTTATGTTGTTCATAGAACATCCCCATTCTTGGTTTAAATTTCATTTTAATTTCTCAGATCTTTAAACTAAAAAAAATTAAACATCTGGTGAACAAATTGTTGTCCTCACAACATTCAGTCAGTTAGGGACACCCAGTGGGGGTGTGGGGCTTCTGGGGAGGCAGGACTTCCAGGGCCTCAGCCAATGAGGGTGCACTTGGGCTGGGCCAGCTATGGCTGCATGCTGGGTAGGGAAGGCAGTTGTGGCGGTGGTTTTCCTTGGCAACCTCCACTGCAACCACCCTACTACCACCCATTATGTGCCCAGCTCCAGTCTAGACCAAGGCATAAAAGCATTACTATATAATTTAAAATATACAAAAATGCAAACATTAAAGTAGAAATAAATACAAACAGCACTAAAAAAATCACAGTTAAAATCCATCAAAACTATTAAAAACCACAGCACCCCTTGACTAGAGCTTAAACACCTTAAAAGCAGATAATCCAGTCATGGAAAATAGGTTATTCTGTATGGCCATGACTGTGGCCTATGCCCATCAGTCTTCAACCAAATCTCATGCCATTTTGATACCTACAGCTTCAGGCTCATCCATACTTGTTTCCTTGTTAAGATAGTTGTTGGAGGCATCCTTTCTGCCTGGAAGATCCCAGGATGCCATACATTGCCCCATTTTTGAGCAAGATCCTCATCCTTGAATACTTTCCACTCATATCTGTTCACTAGATACCAACTTGGAGTTTCTGATGAGTCACTCTAAAGATCTTAATTGGCCTTCTTATAGATGGCATAAGGAAAACAGGACAGCAAAAGATTATGATGCATCCAGACAATGATCCCAGATGGTATTGTCTCAACGTTAAGATGTGCCATCAAGAACTCGGGTTAAGCCAGGTTTTTTAGTTGCATCTGTTCTTGAGAGTGAGCTCTTCACACCTTTTTTGTCAAATCTAAACACTCTTCAGATATGTTGGAAATTGATACCAGGGAGCAGAAGTTGTCTCTGTATGCTAGGCATAGTGTTAGAGGTTGAAATACTGAACACATAAGTTCATGCTCCAACTTGCTTATCCATTTTTGTGTAGCATAACTTGTATGCTACAGTGTAATAAGGGTCTTTGGACCATAATAAAAATGTTGTTGTTGTTGTTGTCATAGAAGAGTATTTTCAAGATATATGCTGATGCAATACTTTGTTTATCAGGAGCTATTTTAACTATAGTCTCTCAAATTCTGTATTATGGTTTTTACAATAAGGTGAGGGACAGATTGTTTCACCCTATTGTGGAACAGCTTCCTGGTAGATTTGGTGAATTGTTTTTTTAAATGTTAAATGAAAACCCTTCTGTAGTTTAAAAGATGTTTAATTGTGAAATTTTGTAACTTATGCACAGTCTATTTTGTTTTGTTACGATTGCTGGATTGATAAACACATTTTTTGAAATGAGAAAATATTAAGTCCATTATTTTCTTCTATTTTTATATATAAATACAAGCTGTAACTCCATCTGTTCTGATAGAAAGTTTTAAGATGTGCAGATTGTGAATTAAATAAGGATTTTATTGTAAAGTGGCAGTTCTACGAAACATCAAATATAAAAAGAAAAAACATACTCATAATTGTAAATTATTTTTTTAATTAGTGCTATTCCTATTTCTCTCCCTGGGGACCCCAGTTTAAAATCTACAAGCACCACTTTTCCTTCACAGGTATCTACTAGGTGCTTTTCCCATTGCAAGATTACAAATTATAATAGCTTCTGAATCCCGTTTTCTCTTTAACTTCCCTCACATGTTATGCTCAGGCCATACGACCCTGTGGATCTGCCAACAGCCACAGAGAGGTAGAAGAGAGAATCATTTTAATTCTTTCCTTTGTCTTCTGGGCTAGTGTCCAATTAAAACTGCTTTCTCAGAGGAAAAAGAAAACAATTCTAATTGAATTCTAGCAGGAGAGAGAGAAGGGAAAAGATTTCTAATTGGATACTACTTGCAGAGAGAAATTCAAGAAAGGGAAAAGGCAAAATGCTTCTATATTAAGAAGGAAATGTAAGTAAGGGGATGAAGGTACTGCAAGGATTACAGATGGCACAAGGCCTAGAAAAAGGCCTTGTGAATGAGGCCATTTGGGAACCCCAGGCTGACGGATGGGCATGGCTTCCCCTTGACTGTTGGCCATTCTGCTGCCTACCTCCCTGATGCTACCTTTCCTTTGATCTGTCATCTACTTGTTGAATCAAATCTAATGTGCACCTTAATTTTTAAACATAGCCGTGTGCATTAAATATGGTATATCAGTTTTGGAGGAGTGGGATTGTTTTTCCTTCTGTTAAATTGGATGTCTTATAACAAAAAAAAGGTCAATTTCAAGCAAGTGAGTTTATGCAGAAGGAACATAGCACTATGTTTACAGTGAGGATTAGGCCTCCCAATATGCACTTATACTCTTCTTTAGGGTTCTTTTCAATTTATTGTTAGAAACATGTGACCACTCTAATGCTTGTCAAATGATAGTGGAAGAAAACTTTAAGAATACATCTAGGTTTGAGTCCCCCACGTGTTTCATAGATATCATATTAGTATTGAACTAGCAGGAGCTTGTGTTATTTAGAATATTTTTTAGTATTTTGAACATTAGAAAGAAGTCTGCCATGATATCCATTGCCCGCAATTATTTTATAACCCTGCATATAGCAAAAGGATATCTGTCTATATGACAACTTGGCTAGCATGTAAAATTCTCAGGTAGTGATGAGGCATAATCCCAACCTGGATTTTTTCAGAATGTGAAGTAACTATGCAGACAATAGGTTTGAAGACTATTTTCCAGGATTATAAGAATTAGCTGAGAGCAGGCAATTAAAGTTCTAAACTGTATTTCAGGTGAGTTTAGAATTTATTTTACAGATGTGGGCTTACAGATGTGGTTTTAATAACTGTTTTGATATTTGGTAATGCACTGTTTTAATATGATTTATGTGTTGTTTTACAATTGTAATTATAAGGCATCCAATTTTTGCCATCATCTAAGTGTAAACCGCTTTGAGTCCCCCTAGGGGTAAGAAAAGTGATATATAAATACTGTAAATAAAATAATAATAAATAATAATTATAAGTTAGTGTACTTAAACATCAAGAAGAACATCTTGAGTCATTCAGTTTTTAACATAAATTATCCTGTTAAATCTGTAAGAGCATATGTTTCTTTCCTTCGGAGAATAGACTAATACATAATTCGACCTCGACAGTTTGGATAATGATTTTAGACTAACAAATAAATATAAAATCAAGACTCAGCACTTTAGGTTTTAATTTATTATGTGTTTTAATCTGCTATGTGTTTTATTTGCTCATATGTTTGATGTTTTTTTAGTTTAATAGGGTATGTTTTTTGTTATATTGGTTTTATTTTTATGTCTATGATGCGGCACTGAATGTTTGCCAGAGTTTGTAAGCCACATTGAGTCCCCTGCGGGGTGAGAAAGGTGGGGTATAAATAAAGTAAATAAATAAACAACGCATTATGATTCTGCTAAACTGATCAGTGTCTGTAAGTATTGGAAGTGAAATTGGGGCACTTTAAAAGTAGCTAGCTTGTCCAGTTAAAATATAATGGGCTTCTGCTGAGTCACTTCCAGAACATAATGGCATACAAAAAAATCAGTTATATCATAGAATATTAACACCCACACCCATATATACACCATATATACACAGAGAGAACATTCTTGTGCTCATAGCAGTTCATAACATCCCAAGGGACATATTAGGTTTGATAATATGCCAGCACGTTTGGGTGGTGTATTTTTCTTTTTCATACTTACCAGAAACCTCTTCCCTAAAATGCTTCTGTTTGGGACTTACAGTTCTGGATTTGATCTGTTATGCTTTATGCACAGTGGAAACCAAGAAGATGTTATTTTTCTAGCTCATCCCCAAGCCTCTTCATACATTATTGTAACCTGCTACTTAAAGGCTATTTGCCTTCTGTCCAGACCTGTTGTTATTTCCACAGATGTGGAAATAACATCTTCTACTTATCATCTAAACAATTACCATTTCAAGGGTCGTAATTATTGGTCTTAATATTGTCATGGCTTGCTATGCTAGTCCCTGAAGTCTATTTATCAGGGAGTGAAGGAAGGTGAACATCAGTAGGCTTTTGCTTTAGATCTCTCTGGGTGATTCTGACCTCAATTCTGACTATACTGCCATATACCAGCAGGACTCCTCATCTCGGCTGTTGAATCCAGTACAATTACCTCCCATAAAGAAGGTAACCCTGAAATTGACCTCTGCCAGGAGAACTTGTGAAACCCATCTCAGCTATTAGATTCAGATTATGATATTAGTTCCTCTTCAACTTGTCCGATTTAGATCATCACACATCTCTGGTCTTTTTCATTAGAGAGATGGGTTCAGACTTGTCCTATTCAGGTCATTGCAAGTCAGAGCCTTCATGAATCAATGTTCAAATGTTCACAGAGACTACGAAGAAGGACAAGTTGCTTACCTATAACTGTGGTTCATTGAGTAAATGTCTGTAACCCTGCCCATTCTCCCCTTGTATATATTTTTTGGACAGCTCTAGGTTTAATTCTATTTTGGTGTTTGCTGTCTTCAGGTTTTAAATTTCATATTGTAGTACTGTTTGCCACTTTAAGTCTCTTTACAAGAGGACAAGCTGCATCTAAATAAATATAATATTTTTTTAATTTTAGGATGCCATGGATTGTAAAGTGCACACTGATTTCAGTACCCCCAATTGCGTATGTGTGCGCGTGTGCGTGTATCCCACTATTCTAAGATGTATCCCAGTTTTAGATATGTTTATATGGAGGGGGTGTGTGAGTCTTTGGATTTCATCAGACAGGCAGAATTGCCTGTCCTATGACACTTGTACCTCTCTTCATGCACAGAGTCCACCGGGTCCTATCACATGACTTAGATTTACTTCCGGTAGCTCTTTGTCCCTGAAGAGAGGTACAAGTGTTGCAATAGGCAGCGATGTTAATGAGGAAGGCTTGGATGAGATGAAGGGCAGGGTGGGGTGTCCTGCTGCCCCGCGGATTAACCACAGAAGCTGGCCGATCGCCCTGCTGCTCCTCATCAATGTGATGAGGTCCTTAGAATCAAAGAAATATGTCAACAATAATAATTGTGTCCTGTCTTTCTTATCTCCTTGGGCTGCTGGTTTTGGCAACCTATCCTTTTTAATTTCCAGCACACTCTGGCACATTCAAATCAACATATACTGTATGTGTGTTGATGGACTGTTCACGGGATTAGATATGTTTTTCAGGATCTCACGGAACAGTTTAACCTCATACTCTACTCATACTGTAATTACTGATGTTCTGAAGTAGCTTACATTCCTTATTGTAATCTGCCATATAAATGAAACCTTACTATTTATACCATGGAGAATAAATAGAATAAATCAGTGTTCATGCTTATCAACATACATGATATTTTGTTCTAAGCATAAGAATAACGAGAGAGGGAACCTTCTCCATGAACACTTCCCATCTCTGGAACTCCCTCCCTAAAGAAGTAAAAATGGCCCCTACCCTCCTCTCCTTTAAGAAACTTCAAAAAACGCACCTATGCTCTTCAGCGTGTGGAGAGGAGGGAGGACTAAGACACTTTAACTACTTGGAATGCTGGCTAGTCCCACTTGTACTATATGGCTGCCATGATACATTTTAAATGAAGCCTAGTTCCAGCCATTTTAATATAACTGTATTTTACATTGCTTTCAGGGGATTTGTTGTAATGTTTACTTATGTTTTAGTTAACTACGTCTTATTGGATTGTTTTGTTTTATTTTTTATCACAATGCTTAATTCTTTATCATAAGTTTACTGTTACTACTGTGCTTTATTGTGTGTTGTTTTGATATGTTTGTACTCACCTGAATCATTGAACTCTTGCCTTTGTGTGTGTGTGTATAAACTGCCCTAAGTCAATTTGGGGAGAGAAAGAGGTCTAGAAATAAAGATTATTATTATTATTATTATTATTATTATTATATTTATTGTAAGAAGAATCTGAAGCACATTAAGTGCTATCTGACTCAAACCATATGCCTAAACCATACCCCCAAAGGTTAATGAGATAAGAAGCATCATAGTTTGGTGCAACAGGCTTGGTTTCTTAAGAATAAAAGAAAGGGGAAAAGAAAGAAAAAGAGCAGAGATTGTAACTGTCATATATCTAGATGATGTTCATAACTTATTTTGCAAATACTCTTTCCAATGTAAAAATTGCTAACAAATTTCCTTGAATTCTATTAACACTTAACATTGCTTTCTATTTATCTTGGGAATCTTTTTAAACTTTTAATTTGTTTTAATGGTTTTTAACTGGGAATTTTTAATACTGTTTATATTTAATCCTGTTTGAATATTTGTATATTTTAAATGGCTATGCTGATGCTTTCATGTTAAGCCGCTTTGAGTCCCCTTCAGGGGAGATAAAGCGGGGTATTTATTATTATTATTATTATTATTATTATTATTATTATTATCACAATTAAAAACATGAGCATTTCAATATATATATATATATATAAATCAACATTAAAACTACATTTCTGTAAAAGACATGTTAAACCACAAAAAAACAAAGGACATGAGTTTTTGATTTATAGTTAAAAACTATCTTGGTGGGCCTGCCAGATGAGATGTGACTTTAGATGGTCTTTAAAATCTGACAGCTGATCTAGCTGTTGCAGATCTACCAGTAAGTCATTCTGGAGTCTTGAGGTGGCTGATGAAAAGGTCCTCTGGGTAGTAGTCGCCAGTCAGGTTCTGGGAGGCTGGAGGAGAATTTCCCAGAGGACCCAAGTGTTTGGGACGAATCGTGCAGGAGAAGTCATTCTGAAGATAACATGGACCCAAACCATGTAGGGCTGTAAAGGTCAAAAGCAACATCTTGTACTTTGCCCAGAAACTAATTGGCAGCCAATGGAGTGACATTAGGATAAGTGTAATATGCTCAGTCTTAGATGTTCCTATAGCCAATCTATTACATGTGTTATAGAATCCAGATTGCAGTATGCTTTTCATATAGGAACATCATACTATGAGAGCCAATGTGATATAGTGGACTGAATGTTGGATTACGACTCTAGAGACCAGGGGTGCATGTACATGGATAATATGATGACGTTTAACACCACTTAAATTGCCGTAGAATCATGGATGTTGTAGTTTGGTGAAGCACCATCACTCTTTAACAGTGAAGGCTAAAGACCTTGTCTGCCTAGAAAAACTGCGATAGGTTCATCTAAAGGTCGCTGTAAGTTGGAACTGATTTGAAGACACACAGTAACACCAAGTTCACATAATTGATTTGTGGCAACTGGATATTAGGCAAATGTAACAGAAATATATATGGCCAAAGTACTATCAGGTGTTTTGGGATGTTGCTTTGTTTTAATGAGTAAGGGGCTACCCATTGAGATGGCAGTTTAGGAAACCATGCAACTTTTGTTTGTCAATGCCCCATACCTATTTTGACTTCACTATGCCAGATGACTGAATGAAAGATTGCCAAGTATGGCTCTTTGGGAATGATTCTACCTTATGCTGTATCACATTGCTGAGGAAATCAACTTGGGAAGAGGCTTATCTTTTGTTGCATAGCTGCTCCTGGGATACTAACAATCAACTGGTCTGGAGATAGGCTGAGTATGAGAAAAGTCACTCATGCTCTACCTCTGCACTGTTTGGAAGAATCTGTTGTTCAATTAATGTGGTTCTTCCCTCACTCATGTCTCTTTTTCACAATGAATTTATTAGTCAAACTGCATTTTCATTCACACATAAATCTCTATTCTCCCTAAAGATATTGTATACACTAGAATAGGATTGTCCCACACAATACTGTTGTGTGTGAATTGGTGTGATAAAATAATAGAACAGTAAAGTTCCTTTTATTATTTTAAATAGATTATGTACCAAGGCAAAGTTTTCATATACACTTGTAAAGTGGTGTGTGTGAGTGTAGTAGTATATGTATGTGTAGAGGTAACTTGATTTCTGTTTGAAATCCACTTCAGTATATCTGATGCTACCTAACACATGTGTGAAAGGTATGTTATACTCTCATGATAACTGTGTTCTCAACTGTTACTAAATTGGAAAACTGCATACTAAAAATCTGATCATTTATTTTAAAATGTTTTAACTTTTGTTTTTGTTAGGTTTTGAAAGTATTTTAGAAGGGCTTTATGGACCAAGGCTACGAAGAGACCTCAGTTTATTTGAAGGTAAACAATTATTTGAAATGTTTTAAATCTATTTTTTTTAAATTATAAGACACCTTAAAAGTGCTCTTCTGAACACTAAGGGATTTTGCTGTTGCATTTTATTATAAAGATAGCTTGGATACCCGGCAATGCCTGTGTTTTTTGAAAAAAATATTGTTTGTTTTTGGATGTTAGGGAATATCAGTTTGGTAATTTTTAACGCTATTTATTAGGGAAAAAAAGTCTGTCTTTGCTTTTGTTTTATTATGATTGCTCCCATTGGAAAATGCATAAGGATGTGGGTGAACTACAATTCCCAAAATTGTGGTTCAGTCCTCCCCAAATCCCCCCTGTATTCATAGTTGGCCATGTTGGGTTTGTGTGCAAAGTTTAGACCAGATCCATCATCTGGGTTCAGTGTTCTCTGGATGCGGGTGAACTACAGCTCCCGCAATTCAAGGTCAGACACTGCCAAATCTCCGCCAGTATTCAAAGCTGTTCATGTTGGGTCTCTGTGCCAAGTTTGGTCCAGATCTGTCATCGTCTGGGTTCAGTGCTCTCTGGATGCAGGTGAACTATAACTTCCAGAATCTAAGGCCAATCACTTCCAAACCCCCACCAGTTGGCCATATTGGGTCTGTGTGCCAAGTTTGGTCCAGATCCATCATCGGCTGGTTCTGGATTCAGGTGAACTACAGTTTCAAAAATGCAAGGTCATTCGTGCCCCCCAGCTCCTCCAGTATGTTCAGTTGGTCATTGGATTTTTGTGCCAAGTTTGATCCAGGTCCATTGTCGGTGGGGGTCATACTTTCTTTGGATATGGGTGAACGACATCTCCCAGAAATCAAGGTCATTTCCCCCCAAACCCCTCAAGTATGTTCAGTTGGTCATGGGGGGTTCTCTGTGCCAAGAATGGTCTAGATCTGTCATCAGTGGGGTCTCAGTGGTCTCTGGAGGCAGGTGAAGGTACTTCAGATCCCATCATCTGTGGTCTATCCTTCCCCAAATCTCACTAGGACGTAAAGTGCTTCATGGGGGGGGGGGGTCCGTGTTTGTCATTAGTGGGGATCACAGTGGTCTGTGGAAGTATGAGCCCCATCCAGAAAAAACATCGCCTAGCCCAGTGCTTCTCAACCTTGGGTCCCCAGATGTTTTTGGCCTACAACTCCCAGAAATCCAAGCCAGTTTACCAGCTGTTAGGATTTCTGGGAATTGTAGGCCAAAAACATCTGGGGACCCCAGGTTGAGAACCACTGGCCTAGCCAGATACATCATATGAACCTACGAACACTGACTTTTACTATATGGAAGATAGATAGATTGTCTGTTGCTGTTTGTCATGGCAGAAACTTTTGTTTTCATTTACACGTCTCCAGAGTATAACTGGCAATTAAAAGAAGATAGTTCATCTATTAGTGAAGTATCTTCTTTTAATTGCCAGTTATACTTGTGGCAAGAAAACTAGGAATACTTCGTCTATTCCAAATCTATTAGTGAAGTTTTGGAATAGACGAAGTATTCCTAGTTTTCTTGCCACATGGAACATTTCATATACATTGCTGACTTTGATTGTCTTATAAAAGGAAAGTCAGTGTTCTTCATGAACCAAATTTTCATATACACGAGAACAGTAATATTTTTGCACCATCTACTGTCAGATCTGAAAAACGTTTCATGTTTCTAAATCATGTGCAAATGTATCTTTTTGTTCAAAATGATATAATCAGTTAACAAATTTCAAAAAATGAAAAATAAAATTCCTTTTAAGGAATTGGCTTGATTGATAAAGGACAGTTACCTGATCAGAAGAGTCAAATGGCAAATCGACTTCAGAGTTGCATGTAGGAGACAAATATTACAATAGTTAAAGCACCCAATAGAGGGGGAAAACCTGTGAATACATGAAAATTCAAGGCGATAGTATCTTTCTACTTGACAATTTTCAGGGATGTTGTACTTCCACCATTGCACCCCTGTGTTACAGTCAATGGAGTTGAATTACTGTAGCAACTAGTTTTCTTGCCACATGGAACATTTCATATACATTGCTGACTTTGATTGTCTTATAAAAGGAAAGTCAGTGTTCTTCATAAACCAAATTTTCATATACACGAGAACAGTAATATTTTTGCACCATCTACTGTCAGATCTGAAAAACGTTTCATGTTTCTAAATCATGTGCAAATGTATCTTTTTGTTCAAAATGATATAATCAGTTAACAAATTTCAAAAAATGAAAAATAAAATTCCTTTTAAGGAATTGGCTTGATTGATAAAGGACAGTTACCTGATCAGAAGAGTCAAATGGCAAATCGACTTCAGAGTTGCATGTAGGAGACAAATATTACAATAGTTAAAGCACCCAATAGAGGGGGAAAACCTGTGAATACATGAAAATTCAAGGCGATAGTATCTTTCTACTTGACAATTTTCAGGGATGTTGTACTTCCACCATTGCACCCCTGTGTTACAGTCAATGGAGTTGAATTACTGTAGCAACTACATTTGTGGATACCTGCAATTGGCATGTTAATTGTAGAATATGTACTTCAGTTGCATAAGTAACATGTTGACTGATAGGGTCACAATTTTGTGGGAACAGCCCCCTGTCTTCTTCTCTAAACAGCAGCTGGGAAGGAGAAATCTTACTCAGTCATAATAGAACTCTCTGTACCTTAGAATGCACTGGGACATGATTTTCTAGAATTTGAAGTCATTCAGCTGGTGTTGGCAAGATCATCCTACCTTCTGAAAGTAGGAGGGTGTTTCTCATAGTGGAATGGTGAGATCTAAAAAGGTGCGCCCTGATCTGAAAATAAGACACCTAAAAAATATATGCATTGGCCCATTGTGATAATTTCACAGTGTAGATTCCAGTAGTTGTGTATGTGTTGGGAGACTGACATTTTTGCTGTTTTGTCTTTTAGTCCACAGTCTAGATAAATTTTTAGCTGGTCATACCTCAACAGGTACAAAATAAGTGGTAGACTTCTAATAACTATGTAATTTAATTTGTTATACAATTTATACAAAATTTATCCAGGGCTAGTGTTTACATACAGCAAACTGAAACAGTACTGGCAGGAAAATACAAAGCCATTCACGCTTCTTTTTGAAACTTCAAGGTACTACAGGAAAAACAGTGTTGAGAATACTTTTTAGTTGTTATTTTTTTTTAAAAAAAATCCTCAAAAAAGAAAAATTGTGGGAGGAGCCATATCATTATATGTTTAGACTTTGGGCCTCATCACACTTGAGCATTTTTCTACTTTAATCCACTTTCTGGGACTTGGACTTTAGGGAGGCCCACAGCTTCTCTGCATGAGCAGTTTAAAGGTTCCTCCCTAAACTACAAACTCTAGAATTCTTCAAGAGGCAGTCACAGCAGAATTCTGGTGTTTGTAGATTAGGGAGGAGCATGTAAACCATTTATTCAGAGAAGCCCTGGGCCTCCCTAGACTACAAGCCCCAGAATTCAGCAGTCACAGCATTTAAAGTAGATTAAAGTGGGAAAATGTTCAAGTGTGATGTGGCCCCCAATTAGTGCATGCTCATGTTATCATTTATTTTATTTTATTGATAAAAATTCAGGCGCTTGATTTTGGAAAGAAGCAAGTTGTTTCACTGTTCTTCACCTTTACCCTAGTGATTATGCTCTATCTTCCAAATATTATAACTGCCATCACTGTATAGATGTGCCTGGCATTAAATCTGGGACTTTTCTTATGGAAAGCATAGCCGCAGCTTTATCTTATCTTATATTTCACTTTTCAAATATGCCTATACTGGAAAATGCAGTATCCAGAAAGATTTAAGTCGGGGGTTCTCAAACCTTTTAAACTGCAAAGCCCTTTTTGGAAGCAAGTGTTTCTTGTGGAGCCCTAATAAATGTTTATATATATTATTATATATGATGTGTGTGCGTGTGTGCGTATCTCAGTCATGGTCAAACTAAATTTAACAGTACAGGGTTAGTCAAAATGAATAGGCCAATAAGAAAATTAATTTTAGACGAATGTATGTTTACTGTAACCAAACCACAGCTACGTAGCGACAGATAAACTATCAAAGTTTTTTTTGAGCAACACACATGTACGTTAATGCCGCTAGGCGTCGCTAGGGGTCGCTGTTTTCAAAATGGCGGAATCAAGCAAAGAGAAGGCGTTTTGTGTGATGACATTTGCTAAAACAATGTCAGTAATTACGGTCCAGCGAGAATTTCAAGGGTTAGGGTTAGGGTTAGTTAGGGTTAGGGATAGGGTTAGGGTTAGGGTTAGGGTTAGGACCTCAACGAACACCTTCCCAGACGTTGCTGCATTCGATGCCATTACGTCGGATGTGCTGCAACGGATGTGGAATGAACTGGACTATCGCTTGGACATCTGCCGTGTCACACGGGGCGCCCATATCGAACATCTCTGAAGGTGAGACAAAACTTTGATAGTTTATCTGTCGCTACGTAGCTGTAGTTTGGTTACAATAAACATACATTCGTCTAAAATTAATTTTCTTATTGGCTTATTCATTTTGACTAACCCTGTATTTTACTGGAAGACCATCCAGTCCAACCTCCTTCTACCATGCAGGAAAAGCACACTCAAAGCACCCGCAACAGATGGCCACCCAGCCTTTGTAATAGTAATAGGAGCAACCCCAGTGGCCATCCAGTCCAGCCCTTTTCTGCCATTCAGGAAAACACCCCCTAAGTGGTTGGAGGGAAATAGAATTTTAGAGCAAACAAGGCAAGGGAGAAAGGATCTGGATGATGAGGAAGGTGAGGGAAAAAGGCTTTTGGTGGCAAGGGAGGGGAGAAAAAAACCCTGGGGGTGAGGGAGACAGGAGGGGGGGGGAGCAGGAAAGAGGAGGGAAAACTTTGTAAGGGAGGAGGAGAAGGAAAGTGTGGAGCCCCTTAGTATGGTTCAAGGAGCCCCAAGGCTCTTCAAAGCACACTTTGAGAACTGCTGATTTAAGTTATGCTTACTCGCTAGATTCAGCAAAACCTGAGTCAATCATGACTTAACTAACGTGATTTGGATCTATTACAATTTACTGATTGGAAAACCATTATAGATGGGAAATACACTACAATTTATAAATGTCTTCCTGATAATGAGAGTGTAAATGAAAAAATAATCATTTAAGTATGGTAGCAAGTCTCACAGTTAATAAGCTAATTCTTGCACTTTGCATTTACTTCTTCCCCTCACCCCAGACTGTGAACCAGAAGATGTGACTGACTGGTCTATGGATGAAACATGTTCCTTTTGTAATTTACATAAAGAAACAGTCAGTGTAAGTATCTGTACTATAAAGGCTTGAGCCAATGCTTTCCCATTTCTTATTTGAATTCAAATGATTTGGAATTATTAAATGTCCATGTGCTATTTTTATATAAAAATCCTTCTTGATGATAACTTGTAAATATATGTGCAATATTTCATCATATAATAGTCTCACTTTTTATCCCTTTTTGACAGAAAAATGCTTTGTGACTATTAAGTGATAAAAAACGAGATAGTTTTCTGTATCAGAAAATAATTGATTATTAAACCTCTGTTGAAAACAACTAGAGCAAATGACCAAAAGTATCCAGGAAGATAGATTTACAAATTTTAATCTTTCTTCTTGGAAGACTCTCCCCTTTGTCCTTGCTTTTCATATCTGACACACTGTCTTCGGCAGTGCTCGTGTCAGAGATTTTGTCCTCACTATCACTCTCCTACAGTGCTTCGTCCTCAGATCCATCCAGTATATTTCTTTAAAGTTTTCACAACTTTTTTCTCTGGGATAAGGTCACAACATTTCATTACCCAGTACACATGAGTTCTAAGGATGGGAACTTTGCAGTTCCAGCAGGTGTCAGTTGGTGATCACCACTCATAATCCATTCATTGCACAAGTGGTCTTTAAAGGGCTTGTTCACTGTGGTTGCAGGATAGATGTTAAGCCACCAGGAATGACTTCCTCTTGTGTCTTATTGTCACAGAGAAGTTCCTTCACTTCCTTGACAATGTGACTTTGGCAACTGTCCAAAACTAGCAGAGCTGGCTGTTTCCTTCATGTGCTCAATCTGCCATGAGTTCTAAGTTGATCCGATTCTTTGCCTGCACTCATACATGAATCCCACAGAGAAATTGTACTCCCTCACTCACCTGCTTACACACCTGCCAACTTGCCTGCCTTTCAGGCATGATACTTCCTACAGCTAATTCCAAAAGCACAGCACGGGCAGGTGTGGAGACAACTTGAGTGAATGAAAGAAGTGTCGTGCCTTAAAAGGGATGGGCAGATAAAGCATTTCATTGGGGCGATGAATCAGGGCTGCCGCTATTATGCAAGGAAAGCAAAAATAGTGGTTTTTGGGACTCCCAAAAATTGGGGTGCAACTATTACACTGTATTATCTATTATGTGATGAAATACTGTAAGCTTCTGTTGTTCTCCCTACCCCCCAAGTTAGCTCATATAGCTTTTTGGGATTTCTTTATATTTTCCAGGATCATACAACAGTTATTGGTTCTTTGCAGTCAACACCTACAGAGGAATTATCATCTCAGGGCCAGTCCAACACTGATAAAATTGAGTGCCAAGCAGAGAATTACCTAAATGCACTCTTTCGCAAGAAAGGTGATATTATTTCAATTATAATTGTGGTTATGATACAGAATTTCATTATAGGTAGTCTTTTATTTTCCCTCAATTTTCAGAATGTATGCTTAACCATATTTCATAGTATTGTTTCTTCTTATAGACTTTTCTTGTCCTTTATTCTGTTCATTGTATGTTCTGTTTGTCAACTTAGTAAGGATCAGCCCATTTTTCCCATTCATTTTTGTCTTTCAATGTGTTTTACATTGGGAGCTTGCTGATTTCAGTGTATTAAGGGATATAACTTGGACTTTTGCCTGACATAGCTTGTTGCACTTTAAAGATCCTAATTTGTGCTGTGGCACTCATTGGCAGTATGTTTTTTTTTAGTTACTGCAGCTTCAAGATCCCCTTGAAGCTGCATTAAATGGTCAGTGTAGATGTGCGTTTTGGACTCTTCTGCTGAGTACATTCCCTCCAGAATTTGTCACCTTTCAATATGTCTTTCGTTCTCATATTTATTCATTGTTTCTCATCTCTTTTTTACTCATAAAGAGTTCATTTAATAACAAAATATGTTTAATATAGACAGAACAGTTCTGAACAAATGAACACAAAGATTTAGGTGTTAAATGCTTCAGGTTACATGGGCACTTTCCAAGGAAGTTTCTTAGCTACAATGTGAAATATTACTGAAATATTTATATTCTGTATCTAAAATCTCAGACTGTCATACAAACATAATGTGATTGCAAAATTGTGTGTGTGCGTGAAACTGCAAAATCTATACAATACAGACCGTGCATTTGTTTTAGTAGAGATATAGAAATTGCCATCAGTTGCAGGGATCCATTTAAGCTGCAAGGACCTACAGGTATAATGATCTCCTTACCTTCCAGTATCATCTTCGTAATTCTCATATCTGATATTAACTGTGTGTTTCTTGCTATTTTTGCGAAACTCTTTGATTTTAATCTTTCATTTCAATCTGGTCTGATGTGGGTGAAAGATATTCTCTTATCTTTTTTTCTTATTGTGTACTGCAAACCCATTTTGGGGGGAAAGCGTCTTTGAAAGGAGAGTGGTTAATATGTTAAGTGGCATTGAACTAGATTACATTTTGACCCTCAGACACAATTCTTCAGGCAAAAATATTTGGAATCACATAAAGATGAAACACATATTTACCTAATCAGATTAAAACGTTGGGCCACAATTAGGTTTTTTAAAAACAATTTTGAAATTATTCCTGTAAGCAAAAATTATACATATCTGTGTTAAAACCGAACTTGTTATGTTTTTTATTTTAAACTCGAATTCTAAAATATGTATGCTCTGTTGGGATCTTAGACTTGAGAATGTTGTTTAATTAGGCAAGTAAACCAACAGACAGCTACAACTGCATATAAAGTGGTTATAAATAATACACAGGACATTAAGTCTGTACTATATGTAATAATTCCTATTTGGTTACACTTCCATATAAATATAAATCTCAGTAAATACATTTTGGTTAAAGTCAGGGATTGGACTACTTCCTCAGTGTTGCAGTGCATTGTTCCGTGCATTTTTCCAATGGAAGGGGCAGAATGTAGCAGATTTTTAAATGAAAATAATAAAATTGATGATGTTATTTATGCCATTATTAATAATTTGAAGGTCAGCCATGCTTAAAGAATTAGTTTTTGCAAAGATAAACTTCAATAATAACAAACATAATCCCCACAGCTCTGGTTTAAAAAGTTGCAGGGGAGAGGAAACCTTTTGAGATTTCCAAATGTGGCCTACAAGATCTCTCTTTCAGGATCCACCCACTAAACTCCTGTATGTAGGTATTTCCTGTAGTGCCAGTAAGAAAGAGATCTGCTCCTTCTGTATAAGGGGAAAGGTATACATGAAGTAGTCAATATTCCATTGGGTAAACAGGTACTTCATGTACATTTCTTATCTGTTTTCTCCCCACAGATCTTCCTCAGAACTGTGATCCTAACATTCCCCTAGTTGCTCAGGAATTAATGAAAAAGATGATTCGTCAATTTGCAATTGAATACATTTCAAAAAGCAGTAAAATGCAAGAAAATAGAAACGGTTCATCATATGATATGAGTCTGATACGCAAAGATATTCAAATCAACCAAACAGAAAATTCACTTCAGGAAGAACAGGATAGCCCTCTAGACCTCACTGTGAATCGAACTCAAGAGCAGGATACTCAGCAAGGTAATTTTTTTATTATGCATTTTCATCAGCCGCACTTACACTGTAGAATGACTTGCCGGAAAGGATTCAACAGCTAAACAAGTTGCCAGACTTTAAAACATTCCAGCAGGTCTACCCAATTAATTTTAAACTATAAATTTTAAATTGCATGATTTTAATCTTCGCTCTATGTCTTTTAATATATGTATTTTAGTGGTTTTATGTCTTATCTATTATGTACTACAACTTTGTTGTACCCTGCCAAAAGCCTTGAGGGGAGACCAGTAACAAAATTTGTGATGATGATGATGGTATCTTGTTTGTGAGGTACCTTTTCCCCACTGAAGTAAGCAGTTCTTACTCAACTGAAAAATAGAAACAGTACCACTTGTTCCCTTCTGATATCTTGTCATACCACAACACTATGTCAGCACTAACAATAGTACCATTTTCATTGCTGGCAATGTTATGAATACTTAGAAAATTGATTACCTAAAATGACATCAAGACCACCGCTGCTGCAGTCAGAGCAGAGCTAGAAATATATTCTATCGAAGGACTTGCTAAAATCAAGGCCTTTAACTACTGGTCTAAAATAAGAAACCTCAAAAACAATAGACTTCCAAAATTGTGCTTTTTAGAACACTCTAATGACCAAAACCAAGCTTCCTGGTCAGAACAATTAACAAGATTCCTCCGCACCTGTGGATTACAAATTGCCTCCTTAGGCCAGAATAGAGATGCTGAAAAAAGGACAGTAACTCAAAGGATCCTAGATATTGAAGCCCAGAAAGAAATAGCCACCCTGTCAAACACAGGATCCCTGAAGTGGTTAGGGCGTTTTAAACATCACTTCCAGAGGGCGCCATACCTAAAAGCTGACATGCCAAGACACCTAAGAACCACTTTTACCAGGACAAGATTCGAACAAATTGAATCCATGGAGAGACACGTTAGATTCAATCATATCCCATACGAGGAAAGGCTATGTATCTGTGGTGCCCCTGAAGTCGAAAATCTGGACCACACTTTACATCAATGCAATCTATATGAAAAAGAAAGGAAACAATTCTTATGGCCTTTTATTTGCAATAAAACAAGTTGGGATACAGCAGCCAAAACTTCATTTCTGTTGGCTGGTTATAATCCCATTCTGACAACACACGTTGCCCTTTATCTGTTTAAAGCTGCTAAAAGGAGGTCAGAGTACATAGATCAGATTGGGGTGCAGTGTAGGGGAGACGAGGATAGTTGATGCATATATTTATGGCTACCTGTATATTTGTATTTTATTTTAAGAGGACTAGATGTATGTTGTGTGTTATGTCTACATTGTTTGTTTTTGATAAGGCCAGTTGGCTAATCAATAAAATTGTTGTTGTTGTTACCTAAAATGGTGCATATTTATTTCCTTTCTGTAAGGGATAAAATAATAGGTTTAAGCTTCTTTCCTTGTGATGTTATGATAAATCTCTCTAAGCTTGTTTTATGTTACTCATTTTCTTGGTAACAGAATACAGATGCAGTACCAAGTAAAAACAGGTCTTGATCCCCTCGCTAGCAGAAGAACTTCCCCAGTATTTTTTTCACATATTTCTTGAACAAAGGTTAAAAAAAATCTGCTCTAAAATGACAATAATTATTTCTAGAAATAATTATTTCTAGTGGTTGCAGAGGGCATTTCCATGCGTTTGAATGTTCTGAAGGGAACTCCTATGTGATTACTGAATAAGATGATAAGTTGAGAAAGAGATATTTCTTTTGTATTGAATATATTACTTTATAGTTATTAACATTTTGAGGTAGAGAGGGAATTTGGATCTTTATACTGTTGGCTCTATGTAGAATGAGTATCCTAGACCATACATTTTGGCTTGGTCTACACATGCAACTGAAAGAGAAATACGTAGCAGAATGGACTCTAGCAGATTGGAAAATACTTCTTTATGTAGAAGTATACATTTAGTGTAGTAGGGACCTTTGGAACATAATTACGTTCTCATGTTGTGCTGTGTTTTTGCTTGCTCTGAGTGAGCATGCAAAGGTGGCATTCTGTTCCTGCAAAGTGCCATGATACTGTACATTTTGCAACCACAGAAATCTGTTTATTTTATTGCATATATAAATTAGGTCTTTTATATAAAGCATTGGGAACACAAGTTGGCTTTGGTCCTGACTACATTGCAATAATTCATTCAAAATGCCTGGTGTGTCAATTCATGTGAACCCCATGAATTTTATAGGGTGTTATTAAGCAAGGAGTACTCCATGGTGTTTTCCTTCCTATGAAATATTTCCTACACCACCTGATATTTCTTGGCAGTCTCCCATCAAAGTGTTAACTTGGGGTGATCTTGCTTAGCTTCCAAGATCTGGTATCTGGTATCTTTGGAGTACCTGTTATGCATATATGCTACCTCATGATCTTCATCAGGTTTTCTAAGGTAAGGAATACTCAGAGGTAGCTTTAACAGTTCTTTCCTCTGTAATATAGTTTACAGTATCTGGTATTTGTTGGCAGTCTACCATTCAAGTTCTAAACACGTAATATAATAAGATTATTAATAATCGCTTTGGCCATAACTTCATAACCACAGATGTATTAACATCAATATCTGGTCATATTCATCAATAAAGGTTGATTAATATTGCCTGTTTATTTATTTATTTATTTATTTACTGTATTTGTATACTGCCCCTCTCAGCCCGCAGGTAACTCAGGGCTGTTAACAGAGGCAACAATTCAATGCCCAACAACAGCATAAAACATTTAAAAAACATTGACATGTAATATAAAACCATAGCAAGATCAATTAAAAACATAAATCATATGTGTCTCTTAATTAAAAACGTCCATCAAAAATCGTATGTGTCTCTTAATTATAAACTAGATCATCCAAGTAACCTCACAATTACATATCTGCATTTTTGTAAAGTCAAGGAATATGTTTACAAAAAAATCCTTTAAAATGAATTTTGCTGCTACAAAGGAAAGCCATTTTTTAAATAACCTTTACATTTTCTGGTATAATAGGGGATGAAGTGCTAGATCTCTCTACAAAGAAAGCAAGCTTGGAACAGTCAGCATATGATGGATCATGTTCTGAAAATTCAGTGTTTGGGTAAGTAACATACAGTATTCTTGTATATTTTAAACATAATAAATGACAATAAGAGTTACATTTGAAGAAATATATTGTTGTTTTTGATTTGTGTAAAGTATGTGTTGACACACAATTACCTCTTGCTTTGCCAGAGTTTATCTCATAATTCTGTGTTTGTGTATAACTCATGTGTTTCATTTTGTGTTTTTCACTTTTTCTGTTAAAGAAAAGTTATCAGAACAATCACCAAACTTTAGTTCATGTTACAAAAATTGAATTGACTATTTTGTACTTAATAGAACTGAGAAACTAGGGAGCAGAGAAAAAATATTCTCCATAATGCAGTAACTTACTAATTGAGGTGGTGGAAAATATTTACATTTTACTAGAGTTTTTGAGTTAGAAAGATTTTTTTTTAAGCTGTGAACTTTTTCCCCTTTAAAAAAGAGATCTCTTGATGGCTATTCTTTCATTTTGAATCTACTTTTGGAATGTGGTGTCATGTTGCTAAGATCTCCATTCATGAATAGATACTTAGTGCCCTGATATGTAGTCTTTACTTAAATAATGTTATAATTTTGGCAATCTTCCACTCATAGTAAGTTTTTTTGTTAGTTTTGTAGTTTGCATTTTTGTAATGCAAGTAACAGTCCAAAGCATTATTCTTTGACCCAAATCATATATATATAAATATTATATGTATATATATATATACATACACTCATATACATATATAATATATATATATATTTACACTCTCACACATATTCACTGTATTATGGGGGAAACCCCTGACATTCTAATTAGATATGAACTAAACCGACATTCTAATTAGATATGAACTAAACAACACGAGGATTTAATTGTAAACTTGAAATAATAGTTGGATATCTAAGATAGTTTATATTAGAATGACAACAAAGTTTATGTGAGGGGGTTGACTCTTTTATTACTTGTTTAGCGGTAACGTCACGTTTCTACTAACAAAAACTCCATTAGGGCATTGGGCATTCAGAGGATGTTAAATTGTGAAAATGAAAGTTTTAACTGTTACCCTGCAAACATCTGTCAAAATGGAATTGCAAGCATTTGAGAGAGTTATCTGATACTGAGCTGAGATATAAAGTTCTTGGAAGGGCTGCTGTAGAAGCTGGGGTATTATTTTGGCGCATGGTCCTACCAGAACTGTAACTTTTGCTATGGTAATCAATAGCTACAGCAACTCAAAGACTTAAAACTATCAGAAGCAGTGATGTTACCTAAGCAAGGAGTATAATAAAGGAGTGGACCCTTCCCTTCCATAGCTGTCTGAGAGTCTCTCATGCATCAGTTCACCATCGTTTCATTCCATCCATCCAGGAGACACCACAGACACAGAGAGGACTATGTGGAAAGAAGTGCTGAGTTTGCAGATGGTTTGCTCTCAAAAGCGTTGAAAGACATTCAGTCCGGAGCACTGGACATTAATAAAGCAGGCATACTTTATGGCATACCTCAAAAAACTTTACTTCTCCACTTAGAAGCCTTACCAGCAGGAAAGCCTGCATCTTTTAAAAACAAAACTCGGGATTTCAGTGACAGTTATTCTTACAAAGACAGTAAAGAAACATGTGCAGTGCTGCAAAAAGTCGCCTTGTGGGCAAAAGCTCAAGCAGAGCGCACAGAAAAAAGTAAACTCACTCTACTTGAAACCTCAGAATTAAGATTCCCAACAGCTTCCAGTTACCTCCACCAGTTAACTCTACAAAGAATGGTCACTCAGTTTAAAGAAAAAAATGAAACTGTACAATATGGAACATCAGGTCCAACTGTACAGTTAAAAATTCCTCAGCTGAGAATTAGCACTGTTCCCAAACAACAGCCTGATAGTGCTGGACTTCTGGATGTTATGTACCATGTTTCTAAAACCTCAACAGTCTTAGAAGGATCAGCTCTTCAAAAACTGAAAAGTATACTTCCTAAACAGAACAAAATTGAATGTTCTGCATCTGTAACTCAGTCAAGTGTCGACTCCTACTTTCTGCATGGGGACCTCTCTCCTTTGTGTCTTAATACTAAGAATGGAATTATAGACGGCACCTCTGAATCCACGGAAGACGGTTTGGATCGCAAGGATAATAAACAACCAAGAAAAAAACGTGGCCGCTACCGGCAATATGATCATGAAATTATGGAAGAAGCTATCACAATGGTAATGAGTGGGAAAATGAGTGTTTCCAAAGCACAAGGAATATATGGGGTACCTCACAGCACTTTAGAGTACAAAGTTAAAGAAAGATCTGGAACACTGAAGACTCCACCGAAGAAGAAGCTCCGCTTAGACACTGGGTTGTTTAATATAACAGATTCAGGGACTGGCACCTGCAAAAATAGCAGCAAGCCAATGTAGTTTAACTGGTTAGATGTGTGTGTGTGCTTGCGTGTGTGTGTTGTTCATTGTGTGTGTGTGTGTGTGCACTTGCATGTGCACACATGTGTGTAAACATACACACATGAAAAACAAATGTTCACTTAGACAGGAGACATGAAATTTTACAGTCCAGAAACCACATACATGCCTTTTTGAAGAATAATTTTATTCAGGGTTTTCACTGTGGACAAAATGATAGAATTGATCACAATTGTGATTGTTTGTATTTAATATAACTCTTGTACAAATAAGTGAAAAAAATTCAGGTTTAATTTAGTAGTCATGAGCATAAAATGTTTGGAATAACATGTATTTGTTATGTGAAGCATTATTTTTATTGATGAAGAGTGACCCTAACCTTTCGATAATCCATCTTATTAAGGAAATACATGATTAATGCTTTAGAGACATTTATGCCTCTCAGAATATTTTCAGAAGTCTCAAGTAACTGAAAATATATCAATCAAGGGAACCTTAAAGAGGATAATGGTAGTTTCTTAACATGGAAACTACTTGTAGCATGAAGTATTAGTAAAGTGCAGAATCTGTAATGGAGGAGAAAGTACATTAAAGTTTAACATCTGATATAGATAAAGCATTTCAGTTTTCAAAGCGTGTGTTAGATATACAACTGAGGTCTTATCATTTTATTGTTGGTTTAGCAAGAAATTTGGTGTTTACAACATATATACTTGTGAAAACTGACAAATTTAGTGTAGCTATAGAATAATTATTAAATAAGATGGAATACTAAAGGCATAAAAATGTAACTGTTTTCCTTTAGTGGGGAAAATAAGCTAACGTGTAAGGGTTTAAGATGAAAGTTGGAATGCAGATTAGAGCATGTTCATAATGTGCACAGAATGAGCTTGAGAATGGTTATTTTGGTTTAAGTGTGCTGGTTAGTTGATGTTATGACTACTTACATTTATTTAAGGATTGTGTAACACTCCTGTTGAAAAACCTCAGTATAACAGTAATGTATTTGCTGCTGTGACGTTTCAAAACTTTCAGTTTATCAAAATGAATATCAGGTTTTCATTTTGGTGGGCCGACGCATCATCACTTTGCTAATAACCAAATTTTACAGTTCAGGGTCTTGATAGATTTACAGATACAAACAGGGAAACTGTTTTGAACTTTCAGTACTATAATTTTTTGTATATTTGCTATTTGGAAACTGGACAGTTCATTTTAGATATATAACTTTTCAAAGAATCTCAGAGGACCAGTTATCTTTAGATGACAGTTTTTAAATAACTTCAGAAGTATTCATGTTCGCATGATCTTCTAAAGATACTCAAAGGGTTATGTTGCTCTGTTCCCTTCTATCATCAATATGCAGACTGTGCACCCGGGCAGTCTGGGGCCATAGAAAGTCTGTATGTAATCCAAATCCCATCCTCTGTTTAGTCACATTATGCAAACTCCATATTTCATGTACCTCTGAGGGGGAAGCAGTTCTAGATCCTGAAAGTTGCTTATTTGATAAGTTCTTTTGCATACTTTTGAGCCATGGGATGAAGGAATGCAAGAGAGTTTTCAACCCCTGTGAGGATACATTTGTATGTGGACACTAAGGGAAGTATCATACCCATTACTTAACTTGGATATACAATCATATTACATACACAGTGGAATTAAGGCATCCATGCCTCTTTTTATTGAAAACTACTTTCTTTTTTTAAAAAAATTGGAAAATTACAATATTAGAATCTTTATCTGTTTTACCTATATGGTTGTTATCCAACCCATGTAGCATACATTTGCTAAAAGATTGCATAATTTAGTATATAATTTGCATATAATGTTTTTAAACTACACCATTTAACTTATTTGATTCATTGTTATTGAGTTAACAATGAACTCGATAAACACTCAGTCCTTACTGATTTTTACAAATTGAAGGCACTTACAAAATAAAGATTAACACTATGACAGTCAACACATCTACTGTTTGCCTTGTTAGATATGCATTCAATTTTTTGCTCATTTGCATATTGGGAAGCAAATCATTATAAACCAAGATTTTCATTAGATTGCTGACACTGTTAAATATTAAATGTCAAGGTCATCTTTAATTTTTTTAAAAACAAAGCCATATTTTTGTCAGAATTCAAAATATTAATTTGTTGCATTTTTCCCCAATAGTAAACAAGATTACAAATCTCAATACTTTTTCAATAACACTTTATTCCTGTTTTTAATTTATGGCTTAAAAGCATGGGCTGGGATCCAAAGGGACATTGTACAAACATACCATCTTTTGCATTCCTCTTCTTACCTTGTGTCCTCAGTTACGTTGAGCAAGGGATAGAGGTGTGTGGCTTTGCCACTCATGCTGGTGGGAGGCTGAAATCTCAGCTTTTGGAAATTTTGTCAGACAACATTACATTTTAGCCAGAAATGTATATCAAAGACAAGTTACAGAACACATTTAATATCATTTAAAAGATGGCCTGACCAAAAATAACAGATTCATAAAATCAGGGATCATTTTGCTATTGACTTTAGCAGTGGTAGTTTTGTATGTAATATTATAATTAATTTTCAGCATTTTAGTACTTGTATTTATTTTTTGCCAGAAATAGTATATTAAACTATTTTTTGATAGTTTGTAGATAATGCTCAACCTGTAAGTTTTAAAAAGAAATGTAATTATTTCTAACAAATAGGTGGAACCTTTGATTATACAACTGAGGAAAGGCAGGGAAACACATAGACTCCCCTTATTAAAACCCTAATGTATTTGTTTTAAAAGTTGTTTAAATTATAATTTTGAAGTACTTTTAAAATTCAGTTACCAGTCGCTACTTAGAAATTGACAAGTTTCTGAAAATTCATATTTCAGCAGACTTTTAAATGAAGGTGAAAGCAAGCCCTACATGCTTTCTACTTATTTGAATGTTTCTCAAGTATTTTATATTAAAAAACAGTGCCTCTGTTTTTAGAACTACTGCTCAGTAAAGTTGTTTAAACCATTTCTGGTAGCTAATGACTATTTTATATTAAATTAAATTGTATATTAACTTTAGGTGAGACTGATTTTTTAGCTGTTTACAGTACAAATAACTGTATTTGTGGGTTTTTTTATTGCAGTATTTCCATTGTTGCAGTAATTTAGTAAAACTCTGTGGCTGCCTTGATTTTTGACAAATTTTGTTAATAACAGATTTCTAGGTAATTAGTTCTATTTATGCATAAATCAATTGCACTATAATTCATGAATTATTTATTACAATATTTTCTAATTAATTCCATGTATTTTGTCTTGTGTTGTAAATGTACTGTAATTCTGTTTCCTCCGTGTTGTTATATTTCTAAATCTGATTGTATGAATTTGTTAATGTGTTTCTATGTTGTAATTTTTAGTAAAGCACTTCAATGCTTTTGCACAGAAATTTACAACACTGATGTGTGATTGATTTGCTCATTCAGTAAAAAGAAAAAATACTTTATGTTGGCTGATTTGATTTTCTCTATATACACAACCACATTGGCTTAACAAGCCTATAGAAAACATGACAGCATTTTTACGTAAAGAACAATAAAGAAGGGGAGAATTTTCAACTGGGTTGTGTCCATGGTTAATTTTTTTTTTAATATTAGCAATGTAAGTGCAATGTGCCATTCTTTTCCTCAAAACAAAATGCTGGCATTCCACAAAACCTGTGCAGAGAGAACTAAAATATTATTATATATGACTACGTTTATATCCTTGAAAGTTCAGTGTGCTCTGATTACTAAACCGAAAAACATTATCCAGTATCAAGAAGCTAAACCATTCCATTTATACATTATACATATTTCAGCATAGTCCAGCTCTGAATTCTGTTCCTACAATCCCTGTCATTATTAGAATTGTAGGTTTTTAATAAATAACCGACTTCCTGTCTTTTTGATCTAATAACATGAAGCGTGCTACAATGTGGGGTTGAGGTGACCTCTGAAAAGTCATACATCCTAAAGTGTGCTAAACAAATCTGTTATATTTTGGTTATATAGACATACCCATTGCCATTAATTGGATTTACAAAATAGCATTTCTCTGAAGAGAAATTGTCCATTAGAAGCACGTTTTTAAGCTTTCTCTGTAGGAGGAGATAATACTTATAGCTAAACTTTTATCAATAAAGGAACTGTGCAGAATTACCCTTGACTTACCCACATGTCATAATCACAATCAATAGTTTTTGGTCCCTAATCCACCCTCAAATTATACATGAGGTTATCTTATACACTAATATATAATGGTACATTGTTACTAATGTTTCCTAGAATCACAGACAGCATTTAAATGGGAGAATTACCAGAAGGAAGTTAGAGTGTCTGTTCTTACAGAGTCACCCCCTAAAGAATTTCCCTTCCCAGAATATAGCCAGATCAATCCACATTTTGGAACCTCATTGGAGGAAAAATTAAACAGCTACAGTGGAGCTATGTTTGATAGTAATGCAACAGGGAAGGGGAAAGAAAAAAAAAAACAATCCTAAGCAAAAGTCTTCTCCTAAGCAAAAGTCTTCATGTTAGTGTTTGGGTTAAAACAGTTTTTGAAATATTTCCCCTTCAGTTCTTCGTTCTATCTTCAGCCTACTGTCAGCAAAAATGTTTTCCTGAACCAGTTACGCTAAGAATCTGAAACATGTATAGCAGCCATCTGCTCTGAATGTGTAGGTAGTCTTGTTGTTACTGAAAGGACCTGAAGTAATCTATCTCACTAAAAGTGACTTGAGTCTTATAAAAAAAAATTATATGGTAATAACAAAGGTTTATTGTTTCTCTGCGGTACCCACTTGGAACCAATATTTTATTTCCAGTAGCCTACTTTCCAGAATTATCCTGGTATTTCACTGACAAGGTGGTCAGTGTATTCAGCTGCACATACCAATGTATGTTCATAAAAAGGTATGAGATGTTTGTCTAGACCAGGGCTTCTTAAACATTTTTTAGTCACAACCCGTTTTCACTCGATAATATTTTATGTGACCCCAGATCTATAGGTATATAACATAGGCATACAAATCAAACATTTACTGACAATAAATCAGGATTTGCAAGGCTTGCTTAATGGGCCAAATTTCTTTTTTTGTGGAATACAGCTGAAGCATTTTCTGCAGAGTCAACTGTAAACACTGCATGTTGTTGCTAACAGATTTGTGTAAATGACTTGAGAAACCTTTTACTGCTGCCAGATTTTTCGTGATTTCAACATTGCACCTCAAGGACCACATTGGGGTTGAACCCACAGTTTAAAAAGCAGTGATCTAGACCATTGTTGTCTTTTTGACTGACTGGTTTTCACAAGTCTTCGGCAGAGGTGTTTCCTAGATCTGCTGTCAGATACATTACAGCTAGAGGTGTAGATAGAATGTGGAATCTTATGTATATATTTCTAGGATTTTTTTTTTCTGCTGAGCTGTTGGCTTGTTCAATCAGACTTCAGCCACTATGAGAGTCTCTATTGTTTTGGCAATCCAAGATCATAGACATTTTTGTTATTTTAGCCCTTTTTAAAAATAGCTGGTACCAGTACCAGACTAGAGTAATGGAAGATTATGGAAAAATTAAATATTTTTTGGCAAGAGCAAAAAGAGCAAAGCTATCCGGTACAATTTGAGGAAAAAAAGTGATCTGGCATCATATTTAATATTATAGTCAGTACTTTTTTTTCTGTATTCCACAAGGTTTAGAACAGTAAATACAGAATAGAATAAATATAAGTAACTAGTTTCATGTTCAGAGTTTGGTGATATGTTTGAAAATATGTACTTTTCTGAAACAGAATTATATTAATATTTATTTTCTTTCAATTGGTACTTTGAATAAATTCTGATAGTTGTTATAAGACTGAGGTGGTAATTCAGGAATTTTCTTCTGAAATCTATATTTCCTTTGTGCTATGGGCTATTGGCCTTTCAGTTTGATTGGTAAGTAGTTGAGTTTTTAATTTAGTTAGAACATTGAATTGGTTATTGTAGTTGCAGACTTATTTAGATGTAGATCCTTAAGAGAATTAATCTAAAATGTTTAAAGATCTGCTGATTTCCCAACATTAATTAAGCTTTCATGTAATCTGAAAAACAGGCATAACACACTCAGAGAAAGAAACACACAACTAGGGTGGTAACTTCATTTTTTGACTCAGAAGAACAATGATTTTACTTATTTATTTATTTTGGACATTTTTATCCCGTCCCATCTCGACCTCTGCAGAGGGACTAACAGCCAACACACCATGGTGCCCACAACCAAAAGCATGAATATACAATTTAAATAAAAACAGTATAAAAACATTCAAAGAGTATTAAAACATTTTATGACAACATTCAACCACATCTGTGAGTTTAACTTTTGCAGATTTGATTATTCACTGATTTAATTCATATATTTACTCTCGGAATCTCTGGGTCCTCCACTGTGACTCTGTAGTCAACTTCCAGCAGATTGAACTGGAGAATTCAGAGATTCTTAGAGAGGTATTCTATCAGATTAAACAATAGTGTTATTTTATTCACAGTTGTCCAACTTTTGTGGGGTTCCTGTCCAGGAACCCTACAAAAGGGCCTGCTGTCTTATGAATGAAGGGTCTCTTTCCTTTAAATGCACAGCAACACAATTCCAGAAGAATACATGGGAATACTTTTTCCTTTAATGAATGAAGAGAACTATCTGTACAATGGTCGATTTGCTTATTGAAGTAAAATGCAGATAATGCATATTTGTATCTGTGGTGAAGATATAAAAAGAAAGTGCTAAATCCAAGTACCGGTCCCATCTAATGCGTAAACTTGGTGAGTAAATGGGACTTGATAAGTCAACATGCAAAGGAGTCTCCTCTAATTGTGACTAACAATTCCATTTAGTCCAGTATTTAAAATGTTAAGAACAATATTTATAATGACTTAAGAATTTTAAAAGATACAATTCCAATGCCACAGGGCATCTTTTCAAATAGGTTTTAGAAATCCACAGTAACCAGTGAATTTATAGTACTGTAAACATGTTTAGAAGGAGACCAGGTCCAAATGAAGTACATCATGACTTTTAAGTGCATAGTGTTGTACAATTAATTATATCATACCCTTCTAGGCAAAGCCCAAAACATAAAAAGGATTACCTTTCTAATTCTGTAATTTCCTACATGAACATTAAAAAGCATTATATTGCTGTTTCACTTCCCAACCCTGAACACTTTCCCTTCAAATTAAGGGCCACCTCATAAAAAGCCATTTTCTACATTGGTAGAACAGCCATATAAGAAGCTGTGTGTATGCACACTATCATGTTTTTCAAACACAAATAGTATATTTTTTTTCTGTGAAGTGATAAGCCATGCATGAATGGTAGGTTCTTTGCTTTGCTAATATATATGCAGCATAAAATGTACTTTAGGATACATGCATTTTTAAGATACTTCTAGAATATGTTAAAATACTTTAAGAAATTTGTTTTATCTAAAGCAGTAGTTCTCAACCTGTGGGTCCCCAGGTGTTTTGGCCTACAATTCCCAGAAATCCCAGCCAGTTTACCAGCTGTTAGGATTTCTAGTTGAAGGCCAAAACATCTGGGGAGCCACATTGTTGAGAACCAGTGATCTATAGCATCCTGAATCAATGTTGAACTGAGTATTTTTAATGTGCTCAGACTTACAACTATAGTGTCTAATAATTAAAATTTCTCCTTAAAGGGAGACAAGATTTATTATTTCATACTTAATATCCTTTGTATTTTAACTATGTTGTGCCCCGCCTCAACCTGTGAGGATAGGCGGCTAACAAATACATTATTATTATTGTTATTATTAGTATTAATATTATTATTTTCATCATCAACTATTGAAGGAGGTGCGATCAAATGTCTATTTTGTATCACATGATCTTCCTTGCTAATGTTTTTGTTAGCCAGGTTAAAGGTCTGTTAACATACCATATACTCATGTATAAGTTGATTTCATATACAAGCTGAGGACAGTTTTTGGGCAAAAATTATGGATTTTATGTTGACTCATGGATACATTAAGGACAAAAGTTAGGCTATAAAGTAAACAAATATTAGAAAGAACTAAAGAGAAGAAGAGAGTCTGTTTATTTAAGGGATTACCATGGGGGTGTAAATTGCATTGCTGATCTTAAAATATTTACATCTGTGCAAACACAGATGGGGGGAAAGAATATAAACGAAGAATAATCAGAATATAGCCTGAAAAAAGTGGGGGAGAGGAGCAAGGAAAGCAATCTGCCTTTAGTTGGAACCCAACGTGAAGGCAATTACAAGAAACAGGTGAAAAGCCCTCCTGCCTTATTTCTGTTCCCTTGCCCAAACTGAAGAAAGAAAGACAGCTCTCCCTCCTTCCTCACCTTCATTTTAGACCTGAGCAGAGTTCAGCAGCAATGTGGGGAAGTCATTTCGGGAATCTGAGATGAATTGAAACAAGGATAACCATTTAAAGCAAGAGAGTAAGTGCATAAGGTTTTCTGCAGAGAGACTGTAGTGGCCGCTACCCGTTCGTGTTACCCCAGTCACCCAATTTTGGCTTTCCCATATTGCTCCTAAACTCTGCTCAAGCTGAAAAAAAGTGAGGAAGAATGGAACCTGGCTTCCTTTTTTCAACTTGGACAAAGGGGGAATAATGGGTTGGGAGCACTTCTCAACTCTGCCTCTTGTCTCGGCCCTTGCATTGGCTCCCTATTCTTGCACTGATCCATGTATAAGTTGACCACAGTTTTTGGGGGTGATCTTTTGGAATATTTTTTTTCTATTTACATTATGCATGAGTATCTATGGTAATTTATGTTTCTGAGTTCTAGGAGAATGTGTACACATTTTCCTTGTAATTCATATATGGAATCTCAAAGGAAGTAGAGGATTTCTATAAAACTATTTGAAATATGGACACTTGGTACAGTGTCCATATTTCACTTATACAGTTAGACATCATCCACATTATGCCATTTTTTCAGTGTAATTTACTTTTTGTTTTGATCTGCTTTTTGTTTTCAGTTCAAGTACAGCAGCTGGTGCAAAATCAGAGGAAACAACTAAATTGGAAAGAGGAAACTCTGCTCTAAGCAAGGTTTTGGCAACGTTATGCTCGTATCATTGGCATCAGATTTTAGCTATGTTGAATTTTTTAATCCAGGACCCATGTATTCATTCAGTTTGTAATTATCAACTTCCGGGTACTATATTTTATGAAACAGCTGAAGATCATGCGCACATTCCAGTCTGCAGTTTTGAAGGCAACATGCTAATCAAAAGGTGCTGTTTACAGAATCAAAGACCAAATATTTGTTCACCATCTCTGTCAGTCTGTATGACTGATACAGATAGCTTGTCAGGCCAATCTGTGGCTTTTGGACACTTTAACACTGTGGTGAGCAAAGGGAATCCTGTGCCTTGTAGTCCTAATGGATGCCGTCCCAAACAGTTACAACAGTGTAAACTCCACTCTGCTAAACCTACACTTTGTATGCATCTCTGTTCAACAGGGCAAAAGACTAATAAAGTTAGCAGAGCCCGCAGCCCTTCACCACCATCTTTGTCACCTGTAGAAACTGATGAGTGTGACTCTTTGGGAAAATCAGTTCAAGATTCTTCTTCCTTAGATAAGAGACTTGAAATGAGTAAACAACCTCCATCCCTCCTACCAGCTGAAAGAATTTTTTCTTCATTTGAACAGAAAGATGGTATATTCATCATAGAAGCGGTTGGTAATTTGGGTGAAACCCTTCTAAGTGCAAATCAAGAAAACAGCCTTATAAATTCTGAAAAGCTTGAACAAGTTGAAAATGCCCCTTTTCAAGACTTAATGGACAGAATCAATGAGAAATTGAAATCAATAGAAACTGCTAATACTACAAATGTGTCAAGAATGTCCAAGAATGAAGGGGGAACAGAAGCCGATATTAAATTGCGGAGCTTCATAACATCTCTCTTACATGATGCTAAGCCAAATGATGACAGTTTTATGGAGTTACTGAACCAACATGACAAAGATGTAGAAAATAAAATTATCCAAACAAGATTTCGAAAACGGCAGGAAACCTTGTTTGCTATGCACAATTCCCCTGATTCTTCTCTATTTAGACGGCAGTCTTTGCAAATTAAGAGAGAGTTGGCTAATCTTGATGAAACCTTCATTAGGAAAAAGGCAAATTCAGATAGGAATGCAAAAAAGCTTGTAAAAAATGACAAACCATCACCAAACAAAATTGTCAGTCATAATACATTAAACCACCTTGATTTAGAAAATCAAGAAAATAAAGAGAAGCTATTTTCTCCCATCAAGTCACCATTTCTGCCAGTAAGTCAACAAGAGTCACTTGAACAATCTCAGAATAGCGCAGGAACTGATTCTGGTTTTGTGACATTTTCAGAAAGAAATTGTACAACATTCCAAACTCACTCGGATGAAATGCAGAGTTGTGGGGTTGATCTGCATGTGGATACTGTTCCTGTAAAGAGAGATGATGACAGGTTACTGGAAAGGACAAAACATACCATTATCCCTCCCATGTGGTGCTCTGTGTATGTAACAAACAATGTTTTGTTTCAAAAATCTTCACCAACAAAAACTCATCCTTACTGCATGGAAAAAGATAAAACACTTACAGATTTTCAGGTGAAAACATGTAGCAATAGAGATATAAACAAGATGGTGCAAAACACAAATCTACATGTTGTTGTCGAGCGTTTGGAAGATACGTTACATATGGCCCAAAAGGTGAAACCCCCCTTTTTTAATGGTTATACAGTATCCAGCAAACTAAAAGATATTCACAAGTCTGATGCCAACAACAATTCTAAAAGTGGCCTTTTTATTATGAGTGAAACTGGAAGTGAGGGACAATATTTCCTATCACAAGCTCATGTGCCATTTAGCAGTAGTAACAGAAAGGAGTGTTTATCAACAAAAGAAGAAATCTCTGATGAAGAATATAAAACCCTTTGGAAATCATCAAACTCACTTGACTCAGATGCATTGGCTTCAAGTAATGAGGATTTACAAGCAAATTCTGATGTTGGGAATAATTCACCTACAACACTAAATTACACCAGTCCTATAAAGCTTATGTTTCTTTCAGAAATTAGCAGTAGTGAAGGAGTCAAATATACATTAAAGTCTGTAAATGATTCTTCTAAATTAAACATTGATCTTTATTCTGTTCATGAGAAAACAAATGTACCATCAGAGAACCAATCGGAAACCAAGGATCTTGGTAAAAATGTTTCAGTTGAAGAACACAGGTGTAATGAAAATGATAATAAACATGAAGTGAATTCTGGTTTTCCTACAACTAATGAAACAAACATTAGTGAACACAAGCCAAGTGAAGAAGCCATAGAACAAAGCAACACCGGATCCTCCCTAAAAAGAAAACCTGGCAGACCCAAAAAAATAGGTCCTCAAGTTGTAAAACAGTTTAAGCGACCCATTGGTCGACCTCCAAAGCCTAAGGTAGCTGCTCCTGAAAATATCAACTGCATGAGTGACTCCACTAGCAGTAGTAAAAATGGAAGCTCTGATGCAGAGCTTTTGGAGGGGGAGAGCATTAACAAAAATATTACTGTGACAGTTGTCTTTGGAAGATCACGAAGGACTAAGAGGTGTGTTTCAGAAGGCACGGTAAATGTAGTCAATGTGGTTCCAGATCATCATCGTGATTGTGATGTTCTATGTGAATCTGCTCAACTAAAGAACTCGGAAACCAGGGACAGTTTGTTAAACAAACATATGCCAAATTCTACATCTGGTTATGCATATGTTAGGCCCCTTGAGAGCAGCCCAGTAGTAGCATCCCATTGCAGCAGTATCATAAGACCAAACCAGAAGCCTTTAAATATAATTAGAAAACCTGGCAGACCAGCAAAAGTAAAAATATCTGGCATATCAGTGACTGTTAATCAGATTTCATCTCAGGAAAGAAAAGTGAGTATCAGCAGCTGCCTGCCTCCTTTAGAACAAGAGACTGTTTTAGAAAAAAATGAATCTTTTGAGAAGGATAATAAGCAGTGCAATAAGCGGTATGCTTCTAAAGGTATATGGAATGACACAGATGTGGATTTTTCATGTAAGAAGATTTTAGCTCCAAAAAAACCTGAAATTCCTTTGAGGCAGTCTCTTAGAGATAGAAGACCCTCACTGTCTTTCTTACATTCTTTAACAACTTCTAGTCCGTTGTCTTGCAGACGTGCCTTTCCACACAAATCATATAAATTCTGTTTGAAAAACAGAAATAAAAAAAAACAGCATCACTCAAGCATGGTGCCCAAACATAGCTCAGTAAAAAAAGAGCCAGAAAATACGAAAAAGGGTTCTGAACATAGTAAATTGAGGTCCATTCATGAAATGTCATTGGATCCCATCATTTCATCCAATTCTCTTAGGTGGTGGGACCCTTCCATTTCTAATGATTCCTTGCTGAAAGAACTGAACAATAGATATGATCAGATAACAAATACTTGGCTAAATGTGAATGGAGAGGAATTTGGAAAATGTCTGTATGATGAAGAAGAGTGTCATCGTGAACAAGATTGTAGCATGAAAGTATCAAACCCTTTGGATTCCTGTATTTTGCAGCTTGAGCATTCACCTATAAAAATGCTTTTCCAGAAAAAATGCACTATAGATGAATTGTGCACGTGGTTTATGCAGACAACAGAAACACAGTCACTGTCATTAGTGAGAAAAGCGAATGCTCGCAATCCTTTCGAAGTAATTAGTACAAAACAGTTTAAAATGGGAACAAGACAATATGATTGTAATCCTAGTCCTTTGAGCAAGCACTTTAAAAAATTTGCACTATCCTCACCCTCAAAATCTGCAGGGGATTTACAAATAGTAAAATCTCAAATCTTAAACAGAAAACATAATTATACACTAGCTAAATTTAGAAAAACAAAATTTGAGAATATTCAACATGAACGGTGGAGAAAAGTGAAAAAATTGTATAATCACAGAACAAGTGACTGGAAATCTAAAAGAAGAAGCTTGCGGTTCTTCTGCCAAAGTCAGAGTTTTGCTAATGCAAACAGGAAAATTAACACCCAGTTGTGCATGAAGCACAGAAATGGTACTGTACAACCTAAACCACCCTCAATTTTGCTAGAACCTCATACAATCACTTCAGCAACTGGAAATGAAATTGGAGATGCCTTTTGTCAACAGAAAACGCAACTGACTGACCTCAACACAAACTCTGGATTCAGAAATAATTGCACATCAAGCACACTGTTAGCATATTGTAACCAGCAAAAGAGTGAAAAAGAGCAGACCCCTGGTGAAGATAGTTGGAGAGACAAGGCCTTTAAGAATTGCAGAATATTTCTGAAGAAGATCAGTCCTGTTGAAGAGCAGTGGCCACTTAATACAACTCCTGCTTTTTGTACTCCTAAATCTGTTAATCATAGTACTGGTCACAGCTACTTTCAAGAGAAACCCCACTGTACTCTGAGATCCCATTCTGCTAAGCAAAGCACATCTGACAATTGTGAAAAGAACACAGAAGCATCTAAAGCTGCAGAGTATTCCACCTTGGTGAAAGGGATGCATATTGGACGAGACAGCAAGAAATCAAGCAAACGTGTCAGTGTTGATGATGGTTCTTCCGAGGTTCAAAAAAAAATGAGTAAGCAGAGGAAGACACAGTGCAAGCTCACTGACCTGGGTGTAAGACAACGGAGTACGAGGCAGTTATGCAGTGCTGGCCAAGTATCAAGTTGTTACTCAAAATACCAGCTGGGTAAGTTTGATCTCATCTCCCCCATCACCCTTTTTCAAAATTGTATTAGTTTTTCATTCAAATGAAGCAATTAAGGAAAATGTTCAGATTAGAAAAGAAGTCAAAATAGTTAGAAAAACTAATTTCCAACTGCATACTGCCTCAGGTGTAGTATATATGCTTTTGAGAGGTACAAAATAGCATTTGGTTTTATTGTAAACTGTCAATGCACCCAAAGGAGAATCCATAGTATCTTAGGCCCATACCGGTACTGTTTGATGTCAATTGATTTTCAATACCAATGGTCATCTTTTTCTTTGAAGCTTGGTCTGTGCCAAGACATCCTTTCTTAATTTGCTACTGCAGTGGGGGTCTATGCATACAAAATCTGTTGTAGGGGTGGTTTCTTACATCCAACACCAATGGATGTAAATATGAACTCTTTCCATCATTGGATTAGAACTGCACATACAGCACCAAACAAAGTAATCTCTTATCAAGGCAGGAGTGGTACTGTATAGCAATAGAATCATAAAGTTGGAAGAGACCACAAGGGCCATACAATCTAACCTCCCCCCCCCCCCCCCCCCCCCCCCCCGCCCCCAATGCAGGAAAATATGACCAAAGCCGGTCCAGAATCATTTCTGATTTGGGCGGGACGCCTGTGGCAAAAGCAAAAACACAAAAAACTAGAGACCGCAATGAGGTTTTAAAAATGAGCATGGGAATGCACTTCGGGCTTTAGGGGAGCGTATTTTGCTCAAAGCTGGAAAAATTGTGATCTGGTAACATTTCGCTCAACCAGACATTCAGATAAAAGCTGAGATATGATAAAATGGAAGGGAATATTGGTACCAAAATACGTTTTTTCCTATATACTTTTGTCAAATGATTTTTTAAAAAAAGCTGATAACTTTTTCATAGTCTTCCATTATTTCACTTTTAACTTCTGTTGTTTGTTTGTTTTTCTTCCTTTTCTGTTGTTCAAAGTTTGCCATACATTCTTGTTTATAGAACTATACATCAAAACTCACTGTGCAGCTCTGAAACAAGAGCAAATGTCATTTCAGCTATGCCAGTGGTTTCAGTCCCAGAGTTTTCTGATTGTATTCATTGGAATGGCTGCAGAAATGCCTTCTGTTAATGTTAAGCCGCAGTGACACAACACAGCACATACAATTTCAGTATTCAAGAAAGTGTAGTCATGTTGGCCATGCACCAAATTACTAAACAAATCCCTCAAAAGAACAAAATGTTATTAGCCAACCAGAATGCACAAAACACTACATTCAAGTTTCCAAAGCTCCACTACTTTTCATCAAGCAAAATATGTTTAAAACCTTTTTTTTCTTTATGAATATTACTGAATAGGTCTTACCTATACAGCAGCTGAAGGTTTTTACAGATTTAGACATCTTGAGAAATTACTGTTCTCTGCCAAAGAAAGAGACATTCCTGGATCCCAAGTAGAGTTATTTCACTGCTGCTCATAGAGTTTACATTTACGGTTCTTTGTCTCAGTCTCCACATAATCAAAAGAGAGTGAGTGGCTTCCGTCTGCATTGAGACCTCCCAAGACCAACTGAAAAACAACAAAAACTACATCTGATAATAGAAGACCTGTGACTCCCAACACTATCGCATTTATTTCTTGTCCTGTAAGTGTATAATCTTTTGCCTGTTGAAGAAGCCAGTGGAGCTTCAAGACCTTTAATGAAGTATTTTGTGCATTTTGTTTGGCCAATAAAGTTTTGGCTCTTTCTTGAATTTTGTTTTATTCGATTTCAAAGAGTGATGCCCCCATCCCATTATTTCAGATTGCATGCAATTATTCCTGAGACGTTTTGTGCCTTTTCTTATGGGTTCTATATGCTTAGTTGCTTTGTTGTGTGCCTTCAAGTCGTACCCGACTTATGGCGGCCCTAAGGCCATCTTGATGATGAAACTGAAACAATGTATAGGCACAATTCTAGCTCGGCATAGGTCATCTCTTGGTAGTATTTAAAACCTAGTGTTCTGGAATCCTAGTCTAACAGTCAAACTTCTTCAAAACACTGGATCCTCAGTAGGTCTATCTGTTAAACGTATACAGGATTATGGCTATAAATGGATTTATTTACCTAGAGCGTGCCCGTGAAAAATTGGAAACTAAGTAAAGACATTTTAATGTTAATCAAGGCTTTGATCATTGGATGACTTTACTTGATTTACAATTATTGGAATATAAGTTCACTTTTAATTTGTAATAAATTGACCTTTCAGCATATTTTCTATTTTCTGTATTATAGATCTTGCACCTTTACAAAGACTAATCTGGAAATTATCTAGAGTTATTCTGACAGAAACCCCACCCTTTCCTCCATATTGCATTTGATCCTGCATTGTCAAGGCTATTTTCCCTTCTATTTGGGTAGCCCTGATGTCATCTTTGACATAAGAATTTATAGCTATCTTTGATATTCGCTGCAATAGTCCATAGTTCCTTCAAGAATAAACTATCCTTTCAGTCCCTACAGTTCCTATATCTTGCCATGAGACTCGACTCTACTATTGACTCCTGTAAGGTCTCTTTCTCAATCAGTCTAATGTTCAGCTGATGGAAAGATCAGACTGATCAATATAAAAAGAAATAAGAAGAGGAGAAGCATAAGTCAAAGGAGATGAAGTACTTCCTTTGTCCGACCTGCTGATGTCAATTACTTAGATAGTTTTAACTTATATCCATTGTATTCTTTAGTACTAGAGTCTTGATACTATTGAGACCAGGTATTTAATACCAGCCAGCAATGCAATCTAAATCTCCATTTTTACTGTTCCCATTCTACTATCTGATTCATCTCATCAACATTGTACTATTGAATAACCTCAACCTCTTGGATTCCTCTTGAGCATGCAAGAAATAGTATTGGAGAGATATTCCAAGATTGCTTTCCACTTTCACCGTCAGCTCAGTCGCCACTAGATGGAGAGCCAACTCCACTTCAGTACCGAATCCACCTTGCAAAAGTCCTCTTTTCTGTGAGGAGTATTCCTGTGCTAGCACCTGCTTATCTTTTGGAGAATATCTTTGCAGAGGGGGCTTTCCACTGAGGTTACAAACCCTCCACCTCCAATATATTGTAGAGAGCATACACCCAAGCATCCAATGTTACTTTCAGTCAGCTCAGTCTGATTTAATAAAATTATCTTGTCTCTGCCACCATTATATCAAAGATTTAAGAATTTATGCAGGATACAAAAAGAGGGAGCATACTTTGTCTTTAATCACCCTTTTCCTGGCTCAGTTGTAGTTTAGGCTTCCCAGCCAAGGGCAGCAGCAGGACAGCTCATTCCAATCTTAGTGGTGTGTTACCGTGACATCTTTGGACGTCATTATTATTCCTTTGTTAGTCTTGGAATTAGAATGGTAAATATGCACTCTTGCATTCCAACAATTCATTTCTTCTGTTTTGCCAAATGGTAAGAAAAATGTTGCCATTTCTTTCCAACAAGATTGTTGGCTAGCAGATTAAGGCAATTTAAAAACCTGACCATTCTCTATACTCCTTCAGGATAAAGTTAAAGTCTCACCAGCATGCAACCAATCTAATTTAAAGAATCACCAAATCATCAGCAAATGATTTATGTATACTCCTTTTATATCCTTTTAAGTTCTAGTTACGCTATTTAATACTTCTAGCGCCATTGCAAGCAATAATGGTGACAGAAGACATTTCTGTCTAGTGGGGTTTTTTTTTGTATTTTACATGGTTTACACAATTTCCCATTAATCTATAATCATTCATCATTTTGGATATCATATATCTATTTAATCCTTTCTTGAAAGTTTCATACAAATTTTATCTTCTCCAGCACAGTCTACATGAAAGGCGAAGACATATTGTCAAAATATCAAAACCATTTGCTTCTCATTATGGACCTCATAGTATTCCAAAAATCCAAAACACATCTAGGTATCACTTTTATAGAAAAACCGCTTAATCTTCATGTAAAACTTTATTCAATTTCCTTGCCAAAAGGCAGCAAACATATGGTCTTAATTCAGATATTGGCATGTCATTTTTGGAATCTTTTAGATCATGGTTATCTTTAAGAACAAAAATTAGATTAGCCTGTCACTAAGAATCGGGTAATTTATTCTTTACTGTGGCATCCCTGGTTTGCTGTAAAGGCACAACTAGTTCATCACAATTAGTTGATCTGTAAGTGCCTCAAGAACCTAACAGTTATCCGTTCATCGCCTCCTTTATAAAGCATTTGAAAATCTTGTCTTTCTAGATATTTTTCAGTTTTGTCTTTGGCAGACCATGAAGGTTTGTAAAGCAATACATAATACTTATAAATGATTTAACTGCTTCTTTGCTTTCAGAATAATTTTCTCATCAAATAGTAATGATTCATTGCACTCCAATTAAACAACCCTTTTCTGTTATGCAAAATTAAAGAAACAAATTGTGATCTGACATGATTTGAGGCAAATTTTTAAAAATGTATGGCTTATAGATTTAGATACCAAAACATATCAATCCTCAAAAATGACTTGTGTTTTTTTGGAGGGGGAGGCCATCTTTAAATCTCTTAAGCGGTAAGATTTTCCATCAGTTCAAAAATAATTTTGTCAATTTGCCTTGATCTCCTTTAATGTCTTCTCAGTTATAAATGCAGTTTAGCCAATATTACTCCAATCTATTTTCCCATCAAATTTGTTTTATCAGTTTTGAGCAAATTCTGACTTTACTTCTGAAGTAGCATAGACACCAACTATTACTTTTTCACCCCATTATTGTCTTGGAAAATATGTTCAACCACATATCTGGGGTCTTGTGTGTTTTATGGGCTACATGGCCATGTTCTAGCTACATTTGCTTCTGACATTTACCTGCATCTGTGGCTAACATCTTCAAAGGATCCTCTGAAGATGCCAGCCACAGATGCAGGCAAAACATCAGGAGAAAATGTTGCTAAAACACAGCCATACAATAATTATTCCACCTTTTGCAATGTATTTTATCTCAATCTCATTTTATTAAACTTGAGAGAGATTCCTTCTAGTTTCACCCATGTAAGTGGGATATCATTCATTTTCAACTTTTGTGTTAAGACAGTATAGCCCTTTCTCTTCTTCAAAATTATAAATATATCCCTAAATGAAACCAGCTGTTGACCATCAGTAGTTAACGTCTTTAGGTGATGTTGCTGTAGAACAAAATCACAAGTTGAGCTCTAACAAAATTAACCAGATTTCTATGTTGAGCCACATAAAAATCCTGTTTGTAAATCCTTATCTTCCACTTGAAATATTTATCCAGAACTTCCAGAAAGTGAGTGCTTTAATCATTTTAGTGTGAAGACTTTCCTCTGGCAAACCACAAATTCTCATGGATTTATGAGGTCTTTTTGAGGTCTAAAAGTGTCACTGCATCTATAATTTCTTCCTTATTGTGCTTCAATTTCTCTGGAGTCTCCGCCAAATTCTTAGTCTTGCCTTTCAAGTTTTCTAATACACTGCTTCTTAAATTGTGGGTCTTGGGCCCAAATGGGGTCCGCTTAGCTCAACTCAGCCAAATATGGTGGGTCTTCCGTTCACAGTTCCCTCTGCCTTGCTGTGTCCTGCTGAGATAAAGCCCAAGGCAGGAATTTAATCTCTGTGAACCACCTCCAAGGTCCCCATTCCAGGGGACAATTTTACTCTCGGAATCCATGCAATCAGAAGTGAATATTACAGAGGCAGAGCTTCTGACTTAGCAAAATTAGAGATTAACTCTAAAACTAGTTTTGTTATTTATTTATTTATTTAATTAATTAATTCAATTCAATTACCTAATGATTACCGCGCATGTCCACCCCACCCATCCCAAGTTTGTCACATCTTCAGTAGAGAGAAGTTAATTTAATTCCATGTGATAGAGTTTTTTCTTTTCTTCCATGTCTAAATGCAGTGTTGTTCAAGTTGTACAAACACTGTGGTCCATTAGAGAAACTGCACAAACCATTGTTAATTTTTTTAAAAAAAAAACTCTTCTGGGGCACATACTATAATTAATGCAGTTTTATTTTGTTTAATTCCAAAGTATATCCCTTTGTGATATTTGTAACATTTGGAGAGGGATATTTTGCTTATTTAGGGCCCTTCCACATAGCTGAATAAAATTCCACATTATCTGCTTTGAACTGGAATATATGGCAGTGTGGATTCAGATAGCTCAGTTCAAAGCAGATATCGTGGGATTTTCTGCTTTGATATTGTGGGATATAGGGCTGTGTGGAAGGTCCTTATTTGTTATTGTGTGCCTACGTCATTTCTGACTTACGTTCACCTTTTCTTGGAGTTTGCTTGGTGAGATTTGTTAAGAGTTTCAGCCTTTGTCTTCCTTTGAGGACAAGGGAATGTGACCTGCTTAAGGTCATCCAATGGGTTCCTTGGCCAAGCAAGTATTTGAACCCTGGTAGCTGATCAGAGTCCAGCACTGAATCTACCATACTGCATTAGCACTTGTTTATTTAATTACTTATTTTTAAAAAATAATCTTTATTGAGAATTTCCTTTTAAAATACAAAGTGATAGAGACAGTAATAACACATGAAATACAAAAAAACAAAAAAAACAAAAAGACGAAAACAAACAAAAAACAAGAAAGAACAGCAAAAAACAGCAGATAAATAGTTAAAACTAGGAGAAGGGTGGTATGTTTCTCTTTTATTGACTTCCTATCATCTGAGTGGTTTTTCCTCTTCTTTCTTTTATCTTGTCTTTTCTTCCATCTTAGTCTCTCTTCCTTTTATATTATTGTATTTCCATTCTTCTGTTTCAGATAATTTAATTACTTATTTACCTGCTTACCTCTGTTCCAATATCTGACCCAACATGACTTAACAAAGTATGGCTTAAACATTGAACAATGAAAATGTTTAAAACAACAAGTATTAAAAGTTTGAATTTATAAATGTTTTAAAACATTTAAACGTACTAATGAAAATTAACATAGAACATCCTGTACTAGAAGACTTTTGCCACAACCAGTTACCAGCCAAATGCATGGTTAATTAAACAAGGAGATAGATCAGTAGTTCTCAACCTGTGGGCCCCCAGGCGTTTTGGCCTACAACTCTCAGAAATCTCAGCCAGTTTAACAGCTGTTAGGATTTCTGGGAGTTGAAGACCAAAACATGTGGGGACCCACAGGTTGAGAACCACTGTTAAAGAATAAGGGAGGAGAGGAAAGCATTGAGCTTTTGATGGAACATCTCAGTAGTCTATGTATCGTATCTTTTAAACATCCAGAATTTAGCTTTTAAGCATCTAGTGCATTTCATAAATGTAGGTTAATATTATTTGTGATTAAAATGTGTCTATAATAAAATGACATCATTGTTCACAAAGTACATTTGCTTTATCTGTGTTCCACCCTGAGTAATATCATTCATACTTGTTTTACATATGATTTTAGTGTCATATCAAAAAAAAGTTCAAAGAGTCTTAAATTACAGTTTAAATTGTGCAAGCATTTCAGTTAACAATTTAGGTAAGAATATTTCTTGAAGGTACCCCACAACTTGACAAATCAGGACCAGGTAGCTGGTGCCTTCGATGGTGCTGGGCTACAATCCCTATCAATCTCAACCAACATCTTTAATAGCGAGGGAACATTTTCAACAACACAGTTGTTTGTCTGTATAGTACTTTTTGGATGTGAGGGCGATCTGGCTGCGACATCTGTCACCCCATTGATCGCCAGGGTTGATTCAGCAGATCTGGCTGGCTCGGCAGGTGTCCCCTTCCTCCCTCACCGCTCCATGTGCATCCCTCCCAAAGCTGCATGCTCAGTTGAAGAGGACAACGTCCCAGGTATAGAGGGAGTGTACCGAGGTTTCCAGTCTTCGGTCCCGGGTATATGATAGCTGTGCTTCCCTGCTAGAACCTCCAAACATAGTATTTTTGCGAATAACTGGTAGACAATTTCTGAACGTTTTGATACATTTTGAGCAGTGGGTAGCCAAGGCAAAGCTCTCAAACACCATTATTTTACTGGAAAAAAAACTGAAATGCTTGTTTAACTTTCCCATTAAGATCACAAGAACATCAATCATATTTGACTTGGGGGGAATACATGTCATTTTTTGAAATGGCATTTGAGAAAAGCTATACAGTAAAAAAAAAACACATTGTTTTTGATAAAACATCATCTCCCTAGCTGCCTCCTAGCAGATTTGTAATTATTTTTGCATGCACAAAAATGAAAGAAGTCCAGCTTTTCATAGCATATTTCTTCTTTGTAGGGCCTCTTAAACCTGTTGGACTGCCTTTGCTGGGTGGATTTGCAAGCAAAGCTGTTGAATACTCCATGATCCCATTTCAGTTGCCTCTTCATGGAAGCTCCCAAGTCTAACAGCAAAACCCATGAATGGTCAAGATGAGTCCCTCTGTCACATAGTCTTTGATTCACATGAATGATTGTAAAAAAACATGAGCAAGTCATTGCTGTAGTAACTAAATGGATCTGCGTCAAAGAGACGCTTTTTTGGAAAGAGTTTAAGAGCTAATTCCTTTCTGGAAGCTGTGATTTAATCATGTTCCTGTTGAAAGTGTTGCAAGGCAGCATGATCTACTGGGTTAGACCTACTTCTGATGTTCAGGCACAGTCTTTTGGAAAGCTGCCTTGGGAGATTGGGCCCGTTCCTGTTACAGGAAAGTATCTTTGACTTCACTTCTGAATGTGCATGCCAAAGTTTCTTAAGGATGGTTAGCCATTCCATTGTGATGCCCACAAGTTGCATGCTTGGCAGTCTGGCTTCCTGATATATATATATATTTCTCAACTACATGATGAAATTGTTGTTGAGCTGTTTTTATGTGACATTCTGCATGCATCTTTAAGATGCATGTCTGTCATAAAAAGAAAGGAAAATGGAAATAACCATGCTGAAGGCATTTCCCTGTAGCAGCTTCAGAAGCCTTTTTGATGTAATTGAGATTGCTATGATGAGCCCTTTGTTTTTATATGTATTTTCCCCCTTGTATTATGGTTAGCTTTTGGTCTGCAGAACTTCCTTGAACTTTCCTATTTGTTGGGGAATTTGATTGGCAAGCTGTTAGGTATAAGGGATCTTTACTGGATACCCTGGACTTCTGCACTGATACCTCACCTGAGACAGACTTCCAGGAATGTAACTCTTGAAACTGTTGGCTTACTAGATACCACAAAGACATTCCTAAGAGACTAACTGGAGAAAATGAAGACAAAATGCTCACTGGGTTTAACCTTGTTTGGGCTTTATTTTCCAGCATTGGAGGGATTTTTCTATAATGAATTTAGTCCAACTAATTAAATTGATCTCAGATAATTATTGGCAAGGCTGACGCAAGACATTTTGCTACTTGAGGTGAAGGACAAGAAGACACAATTCCTCTTTTTCCATGTACAAAAGCTGGCTGGACTAGCAGTTGCATCTTACTTCAATCCTAACAGTGGGACAGCATTTTTACTACACCTGAAGACAACAGTGGTTAGGAAATACAAGCCACACAACTCTGTCCATCAGCACCTCATCCAGTCCAGGACCACTGCCTGAAGAATCTGTCTTTCTGCCTGATATTTGCAGAAAGAAGCTTCTACCCAGAGATCACCTTTATTGACCTAATGCATTCATCTATTAAACCAGTGGTTCGCAACCTGTGGGTCCCCAGATATTTTAGCCTTCAACTCCCAGAAATTCTAACAGCTGGTAAACTTGCTTGGCTTTCTGGGAGTTGTAGTCCAAAACACCTGGGGACCCACAGGTTGAGAACCACTGTATTAAACAAAGTAGGGCTGTTATCATAATAAGCCAACTCCCGCGTCCATGTATCAGTTACATTCATGGTGCAAAAGAGCAATCCGCAACCATGTGCTTATATCTTTTCATGCCCGTTCCAAAGGAAAGGAGTTGTGTGATTTTTCTTTCACTATGACTCCTATCTAGGATAGGTGACTGTCATAAAGCTGGGTGAGTTTAGGTTACTCTTTTTTGCATTTGCTTATATTTTTTTCTATATGAAGGTTATGTAATAAAACCAAGGCAGGGTGAGAAGAGTTGGTGGTCACAAAAGATGACGTGATTCCTATGACAGGATGCAGTTCATGTGCCTGAGATGCTTGTCTGCACATCCAAGAATCACAGTACTGACATCACATCCTGTATGTATTTCCTCTTGGTTGTAGGATACGTTTGGTAGATTATACAAATCTCCAAGATCTCAGCTTTGGAAAATGTTCTTAGGTTCCAGGGAAAGAGAACATTCTTTTATGGAGGTTAAAATATTTCCTTCTCTTGCCGACCTCTACAATTAGACCTGTGATGCCTACTACAACTAGCAAAGACAATCATGTATAGCTGGATTCATGGTCTAGTCTAAAATTCTTCTCTTTCTTTCCAGAGTGAGGTATCTTTTAAGGGCACACCAAAAACAGTGTAGCACGTAGAGGTTATGCACATGTACATTATTTGGATGCATTATTTGAGATATACAGTCTGCAATTTAGTTTTGCTTGATTAACCTTGCTTTTTTAAAGATTGTGACAAAATGTATATCACATAATAATAACAACAGGCATTTCTTAAAAGAAGTCTGTACTTATATGTTCATCTACTCATTTTTCAAATTATATTTGAGATAAATGTATAAAAATTCCAGAATATTTTAATGATTTGTAGTGATGCAATATACGTCGCATAGACAAAGTATTGCAAAGTTTCAGCTGGCATTTGTAACTGCAGGATAAATCCATTGTCAGCTGCTTTCTATAGTATCCCTTCGAGCAGAGCTATATAAAACCTTTGCACTATAAGGTATAATGATGCTAACAGTTGTGAGAAAGGCATTTATATACCTTCTTAAATTGTTGGTTGCTTTGTGCTGCTGCAGTTTCTACATATGCACCTCAAATTCTAATTCCACAAGTGAGCATTGCTCACTTTTTTGGATCAGGAGTGACTTGAGAAACTGCAAGTTGCTTCTGGTGTGAGAGAATTGGCCGTCTGCAAGGACATTGCCCAGGGGACGCCTGGATGTTTGATGTTTTACTATCCTTGTGGGAGGCTTCTCTCATGTCCCCACATGGGGAGCTGGAGCTGATGGAGAGAGCTCATCCACGCTCTCCCCGGATTAGAACCTAGGACCTTTCGGTCTTCAGTCCTGCCGGCACAAGGGTTTAACTCATTGCGCTACCGGGGGCTCCTGACAGCATTCCTTCTCTTGCTGGGCACATAGTTGGCGAGAAAGGAAAGAGAATTGCCTTGATTGCATTCCTTTTCCCGAGAAAAGAGGTTGATGGCAGATTTCAAAAGCACAATATATAATATATATTTAAATCACACAGAATAAGAATAAATACAATTATGTGAGCAAAATTGTATGTATAAACTTTAGTTGAAGACATTAACATTTTCAAAAAGTTATATCCACATGGAGTTGCTGTCTACATGATGCACATTTGAATGTTAAACGATTTGTAAGTAAAGTTCTCAGTCAGTTGAATAATAAGAGGTGGACTCTCCCCCAGCCGCCTCCTTCAGGTTGGAACATAAGTCTTTCTATCCACATTAAGGTATGAAAAATTACTTCCCACTGGAAACAGTTAATTTCTAAGAAATAGACACATCACTTTAAAGCATATTCAAAATAAAAGTGATTTTGAATTCTGAAATCCAAAAGCTGTTTTAACTGGAGGTAGCCGGATACCTGTTTAAAATACGCATCAGATGATTTCCAACATCAGCATTAAGAACAATTTCCAGAAAATAATATAGGTTGAGTATATATCTTTTCTGAAATGCTTGGGACAGGAAATACTTTGGATTTTTTTCAGATTTTGGAATACTTGTATTTGCATATGTGTGCATCATGAGATAATAGGAAAATAATTTCATATATGTTATATACACATAGCCTAAAGGTAATATTATACACATTATTTCTAATAATTCTGTGCATGAAACAAAGTTTGTATACATTGATCCATGAGAAAGCAAAATGTCACTATCTCAGCCTCCGATGGGAACAATGTTGGATTTTGGAGCATTTCAGATAAGAGATACTCAGTATGTAAGAACAAAGAGGTCAAGATCCCAGTTCTACTGATTAAGTAAAATGGCATAGTCCAGTTCCTTAATCCATTCCTGAAATGCTACATATGTGTTTTAACTACCCAGGTTTCCATAGCACTGTGCCACAGCTGTTAAAGTGATGTCAAACTACTTGAATTCTACAGTTTTGACCATTTCCTGTAGTACAGTGGTTCTCAACCTGGGGTCCCCAGATGTTTTTGGCCTACAACTCTCAGAAATCCCAGTCAGTTTACCAGCTGTTATGATTTCTGGGAGTTGAAGGCCAAAAACATCTGGGGATCCACAAATTGGGAACCACTGCTGTAGTATAAAGCAACACCTTTTCTAAGCATGTGCATGGGTTAATAAGCTGCATCTCATTTGTTGGGTTTATATCACAATTAATTTATCAGAATTCTATTCAGTAGAATCACAAACATTATTTATATTCTGCTTTATCTCCCTCGAAGCACTCAGAGCAGATTACAGTTTACATATACAAGGCAAACATTCAATGCCTTTTTACACAGTGGACGACATACAATACACAGATGGCGGCCTTTCCATCTCCAGCGCCTGGAGGCAATGTTCAACTCCAGCCATGGGGAGGTGCTCTTGTTCCATTTTTCCATACCGAGGAGTCCGTTGTCCTTAGAATTTCTCCTATCGTCTGCATAGGGCGTCCTTATACCTTCCCGCTGAGGCGGTACCTATTGATCTACTTGCATTACATGCTTTCGAACTGCTAGATAGGCAGAAGCTAGGGCTGACAGCCAGGAGCTTACCTAGCTTTGAACTGCTAACCCTCCAGTAAGCAGATTTCCTGCAGCCTCAGTTTCAATAAGCTCTAGACTACATGCAGGTGCTGTTGCAAGCAATCAAAAGCACAAAGCTGATTCCAGTATGGGAATGTAAAGCCCATTACATCATATTGTAGAACTGGTTCTCACATGCAGCTCTTTTCTTTCATGAAAGGCTTAGCATCTGATAAAAAATACCTATAGATTTAAGTTTCATCTAGTTGGCTCCCTAGTGTCCTACCATTGAGACCAATGTCTGGCAAAAACACTAGTTTTGTTAGATTTAACTCCATGGGAGCTGCCGATATAAGAACAGTTGGCCTTATAGATTATCTTTCTTGGATATTCTTCAGTATTTGAACTTTTTTTCTCCTTATTGCTACTGGTAACAACTGTCATTGAAGTCTTTTGAATCACATCAGTAAAGCATTGGGTATACAGTATATGCTAGAAGATGTTACGAAGAGATGCATTTTGTTTTAAACCATTGGGGGTTTCAACTTACACCCATTGGGCTCAATTACCACCTAATGCCTTGTGCCACTGGGCTATAGTTATGTAGATATACATTTTTAAAAGATACATGGTCATGGCCTAAAAACAGCCAGGCCCCTGACCTAGGTTCCAACTGAGCTTCAGTTTTCACTATCCTTCCATTGTTCTCAAGTAAGTAGGTAGAGTGGTACAATTGACCTTTCCCTAGAACCTCGGGAGTATTTGCAGCAGACTTCAAAAAATGAACTCTCAGATCATCCATCCATGCACCTTTGATTAATTAAAAACAGAGCGAGCCATTCTCTTCCTCTATGACCTACTTCCAACAGCTCAAACCAAAACAGTAAAGATAGGATACCATCAACAAAAGATTAAAAACTAGAGGCACTGGTGCTCGAAAAGCAGAATACACTAGATTTATTTTAAATACATATTTATGAACATTGCAAATGTATTATTTGTATTTACCAACTTATACCCTGTGCCTAGGCGTTTTACAATAAAAACATTTGAACACAACATTAAACAGGGCATCAAATCATATAATAGAGTACAATTTAAAATGAGCAATTAAAATGTAATGCAAGTGTCTCAAAAAGATAGATCCAATTTGAAATTGCTATATCTTCAGCCTACGAATGAAACTCTTACCACTTCAAGGGCTAGGGAATTGAGTTTCAAAGGATTGCCGCTACATGCATCTCCTAGTGCACTAACAGCTTCTGACTTCAGTCATTCACAAGATGGTGACTCTACAACAGGCATGGGCAAACTTTTTTGCCTTGGGGCCACATTTTGGCCCCACCGAGAGGACTAGGCCAAGAGGGAGGATAGCCAGGCACATGCTGGAAGGGACAGGGCCTGAGAGGGTGAGGCTGTGAGGGGGCAGGGCAAGGCTCAGGTCATCTTCAGGTTGTCCTCCTGGGATAAGGATGGGGCTGCTCGCGCCATCCTTATGCCCGGAGGAAGACGAGACATGCTGTGACTGCCCCGATCCTCCTCCCCTGATCTTTGGGTTGTCATGTCAGCCTTATGCTGGGAACATATAAATGGCAAACATTCAATTCCGAAACATACCTCTGGCTACCATTATTTAAAAACTCTAAAATTATAACTGTAAATAAAGAAAAACACTCAAACACAGGGGAACTCCAGATAAGAAATAATCAGGGACAGCTAATCACCTCTCAACAAAGGATTCCCCCAGGCAGTAACAAGCGACACCTAAAAAGTGTCAGGCCATCAAATGATCATCAAGGTAGCCAATTGAAATATTCACACTTGCCTCCAACAGACAAGAGTTCTTTCTCCCACCTGGGACTTTCCACAGATATATAAACCCAATTTTCCTAGCTTCCAAAACACCTTACAACCTCTGAGGATGCCTGCCATAGATGCAGGTGAAACATCAGGAGAGAATGCTTCTAGAACATGGTCATACAGCCCGAAAAACCTTCAACAACCCAGTGATTCCAGCCATGAAAGCCTTCGACAATACAATATTTCAGTTCCACTGCATACATTGAGGAACTCAGTCTTGACATGGTTAACCTATAAATATTATTGGCCACTGTCTAAGTCTGGGTGGACTAATACAAGCAGTCTTCAAATGAAGAATGCTGAGCAGAAGGCATAGACAATACCTCTGCTTTTACAAAGTCCAATTGCCCTAGTGTGAGAATGGTGAAAAATTATTTTTTGAAACCACTACAATTGCATACTCTAGCTAGTATAGAATACCTGAGTTAACTGCTTGTGAAAATCCTATTTTATAATGGAAGAATAGAAAATTATGATTTCATCCAAGTGGGGCATATGCATAATGAGATATCTCAGTCTAAAAAGACTGTATTCTAATAGGGCAGCTCTTTGAAATATTGACAGGAATGAAAACTGAAGTTTTAGTTTGGATTTTAGACTGCGATAGATAGAAGTCACCTGTGTGTATGTTAGGTTTTACTGTTTTGTAAATTCAACTCCTGTCCTCCCAAAGCCACTTCTACAAGTGAAAATTGCTGAGAACTGGAATATATTGGACACAAACGATAAGCAACCAACCAACCTTTGAAAATAATGATGTGCCTTAAATATACCCCATGGATTTGAAGCTAAGTTCTGCAACAGCATCTCTGGCCAGCTGCATGATTTTTAACCAAAAGCTCAAAAATGAAGAGAACGAGCCGTTTTCAGCTCTTCTTGCACTATTGTTTTGTACATTGTGTGCAATTTCTTTTGTCAAAAACATTCTGGGGTTATAGCTTCATAGTAAAACATAAGCATTATTCATTGGCTGTACTTTTTTGCATGTATATACACAAAACAGCTTCATTATAGTTCCTCTTAAGAATCAAATACTGTCTTTTTAACAGTATGTTGTAAATTTTATATCCTCTTCCTGCTAATTATATATTCTCTTGTTTTATTTTGTGCACAGATGTTAATATATTTATGTAATTGATGTGTAAAAGTTTTTCATGAATTCAATAGTTTACCTTGGTGCAAAGCTGTATAAAACGCAAAAGGTTTTCTAAATCATGCAAAATGTAATTCTCAGAACATAGTGTATGCTTTCTAAATCATATTTTTCATTTATTCTATGGAACATCTGTGTCAATTGTTTTTTAAACTCTCAAAGGCCATTGATTGTAAAGGAAACAAACTCTTAAGGAGTCATTTAACAAGCCTTCACTTTATCAATTTTTTACTAAGTGTTTGGTGATGGGTTGACACTTAGTTACATCAAATTCATATTAAAATGGTTGTAAAAACCTACTGTTGTTTTTTTAATTTTTTTTAATGGTTTGATTTTAAATGGTTCACCTGCCCAGTTCTAGAAATATCAGCTAGACTTGTGCACGGATTCGTAATGGTCATTTCCCTCTGGCCAAACCGGCTTGTTCAGCTTGGTCTGGTAGCCGTAATGGCAAGGGGCCAACTACCATGTTTGTTTTTTCAGGACAGAACAGCACGTGTCAAATAAGGCTGTTTCGCTGCTTTCGGTGGAGCGCAGAAGGGAGGGAACCGCTAGAAGAAAAAACGTGTGACGGGAAAAAGCTGCATGCTGGGAGAGCGTGTGCCTTTAAAGCCAGGTCTCCTCCGCAGACCGAGGGGAAAGCATTGCAGGAAGAGTGGTATCTTAAGCCCTTTCTTTAAAACCAAGTCTCCTCTGCAGACCGAGAGAAAAGCATCACAGGAAGAGTGGTATCTTAAACCCTTTATTTAAAACCAGGTCTCCTCTGCAGACTGAGAGAAAAGCATCACAGGAAGAGTGGTATCTTAAGCCCTTTATTTAAAACCAGGTCTCCTCTGCAGACCGAGAGAAAAGCGTCACAGGAAGAGTGGTATCTTAAACCCTTTATTTAAAACCAGGTCTCCTCTGCAGACCGAGAGAAAAGCATCACAGGAAGAGTGGTATCTTAAGTCCATTCTTCAAAACAAGGTCTCTGCAGATCGAGGGGAAAGGATCGCAGAAAGAGTAGTATCTCAACTCTGATGCTTTTAATCCAGGTCTTAATGAAAGGTACAAGGACAACTGATGCCATTGCTTAAAATGGGAAGGGGAGGAGATCCCCCCCACACACACACACACACACACACACTGTTGCCAGTGGGCCAGGTCTACCCTCATTTTTCAACGAAGGACCAAAAATGACAATTTGATGGCACGCCTGTTTTCGGGAGCCTCGCAAAAACGGATCCAGGGCCGCTTCAGCCAAAATGCACAACCCTAATATCAACTAACCAGTTAGTAGTACCAGGCTCCTAGTAAAAACAATTCCCTCCATTACATTTTTGCATATTCCCTAACGTAGCCATCTGTTTTAAAATAAACCCATTACTCATACTTCATGATTCATATTAAGAAACTGAACAACTTAACAAATATTAACACTGTATTCTGTTCTCTGCTACTCACTGAAAGATGGTACATGCAATACAGTGGTTCCCAACCTTTGGCCCTCCAGTTGTTTTAGGTTTCAACTCCCATAAATTCTAGACACATGTTGCATGGTAAGACTCAACTGTAGTCCAAAGGCAGCTTTCTGCCTATGTCACATGCAAAATGACGATACAGCTTTGAATTAAGCTAGATGTGTTGCAAAACCTGGGTAATATGAAGGTGTGATTCTGAAACGCCCACAGTATGTAGCACAGATTAATTTATTTAAAAGATAAACCATCTGAATTAACACTAATAACAAAAGATAATACAAGAGCAAGCCTTTCCTATCTTTATGAAGGAAAAGAAAAGGGAGGGCAATCTGAGAGATCAAGCAAAGGAATGTCATTGGTCTCCTTTTCCATCAATCACTTCATTCTGTGTCTAGAAACTGAGAAAGATTCTTCTTTGTCTTTCCAAGAGCGGCTGTTTTTGCTCGGCGGGATGGTCTTGAACTCGTCACTAAAGCAGCCTGGTGAACTTCTTCACTGCTGGAGAAAGACAGATTAGATGCCATATATACATACTAGGCTTGGGTGATCCAAAAATAAAAAAGGTTCAAAACTAGTTTCGGATGTAGGGGTGCTGGCGATTCGATTTTGAAATTATTTCCAAAATTTTCTTGAAAAAAAGGATCGGAAATATCAGGAAATACGAATCGCTTCGTTTGCTTCGTTAATGGAAGGTGCCCCTCCCTCCCTCCAGAACCATTAAAATCTTGCAGTTTCCCTTCCCACCAGGGAAAGAAGGGAAACTGAGAGATTTTAAAACTAACCTCGCAGTTTCGCTTCCTTGGGTGGCAACGAACTGCGATGGATTGCAGAGGGACGAGGTGGGCGTGGCTAAGTACAGCTCTTCCTGAAGGCCTCGCCCCCAGCGACCTCCAAGGAGAGCTGTGCTTAGCCGGGCCCACCTCGTCCCTGTGCATGGCAGCTTGTCAGGGAAGGGAAGCTGTGAGATTTTAAAAGTGTTAGTTTTAAAATCTCGCAACTTCCCTTCCCTGGCGAGCTGTCATGCAGAGGGACGAGGTGGGCATGGCTAAGCACAGCTCTCCTTGGAGGTTGCTGGGGGCGAGGCCTCCAAGAAGAGCTGTGCTTAGCTGGGCCCACCTCGTTCCTCTGCAATCCATCGCCGTTCGCCACCACCCAGGTAAGGGAAACCACGAGATTTTAAAACTAACCACGCAGTTTCAACGAACGGCGATGGATTGCAGAGGGACGAGGTGGGCATGGCTAAGCACAGCTCTTCCTGAAGGCCACTGGGGGCGTGGCCTTCAGGAAGAACAGTGCTTACCCACGCCCACCTCGTCCCTCTTTGCATTGGCGGCTTTGCACGCCTGGCGATGCAAAGAGGGACGAGGTGGGCGTGGCTAAGAACAGCTCTTCCTGAAGGCCACTGGGGGCGTGGCCTTCAGGAAGAGCTGTTCTTAGCCATGCCCACCTCGTCCCTCTTTGAATCACCGGGCATGCAAGGCCACATCCGAAAATAATTCCGAACAACGGGGAAGTTGTTTCAATTCGGAATTGCTCCTCCCACTATTCCTGCATGGCTCAAAATTGGATCAAAACGTAATTTAATCTGAATTAATTACGATTTTAGAAACTAACGAACGAACTTACCCAAGCCTAATACATACCATTGTTTTAGAGCCTTTAGTGTCCCTAATTATTTGACTGGTCATCACAAATTGGTATGAAAGATTCAGATCAAAGGTACTACTACCCCTCTTTATGCCCATTTCTCTTCCTAATCACATTACTATCCCTTCCCATCCTCTTGACCTGCTTTCTCATGTTTCTTCCTTCTCCTGTAACTTGACCTAGTCAAGAATCAGAGTAGGTCAATCAATGGCAAGCAAAGATTCTTCTGCCTGCTCCGTGTTCCAGACTACCCTAATGCTCACGTCAAACACTAATGCCCTCCTTTAGCCACTACTTTGATATTAATCAGTTTTAAATATCTTCCAATGTGTTAAAAGTTCTAACATTTATAACTGTTCGTTTAGCATATACTTTTATAAGCTTATTCAGTCTTCATGTACCATCACTCATGTCACACTATTTGTAATTCCTTCTTGTTCGAGGTCTATGCTAATTGACAAAATAGATGGAGACGATAGATACAGCATTTTGAACCAGGCTTTCCACACGGTTAAACTGATGCAATGACATCATTTAAAATTACTGTTTGGGGAGGGGGGGAATGGGGGGAGGGGGTGATGGGTGATACATAACTAAGTAATGTATAAAATGTCATTTAAAAAAATATTTACTTTTGGAATAAAACACGGGCTGCATATCCCTGATGCAAGCAAATGACCGAGCAGGTTAATTTAAGGATGTTTAGTTAACTACCTTCCTTGTAAAATAATTTGAAATGTGTCGGTAAAGGTATTTAATTCATCCAATTATAACAGAGCAGCAGAAACCATCTTTGCTCCCATAAAAATTACCTTTCACTTCCAGAGTCTGCAGTTGTACGAGCTCTTCTTCTGGGAACAGATTTTGCTTCAGTTTCTCTTGCACCTAGAAATAATAAATTTTCTTTCATCAAGGCTATCCTTTAATAACAGAGTTGGTTATTCCACCAGGTTTCCATGCTTCTCTCTCTTCTGATGCAATTCCATTATAAGGAGACACTTCTTTTGCTGTACCTGCCACAATTGAATCACTGGAGCACTTTGGTCAGACCCTCTAAGGGTGCCCTAAAAGCTCCACTGCCACCCAGAATATTAAAAAAGCAATACAAATGAGGTTTCCTGTAACCTACGGGACCAATGGGTCTGGGGAACTCAATTAAGGGGCTTTTAAAGAATGGAATAGAGTGACTGATACCAGATGAATTGCATCAATACTGTATCTGAAAATAAATATACATAGACACAGAGTTTAGGACACCGAACAGAATGCTTGCAGTTTATTGTTTGTATTTATGTCACATTATATCCCTGATAAATATAGGTAGCAAATTAGTATCAGGGCAAATGTTCCTTAGAGAATTTACCCTTTGGATTCATGTCTCTTAGAGGACTGACAGAAAGCAGATGCTAAATTGAGGATATTGGAATTGGGAGTGAGATAGAGAACAAGAAGGAAAATTGCAAACAACAACAAAAGTAAAGCCTTCCACAAGAGTCACAAGTGAAGTCAGTGTTCTTGTATTTTTCATTTTTTTTCTTTAAGATTCACTATAACTTGTTCATATCCAGAATCATACAGTTATGGTCCCACGACACATAACTGATTCATATAGTCAGATGAAGAAATACAAAGTGATTAATTAACCACATCTGCCAAGTTGTGCTTTGTAGTGCAATGTCAGATGTGAAGAATTAACCCTTCTCTTTTAAAAGGCCTCGTAAGACCTCTGTTTTCATGCTTTAGTTCACTGATGCAGAAAATAAAGCAGAAATCATGCCAAAGCTGTAACTTTGTATATAACATTGCTGGCAAACCATAGACTATAATGATGAGTATTTCAGAAAGCATAACTGTCAACATTTTTAATTCCCAAATACTGTTTTTAAAAAGTAAACACTGATTCCTATGATGTCACAAACAATTTCAATCTTTTTTTAAAAAAAAACATTACGTACCTTTCATAGCTTTGCTCCTTACAGATCTTGACTTTGTAGCTGCGTTCTCTTCAGTAGGTTGAGCAGTTTCTTTATTTGCTGTATCAATGAGCAATAAAGGAATTCATAGCAGTCAGGATTATTCCTACACATTAATCAGTAAGCATGTGCATTTGAGCCAAAAGGTATGTGGTTTTTGGGTCCATTTTCATCTGACCCCTCATTTTGTTTGATTTGGCCCCTTACTACAATGGGAAATTTTAAACACTCAATCCTCAGCCATTTTAATAAAAACTACCTTCGTTGTAGACCTCATTTACAACTGCAGGCTTGCCAAGTTTCAAAACAACTCACCAATCTTCTGATTTTTTTAAAAAATAAGACATACTGCAAGAATCGTAGTTGCCGCTTGTATCCATTCTCAGCCAATCAGAGCATGGACACCATCAGGCTTTTTATTGGCTGAGAGACACAGGGAAAGAAAAACTCCCATCATGCACCCTATGGCCATCCTATGCTAGTGCCACTGAGAAAGCGGGTTCAAAGGTAACTTTCCAAGAAAAAAATGGAGGAGACTTCTTCTGCCAGGGAGAAAAAGACGCCAAAGATTCCCCTGCCTCAGGTATTTTGTGGACTTAAACTCTTTCCGAAAATATCATCTCTCTGAATCCGTTTCACTGGTCTTTTTGTCTCTCTTTTCCCCTTTCTGTTTTCGGAAATTTAATGAAAATTGATCTCCGAAAATTACAAATCTTTTCATTAACAGTGATATGGGCCCAAGTCTATCAGTCAGTTCTATTTTCTATAAAGGTCTGGAAACAAAATTCCATAAGGACTGTAGCATTGTCACATGCATAATGCTCCAATATGATATGCCAGTGAAAAAAAAACTTTTCTAGATGCAGTTCACTTAGATTTATATCCTACTTTTAAAGCAAAAATGGCACTCAAGCTGGAGAATGGAAGCAAGCTGCAATCCAAGAATGGTGTGCTCCATTCCGGCTAAACAAAGTTGTTGATCAGCAACTCTGATCATTCTTCATTGTTTGCTATGGTTGTGCCTAGCTAATGTAAAGAATTCTTAAAACACACCAAAGTCTGTGCTCTACTTTACCTTCTTCAGATTGATCATTGGGGTCAGAGGTTCTGTCACCGTCACGCACAACGGTGTTGCCATCAGTGTCTCGAGATACTTGAGAAAAATTGCTTTCCTGTGACACTCCAGAGATATCCCCATTGAGATGGTTTCTACCATTTAAGTTGCTCTTCACTTTTTCAATCATTCTTAAGCATGCTTTGTCTTTCACTTTCTGCAGAAGTAAAATGGATTTTTAAATCTCTAAAGTAGGGTTTAATATACAGACAGCCCACAAGTTACAAACATCCGACTTACATTTGACTCCAATTTACAAATGGGTGGGGCAACAGGGAGTGAGAGAAAATCTACCCCTTGGAAGGGAAATTCACTTCTGAAAGTGTTGTTATAGGAAAAGGGGGTCTTCACTTAAATTTTATTACCAATCCTTGTTTCTATGATAACTCCTAGGAAGGGGAATTCACCCCTGAAAGTGTTTCCATGGGAAAAAGGAGTCCCCACTGAAACTTTATCACCAATCCGTTTCCACAACAACCCAAAATTTTCAAAATCCAATTATCACAGAGACAGAAAGTGAGGTGATATCGTCTAACAGGGGCACAGACAGCAAAACAGACAGCTATTTTAAAAAATTAAATATATATTTTTGGCTGGAGTAAAACTTTAAAAAATGTACCTGTTCAGACTTACATACAAATTCAACATAATAAAAAACCTACAGAACTATTTTGTCCATAACTTGAGGACTGCTTGTAGATGTGTAATATTTATCACACACACCCGTCATACATTTTTCCATCTTACCCCTGCAATAGCATAAGATTTCTAGAATAATTAAGCATTTTAAGAAAAAGAAGTAAGACTTTACCTACCTCGTGGACCTCACCAAGCAGGACTAGAAGATCTTTTGCAAAATCTTTATTGAGTTCTAAAGAACTCAGAGCTTTTGTATAGATACGGACATCTGGAGAACTTGGATCCTTCAAAATTTCATTGCATAATTTTAGTGCTAAATTATCATGAGCTGTCAAACCCTGAAAAAGCCAAAGTAATGTAGCATTTGGCAACAGATCATTTAAGGAAAAGTTAGTCATGTTGCTAACTTCAAGATTTTTCTGCAAAACTCTACTATAGCCTGTATTTTGTTTAATATTTCTCCCAATATGGACTCCCCAAGTTAAAAAAGATTAAGTCATATTAAGCCACTATTATTTAAGTATTATAAAAACATTTTTAAAGACACAAAGGATCAAATACAGCATTTTAAGAGCCAGTGTGGTGTAGTAATTGGAAGAGAAAACTGGAGTTAAACCAATCATACTCCCATAAATAACAAAAACAAAAACTACATATACGCTCACTATTAAAAGACCATTCTGTACAACCAATTAATCACCCAATGCCTGTTTAAAAAAAAAACAGAATAAAGTGAAAGAGAGAGGGAAGGCCTGCCTAGTTTCCCATTTTCACAACCTTAAAGAAGGTACTGAGAAAGCTCTCAGCATCCTCACCAGAAGGACCTGTGACTAAAGCCCTTGATGATCTTAAAACCCCTGCAGATTCATTCAAGGAGATTCTTTCAGACAGCATGGGCCTACATCTATAAGGTTTTATAGGTCATAACCACCACTCTTTGAGTTGTGCCCCGGTTCGTATGAAAATGTACCAAGTTCATATGAAAATGTGACTTATTTCCTGTGCTGGTCTATGACCGAAATAACTGATTTGATTGATTGATTGAGGTTTTAACAAAGGATTCCATGTAACCCTTTCAGCAGCTTGACTGCAGCATTTTCAACATGCTGAAGTTTTCAAACAATATCCAAAGGCAGACCCACATAGAAGGCATTTCAGTAGTGCTAACAGATATAATCAAGGTGTCGCTGTAGGTAGATGTGTTACCTCCAGAAACAAGCACACCTGCCAACTAGCTGGCACTGTACAAATGCACTGGCCACTGCTGAAGCTTGGCTATTTTGGCTAGCTTTTTGGAGAAGTGTAACATCATCTAACACAGACCAAATCCCTTTTTCTGATATGTCTTTCAACTTTTCAGACGTACACAAGGCTTGCCAGCTTAAGATTTAGTTTCTTCACCCTCATCCAGTCCATTATTGACCAGCATACAAAGATTTAGCAACAAAAACAAAAAGAAGCATGCAAATAGCTCCATAAGATTTATATGGAAAGGAGTTAGAGCTGGGTTCCATCAACTGATAACACTGAACTCCAAATTCTTAATAACAATATTCTTGAAAATATTACCTGAGAACGTAACCTAGGGCAATACAAACAGCAAAAGCAAATTTCTTCTCTGCCACTAATGTGTTTGCAAGGACCTGGCCTGCAGATCAGTTTCAAGTGGTCAGAGGTCTATTACAAACAGGATCAAGAGGAGAAAATCTAGACTGCTGAAGCTCCTGCGGTGAAAAACTTATCTGGCACTTTGCAGAGAAAATCACTCCAACCTGCTCAAACCTTGGATGCTATAAGTGATACAGATTCAGTTAATGTAAATCTGGTCCTTTCTTTTCAAGTGACAATATATACTTTTCAATTTGTGTAACCCAAGGATAGGGACAGGATCCTTGGAGATGTGAAAACAACCATGCATTGGTTATATTCCTGCTCTTCCTAGCTTGTTTCAGCTTCCTGAAGGAGATGGTTACAAAAATACTATTTTAAATTTCCTCCCTGGATCTCACCATTTCAGATATTTATGGGCCACTCTTCAGCAAACTGTTTTTGGGTAAGGTTCTAGAGTAGGGGTCCCCAAACTAAGACCTGTGGACCAGATGTGGTTCTCCAAACTCATTTACCCATCATCTCAGTGCTTTAACCCACTGCACCACCAGGGTGCCCTGGGCACAATAAAGGAGACCCCTAATCATTCAAGACAACCCCACTTGATGACATGGGCAGATGAAATGATGGCACAAGTGTATTTATTTCCTGCCTTCATTATATCAAACTGCTGCAATTATCAGAAAAATCTGACACTAACAGACCTTTAAATGGTATGGGACATCAATAACTTCACATTGATGACAAGGAAACTGTGCATTTACCACAATCAAAATGTATACACAAAGATCAACCCATTGATAAGATTTAACCATACCGGGTAATTTTGGGTATTTTTAATACACCGATCCAGTCCACTTGGTCTTGTCAGATCGACTAAGAGTTCAGCAACATTACTGATATCAACTTCTGACAATGGTGATGTTGCAGGCGCATTGAACAATATATGCAAAGTTGGAAGAAAAGCCTCTTCAAAGCACTCCTGATTAGCCCTGGATTTTTGAAATATGCAAGATAAAATATTAATATATTTTACCTATTCACTAAAATCAATTGTATCAACTAAAACCTTGACTAAAGCTTTGAAAGTTTATGTGTTTTAAAATCAATACTAAAAAAGGAGAGATATGTAAGATTGCATTGTGAGGCGTATTTCATCACTAAATGGCAAGAGTCCCTCCACCTCTGTTCATTTAAATTCAGTTCAAACACAAATTAAAATATTTAAGATATAGAAAAAATAAAATGCAGAATATCAGAAAAACAAAGCCATACCTATCTGAATAAGCAAACAAAGGGAAGAAAACTCCCAATGAATGTCGGAGACGAACATCTTCTTCGGTTACTGGGTTATACCACAACAAAATAAGACGAGAAAGAAGCTTAGCACTGATCAGCCTCCCAGTGAACATGAGCTTGGCCAGGCCTTCAGCAGATACTGTTCTAAGTTCTGAAAACTGAGGAAAGTTTTTTATTAAAAGCTGCCATTATGTAATCTTATAGGTTTTCATTCTACTGAGTCTAATGTGTCATGGAATCTAATGTAGCCTCTCCAAACTTAGGGTGCACATTAGATTTGCGTGATATGGTATTCTTAGTGCTGAACCAAAGCAAAAGGGGAAGTTGCTTCAGGAGCTGGACCAGGAGCTCCTCATTTAATTGCCATGCCAACCTCACTATTTTAAGTGAGTAGTGTAGATGGGGCCTAACCTCCAGCAAAAGTATTACTGCCAAAACTTCAACCTTAACTAATCCTTTAACATGATATATCTTGGTTTCAATGCCTTACCTCACTGTCTAAGAACCCAGAAATAAGCTGAAGCAGATTGTGTTCAGTTTCCTTGATTGTCTCATTTTCATCCTTGTCGTTTTCATTTTGGGAATTTCCTTCCTTGTTTGCTTTGAATGGTTCTATTCCAAATGTCATAAGCTGATCAAAGATCGCCTTCAAAGCACTTAATTTAATCTTCATTTCATCAATTTGCAAGACCTGGGTGGTTTTTAAAAAGACAAGACAATTCTATGCATACAGAATAGGAAAGTAAAAATAATCAACACACCATCCAAATCTGAAATTATTCTGCAACTACTTATCATGAGGATATGATACTAATATGTCTTACTTTCTTACTTTCTAACTATAAAATTTCAAGGTTTCAGAAAAAAATGCTGCACCTGTCTATTCATTCTTAGTCTGGATGAATTTTATTGACACAAATTGACTCCTTCCACTTAAAATATTCTTTGAGCAATACGAGACCCTAAATGATAACGCTTCTTGGCTAAATAGTGATGACATGAATACAAACCAACCCAGAAGCCTTTACCTGCAACAGTAATGCAAGATGCTGACTGGCAAAGTCCTTGCTCTGCAGAGCACAGCAACTCAAACACAAAACTGCCGTATTTCTTACAGCTGGATGAATATTGGTAACCCCTGGAATTATCTAGAAGACAAACAGATTGTAACAATGATTTCACACCTCATCCATACAAATAGACAAGGCAATGTCTTGACTTTCTGTCCCATCCTACCTTCCTTCCATGCAAATCTTGCTAATGTCCCATGGCTTGGGTAACAATGCTTTCAATCTAATACATGTAGTGTCTTCCCCAAAAAGTATCTAAAGAGGTTAGATAAGACAGTAGCTAGAAAGACAGCCTTTTTTTCTTTAACCATCCTCATCGGGAGAAAAATTGACACATTATGCCACCTTCATGCATCTTATTTATGAATTCTGTCCACCGATTATTGTTTTAGCCTGTATTTGTTCCATGATTGCAGAAAAGCTATACAGGCAGTCCCTGGGTTGTGAACAAGATAGCTTCTATAGGTTTGTTCTTAAGTTGAATGTGTATGTCAGTTGGAACAGGTATGTTTTTTAAATGTGACTTCAGCCAAAAATATTTCTTTTTAAGCTTTAGATATCATAGGGAAGGGTTAACACCCATGTGCTGTTTACTTTGCTGTCTGTGCCCCTGTTCAGAAGATCTCACCTTACTCTCTGTCCCTGTGACCATTGGATTTTGAAAATGTTGGGTTGCCATGGAAACAAGAATGGGTGATAAAATTTCAGTGGGGAGACTGGTTTCCCATGATAACTCTTCCAGGAGTGAATTTCCCGTTTGTAACTAGGAGTCACATGTTAAGTCAGATATTTGCAACATGGGGACTGCCTGTATATAGCTTTTTAAACTTTACTGGAACAGTAATATTTTGACAGACAGTATATCTGGTAAAAGAAATGCCCGGAACTGCAACTTTTGCAAACTTATGTGCAAGGCTAACGTAAGAACAGAATTAGTTTACATTCACGGTTTATGTCAAGATATGTACTCTCAACTTTCCCATATGACAAGCATCTGTTTTCCTTTCCACTTACTAAGGACTCAATTATTCCATCCAGCGTTGGGCCTAATCCTTTGGAACTGGACAGTTGTTTTAGAAGTTCATTACACATTATCAGGCATTTCAGCAGAGTTTCGGGATCATTCTTTAAAGCAAAAACATCACAATTAAGTTTAAATGTAATGCAACCAATATTATTATTAAACTACACTAGAAAATGAAATTTCATGACAAAAACATAAACATTAAAAGTGCTTTATAATTTACCTGATATTCTTAAATGCTGTTTATAAAATAGATACATACATACTCTCACTTTAAAGAAAGGGGGGGGATACGACCAGAGAATAAATGTAAAATGCAATACCTTTTCCATGCATATTTCTTTTGTTTGAGGCTGTTCTGCCTCTTTCAGTAATTCGCTTTTTTTGCTTTCAAGCTCTCTTATACTCTCTTTCAACACAGAGGCTTGACTGAAATCCTGCAGAGCCACACATTTTTCCAGAGCATCTTTTGTTTCCATGAGTTTCACTTTAACTTCAGCCAACTGGGTGAAAATTACAACGGAAGATTCATTGGTGTCATTTCTAAGATTAACATTTTGTTCTTAAGTCCTCTCAGTTTTAGGTTTGTATTACAATCATCAACATGAAAATTAAAAAGATTATCAGACATGTGTCTCAATGTGTTTTATTCCAGTGGTTTTATACCTGGCAACATCATGTCAACACTTGATTCTTTGCATTTTCTGCCCATTAAATGCCAGATGCTTAATAAATAATGTTCTGTTCCCCATGAAGTGCTCCTTCTTACAGAAACACACACGGACAAGGACTCCACACTAAAGTCCCTACAGCATACCAGGCTATTGGAAATGAAAATTCATCCCTAAAGATGCAGCTTGGTGGACAGGAAAAGAAATTTAAAGATTGGCTTAAAGTCAACCTGAAAAACTGTGGCATAGACACCGATAACTGGGAAGCCCCGGCCCTTGAGCGCTCTAATTGGAGGTCAGCTGTGACCAACAGTGCTTCAGATTTCAAAGAGGCACGATTGGAGGGTGAAAGGGAGAAACATGCCAAGAGGAAGGCATGTCAAGACAGCCCTGATCAGGACCACCTTCCACTGAGAAACCGATGTCCTCACTGCGGGAAAACATGCGGATCAAGAATAGGGCTCCACAGCCACCTACAAACCTACCGCCAAAATACTGGACTTGGAGGACCATCATCCTCAGGCTATGAGGGATTGTCTGAGGAAGTAAAGAAGGCTTCTAGTCCAGATAAACAGTACAGATGAATTACAAAAACAGCAAATGCTATTTTGTGACAAGCAGGCTCCCCTGCTGCCTCCATCCTCCCTCATCAAAGACAGACAAGGAAAATATGGTTTTGATGGTCCTGAAGGAATCCTGTGCAGGAGGATTTCCAAAGCTTCTCTTAATTCTCCAAAATGTTAAAATGAAATCATTTTTAAAGGCATTTTAAGCTACTGCGGCCTGCAGAAGCACCCAGAGATCAAAGGTCTGCCTGCAGCAGAGATCAGAAAATGAAGAGCTAGGAATTTCTCCAAGTTCAAACTATATGATCTGATTTAGCACATTTGGTTTATTATGAATTATTATACTCCAGGTTTTTGGTTGGGTTTTTTTTTTTTTTTTGAAATTATGTTTTCGGAATGACTGTAATAACATGAACAGAGCAGCATATTATTTCCCTTACATATAAAACAAATAACTACAACTGAAAGAATATGACTCTTTTAAAAATGGAAAATATATGGCACAACATTCCTGGCCCTCAAATCTCCTAAAATTACCCACTTCTGCTCCATTTACATTTACCTGAAGCTGTTGTTTCCTTATTTCAGTAGGATCTGGTGGATTGTCTACTGTAATAACAGCTTCACGAACCTCTGAAATGATTTCAGCTACCTAGGAATAGATAAAATTAGGACCAAGCTGAAATTTAGGAGGAAAAGGGACGCACAAACATCCCCCCCCCAAAAAAAATACTGAATAAAGAAGGAAAAAAGACCCTCATTGATTTTGCAATGATGAATAAGTTCGTCCATTTACCATTACAAAACCAAACAATCTCAACAAATACTTCAGTAAAAATCTCCTTATTGTCTTGAGCCAGCAGCTGTTTTAGTAATTGTTTTTCCAATCTTTCTTCCTAGCAACAGTAACAACACCACAATTGGTTATGTCAGTAGTTCTCAACCTGGGGTCCCCAGATGTTTTTGGCCTACAACTCCCAGAAATCCCAGCCAATTTACCAACCGTTATGATTTCTGGGAGTTGAAGGCTAAAAACATCTGGGGACCCCAGGTTGAGAACCACTGGGTTATGTGATACTATCACTGCTCAAAGGAACAAGGCCAGTTTGATACAAAATACAAAATGTAAGCAGCAGTTAATTAGGGCAATCAATATGATCCAGTGTTCAACTATTGAGAAATTATGTGATCTCCCATAAAAAAATGTGTTATACAAAGCAGAAAAAACTGATTCAGCCAACAAAATAGGAAAGTAGTCGGCAAACATACCAAGAAAAGAAAAAGAGAAAATATATAATGGAAGCAACCTTGCAACAAATAATGGAAGAATGTTGAAAGTATTCTATGAGTACTATGCAGTTCTATACAAAAAAAATGTAAAACTCCGTAAGAAAAGATTGGTAAGTATCTACAAAAACATAAATTCTCAAGTATTTTGCAGCAACTGCTATCAAAAACCCAATTTCATTTGAAGAAACTTTAGTGGCAATTAGAAAAACAAAGATTAATAAGTTCCAGGTCCTGATGGTTTATCAGCAAGATATTACAAATGCATTAAAGAATGTGAACCAGTGTTAAACTCAGTTGGGGGAATTATGTGATTTCCTATGAAATTCCATCTCTCATATTGAAAATATTGCTCCCTCAATGATAGATACTATAAGCACACCAAACAAAAAAGTGTGGTGGACAGCTCTCATTCCACCTGCCAACTACCCACTTTCCCAAGGAAATACAGATGAAGCATTAGCTATTGGGCATTGCTACACAAAGGACTTGTTAGTTCCATACCTTCAGAAAGTCCCCCTAACCCAATCTTACCCAAGAGAATGGCCAGATGGGTAAAGAAGTATGACTTTTTGAGTGCTGCTCTACAGACACCGTCTGGTTGCAGCATCCAGCACAAATAAATGAAAAGGAATTACAGGCAGTCTCCAAGTTACGAACAAGATAGGTTCTATAGATTTGCTCTTAAGCTGAATGTGTATGTAAGTTGGAACAGGTACACTTTTAAGAGTAACTTAGCTTTACATAGCATAGGAAAGGGTTAACATCCCTGTGGTGTTTGTTTTCCTGTCTGTGCCTCTGTTCAGAAGCTTCAGTGGAGACACCTTTTCCCCATGATAATAGCTCATCCAGGAGTCAATTTCCCTTCCTAGGAGTAGATGTCCTTCAGTTCCTATTGTCTCACCCCCATTCTTAACTAGGAGTCATTTGTAAGTCAGATGTTTGTAACTTGGGGACTGCCGGTATGCACTATGGATCAGATTTCTAAAAACGTGTCGCTACAGAAACCAACACTCTTCTCAACCTGTGTTTTCCAAAGAAAAGTCAGGGTGTCGTTGGGCATGCTGAGAATATGAATTGATTTGCGATAAAAGATTATTTTCCAAGCCCTCACCAGTCTTGCTCAAGTAATTGTTCTTATTAGAAGGCTGAGAGCATGTGCTGTTGAACACTTCTAGCAAGAGGTACACAGGGCATCACATACTTTATTTTAGCTGCTCTAATGCAGGAAATGCCATTATAAAGCAGGGTTGCTGATTCGAAACTACATGGCATGGTTTCCCAGAATTCTTCTCCAGGTGAGAAGATTATAGGAATGGCCACATAATTCCTTAGACAATTCCAAGATAAAAGATAGATTGCTTGCTACACTTGCTATGCAAAGCATCTATGTGGAAACCTAAGTAAAGACTAAGGTAATACACAGTTATTTTCTACAGCTGGGTAAAAATAATCCAACAAATGCTACTTTTGTGTACAGATACACGTATGTGTTTATATTTGGAACATTTAGTAGATCTTCACATATATTTTAAAATGTTGCCATTTATCATGAGAACTAGGGAGAAATGAGATTCTTTGCAAATGCAACTAGTACAAGTTGTAACCAATACCATAAGCCTTAAAAATCTAGAAACAACATACAGTCTGGATTCTTCTGTCGTCAACTTTCAGAATTTGGAGCAGGTTTTCCGTAAGTGATGGTACAAGGGATGCTGAAGTGGTTGGAGCCATGAGGATTTTTTGTAAGACAGTCAACAATCTCTTTCTTAACAAAGAAAAAAAATAAGAGGTGAAGATTTTCCAAACAATTGAAAATATTTATAAGTAAGTATTATTAAAATCTTCCTTTATGAGCCAGCTAGAGCCTTAAGATCAGCTGGGGAGGCCCTGCTCTCAATCCCACCACCTTCATAAGCATGACTGGTGGGGACAAGAGATAGGGCCTTTTCAGTGGTGGCCCCTCGGCTGTGGAACTCCCTCCACAGTGAGATCAGACTGGCCCTTCCTGGTCTTCAGGAAAAGGTTCAAGACCTGGCTTTGCACACAGGCCTTTGGAGAGTAGCGTAATATTCCGACTTGAATGTAGCAGCTTGAATAAAGACTATGTTTTAAATCTGTTTTATTGCATTTATAAGTTTTTTAATAATTTGAAATGTTGTATTTATTTATATCTATACACAATGTGCATTTAATTTTGCTATAATCTGCAAGCAGCTCTGAATCCCCTTCGGGGTAATAAGAGTTGAGTATAAATATAGTAACTTATTTTATTTATTTATTTATTTATTTATTAGCTGAAAAACTAGCTTTGGTCTTAATAATGTTAACTTCAGGTTATTCTATACAGTGGTTCTCAACCTTTCCTTGTCTACATGTTTGAGACTTCAATTCCCAGAATTCTTGACTATTAGCCATAGTAAGGCTACTGGGAACTGAGTCAAAAACATCTGGAGGAACAAAAGTTGAGAATTATGTCTCCTACTATTTAATATTCCAAACTCTACAGGCATAATTGTGGAGCTTTTTCCCCAAAAGATACCAAATCCATCTGAACAAGTTTTGTAGGAATAAAAAACATGCTGAGAATATGAATTGATTTGCGATAAAAGATTATTTTCCAAGCCCTCACCAGCTTGGATTTGATACACGTTGATAGTTTTGATCTGTACATAATATTCTACTTCTAGCCAACAATGTTCTGCCACCTGTAACTCATTCATGTTTTAAATAAGCAAAACTTGCATTTACATTCAATTCATTCTTCTGATTTTGATCATTAAAAAGTCAAGTCCTATTGTACTGCTGAATACTGACTATGATTTATTTTTGCTCAAAACAACATAGCTAGAACTTGCGATACAACATGAATTGAACAATAATAGTGGATGCTTTTCCAGAAGTCCGTGATCCCCAAAGCAAAGAAGTCAAACATTAGAAAGAGGCAAGGAACTTCCACCATAAATTTATTTATTTATTTACCATATTTATATACCACCTGATTTGCCCACGGGCTGAGAAAGGTGGTATATAAATATGGTAAACAAATAAATAAATTTATGGTGGAAGACGGTCAAACTCAGTGATCTAACATCTGTTTGCTGTTAACTTAAATCTTACCTTCCACCCTCTTCAGAGGTATCCATACAGCCAAGCATAAGAATCAGCTGCTGACCTATACATTCTTTGGTCATCAAATTATCAAGACAGGTCATATCTTCCTTTTCTTCTTGACTGAGAACTGGCAAATTCTGAAGGTAACTTCATAAAAATGAAAAATGTATTTATATTCTTCACAAACATTATTTATTAATTTATTTATTTACAAACATACATTGTGTTTACCACTTTAGGCACTAACAAATTATAGACTGGCTTATTCTGTCTACAAACAGCAATGCAGCCACCATTTCCACTAATGATCATACTCTACTATCATGTTCTTTTTCCTTGGCCTTGCAAAACAGCTTTTGTGTGCAAGTGCTTCATTTCTGCCCCTTCCAAGATCATGTTGCTCACACGCACACACGCGCACGCGCACACACACACACACACACAAGCTTGGGTACCCGGCATTGCCTGGATTACTTTTTTAAAGTCTTTTTTTTTTTTTTTTTACAAAACACATAAGGTTGTGAGTGAACTACAACTCGCATCATGCCAGGTTAACCCCGAGAAACTCCATCAGTATTTAAAGTTTGTCATGCTAGGCAAGTTTGCTGTAGATGTATCATTGGTGGGGTTCAGTGTGCTCTCTGGCTGCAGGGCAAACTACAACTCCCACTATAGTAAGCCAGTCCCCTCAAACTGCTCCAGTAGGTTGAGTTAGTCTTGGAGGTTCTGTGTGCCAAGTTTGGTCCAAGTCCATCGGTGGAGGTCCCCGTTTCTCTAGTTGTGGGTGAACTACAATGCCCAGAAATGAAGGCCAGTTCCCCCCAAACACCTCCAGTAATCAAATTTGGGCATATCAGGTATGTGTGCCAAGTTTGGTGCAGATCCATCAGTGTTTGGGTTCACAGTTCTCTCTGGGTGTAGGTGAACTACACACACACACACCCAAATCAAAGTGAATTTCCCCCAAATACCTCCACTATTTTTTGCTGGTCATGGGGTTTCTGTGTGTCAAGCTTGGTCCAATTCCATCTTTGGTGGAGCTCAGAGTGCTCACTGATTGAAGGTGAACTATAAATCCGAGTACCTACAACTCCAAAATGTCCAGGCCAGTTCCCCTCCAACCCCCCCCCCCCCCCCCCCCCCCCCCCGGGGTGAGAAGGGCGGGGTATAAGTAAATGAAATAAATAAATAAATAAATAAACCCACCATTATTCAAATTTGGGAATATCAAGTATGAATGTCAAGTTTGGTCCAGATCCCTTATTGTTTGGGTTCACAGTGCACTCTGGATGTAGGTGAACTACAACTCCTATAAAACCCTCCAAAGACCTCCAGTGTTTTTTCTTGGTCATGGGGGTTTTGTGTGCCAAGTTTGGTGCAGATCCATCATTGGTGGGGTACAGAATGCTCTTTGATTGCAGGTGAACTATACATCCCAGCATCTAAAACAGCTATAAATCAACATGAATTCCCCTCAAATCCCTCCAATATGTTTTGTCGGTCATGGGGATTCTGTTTGCAAAATGTGGCTCAGGTCCCTTATCAGTAGGGGTCACATTGTTGTGTCTTGTTGCAGGGTGAACTACAACTTCCATCATGTGGAGTCGGTCCTACAACCCCCTACAGAAAAACAGAAAATCTAGGCTGAAATGGTCCCCGTCTGAAAGCCTTCACTTGGGTGGTGTGCAGGATGGCGTTTGTAGGGGACATTGGCAAGGCTCTTGGACATGTTAATGGTAACCTGCAATGTTGGTTTTGGAAGGGCCATGAGTGGATCCTGCTCGATGGGAACTATAGTCTGTTTGTGGAGGTGGGACTCTGTGTAAGCAGACATCCCTACCACATATACATTTTCACTTTTATTATGTGTATAGAAGATAGATAGATAAGAAATGAGTTACATCCAGGGAAAAATTGTTATGATTGGAGGGAAAGCAGATATATACTTAATAAACATTTTATTTTCTAATTTACTACTATTAGTTTACCTGAAGAGATAATCCGCGTATACAGCAGGTTCTGGCAGAACAGACTCTAAAAGTTCTTCTTCTTTGTGAGATTTTAAGTACTCACACAAGGCCTTCCAAAATAGGGCACTTTCTGCAGTTAGCTTTTCTACTGGAATTAATTTCCTTTAAAGCAAAACACACAGCTGTCATGTTCTCATCAAACTGAAAGTACAGTCAGCCCTCCCCTATTCATGGGGGATCCCCATGAAAGTGAAAAATCCATGAATAGCATATACCTATCCCAAACATGCATGTTATAGGCTCTTTTCACACAAGCAACCCCCATCTCTTTGTAATAGACCTATCAAAGGATTGTAGTGAGGCAACGTAATTATGGAGGCTGACCATTTTCATCCCACTGAGATATATAGAACATGTAAATAGGCTACAAACTGCAACTGAAGTGAAAAAAGGGCAACTTCTCTTTTCCTTAAGTACAACAGCTACAGCAGTGGGTCCCAACTGTTTTTTGTTCAGGGGCCACTCTCCAACATTAGTACCAAAAGGGATACAAATCAGTCAACTTTAGATTTGGTTTGGTTATATGGGGTACTAATTCGGAAATTGCATTGGACAGACCACAGCAGCTCTAGTTTCTGATACAGGGCATATGCCATCCAGCAGTCGCCATCTGCTTGCTCACAGAAAATCATATTTAATAATTCTTGGCACCATAAGGTTTCGCGAGACAATTGCTCTTGTTGCAACGGTGTAGTAACGGTGAGGCCGTGGACCATATTATAGTACTTGCAGACCACTGGTGGTCCACAGACCACAGGCTGGGAATCACTGAACTAGATGGACCAGCAGTGCACCTGCCCTTGCTTTTCTTCCTCATGATCATCCTTCTTCCTACATATGAATTCATTCACTAAAGTCCGGAAATCTTCTGCCCCCAAACCATTCATCTCAAAGGTGAGGAGAAAGACAAGGGATGGGCAATAGGGGTGAGTATGAAAACATCTACTTCTGCTTCATTGACTATTCTAAAGCCTTTGACTGTGTGGATCATAATAAATTGTGGCAAGTTCTTAGTGGGATGGGCATCCCAAGCCACCTTGTCTCTCTCCTGAGGAATCTGTACAAGGACCAAGTAGCAACAGTCAGAACTGACCACGGAACAACAGACTGGTTCAAGATCGGGAAAGGCGTACGGCAAGGCTGCATACTCTCACCCAACCTTTTTAACTTGTATGCAGAACACATCATGCGATGTGCGGCGCTTGATGAATGCAAAGCTGGGGTGAAAATTGCTGGAAGAAACATTAACAACCTCAGATATGCAGATGACACCACTCTGATGGCCGAAAGCGAGGAGGAGCTGAGGAGCCTTCTAATCAAGGTGAAAGAAGAAAGCGCAAAAGCCGGGTTGCAGCTAAACGTCAAAAAAACCAAGATTATGGCAACAAGAATGATTGACAACTGGAAAATAGAGGGAGAAACCGTGGAGGCCGTGGCAGACTTTGTATTTCTAGGTGCAAAGATTACTGCAGATGCAGACTGTAGCCAGGAAATCAGAAGACGCTTACTTCTTGGGAGGAGAGCAATGTCCAGTCTCGATAAAATAGTGAAGAGTAGAGACATCAGACTGACAACAAAGATCCGCCTAGTCAAAGCCATGGTATTCCCTGTAGTCACCTACGGATGTGAGAGCTGGACTTTAGGGAAGGTTGAGCGAAGGAAGATCGATGCTTTTGAACTGTGGTGTTGGAGGAAAGTGCTGAGAGTGCCTTGGACTGCGAGAAGATCCAACCAGTCCATACTTCAGGAAATAAAGCCCGACTGCTCATTGGAGGGAAAGATAGTAGAGGCCAAGATGAAGTACTTTGGCCACATCATGAGGAAGAAAGCCTAGAGAAGACAATTATGCTGGGGAAAGTGGAAGGCAAAAGGAAGAGGGGCCGACCAAGGGCAAGATGGATGGATGGCATCCTTGAGGTGACTGGACTGAGCTTGAGGGAGCTGGGGGTGGTGACGGCCGACAGGGAGCTCTGGCGTGGGCTGGTCCATGAGGTCACGAAGAGTCGGAGACGACTGAACGAATGAACAACAACAACAACATGGAAACCAGCCTTCTGTCCCTGACACCCAGTAGAGGCCACAGTGCCAAAAGCATCTGCTTTTGAAAAACAGGAATTTTTAATATTTAACACCTAATATTTAAAAGGTGAATCACTCTACTTTGAGGTTTTGAAGAGAAAGAATACATGGGGGGAGGGGGTTCAAAAGGAAAGAAAGGGAGAGAGAAGAGAAACTGGGAAGAGTCAATGATACACCAAAACACATGTGTATTCCTGATGTAAAAGCAGTCTTGCTTTTTCTGGTGGCAACCATGGTATCAAAATATGAGCTCCAGCTTGCTTTAGCTTTCAAATATTTGGCTGCATATTAGTGATGTTTCATAAATTACAGAATTGGGCTTTTTTTAATGGAAAGAAATGCGACATTTAAATGCTCATGCAGGTATACTACTTTCTGGAACAAAGTTACCTGACATAGCACTAAACCAAATTAAAACTGATATTAAGTTCTAACAGCATAAATCTTGAGTTTCCTTCCCGATTGTCAATCATAGTTCCTTTTTACTCAGATGAAATAAAAATTCTGAAATCAAAGTGTCAAATAGAAATATATTTTAAAGTCGTAACACAAACTTACCTGTCATCAAGTTCTGTAAAGTTTTTAATCACATCATTGAGTGGAGACAATGAAAACATTGCATTAAGAGCTGAAACGCCCACTTCAGGGCAACTTTCCACATCCAACCAATGAAGTAATTCTAACACATTCCCTTCCGCTAGGCGTAGCCATGCTTGAAGAAGTTGCTTCTTTACCACATCTTTCACTGGGTCTATTAGGCAAAGAAATGTCAACTCAAATAAAATTTCTCAAACTATCATTGTGGAATCAGTGCATTTGTGTACATATTCACTTTTACCAATATCTAGTCCAAAGCTAAATATGTCATATTAAATTGCATTCATATTATAAACAAAGCTTTTTCTGAATTAATAGTAATTGTAGATTTTCTTCTAGAACCATTATAGTAATTTGTAGCTATTCTTCCCTAACTTCACTGTAAGACACTTATTCCAGCATTTTAGTTGCCATCAGTAATTCTCACTAAACAGTTCACCATACATCTATCTGCACAAGGTTTACTACTTAACTCCTCCTCTTACCTTTTCAAAGTGTTTTGCATCTAAATGTAGGAAGCAGGCTTATGGCAAAAAACAGTTGGAATTTAGCAAAAGAAAGCGATTCTCTTAGTAAGATAAAACATATTGCATTAGGAGCAGGGATACTAACATCTTAGTTTAAATATGCCTATTCATAAATATTTATTTATTTATTTTACGATATTTATAGCCCCCTTTCTCAGCCGTACGGTGACTCAATGCGGGTTACAGATTGGCAGAATTCGATGTCAGGTATTCATAAAAGTGCCATTAAAAACTATCAACATTACAATATAAAAACCGTTAAAGTATATAATCATTGGTGTCATCCTGTTAAAAATGTTATCGTCTGGCCATTCCATGTTCATCATTCATGGTTCCGTGTTATCTATTCTGCTGCATTCTCAAAAGCTTGCTCAAAGAGCCAGGTCTTTACTTTTTTTTCAGAAAGTCAGGAGGGAGGGGCAAATACATATGATTCTTCATCCATGGATTCAACCAACTATAACTCAAAAATATTTTTTTAATTGTAAAAGCAAACCTTGCTTCTGCCATTTTACATAAGGGACACCATTTTACTATGTCACTGCATATAGTACATCCCCAAGGGTCCAATATAGAACTACCTGGTTTCAATGAGACTTACTCCCACACAATTACGCACAGGATTCAAGTTTGTTCATTACTGTCACACATTGCACTTGCACTGCAAAAACAAAAACAAAGAGCACATGGAACAGAAATGAAAAATAAAAATATTTTACCTGATCTATCAGTAAGCCCTTGCTGCAAAAGTTTCACCCTTTGGCCTATTGTTAAGGCTCTTATATGGACCTTTTCTGCCAGAACCTTTGAAAAAAGAGAAGATACACTTTAGATCTTTATCAACAAGGAATAAAGCATTGCTGTTTAGAGACATGTTGCCTTTCATAATGAAGGTGATTCTAACAATGATTTACATTAATTTAATGAATGTAATTTACTTAATTTACATTCAACTCTTATTGTCAATTTTGCCATGCTTCAAAATTGCATAACATCAAATATAATATTATACACCTCTATCAGAGTCTCCCAGTCACATTCTTCCTACTGTAAAGAAACTCCAAACACAGGAGAAAATTTAAAGCCCCTTTGTTTCCCTTTTCCATATCCTCTCCAGCAATAAATCTGAAACATTTTGAAAAACAGTAAAAAAAATTATCAGTGCTGACTACACTGTATCTTGACACTTCAAATAATGGGGCACAGGGTGATTTTACTTTTGACATTTTGTCACAAATAAGTCAGGAACTTTTAAGAAGATATTTCATTTCTGCAATGAAATTCCCAGTTCTGTTTCTATTGTTTCTGGTATTATTTGGGGTGCTGATTCAGAAATGTGCATTAGATAAACCGCATCCGCTCATTTATTAGACATGGTTATCATTATTTTCTATGGGTGAGTAAATGGAAACTGGTATCTCAAAAACTAGAGCTGACAGGGGAAAACTGATGTCATTTTTGGAAACAGAAGGTCAAATATACCCAGAAACGGGGCTAAAATTTGAGGCACCAAAACATGTGTTGGCCAGTGTAGTAGTAGTAATATTAATAATGGTAACAATACTACATTTTATTTGTGACCCACCTCAAATGTAACCCGCAGGCTACAACACAATCAAAATACATACAACAAAATATGCCAAAACACACCACTATAAAATACACACACCAAAACACGTTACAAAATACAAAAACAATAGAATGCAAATCTGTTTTGCAAATCTAAAGTAAACCAACAAGCAAGAGTAGCAAAATCCAGCTTACTTGATATGCTAACTTCCTGACTGTCTCTTTCACATCCATAGTCCGACTTACAATTTTGTGAAGTGTTTTAGCAGAGGGACCAATGCATGACAATACAGCACGCCTGACTTCTGCATTAGAATCACTTTCAATCATATTGTTATAAACTGAAAGGAGAACATTATATAAAGTTTATTAGTAGCTAGAAAAATATGTACATAAATATAAAGAGAGGAATTGAGAGGGATCGAAATACTTTGAGGAATCTCTTTTAAATGCAAAATCTCTTTTTAAATGTTTAAGGCTCACAGGTTGGGAGACACTGCTAACTAGAGATATGCAGCAGCATGGCAACCGATTTAGGTCAGCAATTTAGATCACCAACATAGCAATGCCAATTTGAATCAATATTTGCTATTGAAATTTGATTCAATTTCCTAAATGCTAGTGGATATTAACTGTTATTAATTAGTACTGCAAGACTATTATTGCTGTGTGACTTGAGTTGTTTCTGATCCTAATCTCTACAGTGGCGCTGTTAAGTGGCGTCTTCCTAACATCTCGCTCTTCTCTTTCCTCTTTCAGTTACTTCAGGAAAAAGCCAGGAGGCTGTGGATGGATGATTAGCCCCCTTTTCACAAGTAAGTTTAGGTTTTTGGAGTACCTCAGATTTCCAGATAAGGGGGATTCAACCTGTGTGGGTTTCTTGTTCATTCCCAGCTATTAACCAATATTTATTCCCAGTAAGCCAGAAAATGATGAATAAGACTTCAAGAATATTTTAACCTCTTTTTATCACTATGTTTTATGCTTTATGATCTGAAAGCAAAAAAAGGTCTAAAACATAATGTGAGACCTCTGACATCCATAAATTATCTATTTTCCACTTTATAACACCTTTCAGTCTGCCAAGCAAAGTTCAAAAGTAATGTGATTTCTGTAATTTTTTCACAATGCAGTATATACCACATAAAATGTGTAAGAATTACAAAGAAAAACACCCAACTGTATTAAAATACATAAATCAGCAGTAGGTCCATCAGCTTACCATTGACCACTGGGCAATCGTTGTCCTTTGGATCCTGAAGTCTAGATAAAGCCAGCACAGCTTGTATTCTCACATTTGGAACTTTGTCTTTCACTCGAAGCAGCATGGCACTGTTAATTTTATCAAATAGCTCATCTTCAATCTGAGCATTCTCTGGCAGACTTTCCAAAATTTTATTAATAAGTTGGCATACTCGGAATCTAACTGCATTGTTGTTGGCATTATGGGACTTTAAAAAGAAGGAGTTTACTTTTAAGCATCCTTGTATTATTCTCATGTACACATTATGCATTCAAAATTCAGGAAAGTAACTATATAAGATCGCTTTGTATGTTCCACATCCTTTTGAAGTTATGCTACCATTCTGACAGATACAGGGCTAACCATAAGTTCGCCTATTTTGATTGTGGACTGAACCCAATCTGGAAATAGATGTCACATTTTTCTCCTTGTGGAGAGAAAGCAGAGGAATAATAATAATAATAATAATAATAATAATAATAATAATAATAATCTGTAGCTGCGAATGGCATAAAACAGAAGTTGCATTGAGACACCCACAACTCGGTCATATATCCAAGAAGTAAACTGAACAAATCAGAAACTGTGGCTGCATGAGAGGTCTTTGGGACAGTCACACTTCCAAAATTCTAGTTTAATCAGTGGCCATTGGGAGAGCCATTGTAGTGAAACTGACCTTTTTGGCAGGAAGGCCGAAGCCAGAGGCAGGAGGGAGGAGTCAGCCGACTCCTGATTGGTTAGGACAGTCAGGGGTGGAGTTAGGACTTAGAGGGAAAAAAGGCTGGCTTATTTGACAAGTAAGGGGAGTTGGAGTTTAAACATCGTGGAGTAAAGACGTATATTTTAGGAAGAGAGAGCTGTGGAGATCTTAGGCAGGGAGGGAAGACTTTTGTGTGAGCCTTGAGAAATTAGAGCAAGGGTTAGGCAAAGGAACCTGATTCACTGGTCAGAGTGGGGACAGTGAAAGGGAAGCCTGAGTTGCTCTGGGAGGCAGTTTGTGTACTGTGCTCAAAGACACACTGTCAGTTAGTGATCAGTGTGGGGATAAGGAACTCACTGTGAAACAGAAGTTGAAGCTTTTAATTAAGACTGCCTGTTTAAAACCAGCTAAGCCTCAAGAACTGAACTGCATCAAGATTATTGTACCACTCTTTTTAAGAGTTGATCTGTTCATTAAGTTCTAAAATAAACCTGTTTCTTATTTCACCTTTAAATTGGTGTCTGCCTCGGTCTATAACAACTTTTACATTCTCAGCTAACTTAAAGAAGATTTCTTTCAGTCCAGTCAGCAAAAGTAGCAGTTGTTAAAGAAGAACAAAGAGCTTGAATATAACTTTTCCTATTTTTCACATTCACACATGTGGTTTTCCTCAGACCCATTTAATTGAGGTGGTGGCAGTGATTTAACAATTACATCGGTCTACAACTACATCACAGTTGGTCACTTAATAGATAAATTACTAAGGTGGGGACAAGAGAGTCTTTCCCCCTTTGTTGTAGTTAACTATCTTTGATTTAATATAGTGTCCAGCTGAACGATAACCCTGTAAATTAAAGGACAGTGGGTGAGATTGCTTGTCCCCCCCTGCCCAGTTTAGCGTTGATCATTATTACAGTGGTGTCCAGTGGTGGGTTTGTGTTCCCCTCTGTCAGGGTTGTCGCTGTGAACATTATTATAGCCATCTTTAGGTAAGGGTTCAACTTTTTTCTTCCCTTCACTGAGCCTGAGAAACTGAACTCAGCCTTTGAACACAGGGTGACATTCTCCCAATATATCATAATATTGAAGTTACATTATTTTAAAGAAAATCACACCAGCACATGGTTCACTACTACACAGAAAATAATAGTAGAGGTTGACTGTCCCTTATACTAAATGTTTGGGACAAGTGCTGTTTTGGATTTTTTTTCAAATTTTGGAATAATGTGAAATAGTGGAAATCTTAGCATAGTGCTTGGCACAAATGCCTCTTGCCATTTCATAGACCCCCATATTGATAACCAGCCTCAAGTCTCATTTGTCTGCTACTTGTCTTGTGTATGAGATGCTAGGGAGGAGACTGAGGATATTACATATCTGATATTGTATTTGAAGGGAAACAATATCTGGGAAGGCCAGGTTCTGCTTTGTGAAAGAATGAGCAATTGTGCTAGTCATAGGCTCAAAGGCAGAAACAGGCAATTGACTGCAAAAAGTTGTACATTTTGGAGAATTCCAAGTTCTGCAGTAAGGTTGCTAAGCCTGTATTACTAAAAAATATCTATCCATCATCAGATTTTCTTATGGTACCTCAAGCAGAAAGTTGAACAAATAATTCAGAAGTGAATTTTCCATTTCTTCCTCTTCAGCATCATCTTGCACTGGTTCATACAAGGAAGCAACGAACTTGGCCACAAAATTTATCACTTGTTCCACTGCAGGTTCCCGTTTGTAGACTACTAAGGCATACTTAAGGTAATGAACAAACTCCTCGTGAAAACCGCTTTTTTCCTGCAACTATAAGAGTTACGAGTGAAAAATTTAATACGTTTTGCTCTAGAGCAAAAAGGATATCAGTCAAATTAAATGTGTAATATTTACCTGATCATAGGTCTGTTTTAAAGATGTCACCAGCTTTGCATGGTTTTGGTGAGGTTTTTGAGTTTTTTGAAAGGCCTCCTTTATATGAAGTGTCTTTCCCCCTTTCATAGCTGCAGAAAGATAGATTATTTAAAAGATAATCTAGATAAATAAAAATGTAATATTCGTTTGTGGGCTTAACTCAACTCAAAAGCCACTGGACAAACTGACACCAAATTTGGACACAATACACCTATCAGGCCAACGAGTGACCATCACTCATAAAAACACAGAAAACACAGCAGAAGAGACTTAAAAAGCCAAAAAACAAAAATTACATTACAACGCATGTGCAAAACCACATATATATACATAAACACACACATACACAGACTGGGCCACAGCAACACATGGCAGGGGACAGCTAGTAATAATATAAATCTGATTGATAACTGGAGAATAGAGGGAGAAGCGACTGAACGAATAAACAATTGCAACAATATAAATAATAAAACTTTATTTATAGACCACCCTATATCCTCAAAGGGAATCAGGGTGGTTTCCAACACATAAGGTAAACATTCAAACACATGGCAAACATTCAACACATTGCATAAAAACAATGCACATCAAAGAAAATAGAATAGTCATTACTATAAACTTAGTACCAAATAGAAATTAACCAAAAAATAAAACTTGACAACCCTAACAAACATAATCATATAATATGAATTAAACAGGATAAAATTTAAAACGACTAGAACCATGACTGGGGATAAAATGGCTCCCAAAAGTTAACAGGATGAGATTTATTCCAGTAGCTAGAAAGATTTAATATATCTAGGCAATGTTATATATCAAGACATACTAGTCTTCCTCCTTTCTGTACGCCAAATTGCATAGGTGTATTTTTAGCAGCTGGTGCAGTGGGCTAAACCCCTTTGTTGGCAGGACTGAAGACCGACAGGTCACAGGTTCGAATCTCCCTCTATCAGCTCCTGCTCCTCATGCGGGGACATGAGAGAAGCCTCCCACAAGGATGATAAAAACATCAAATCATCCAGGCGTCCCCTGGGCAACGTCCTTGCAGACGGCCAATTCTCTCACACCAGAAGCGACTTGCAATTTCTCAAGTAGCTCCTGACATGACAAAAAAAAGCAGCTTTTTAAAGGCGAGGAGAGAGGGGGGAGATTTTAGTTCTTTGGAGGTAGTTCCAGAGACTATAATACATCCGTTGAACCCTACGACATGGTAGCATCATCCTTTTACCGTCATGTTTTGTTACAGAGTGTTTTTTTCTAGCTGTGCTTCAAACAGATCTTGTATCTTTCCCACTATATTGCTAGCACTCAAATAAGACTATTAATGAAAGCTAGTTCTAACCTATCTATTTGTTATACCTTGCTTTCTACATCTCCATAGTGATTTACAAACAAGACTGTTTGCAAAAATGATAAAACTAAACAATCCCCTGCAGTATTTAAAGCAGCCTCAGGTGGAAGAGATGGATGTTAAACACTCTCTTGGCTCTTTCATTTATTTATAAGCTGCCTTTTGGAGCAAAGCCTCTCATTTTTAAGACATTATTTTTAAAAACGTATTTATACTTTACAAACTGATGCAGTGTGCAAACAACAGACAAGAACTTTATAGCAGATCAGACTATCTCTCCTCCTAACCTAATATTGAATTATCTAGCAGCATTTCTCTAGAGCTCAGGCAAGCTGTTCTCCATTATTTCGAACATACATCTGATTTTTTTCCAAAAAACCCCCAAAAAAACAGGATTCTACACACCTGTCCACACAGCTCGAGGCAGAATACAGCATTATTAAAATGAAGATAAAATACACTACTACTTAAATACATATCTTTAAAAACACAGAACAAGGTTAAAGAACCAATACTAATAGGAGTAATAATGCAATAACAGGTAACACTGAGTCATAATGCTATCATTGCATATAAGTATGAAAGGGTACCTCATCTGTATGCTATAAACTGTTTATAAAAACAAGCATATTTTCTCCAGTCAGACTGAAGTAGTTACAGCATGTAAATTTTGGTGAAAAACTTAACAGAAACTGAACTTCTGTAATGGTGAATCATAACCAGAAATTATGTAATTTAGTCTGAATGATGCATAGTAAGATAATAAAGCTTGTATTAAAGGTAATGGGCCAAAGTGGACAATACTATCATTATCTGCAGGGTGGGAAACCAAGCAGTTTCTCCTTTCCTCTGTATTTATTTTCTTTCTGTGTTTTTTTTTCTTTTAGTATTTGCTAATTAAAATGTATTAAGGGAGTTTGCAGTTAATGTTTTATTCCATTAGTTTGTCTTAGATAATATAACACTGGGTTGCTGTGAGTTTCCCGGGCTGTATGGCCATGTTCCAGAAGCATTCTATCCTGACGTTTCACCCACATCTATGGCAGGCATCCTCAGAGGTTGTGAGGTCTGTTGGAAACTAGGCAGGTGGGCTTTATATATATGTGGAATGTCCAGAAAAAACTCTTGTCTGTTGGAGGCAAGTGTGAATGTTGCAAGAAGTAAATATGGAATACGTGTAATCAACACCTGGAATGGCCCAGTCTATAAGTTTGGATCATGTGATTTTAATGTTTTTATTAGGTGTTTTTAATTGTTATACTTCATTTTTAAATGCCCTATTTTATGGTGAATTTGTCCTATTGTGTTTTATGCTTAGTCATATGCTGTTTATGATTTGGTTTATGTATGTAAGGCATTGAATTTTGCCATTATTTTTGTAAGCCACTTTGAGTCCCCCCCAGGGGTGAGAAAAGCGATATGTAAATACTGTAAATAAATAAATTGTTCTTGTTATCGTTATTATAAAAGCAGACAGGTAATTTTTTTGGTGAGACAAGTCCCTTCACATGCTTGTGGATTTCATTGGCTTCTCTGTGTAGTCTGACATGGTGGTTGTGAGAGTGGTCCAGCATTTCTGTGTTCTCAAATAATATGCTGTGCCCAGGTTGGTTCATCAAGTGCTCTGCTATGCCTGACTTCTCAGGTTGAATTAGTCTGCAGGGCCTTTCGTGTTCCTCGATTTGTGTTTGGGCGATGCTGCTTTTAGTGGTCCCTATGTAGGCTTGTCCACAGCTGTATGATATACGGTAGACTCCTGCGGAGGTGAGAGGATCCCTCCTGTCCTTTGCTGAATGTAACATTTGTTGGATTTTCTTACTGGGTCTGTAGATAGTCTGTAGACCCAGTAAGAAAATCCAACACATGTTATTGACCCTGGATGCTGTAGCTTGCAGAGGCCCCAGCACTCTGGGAGATTAAACTAAAGACCTTGTAAAACAATAATCCCCATTATTCCATAGTATTGCGCCATAGCAGTTAAAGTGGTGTCAAACTGCATTAAATTCTATAGTGTGGGTGCATCCAAGAAGCAATGTCCTTTTGCCTGAGCCTCCTGGGAGGGAAAAGATCCCTTCTCTGCTGAGTTGATAGAAAGCAAACTTCTTTGGCATTTATAACTGAGTTTACACCAATTAAAGCAAGCTGAGGCAGGAAAGGAAAAGAGGTAGTAGGAAAAATAACTTGAATGCTTTAAAAACAACTGAAGATGTATGAGAGCAGAGGAGTAAGCAAGACAGTCCCTTCCAAATCTGAACAGTTGGATACCACCGTGCTTTAAATGTGGGTTTTTCAGTAATAGTTTATTGAACTTGACTGAAACAACATGCTGAGATTCCTCAAAATAGAAAGTATCACTTCTGGTTTGTTCCTCACAACAGTGAGGAAAGAGCAAAAGTCAGATGAACAACAAACACTTGTGTGTGTATATTACATATAGTATGTATATTTCTAATGCTTGATCCCATACCGCGACAAAACTGAGCTGATCACTGTGTAACACAATTCTAGCATAGCAAAACTATACAATACGTATATGTATTCTATATTTGTATATATTATGTTGTGAGTTGCTTTGGGTCCCGTTAGGGAGAAAAGCAAGATATAAATAAAGATATTATTATTATTAATTTATATTTGTGTGTGTATATAACTCACAGCAAACCTGTGTGTGTGTGTGTGTGTATAATGTATTATATTTCTAATGCTTGATCCCTTATTGCAAAAAAACTGAGCTGATCCCTGTGTAATTCAATGTTTGAACATAGCAAAACTATTCAAATACACATATGTATATAATGCATTTGTGTTAGTGTATATGTGTATGTGTATTTGTATTACATATAATAGATATGTATATTTCTAATGCTTGATCCCATAACATAAAAAAAACTGAGCTGATCACTGTGTAACACAATGTCTGAGCATAAAATGACAAATATACACACATATATATACAAACACACACACACACTATAATACTTATATGTGTGTGCGTGTGTGTTTGTATAATACATTTATATGAGTCCCTTTGAGGAGAGAGGACAGGTTAAAAATAAAACATTATTATTGTTATTATTATTATTATTTGTGTGTGTGTGTGTGTGTGTGTATTAATAATATGTATTAAGTAGCCCCCGGTGGCACAGTGGGTTAAACCCTTGTGCGGCAGGACTAAAGACAGACAGGTCATAGGTTCAAATCCAGGGAGAGTGGATGAGTTCCCTCTGTCAGTTCCAGCTCCCCATGAGGCGACATGAGAGAAGCCTCCCAGAAGGATGGTAAAACATCAAAACAGAAGCAATGTGCAGTTTTCCAAGTCGCTTTTTTTTTTTTTTGGTCGTGTCAGGAGCAACCTGAGAAACTGCAAGTTGCTCCTGTTGTGAGAGAATTGGCCGTCTGCAAGGACGTTGCCCAGGAGACGCCCAGATGATTTGATGTTTTATCATCCTTGTGGGAGGCTTCTCTCATGTCCCCACATGAGGAGCTGGAGCTGATAGAGGGAGCTCATCCACCTCTCCCCGGATTCGAACCTGTGATCTGTCGGTCTTCAGTCCTGCCGGTACAGGGCTTTAACCCACTGCGCCACCGGGGGCTCCTTCCAAGTCGCTGACACGAAAATAATAAGAATAAGAATAATAACAATAACAATAGCCACTATCAAGACCTCAAAATCAAACTGCAAAGGCTCTGGCATAAACCAGTACAGGTGGTCCCAGTGGTCACTGGCGCACTGGTTGCTGTGCCAAAAGATCTCAGATGGCATTTGGAAACAATAAACATTGACAAAATCACGATCTGTCAACTGCAAAAGGCCACCTTACTTGGATCTATGCACATCATTCAAAAATACATCACAGAGTCCTAGACGCTTGGGAACTGTTCGACTTGTGATTTTTTGATACGAAATCCAGCATATTTAGATCTCGTTTGCTGTGACATACTGTGCTTTTGTGTCAGTAAAATAATACGTATTGTGTATGTATTAATAATAATAACCTTTATTTATATTCCACATCCCATTGAAATACTAGTAACTTTATAATTGTTAAAACTGTTCTTCACTTTAATTATTGTATTGTTTTCAAGTGTCTCCTCAGTCTCAAGGATCATGAATAAAATTGGAAAGAATGGCAGTTTTTTCCCCCTTTTAAGTGGTTCGATGGCAGGATTTGCCTGATTTGTTTAAAGTGCCTGCGAGGTGGGTGAATTAATGACAAGGTAATATCCCACGTCTCAATTCTCCTCATGGGTTTGCCCTCAGGACAAAGTGAGAAAGAGCAAAGGTTAAGAGTTACCTTGGGGGGGAAAGGAGGAGAAAGTAAGCATACAACAATCAGAGCAAAGCAACAGACCACAGGCGGCTCACAAGACTCCCAAACAGGCCCCGTCTCACCTGAGCGCCACACAAACACCTCCTCCTCCTTCGCGCCGCTTTCTTCAAATGTGTTACGCTTCCGCCCAAAGATCCCGCCCTTCTTTGCAGAGTCTCGCGAGATTTGAGAGAACGTTTGAAAGCGAGCGAGGGGGACGTTTGAACCACGGAGAGGCGGGAAGACGAGAAGATGTGGAAAGGAGGAGAGGCTTCTCATTAGGGAGGAGAGCCATGGGGCGGGTCTCGAGTTTGGGAGCTTTCTTGTTGCTCTCCTGACAGATGAGGGGTACCTATTTCCCCCCTCTCTTTCTCCTCTAGGTAACAGCCATTAAAAGCCAGTCTAAACCCATTTCTTAGTAGCCCTGGACAAGGCACACTCTCTCAGCCTCAGAGGAAGGCAATGGAAATCTCACTCCATAAACAAACCTTGCCCAAAAGTGATCACACAATATCAATGATGAAACAACATGCAGAGTATTCTCCACATTGTATTGTGGAAAGATTTAATGGCTGGAATCACTGGGTTGTTGTAGGTTTTTCAGACTATGGCCATGTTCTAGAGGCATTTTCTCCTGATGATTCGCCTCTAAGGATGCTTGCCATAGATGCAGGAGATAATGCTTCTAGAACATGGCCATATAGCCTGGAAAACGTACAACAACCCAGATTCTCCACATTGTTGTACTTACTGAAACCGCAGCTGGCTATATAAATAAAAATGTAATATTCGTTTATGGGATTAACATAACTCAAAAGCCACTGGATGAATTGACACCAAAATTTGGACACAATACACCTGTCAGGCTAAGGAGTGACCATCACACATAAAAACACTGAAAAACACAGTGGAAGAGACTTTAAAAAGCCAAAAAGTAAAAAATACATTACAACGCATATACACAAATATATGCACAGACATATATACACACACAAAACACATATACACAGACTGGGCCACAGCAACGCGTGGCCAGGTACAACTAGTGTGTGTGTGTATATATATATATATATATACACACACACACACACGCATATGTGTGTGTGTGTATAATATGTATGACTGTTCTCTGTATCCATGGATTCTGTATCCACTGAATTTGCAATTCACAGCTTGACCTGTTCAATCCAAAAAGCAATATCTTAGATAAGAGACACCATTTTGCAACACAATTGTGTATCTTGAGACTCGAGCAGCCACAAGTTTTGGTATCCACAGCAGGCCCTAGAACTAAACCCCAGCGAATACCGAAAACCCCTTGTATTTCTCCATCTCCAGCATTAATAAAGGAGATAAAGGGCCCACTCTAATGTCACAGGCAATGTCTCCGATTATTTTAGTGTGTGTGTGTGTGTGTGTGTGTGTGTATACACATACACATACGCACACACATACACTAGCTGTCCCCAGCCATGCTTTGCTGTGGCCTCAATCTGGTTCCTTCCTTCCCTACCTCTTTCCTCCTTTATCCCCCTCCCTTTTCTGTCCCTTCTTCTTTCTTCTCTACCTCTTTCCTTCCTTCCTTTCTTCTCTCCTTCCTTCCCTCTTTCTCTCCCTCCTCTCCATTCTTTCCTATGTCCATTTCCTTCCTTCATTCTTTCTCTCTTTCCTTCCTTCTCCCTTCCTTCCCTCCCGCTTTCATTCCTTCCCTCCTTTTTCTTTCCTTTTCTCCTTCCTTTCTTCTTTCCCTCCCTTTTTTCTTCCTTCCTCACTTTTGCTTTCTCTTCATCTTTCTCTCCTTTTTTCTCTACCTCTTTCTTTCCTCTGGTATGGCCAGCTCTTTTCCTTGCGCATGAGGGGGTGGGGCAGGGGAGTTGTTTCCACACATGCACTGTATCATCATTTTTGGGGGGGGGGGTTGTTTGTAAGTCCCTTCCACTGTGTTTTTCAATATTTTTATGAATGATGGTCACTTGTTGGTCCGTTAGGTGTCTTCTGGCCAAATTTTGTGTCATTTCATCCTGTGGTTTTTGAGTTATGTTAATCCCATAAAAAAATTATATTTTTATTTATATAGATTTATCTTGTGTCAAAAACATTGCATACATAAATAAGTATAAAACTGATAAAATAAAGGGAGCACAAGCACCTAAATAATTTTAGACCAAAAAGTCACTCCTGTCACAACAACAAAAAATCAGTGTTATATTCACGTGGGCAGATTTATGCCAGACTGGGCAGGCATACTCAGGACATCTGCAAGGCCATTGACCAAGGGACACCCAGATGTTTTACCATTCTCTGGGATGCTTCTCTCATGTCCCTCCATTAGAAGCTGGAGCTAACAGACAGGAGCTCACTCCACTCCCCGAATTCAAGCTGCCAATCTTTCGGTCAGCAGTCCTGCCGGCACAAGGGTTGAACCCATTGCGCCACCAGGGGCTCCATGAAACAATAATAAAAAGCAATGACAACTAACACAGTGCCACGTATTATGTATCAGCGTTGTAAAGCCAAATACAACTACAGCATCATTTTTGATATTTTGCTTTCACCCTTTTGGATTGTACTGTATTTTGTACGAATCGCCTCTTACGTCCAGCTCATTTTGACAGGACTTGTCTTTCTCAAGTCATTTCTATTCAGCTGCTTTTGTATTGCACTGGAATTCAAAATCTTTTGTGATTTTAAATTGTTTACCTAAATTATTCCTGTGAACGTGACGTACGCATGTACTTTTGTTCTTCAAGTGATGCCCAAGGGGCGATCAAAACAAATATACAGTATCCTTCTGGATTAACACATTGCTGCACATCAAAAATCACTTGATGCAAAATATCTTCCTTTAAGAAAATTCTTGCAGTCCTTGTATTATATATCAACATGTGTGTCTGTATGTGTGTTTTGTCTTGCTATAACCAATATATTATCTGTTGGAAAATGTAGTTCATTTTCACCAGTTCGTACAAATGCAATTTGGAATGGAAGCTCGGTAGGGATATTGTACTCAAGTCCAGTGTTATCAAGAGTCAGCTATATTATTTGGAAAGGCTTTCATCATTTGGAGAGAGAAGAAAACTTTCCCAAAGCTCCCCGCTAGGTGTCAGTCTGGTTCCAGATTTCAATTTTCTCCTGTTTTTCCACCAGCAATATTTTAAAATGTTGGTTTGACCCAAAGTTTACAAAAAGTCATCTGACTACTGAACTGGTTTACTTATGAGAACTGCCTTGGATATATAAAAAGTGGAAGCACTCTAGCGAGCTATCCTTTGTTTCCTTAAATGCCATGAAAGAAAGAAAAAAGCTATATAGTATGTCAAACGTACACTTTTTTGAAAGCAACTGTTGTGAAAACACATTCAAAATGTTATGCTTTAGATGAATTCCACACTTAACAAAAGATGGAGCTCAGCATCCAAAAGAATTATACAGCTTTGCTGCACAAGAAACCTCTCTGACAGAAAGCCAGGCACACATCCGGCATTCTGAATGGAAATAATGGCACAGCCTAAACAAAGGACAACATCAAGGCCACTGTGAATAGAGATTTCCCCGCTACCGCTATGATTCACATTCACTATGGAATATACAATTTGGCAGATGAAAACTAATTGTATTTAAGCAGCAGAAAAAATGGGGAGGGGGTGATTGGCTATGGCTAAGGAACATATTTCAGATTATTTTTAGAATTCATGCCCTTCCTTTAAAAACCAAATGCAGTAAGCATACATCTTCCAAAAATGTACTAGTTTTCCATTGCATTAAATAAAAGGTAAGGGTAAAGGTTTCCCCTGACATTAAGTCTAGTCATGTCCGACTCGGGGTGGTGGTGCTCATCTCCATTTCTAAGCCGAAGACCCGGAGTTGTCCGTTGACACCTCCAAGGTCATGTGGCTGGCATGACTGCATGGAGCACCGTTATCTTTCTGCATAAGTGGTACCTATTGATCTACTCACATTTGCTTGAGGAGTATGCAAAAGCATTTCTGTATGGCATTGGTATCTGCTGGCTGAAAGATCTTAGGATCAGAGAATCATATAGCTGGAAGAGACCACATGGACCATCTAGTCCAACCCCCTGCCATGCAGAAAAAGCACAATCAAAGCATTCCTGACAGATGGCCATCCAGCCTCGGGTTTAAAAGCCTTCAAAGAAGGGGCCTCTTCTCCATCACACTCCGAGGCAGAGAGTTCTACTGTAGAACAGCTCATAGGGTCAGGAAGTTCTTCCTAATCTTCAGGTGGAATCTCCTTTCCTGTAATTTGAGCCTATTGCTTTGAGTCCTGGGGTCCTTCTGGACAGGCCCTATATCCTAGAATCTGATCCCAGGTTTTCTACTTTAAATTGGATCACATGAGTCCAGACAATCTGGGATAAACAAAAACCCTGGTATCAGATCATGGGATATAGGGCCTGTCTGGAAGTTTAACTGCATTGAATTGCATTATATGCCAGCATAGATGGGACTCCAGTTTGCAGGGCAGCAGAAAATAGGCCTGCTCCCTCTTCCTTATGACATCCTTTCAAATATTTATGCATGGCTATCATGTCTCCCCTCTGCATACTGAAAATACCCATCTCTTTAAGCCACTCCTCATAGGGCACGATTTTCATAACTTTTATCATTTTTGTCAACCTCTGGGCAATATCTCTCTTTAATTGTGGTACCCAGAACTGGACACAGTGTGATTCCAGGTGAGGCTGACCAAAGCAGAATAGAGGGGCACTATTACTTTCCTTGATCTAGAGACACTATATTCCTTTTGATCCAGCCCAAAATTCCATTGGCCTTTTAGCTGCTGCATCACATTGTTAGCTCACGTTCAACTTGTTGCCTATGAAGACTCCAAGATCTTTTTCACAGGGACTGTTGTTGAGCCAGGCGTTACCCATTCTGTATCTGTGTATTTCATTTGCTTGTTTGTTTTTGCCCAAGTGTAGAATCCTACATTTCTCCTTATTGAAATTCATTTTGTTAGTTTTTGCCCATTTCTGTAATCTGTTAATGTCATTTTGAATTTGATCCTGTCTTCTGAGGTATTAGCTATCCCTCCCAATTTTGTGTCATCTGCAAACTTGATAACCATGTTCTCTAAACCTTCATAAAAGCAAAGATGCTGAACAGCATTGGGCCCCAGACAGAACCCTGTGGTATCCCACTAGTCACTTCTTTCCAGGATGAAGAGGAACCATTGCTGGGTACCTATTGGGTTTGGTCTGTCTGTCTGTCTGTCTATCTATCATCTATCTATCTATCTATCTATCTATCTATCTATCTATCTATCTATCTATCTATCTATCTATCTATCCATCTCAGGCATGGCCAAACTTTTTGACCAACATAAATTTAACAGTATTCCAATCCCCTTCTGCCATGCAGGAAAAGCACAATCAAAGCACCCCAAACAAATGGCCATCCAGCCTTTGTAATAATCATAATAATAGAAGTAGTAGTAGTAACAACAACAACAACTGTGTGGTTTTCTGACATTGTATATTTCTGCCTCTTCTGTGATTGTTCATTTGCATTTTGATTCTGTAGCCCACTTGTCAATTAATGTCCAGAATCAGCAGCATCCACCACAGTACTTTTTATCCTGGGTGTTGACCAAGCCAGTATAGACTTCATTTTGGTTTGCTTCTCCATAGCGCTAATGAGTTAAGTGCTCTTAGTTCCACTCCTCAGCTGAGACCTCTCTGACTTTGTTGGACCGGCTGGTAGTTACACTACCACCAGCATAGCTCTCAGCATCCGTGGAGCAATTAAGCCCCCCACCACAACAAGATAGCACCCATGGAGGGTTCCAAACAGAGGCACAACTCTGTGCCCAAATAATTCATTGGAACCTATGTCACAAGTACCACCTGCCAGGAGTAAAGAACTGGTGGGATCATAAGCCTGCAAAGGTAGTGGAAAATGAACACGCAACAATACTGTGGGGTTTTCTAATCCAGACTGACAAAGTTTTGGAATACAATACACCAAACATCACAATTGTGGAAAAGAAAAAAAGTTTGGATTATTGATGTCGCCATACCAGGTGACAGCCACATTGAGGAAAAACAACAGGAACAACTCAGCCGTTATCAGGACCTCAAAATCGAACTGCAAAGGCTCTGGTATAAACCAGTACACGTGGTCCCAGTGGTCATTGGCACACTGGGTGCCATGCCAAAAGATCTCAGACAGCACTTGGAAATAATAAACATTGACAAAATCACGATCTGTCAACTGCAAAAGACCACCTTCCTTGGATCTGCACGCATCATTCGAAAATACATCACACAGTCCAAGTGTTTGACTTGTGGTTTTGTGATACGAAATCCAGCATATAGATCTCGTTTGCTGTGACATACTGTGTTTTTGTGTCAGTAAAATAATAATAACAATAACAATAATAATAATAGCTGAAACTCCAGGGGCCATCCAGTTCAACTCTCTTCTGCCATGAAGGAAAACCGCAGTCTAGGCACCCCCCAAGCAGTGTGGGGAAAATGGGGTTTTGGAAGCAAGCAAAGTGAGGGGGAAAGGTTTGGGGCTGTGAGGAACGTGACAAAAAGTCTTTTGGAGATGAGGGAGGCAAGGAAAAATCCCAGTAAAGGATTCCCCTAGGCAGGAAGCAGCCAGGCTTTGAAGCTGCAAGGCTATTCAGTTCTAATCAAGCTGACCAACTGCAACATTCCCACTTGCCTCCAACAGACAAGAGATCGTTCTCCCACCCTGGACATTCCACAGATATATAAACCTTACTTGCCTCGTTTCCAACAGACCTCTCAACCTCTGAGGATGCCTGCCATAGATGTGGGTGAAAAGTCAGGAGAGAATGCTTCTGGAACATGGCCGGACAGCCTGGAAAACTCACAGCAACCCAGTGATTCCGGCCATGAAAGCCTTTTTTCAACACTTTAATTACATGATTTTTTTGTCCTTGCAGTTTGTCAGATCTTGTTACCACGGATATGCGTCCCAAGGAAGATTAGAGATAATTTTGGCAAGTGTGGCCATCAGTGTGTATGCAGTTGTTACATGCATACAGATTTTGGTATTCCTTTGATTGCGACCCTGCAAAAAAAGATTGAATCTAAAAATGTCAAAAAATGTACCCAGAAGCCTATGTGTTTATTAATTTGCCATTTTCAGAGAGTGGGGTGGGGTGAGCAGATCAGTTTTAAATCTAGGGAGGGTTTTATTAACAAAATGAGAAAGGTCTGGGTAAAAAGTCATGTCAGGTTTCGGAAAAAATAGATGCTGAGCCAGATGCCAAAGGGGTGTGGGGTAATGGACCCAACGGCACTCTTGGAAGCATCTAGAGATGTGACTGGACGATCTCAAAGCTCCCTCAAAGCAGTGTATCAGGGTGGAGCAATATAGAGGTTGAAAATGGCAGGGTGGGGAAGACGTGGCCTCCTATATACACCAATCCATGGCCATTGCACACTCCTAGAGGTAGCCTAGCCCTCTATGCTGACAAACACCTATCTTGATGCTTGCTGTTCTTCCTGATTTTTTTTTTAAAAAAATGAAAGATTTTTTATTTGGTTTTAATTGAGAAACTGGTTTATTACAGTTTGAAATGTTTGCTGCCAGCACCATCTTTATTTCCAAGGAAAATGGAAGGAAACACCAGCCCTCGGAATGAGAGGGAGTGGAATCCTTCCTCATCCAGAATGTTGTTCTCTTTTCATATACTTATTAGAACCAACCAGCGGGTGTCTTTCCTGCAAACTTCTAGTAATTGATTAGAGTTTCCGATTGATTTACATCAAGTGCCTTGCCAGCTATGAAGTAATGTTTGCTGACTCTGAATCAGTCAGTCACAATAAATGGCTACAGCCGGAAATCCGCTGAACACTGAGCTGTCCTTGTAAAAATACATATATCAAAAGAGGTGTGTTACGGGTTCCGTAGCTACTACACTCACAAATATATATCCAAAGGCACTGGAATGTTTCCAAATGGACTGTTTCATGTATTATACATAAAAACTATGCAGGGTCCTCTTAAGCATGCAGAAAGTTAGAAAAGATTTTGAAAAGGTTACTTTTTGGATCATATTGTAGCTGTGCCACCATAAATATGCAGGAGGCTCTGGAGAAAGGCCAATGGAGCTCTCCCAGCACTCTACCGTGGCAAATCAGTGGCCATTTGTGTTGGAGGCGGGTGAAGCTATATCTGGTACTCGATTCCAAACAGGACTTAAAGTAGCATAACTCCTAGTTATGGCAGCATGCATCATCAAGAGGTTTCTATACATTATTACTTATCATATATACTCAAGTATAAGCAGACCCGAATATAAGCCAAGGCATCTAATTTTACCCAAAAAAACCTGGAAAAACGTATTGACTCGAGTATAAAACGAAGGAGGGAAATGCAGCAGCTATTGGTAAATTTCAAAATAAAAATAGATACCAATAAAATTACATTAACTGAGGCATCAGCAGGTAAAATGTTTTTGAATATTGACATAAAACTGTAATTTATGATAAGACTGTCCAACTCTGATTAAACCATTATTCTAACCTTCTACAATGTAAATGTGCTCACGTATCCTTCCAATATTAATAAAGAGAGTAAAATAATAAATGGAATAATAATAATAATAATAATAATAATAGAATGAATTAATGGAAATGTAATAATAATAGTAAAAATACAGGAAAATAAAAAATGTAATAGTAATAATAGAGTAAAAGAATAAATGTAATAATAAAAAATAACGAGAGTAAAAGAATAAATGTAATAATTAGAGTAAAATAAATGTAATAAAACAATAATAGAGTAAAATAATGTAAATGTAATAATAATCATAAATAGAGTAAAATAATAAATGTAATAAAATAATAATAGTGAAAAAGAATGTAAATTTAGTAATAATAATAATAATAATAATAATAATAATAAATAGAATAAAATAATAAATGTAACCAAAATAACATTAATAACCCCATAAACTAATAAATAACTTTGACTCAGGTATAAGCCGAGGAGGGCTTTTTCATACTAAAAAAAGACTGAAAAACTCAGCTTATACTCGACTATATAGGGTATTTAACTTATTCCATTTATTAAAATATTTATATTTCACACTACATCATGACATTTCAGGGCAGCGTTCAAGTAAAATCCATTTACCAGATGAAACTATTTAATAAGAAAATTAATTAGATTAAAGCTTATTAAACAACCCAGCAAGTTAAGAACAAATTAAAAATGTTAAAACAATTTACAATGTACATAGACTTCCTGGAGTGTATCTGTTTCAGCCCAAGTGTTTAATGCATGGCCTATTTTCACTTGGCATTGAAATGAGTATAATGTTGGCCTCAATCAAGAAAGCATTCTGTAATAGGAGGCCCACAGCCAAAAATGCTGATTTCCACATGTTTTCACACCATATTGCCCCCCACTGATTGGAAATGGATTATCCTCTCATTCCAGTCTTTAGGCATGTGTAGATAGAGACACTCCTTTAGACATAAAGGACTCAAGCTGTTTAAGGCTTTAAATCTAATCTAATTCTATTACACCATACAGATTATAGTATTTTGGTTTTCAGTCTAAGTAGTAGATTTAACTCTAGCTGCAACTTTCAAGTTGGCTTCATGGACAGCCCTATGTAAAGAACGAGAGACAGGGCCTTCTCTGTGGTGGCCCCTCGGCTTTGGAACACCCTCCCTTTAGAGGTACGATCAGCCTCTACGCTGATGGTGTTTCGGAAGAGACTGAAAACATGGTTGTTCAAACAAGCATTTGGCTAGTACGTTGCAACCGAATGTTGATGACTAAAGGACTGACAATCACGGACGACGAATTTGGATTGGGATTTTAGTTACGAGATGCATCGGATTTTATTGGTGGCCCAATAATTTGTATTGTAATTGTGTTTCATGTTTTTAATATGGTATTGTTCTTAACTGTTGTTAACCGCAATGAGTCGCCGATTTCGGCTGAGATATTAGCGGTATACAAGTCTATAAATAAATAAATAAATAAATAAATAAATAAAGCTCATTGTGTATATGCCTTCAAGCCACCTGTTGACTTACGACCTCATCAGATGGGCCAAATTCCCACCTCGATCTACATCCCACCTCGAAGTTTAAGATCTTCTGGGGAGGCCCTGCTCTCGACCCCGCCAGTGGCACAAGTGAAACTGGCGGGGACGAGGAGCAGGGCCTTCTCAGTGGTGGCCCCCCACCTGTGGAACTCACTCCCCGGGGAGATCAGATCGACGACTTCCCTTCTAGCGTTTAGGAAAAAACTAAAGACCTGGATGTGGGACCAAGCTTTTGGCCATGCTGACAACTGATCAAAGGACCTATCGATAGACAAGGACAATGGAATGGAATGGATATATGGACTCTGATATATGGACTCTGACATGAGATAGTTTTTATGATTTTAATAGGTATTGATGTTTCATTTTAATTGTTGAACTGTTATATTTTGTATTATAAGTAGATGAAATAAATAAATAAATAAATTTGGTGGCGTACACTGGTGGTTCCTTTTCAGTTTTGCCACAGAGCCAACCAGCTCCCCTCCTACAACATACATCTACGTCCAACGGGTATCCATGGCAAAATTGAAGAGGGACTGGCTTACGCCACTTGTAGTCACTCTTATGTCACTGTGAGACAGTCCTCCATTGTGCATGTGGCAAAACACAGGTTACATTGTAGTTGATGGTCTGTGGTTTGCTCTTCTTCACACTCGCATGTCGTGGAGTCCACTTTGTAGCCCCATTTCCTAAGATTGGCTCTGTATCTCGTGGTGCCAGAGCGCAGTCTGTTCGGTGTCTTCCAAGTCACCCAGTCTTCTGTGTGCCAAGGAGGGAGTTTCTCATCTGCTATCAGCCATGATTAAGGTTCCAGATTTGAGCCTGCCACTTTTGGACTCTCACTTGCTGAGGTGTTCCTGCGAGTATCTCTGTGGATCTTAAGAAGCTGTTTCTTGATTTAAGCCATTGGCTTGCTGGCTGATATCCAAACAGAAGATGGGCCAGAGATGTCAATGCCTTGGTCCTTTCATTACTGGCTGCTACTTCCCGACAGATATCAGGTGGTGCAATACCAGCTAAACAGTATAATTTCTCCAGTGGTGTGGGGCATAGACATCCTGTGATAATGTGGCATGTATTATTAAGGACCACATCAACTTTTTTAACGTGGTGAGATGTATTCAGCATGCATATTCAGCAGCAGAGTAGCAAAGCGCAAGGGCAAATGTCTTCATGGTATCTGGTTGTGATCCCCAGGTTGTGCCAGTCAGCTTTCATATTATATTATTTCTAGCAGCCACTTTTTTACTTGATATTCAAACAGTGCTTCTTATAAGTCAGAGCACGGTCCAGAGTAACTCCCAGGTATTTTGGTGCACTGCAATGCTCCAGTGAGATTCCTCCCAAGTAATCCTCAGAGCTCGAGATGTTTGTCTGTTCTTAAAGTGAAAAGCAAACATCTGCATTTCAGATGGATTAAAAATCAGCATGTTTTCCCTGCAATAGGCAGTAAGAGCACCGAAAGCTTCGGAAAGCTTCTGTTCAACCATCTCAAAGCTTCCTGCTTGAGTGGTGATGGCATGATCGGCAGCATGGATAAAACTCTCTGTCTCTTCTTGCAGTGGCTGATCATTTGTGTAAATGTTTAACATTGATGTTGCTGAGGCAGGCCGTTCTTCTGTTTTCGCCATCTATGAAGGTCAAGTACAAGTCTATTTCACAGAAGGCAGTAATGAGGCTCAGAGTTAGAAAAATGCTGATTTGTATGCAAATCCCAAATTTGCATCCACAAAGCACAATAAAATTGTCTATACAACAGAGTGGAGACTGGAGATGCTCAAAGAAGAAACCATATCAAAAGAAAAAGTAGCTAATCCACACAGACATCAGCAACAACAAAAATAAAGGAAATGAAACAAGCATACAGTAAATGCAAATCCGGGGCAACCTATGTAGGTTCCCACCACCACAGCAACTTTTTTTTTTCCCTTTTGGCTAGATATACACTTCAAAAGAAAGCTCTGGGCGAATGTTTTTATTTTCTAAGAGTGAGGCCCAGAAACATTTGGAGGACTCAAGATGATACTGGAGGCCAGCGCTTCAGCTTTGCTGCAGATCAAGCCTGTGGCATGAAGAGAGAGAGGTTGGGAATCACAGGAACGATTACAAGAGTGAAAAGGTCAGCGGATATAATGTTGGGCAATTTGTTAGGCTGCTATAAGAAGCATTCGCTGTGAGGCATTTTTAATTAGATCAAAAATATTACTGCTTTATGGCAAACTATATAGGCACACATTTATGTATGTTCTATATCTTACTTGATTAATTTTCTTGCTTTCCCTTTTTAAGCCTCTCTTTTCCTTTCCTTTTTGCCATTATCCCTTTGATTAATGGTTCTATCTTTTCCCCTTCTAACTTCATTTGAAATTACTTATAGAACAGTGGGAGCTCGTATTGCATCGCTAATGGTAATCAGTTAATGGGAAACTCTATGAAGAAGCATTACTTTCTGCACTCTCATCAAAATGAGCGTCCCTTCTCTTTTCTTCACCCATCATTTTCACAATGTCTTTGTGACTCATATGTTACTTCAAATAGCTGCCAGCCTTTCTTTTTTCCTCTTAACCTTGGAGCTGTGTTCGTGTGTTTGGTGCCCAAGGAAACCTAACATGTGAAGAAGTCGGGGATGATGCAAGGCTCATTTCATCTCCTCCATAACATCCCACACACAAGCCAAGCTACAGCTGATGATCTAGTCAATTTTAACCTGTAAATTTTAAACTGCATTTTATTGGTAATTTTAATATGCATTTTCTGTGTCTATTTGTTTTATATATATATATATATATATATATATATATATATATATATATATATAATAGTGTTCTGTTTCATGATATTATACCCCGCCTCAAGCCGTAAGGAGAACCAAGAATCAATAAATGATGATGATGGTTTTGGTGATCTCTTTCACCAAGAAGGGGACTTTTTCTGTTTCTTTTGGCCATCATTGTATTCATTGGCATCATTCTCTGATGCTATAGTTTTATTATTCAATCCCACCATCTTCCAAAAAATTAAAATCCATTCTTCTGCCTTCTCTTTAAGTGAACAATATAGAGTCGTTATTATGGCTAGAAAAATATAGCTTTCTCATTCCCTTTCCCAGAGAAATACTTTTGGCAGATAATGTTTCCTAAGGAACGTATAGAACCATAACATCCTATAGAATACCTATCTATTAGACGTGTGAAAAATTTGTTCCTAGCATTTCTACTGTTTCTTTTGCATCTTCTGTTTCTTCAGAAGAACAAAACAGGAAGCCCCCTCCCCACACAAAAATCTGCTTTACACAATTTATTTATTTATTTATTTGCATTACTTCTACCCTGCTCATATCAGCCCGAAGGCGACTCAGAGCAGTGTACACAATCGGCACAATTCGATGCCATAAAAATACATACATTGATAAACAAAAAGAACCATTATAGTGCAATTAGACATAAGACAGTGCATAATAACAATATTAAAACTAAAAACTATATCTTCTCATTCAAGTCCTTATCCGTTCACTTGCTTACTTGCCTTGGAAATAGTGTGTGTGTGTGACAGGGTGTGCAGGCAGGTACTATTAACCCATAACTCATTTCTCATGGAGTAACAGTGGACAAAACAGGCCCATTTGTTGCCCTGAGTTTCTGCAGTGGTTGTTTTGTCTTTCTACTGAGCAGGCAATAAATTAAAAGCAGGAATCAATCAGCATTCTGTAGTGTTGCTCAGATCATTTATGACACACGTCTACCCAGATCTACTGGTTTCAGTTGCACTCTCAGATAAATAGACATAAGGCTTTCAGCTTCAAAGTCACAGTCCAATGTAGACCGACAGTTGTATATCCCAGTGTATTCTGGTTGAGGACACATGCATGAGATTTGGCTGCACTGGGGATAGTTGTGTCTCCCAGTCTGATATCTGCTAATTTGCAACAGTATGTCCGAAATTCACACTGAGGGCCCTTCCACACAGCTCTATATCCCAGAATATCAAGGCAGAAAATCTCACATTATCTGCCTTGATATTCTGGGATATAGGGCTGTGTGGAAAGGCCCTGAAACAGCCTAAAGGGAGTTTATAGGTGTCTTTGGCTGAATCCACATGGGAACTATTTCCCAGCTCCAGTGCACAGTATCCACCTCAAGTTTGACTGTCAACATAGTCATTCATTTTAATCCAAACTCAAATTTGTCTTGAAAGTTGCACAGTTCCCCCACTCTGAAGTCATATCAATACAAAAGAGCATTTCTACCATGTTCATGTGTCCGCTGTATAAGATTATGTCATACTGTATGATCACAGAGGCTGTGATTTTTTTTCTTCATGGCATGCATACAGATATGCATGTATCTACATATTCATATAAACTGATTGCATTTCTTCCTTTTCTCTCATTCTTACCATTTACATCCATTCCCATGAGATGGTTTATATATGGCTTCCTTTCCCCTCTGAGACTCAACCTCTCTCATTCAGTTTAGATCATAAGATTTAAAATTCCCCACATGCTCTCCCCTCAAAATTCTTACGGAATGCAACAGCTAGTTGGCAAACTTATTGTCCCCAATCCAAAAAAAAAAAAAACCCACTACACCCCAATCACCCCAAGTTTTTTTAATCTATTTCCTGCTGGATAATAAAAAATCTATTCCCTATTAAGTCTTTAATCACCTGTTTTCTGACCTGGACGTAAGTGTACCACTTGACCCAATTGGATTTACTTCTGGTTAGGAATGTATAAAGGTGTATTGATAAGGAATATAAGGAACAGTAGGCCACAGATATTAGGCATTCATGTATTCCTTGAAGCCATTTTCTGGGCATAAATGCCTGTGACAGTGAATTTCACTTCCCTCCAAGTAGTGGGTTTAAAAATGCAACCTGATCCAAGGCATCTTTACTTGAATCTATGATTAAATTCCCACTGAGATAAATAAAATGTAACACACACACACACACACTTGGCAAGTATACATAAACTGAATGTAAAATAAAATGACATCACACTTGCTAGATGAGGATGAGAAGCTAAAGAGGTTCTGGCACAGCAATCCTAATCAAGTTTACTTTTTTTCGTGTCAGGAGCAACTTGAGAAACTGCAAGTTGCTTCTGCTGTGAGAGAATTGTCCACCTGCAAGGACACTGTTCAGGGGACGCCCAGATGTTTTACCATCCTGTGGGAGGCTTCTCTCATGTCCCTGCATGGGGAGCTGGAGCTGACAAACGGAAGCCCATCCGCGCTCTCCCTGGATTCAAACCATCAACCTTTTGGTCAGCAGTCCTGCCAACACAAGTGTTTAACTCATTGCACTACCAGGGGCTACATCAAGTTTACTTAAAAGTAAATAATTTAAAAAATGTGTCATGTTGAACGTGATGGTAAGTGTTCAGCACTGTTTTTGAATGATGCATCTCCATCTCATCCATTCTCAAAGACTTGTTAAAATGCGAAAGGGGGGATCATTGGCATTTCTGGGCTGACAATGAGCATTCTTGCTGAAATATGATTGATGTTAAGCACTGCAATATTTTCTCCTTCCACTCTTAAGTGCCTGTGGAAAGATCATACTTCAAACCTGCCTTCTCTTTGGTTGATGGGTCTTGCTTCCTCCGCGTCTCTCAGCTGGCAACCCACCTGCTGGCTTGGCAACGGGACAGATCACTTTCGTCTCTAGGCCTACAGAGTGAAACCGATCCTATTTCTAATGAGAGGTGACCTCGGGTTGCCCTCTTCCATTGAAGGCCTGAAACCGAGCCAAGTGGGCTAAGCATAGCTTGCAAAAAAAAAAATGGTTGCTAATCACAGACGAGCCTTAGAAAAAGGGCACCACCAACCATGGCATTTTGCTTGGTCTGAAGGAAAGAAAACAATAGAAAAATGAACTCCACCCCTCATTACACATTAAACCAAAGAGAGCAAGTGCTTCCCATGCACAGTACAATTTGTGCCAGTTTGTGGAGGGGGCCCTCGCGGTGATGGCTCAAAGGAAGAGTCAGGACTTCACACAAACCTGCAATTCCACCACAATCACATTATCTTTTATAGTAAATACAGTAGAGTTTTTTAAAGGAGGCACCCTCTTACAGTAAAGTATATGGTAGACTCCTGCAGAAGTGAGAGGATCCCTCTTGTCCTTTGCTGAAGGTAGCATTCAGCAAAGGACAATTTCAACAGACAGGAGGAAACCATGAAAATGAACAAAATCTGGCTAGCAGTACAAAAAAAAACTAAAAAAATAGGACAGTAAATAAAGACCAACACTCAGAAAACAATGGAATTCCAGATATGAAACAATCAGGGCCAGCTAACACCTCCCAACAAAGGATTCCCCCAGACATGAAGCAGCCAGGCTTCAAAGTTGCAAGGCTATTCAATGCTAATCAAGCTGGCCAATTGCAACATTCACACTTGCTCCAGAAGCATTATGTCCTGTTGTTTTGCCCACATTTATGGCAGGCATCCTCAAGAGGTTGTGGGGTTTATATAACTGTGGAAGTCCAGGGTGGGAGAAAGAACTCTTGTCTGTTGAAGGCAAATGTGAATATTGCAACTGATTAGCACTTGATTAGCACTGAATAGCCTTCCAGCTTCAAAACCTGGCTGGTTGCTGCGTGGGGGAACCGTTTGTTGGGAGGTGATTAGCTGGCCCTGATTGTTTCTTGTCTGGATTTCCCCTGCTTTTTTAGAGTTCTTCTTTATTTGGTTTTAGAGCTTTTTTATAATACTAGTAGTCAGATTTTGTTGATTTTCATGGTCTCCTTCTTTCTGTTGAAATTGTCCACATGCTTGTGGATTTCAGTGGCTTCTCTGTGTAGCCTGATATGGTGGTTGTTAGAATTGTCATAGGCCCAGCGCGCGACAGCATAAAAACATTTATATTCCACCCTTCTCACCCCGAAGGGGACTCAGGGCGGAGCACAGCATATATACTGTGAAACGCCCTGCCTGCAGATATCAGATCGGCCCCCTCCCCGCTGGCGTTTCGGAGGAAAGTGAAGACCTGGCTGTTTGAACAAGCATTTGATTAAACAGTGTAATTGAACATAGGAATACGGAATAATGAATGATGAGACTGGATTCTGATTTTACTGTTGAGGTGCTAATGGTTGTTATACGGATGTTTAATGATTTATGTTACAATTGTTTTTAATTGCCCTATACTTGTCTCGAGATGTTTTGTATTGATGTTGTTTTTATTTATTTTATTTATTTCGGTTACTTCTACCCCGCCCTTCTCACCCCGGAGGGGACTCAGGGCAGCTTACAAAGGCACAATTCAATGCCGGCATCAACATAACAGTAGAATAAAAACAATATAGCAGCAATTAGACAATTAACAATTAGTTTCTGCACTGCAACAATAAAACCAATAAAACCGATTTCATCTAATTAACGCTCAGCGTTCGCCATCTCATAGTCCAAATTCCAATTCCACTTTGTCAGTCCTGCCAGTCCTAGTTGTCCAATTGTCTTTATCTAGTTGTCAGATTGCCCGAAGGCCTGGTCCCACAACCACGTTTTTAATTTCCTCCTGAAGGAGAGGAGGGATGTTGATGACCTGATTTCCCCCAGGAGTGAGTTCCACAGGTGAGGGGCCACCACTGAGAAGGCCCTGCTCCTCGTCCCCACCAACCTCACTTGTGATAGCGGTGGGGTTGAGAGCAGGGCCTCCCCGGATGATCTCAAACTCCGAGGTGGGACGTAGAGGGAGATGCGTTCGGACAGAGTTGCCTGAGGGCTGAGAAAAGTGGTATATAAATAAAGTAAATAAATAATAAATATACGGAAAACATTAAATGCTGGGACACAAATTCACATACAATACATAAACATTAAAAAATATTTATCAAAATATTAAAATGCACACTTTAAAACCGTCCTAGCCATCTGCATCAAATCCAATTGGCCCTGTCATCTTTCCCACTGCCGCTTCATTGCCCTGTCTCGAAAGCTTGGTCTCACAGCCAAGTTTTTACCATCCTTCTAAAGGACAGGAAGGAGGGGCCCGACCTGATCTCACCAGGAAGGGAGTTCCATAGCCGGGGAGCAATCACCGAGAAGGCCCCGTCTCTCGTGCCTGTGACAATGGTGGGACGGAAAGCAGGGCCTCCCTGGAGGATCTTAATCTCTGCGATGGTTCATAGGGGGAGATGCGTTCGGACAGGTAATGTGGGCAATGCCATTCAATGCTAATCAAGATGGCCAATTGCAACATTCACACTTGCTTCCAACAGACAAGAGTTCTTTCTCCCATCTATGACATTCCACAGATATATAAACCCCAATTGCCTAGTTTCCAACAAACCTCCCAACCTCTGAGGATTCCTGCCATAGATGTGGGCGGAATGTCAGGAGAGAATGCTTCTGGAACATGGCCATACAGCCCGGAAAACGCACAGCAGCCCAGTGATTGCCGAAGCTTGACAAGATGTTCTTAGTGGTGGCTGTTGTTGTTTCCCTAAAGCATTTCCCCCTTTGCAGCCCCATTTGGCCAGAGGAAGAGGAGGAGGAGGAGACTGGCGCCTCCTCTGGCCCCATCCTCGGCGGGAGGGAGAGCCCAGGCAGCAGGCAGGTACTCTCTCTCTCTCTGGCTCTCTCTCTCTCTCTGCGCCCGCCTCCTCCTCCTCCTCGCCGCCGCCGGAGCGAAGTTTTCCCTCCCCTTTCGGCTCATGGAAGGAGGCTCCGCGCCCGGCGGGGGTCTGCCAAGGAGAAAGGCTCGCCCGCCGCCAGCCTCATGGCTTCTTCAGCCGCGAGCGCGGCCCCCGCTCCCTCTCCTCCTCCGGGGGCCGAGGGGGCTCGCGACGAAGGCGGGCGGGAAATGCACTCCAAGATGTGCAAGAAGATCGCCCAGCTCACCAAGGTGGGTCGCGAGCTCTGTGTGTGTGTGTATGAGCGCGCGCGGGGAGAAACTTCCTCGAGGACAGGTGGGCGCGAGGCGCTTCCCCAGGACAGCGGGGGCGGGCCCCTTGCGTAACAACATCCAGCGCGAGCCTTGTCCGGATTCGCGCCCTCCCCGCTCCCTCTCTTTTGCACCCTTTTCCCAATGAGGAGGGACCCCCGCCCACAGCAGAAAAGGAGCAAGTGAGCGTGCCCGTTTAGGACTCCCCAGTCTCGTGCCCTCTTTGGAGGCGCGCGCGGGATGTTTTGACTGACAGGGCTTGTCGCTGAAGGGACTTTTTGGCCTCATTGAAAAGGCTCAAGGAGGGCAGGACGGAGGGCACGCACACCTGTCGCTCCTCCTTAGCCCCTCAGTTTAGGGAAAGGCCTCCCAACAGACATCTCCAAGCATTGTCTCAGGACCCTTCCACACAGCTCTATATCCCAGAATATCAAGGCAGGAAATCCCACATTATCTGAGTGTGGACTCAGATAATCCAGCTCAAAGCAGATATTGTGGGATCTTCTGCCTTGATATTTTGGGATATAAGGCTGTGTGGAAGGGCCCTCTGAGGGTAGGTTCTGAACTTGAATCTGTGGCCCCTTCCACACAACTGTATGAAATCCCACATTATCTGCTTTGAACTGGATTATATAGCATTGTGGACTCAGTGACTGGATTGACAGGTTAAACCCCTGTGCCGGCAGGACTGAAGACCGACAGGTTGCAGGTTCGAATCCGGGGAGAGCGCAGATGAGCTCCCTCTGTCAGCTCCAACTCCTCATGCGGGGACATCAGAGAAGCCTCCCACAAGGATGGTAAAACAGCAAAACATCCGGGCGTCCCCTGGGCATCGTCCTTGCAAACGGCCAATTCTCTCACACTAGAAGCGACTTGTAGTTCCTTAAGTCGCTTCTTACACAACAACAACAAAAAACGCTAGGGGTGGTGACGGCTGACAGGGAGCTCTGTCGTGGGCTGGGCCAGGAGGTCACGAAGAGTCGGAAGCAACTGAACAAATGAACAACAAAGTGAACTCAGATAACTCATGGCCCTTCCACACAGCCAAATAACTCAGAATATCAAGGCAAACAATCCCACAATATCTGTTTTGAGCTGAGTTATCTGAGTCCACACTGCCACATAGTCCAGTTCAAAGCAGATAATCTGGGATGTTATGCAGCTGTGTGGAAGGAGCTTCAGGTAACCCAGTTCAAAGCAGATAGTGTAGTGAGTTGCTGTGAGTTTTCTGGGCTGTATGGCCATGTTCCAGAAGCATTCTCTCCTAAGTTTTGCCCACGTCTATGGTAGGCATCCTCAGAGGTTGTGAGGTTTATTGGAAACTAGGCAAGTGAGGTTTATATATCTGTGGAATATCCCAGATGGGAGAAAGAACTCTTGTCTATTGGAAGCAAGTGTGAATGTTGCAATTGGCCATCTTGATTAGCATTGAATGGCCTTGCAGCTCCAAAGCTTGGCTGCTTCCTTCTTGGAAGCATCCTTTGTTGGGAGGTGTTAGCTGGCCCTGATTTTTTCCTCTCTGGAATCTCCCTATTTTTTTAGCGTTGCTCTTTATTTACTGTCCTGATTTTGGAGATTTTTTAATACTGATTTTTTTTAATACTGATAGCCAGATATATATACACACACATCGTATATATATATATCCGTGCGTGTATCTTATCCCTTCCCAGTGCTATACATTTCCTAAGCTTTGGTTAGCATAGAGAAGGGATAACACACACACACACACACACACTTTGAATCACAGAGTGGAAGAGACCACATGGGCCATCTAGTCCAACCCCCCACCATACAGGAAAAGCATAAACAACCCCAGACAGATGGCCATCCAGCCTCTGTTTAAAAGCTTTCAAGGAAGGAACTTCCACTCCATGGCAGAGAGTTCCACTGCTGAACATCTCTTACAGTCAGAAAGTTCTTCCTAAGGTATAACACTCTGGCTAGGCTGGCTTTTAAATTGTTATAATCTGATGTTGTGAATTGTTTAATTTTAACTTAATGTTGTATAATGCTTGGTGTCGTCATTTAATTTTAATGATTTTCTGTTTAAATTTTTACGGTTACTGTCTTTTGATATTGGCATTGATTGTTTGCCTTTGTTTGTGTTTCTCCTGAGTCCTCACAGGGAGATAGGGTGGGATACAAATAAAGTTTTATTTTATTATTATTATGTTCAGGTGGAATCTCGTTTCCTGTAATTCGAATCCATTACTCCGAGTCCTATTTTCTAGAGCAGCAGAAAACAGGCTTGCCCCCTCTTCCTTATGACACCCTTTCACATATACATGGCTATCATGTCTCCTCTCAACCTTCCCTTTTGCAGGCTAAACATGCCTAGTTCTTTTAAGGCACTTCTCTTGGGGATTCATGATCTTTAGACCGTTGATCATTTTAGGTGCTTTAAAGCCTCCAAAGAAGGAGTCTCCACCTCACTCTAGGGCAGAGAGTTCCACTGCTGAACAGCTCTCACAGTCAGGAAGTTGTTCCTCATGTTCAGGTGGAATCTCCTTTCCTGTAGTTTGAAGCCATTGTTCCACGTCCTAGTCTCCAGGGAAGTGGAAAACAAGCTCACTCCCTCCTCCCTATGACTTCCCCTTGCATATTGATACATGGCCATCATGTCTCCTCTCAGCCTTCTCTTCTTCGGGTTAAACATGTCCAGCTCTTTAAATCACTCCTCATGGGGCTTGTTCTCCAGACCCTTGATCATTTTAGTCACCCTCTTTTGAACACATTCCAGCTTGTCAACATTTCTCTTAAATTGCAGTGCCAAGAATAGGACACCATATTCCAGGTGTGGTCTGACCAAGGCAGAATCCTGCTAAGATTTCATTCCTAAAAATCAGACCAAAGTATATTAGACTTTTATACTACTTTGTTGTTCATATGTCATCAGTTACTTTTTTCATCACAACTGCATCCGTATTCTGGAGATTCAGCCTACAACTCAGAGCCAACAGAGGTCTTTAGTTTACACACTGCATACAATTTAATTGCAGCATACATAATTTAGCAGCATATTATTGCTGCTTTTATGTCCCACAAGGTTTCCCCGACATCTTTTTAGTAGTGTGACTTGATTGTTTGTATGTCGCACCTGCCTTTTCATTGCCTAAAAAAAGAATATGTATGTATACACATATAAACAGTGATCTCAATTTCTATATATGTACTTCCTCCAACACAAATCAGTCCCTTTTTAAATGCTTTTTAAATCTTTGAGTTATTGTTTTGACATGAATATACAAAACAAGAGAGCTATGTAAATGCTTATTGTTAAGGGATTTCAACATTACAGACTTCTACAGACTTGTGATCTTCACTCATCCCTAAATAATAACAAACCATGTGCTTTATGAGAGCTTACTGCACAGCGAATGCAGATTTATATCCTTGCCCACATGTGAGCCTTTGTGCTGTTACCAATGTATACTTATGTGTTTTGTAATAGTTCTATTTGCATGAATACACAGCTTCACACATGAACAAATCTTGATTCTACAGGACTAAATGGACAAAATCACTACAAGTTTAGAGTTTCTTCTCTATCCATAATGCATGCAAAATTGACGTAAATGCTTTAAAAATGTCTTGTGCAAACCCTGTTACGATCCCAAGGTTTTCCATATGTTCATCTTCATCATTTGCATTGAGCTACAGTTCCAGTACACTATTTGATTTCTGTTACCTGTACTGAAATCCTCTGAGAGACTGGGGATGGGGGTAGAAATCCTTCTTTGAACTGCAGTTATGGCATGTTTATTTTGAAAAAAGTCATACTGAATTCAGTTCAGTGTTCTCACAAAAATACATATTTGGACTGCAGTCCAAATTAATCTGGGGTGCCATCCTCATTGCCCAATTTATGAACTGTGCATCTGTGAAATGTCTTACTTCTAGCACTGTTTAAAATACAAAATTTCATATTTATACAGCATAGTGAGCCCTTCACAATTGCTGAGGTTAGGAATGAAGGACCCCTCCAAAAGTGAATTAAAAAATACCTTTTTTTGCTTGAGAGATCATTTCTCTCAGAATGTCTAGTTCCTCCAGTGCGGTTCTTTGTTTCATGTACACTGGAGGCTGATCATAGAGGGTGCACCTACATTGGCCATTCACTCAGGGGCTGATTTGGAGTGCAGTGCTTTTGGCCAACCACAGGGGAGTCCACATGGCCAGGCTTTGTGCCACAGCAGATGCAAATGGGAATCCACACCATCCAGTGGCACTGAGTCCAGTTCAGCACCGCTAGACCTTTACTGTTGATGCCCTGTTGCTGTCATAGCACAAAATTGCTTCTGGTTATCATGCATCGCCATTGTTGACACATGCAAACATGCCAACAGGACTTGGAAAGGTGCTTTGGAAAGCACCAGCAATGGTAATGAGCAACAATCAGGAGCAATTCCACACTCCATGGTTGCCACTACTATGGCTACAGGACAATAATTGTAATTGTCATCCCCTGTTTCCAGGCTATTTGAACCCAGGGAAAGTGGGATAACTGTGTAAACACCAGTGACCATTTCTGAATCAAAACTGGGCCCTACTGTTGACACATGGCCAAAGTGCAGGGAAGCTCTGGGGCATTCTCTTACTTTAGCTAACACAAGGCAAGGCTGCATTAAGTTTCCTTACCTGGCGTGTGGAGCAAGTTGGCTCTGTGCACCATTCACCCTGTTTCATTTGGCCCATGGTGATGGGTCCAGAGTTATGCTGAAATGACATAAGAGATTTCTAGAGCATTGTTACCTCCAGGAATCTCTTAATTGTTCTACTACCACTATATGGCTATGACTCTACTACCACTATATGGCTATGAGATTCCTGGAAAGGATATATTAATCAAACCTGCAAAAGTTAAACCTGCAAATGTAGAGTGCCAACTATATTGCAATTTTAAAATTTCACAGTTAGTCCCTATAACTGAATTTAATTTTGACAGTTATATATTTTGCCTCTCATCAATAACATTTGGTTTACAAATGGTAAGTATGTATCTGCTCAAAAGCAAATGCTATTGAGGCTTACTCCCGAGTGGGACTTAACCCCCTTTCACACAGCTGAAGAAAATTCCACATTTTCTGTTTTGAACTAGAATATATGGCAGTGTGGACTCAGATAACCCAGTTCAAAGCAGATATTATGGGATTTTCTGCCTTGATATTTTGGGTTATATGTCTGTGTGGAAGGGCCCTTACTCTCAAATAAGTAGATCTAAAGTTGCAACCTCAACAAAATAACAATAATGGATACATATAGGGCCCCTTCCATACAGCTATATAAAAATCCACATTGAACTGTATTATATGGCAGTGTGGACTGATATAACCCAGTTCAAAGCAGATATTCTGGATTATCTGCCTTGATATTCTGCATTGTATGGCTGTGTGGAAGGACCCTAAAAAAAACATTAAGTGAAAATAAATTGTGAAATCGGAGTTTTGGCTGCTTAAGATGTTACAGATGTCACCAGCTGATTTGGTCTGGAATCTAGAAGCCTTATGGTCCTTCCACACAGTCATATAACCCAGAATATCAAAGCAGAAAAATCTCACAAGATTTGCTTTGAACTGGTTATTTGAGTCCACACTGCCATTTATCTCAGTTCAAAGTAGATAATGTGGGATTTTATTCAGCTGTGTGGAAGGAGCCTTAGTGGCAGAGATATTCTCAATTAACAAAGCAGGTGACAGTTCCTTTTAAGCTTGGGTCGCCCACTTTCCCTCATCCTTTGCATTGGAGCTCCAACCTTTTCAGCAGTATAAACATTGGGAGGATGGTGAAGGATGGCTACAAAACCTCAGATTTTTGGTTCTATTTCATAGCAGTATGTCTGTAGTAAATAATGCAGTAGACAAAGCTTGGTCAGGGAAAGAGCAGAATACGTATGTAATTAGTTGTGGGGTTCTGCCATTTCTTATCTTATTCTCCCTAGGTTAGTCCTGCCTTGCAGATTTGTTTTTTACTTCATATATTGTGTACTGGAGCTTGAGGAATATCTGTTGTAATTCTATGAGTCTGATAACATTCTGCATCATGCTGGTTCAAGAAATTCAAGAGGGTTGGAAACTGTTTACTTCCTTCTTTTCTTCCAGAGCTTTTGCTTTTCAGTCTCACATAAAATCTCTTTGTCAACATTATTTATTTATTGAATTTATACACTACCTTTCTTTCCATATAGAATTCAAGGTAGTGAATGATGTTGTGTCTTTCAGAGATGGATCCAGTGAAAAACACACCAGGGTCTGCTTTTCCATTATTCCCATAATATGTGTATATATGTATGACTATGCATATATTGTAGTCATTCTTCTTCTACAGTGGGATATATGCCATTCTTGTCACTATCCTGATTAGTCCCCACTCACCAGAGATTTGAGACTGGTGAGTGTATTACTTAATATCAATTTGTTTATGATACAGGAAACATTTTAGCCAGCACCATGCACCACGTGACTTGTTTTAGGTGTTGAATCTGTTGTAACCCTTGGGTCATGAGGCTATGGCAAGGTTGAAGTACCCTGAGATGGAGCCCCTGGTGATGCAATGGGTTAAACCCTTGTGCCAACAGGACTGCTGATGGAAAGGTCGGCGGTATGAATCCAGGGAGCAGGGTGAGCTCCCATCTTTCAACTTCAGCTTCCCATGTGGGGACATGAGAGAAGCCTCCCACGGGATGGTAAAATATCCAAGCATCCCCTGGGCAACATCCTTGCAGACGGCCAGTTCTCTCACACCAGAAGTGACTTGCAGTTTCTCAATTTGCTCTTGACATAAAAAAAAGTTCCCTGAGATAAGCCCCATATTCACCACCTCTAGGATTACCCCCTTCAGTTAGTTGTTAAGCAATGACATTGTTAGTACTTACACATAATACCTTTCCTGTTTTGTAGGCCTAACCTCTAATAAAAGCATAAAACAGATATGCCAAAAGGAAGCTGGAATCCAGATAAATGAGAGCAATTCCAACTCTGCTCAACCAAAATAAATCCACTGATCAGAGATGGGAGATAACTTTACATTTTTTCTTATACAAGGAAAGTCTTGATACTGGAACGGGTGCCCCTTTTCCCTAGATGCTTTGATGCAGCTTTGTTACTGAAGTGGCATGGTGCAACTCTACTAGATCTTTTCATGGGTTGTGTCATGACAACAAGAGTTTCAAAGATGAGAGATGGGTCCAGAAGGGGAAACAACATGGAAACCACTAGGTCTTCCACTGTCGGCCTCCTCAAGTCCCATCCAGTAAAAGTCCCCTAATCCTATCTATAAATTGCCAGTCATATATGCCCTCCTTTTAGAAAACAAGAAAAATACAAACTTCTACAGAACAGCCCCCCATCTCAAGTGACAAATTCACAGTCATTTTATAGCTCTGGAAAACCATGTTGTCATTTTCAAAAGAAGGAAGATTGATACTCAGATGGTGCCTACTTTTATAGCGCTCCTTGCTGTCGTGTCACAACTCTCAACTTGTAAATAACAGAAACCTCTGTGGGCAGAGAGTTGGCAAAAAAGAAATACACAATAGGCAGGAATTTATAAGAAGTGTGATGAGGGGACACAGAGCATAGGAGCAGGAAGACTGTGCCTGTGCCACTGAGGAGAGGGAGAGGAAGACAGATAAGGGAAATAATGAGGCATGAGCCTCTGTGTTTCCAAGATGAAATAAAGATCAAAAGCAAGCTTATGATCCTCTTTGCTGTTCTCTTGAGTTCTAAATTTCCTTGGAATAAATAATTTATAGACATATTAGCGAAACTGGTACATGGATAATAAGATTACGAGTTCTTATTATTGTCGGAGGAAGCTGTGTATCAAAATTCACATGTTGTACGTGAAAAACCACGCAAAAATGTGACATCTCAGTTCTGCTAACTGTGACAAGGCCAACAGACTATTGATCTCTGTTGAATAAGATCTGGTGGGTTTAGATCACAAACTAGAAAAGAGGTTCGGTAACATTTACATTTTTGTGAAACAACTGTGAAAATACTGTCACTCAATTTGTTCTGCAAACCTGCTTTTTAGTACATGGCCATTGCTCTTGTGAACACACTTGAAAAAAAGCATTTATTTTAAGGATGTATAAGCATACATGTGATAGGGCCAAAAAATAGTCTGCCTCCCCAGAAGCTGATGAGTTGGGCGGGCTATTGCAAAGAGGTAACCCAGATATAGAATCCAATAGGACCTGCCCATCAGATTTGGTGAATTAGTATTGCATTCTCAATGGCCTAGTAGAAATAAATATTGAATTGCCCGTCACTTATTCATAGTACTTTTAGACATTTTCCATACAGTTATATTTTGATTTCTGAAAAGTAGTCATAGCCTTTGTTGTTCCTGTACATATGTTTCCAGTATTTGATACATTTTGCTTCATTTCACAGACTACTTTTTGATTTGTTAATGTAAATGAAATAGAAGCTTTTCAAAGAAATGTGTATTTATGTATGTATTTTGATACTTATGTTTCAATTCTGGATACATAACCATATTGTTATTATTGAAATAACTGGCTTGACCTTGACCTTGAAGGAGCTGGGGGTGGCAACGGCTGACAGGGAGCTCTGGTGTGGACTGGTTCATGAGGTCACGAAGAATCGGAAGGGACTGAAAGAATAAACAACATTAATAAACCATAAAACATATAGCAAAGTTTCAGCAAGATAAACAACATGGCTATACTTTTTCCCCAAATTAATTAAAGAAGCTTCACTTTCATTATAGTTTCCAAGCTGGTCTGAATCAGAGCTATATGGATATAGCAATGATTTATTCATTTATTATTATTATTATTATTATTATTATTATTATTAACATTATTTGGGACATAGAGCCTGTTAAAGGAGATAAAGCCTGTTAAAGGAGAAAAAGAGAAAACTGAGAAACAATGGAAGTATGTCCAGACAATGCTGGAAAAGACTGAAATCCTAGGTTGCTGTTAACAGTTAGGAGTAGAGAAAAACAATACTAAATGAACCAATATAAGGCATTTTTGTGTGTTCACCTGCATGCAGATATTTGAAGAACATCTGAGAAAGTGGCTAGACTCCTTAACTGAATATTGTTGAAAATCTGTATTTGTGGAAGGGCTGTAAGCATAAAGGCTACACTGAAGTAAGACTAATCTATGTGGAGTACAAATAGAGGAGTGTTGTCCCCCTCCTTCCCCACTGAAAGTGAGAAGGGAGGACAAATGAGGCTCTCAAAGATATAGTGTCTTATCAGTACCAGGGCTAGCACAATAAGACTGACTTCATCTTTGGTTACCTTGACACAGTGTCAACACTGATGTTAAAAAAATTACTTTCGCCATAGCTGCTTTGATCCTCTCATGATGAAAGTGTTTTTTCAGACTTTAGTGCAATATACCAAAGCACACTTCTTGCTCTGCAGTTTCTGGGCTGCTGCTGTGTTTTGCTATGTGTGGGCACTCTAGAACAGGGTAGTTTCAGGGAAGGAGGGTGAGACAGCTTGCTGGGATTACTTGCTTTGTAATATTACAGATCTCTTTAATTGTTTGTGAATATCATAACCCCCCACTCAGAGTGTGAAAGGGATGATTTATTAATGAGTAAGCAAGTGGAGGATCCCTTTCCCTGGTTCCCATGCCTTGGCTAACCTCAGTTTCACCTGCTGCTATGGTCGCAGTGCATCACCTGAACCATGAGATGGTCACAGGAGGCCTGAGTGCTGGCAGTGGTTGCCAATTGCAGTGGTGATGGCAACTCCAGTGAAGCCCTACTAGGAAGTCCAGCCACTTGAGAGCCAGAGGAGAGAAGCATCTCAGTGGGAGATATGGTATTACTCATGAGTAAACCATTTGTTTGAGCAGGAAGGAGAAATAAGGAAGGGAAGGAGAAATAAAAGCTGTACCAATTCAAATTTGGGATGTGGACAGCCATACAATGTTAGAGTGATATGAATCCAGGCAACTCCAGAGCTGAATATCTAAACAGTGGTGTAAACAAGCCCTGTGTAAGCTGAACTATTATAAATCAATGAGATGTGAGCTTTATATTAAACTAGTACATACGCACACGTAGTTGTAGTATATTTTTAAAAACATTTAAGAACAGATGGAAAGCTCAGTTCATAAAAACTCTTCACCAAGGGCAGCTCACTACAAAGACCCCTTTATCAGCTCATCTAGAAAGTGTTGAGTTCAGTGATTTGTGCCTTTTTTCTCAGACATTTAATGTCAATTCTTGTAACATCAGAATCTGAATATTGATTTTTTTTTTCTTCCAATCTTCTAAAATTTACAGTGACAGGCTTCATGAAGGCACTCCTTTCATTGAATGTGTGGGCATGAGTTAGCGACATGCACTGGAATATTAGTAGTGGGTGTATCTATTCCTGTCTCACACACTTCAACTTTTACTTTTATTTCCAGTTTTTTTTCTAAATACTTTTCATTAAATTTATTAAGTTAAATTAATTGAATATTTTTATTCAAACATTTGAAACATTATACAAATGTCTTTTATTACTTTCTATCCCCAGACCTATACCCCCCCCCACAACTCTCCCATTACTTATAAATCATTTTAAAAACATAGCGCTATCAATTCTATTACTTCTACATCTTTAAACTTTTACCCACTGCATAAAATTATTGTAGCTTGCTCATAAATTGCTCAAGTACAATCTTTCTTGGATGTTTGGTGGTTAAAATTTGCCATTGCTTTTACATATGAAACTAATACATGGTTTCCAAGTTTTATCAAATGGATAGTTCAATTCACCTTTTGTGAATCCTAATTTATGGGTTAGCCCAGGCATGGGCAAACTTGGGCCATCTGTGTGCTTTGGACTTCAGCTCCCAGCTGGTAGGCTGTTAGGAATTGTTGGAGTTGAAATCAAAATCACCCAGAGGGCCCAAGAACTATCATCTGTGTCCTGTTTAAGTAATTATTTATTGCCAAGTTTCCACTATTTTGAGTCTTGTGGCACATAACAGGAGCAGTATAAGATTTTTATTAATAAGATCTTTATTCTCACTATTGAATCCAGAAATCATTAATAGAGCTCCCCTGACGTGCATTGTTTCCCCCACTATTTGATTTTTCCATGATAGCACTTTATCCCAGAATCGCTATACTTTTTTAGGCTATATCTACACTGCCCTATATCCCAGGATCTGCTTTAAACTGGATTATATGAGTCTACACTGCCAGATAATCTGGGATGAGAAGAAACTCTGGGATCATATCCTGGAATATAGGATAGGACAATGTAGATACAGCCTCGGCCACATGTGGCTCCAATCTCCTATTTTTCCATACCTTCTCCAACAAGGTTAGAGATTCTGTTATTGATTCTATGTACAGTAGTTTGAGTGAATAATAGTACCATATATGCATAATTTTCTATGTATTTTCTCTTAGTTGTGCTGAGATTGATTTATAAGCATGGGTTTTCCAAATTGGGTTCCATTGTTTCTCTTCCATTTTAACACCTAAATCTGATTGCCATACTAATCTCAATCCATGCAATGATCCAAACTTTGCTTCTTGGATTGTCTGATATATTTTTGAGACTTGCCCTTTGATTTGATTTATCATGGCAGATTGATTCAAATAACATTAGTGCTCTTGTGGGGCCTTCCTTTCTGATTACAGTATATTTTCTGTAATGTGTTTATCTGTACCAATTGCCACCAAGATGGATTAATTGGCCTTAATTTATTTTTCATTTGTTCCATTTGAATTGGATTTCCTGATGGAGATGGAGCAAGTACTTTCTTATATTTGAATCATATTTTAATTAAACCATCAGTAAAAAAAAAAAAGTGTCTCGCTTTACTTTTATTGATTTTGTCTATAAACATACTTGCCATCATACCTTTTAACCCTTTACTTTTTCAATTTGCACCTAAGCAATAGAGCTGTTATCCTTGACAAATTTTCCTATTTGAACTAGTTGAAATGCGTCATGATATAGTTCCAAATTTGATGTCGCTATCCCCTCTCTTAAAGAATGAACATATTTGGAGCTGTTAACAAACCTCAAAGATTTTCCTTCTGCAATAAAGTATATTTTTGACATTTCTTAAATGTTTCTATGTCTATTTCAAAAGGAAGTATTTCCAAGTTGTGCTTTCAGTTTGGTTTCCAGCACTCTTGCTTTATTTATGTTTTAAATTAAAACTCCCTTAGACCTCTGATATGAGCTTTGTGGAAGACCGTGAACATATAAATGTTATTAAGGACTACAAAATGGCCCAAGCATTTTTCCTAAACAATCATTCCTGCCTGATACCACCTTTTAAAATCCCAACATTATATATCCCTCCTTAGAGGTAAGTCCCATTGAATTGAGTTGTGCGTATTTCCAGTGCCTGAATGACTGCAACCTTAACATGCTTCTACTTCCACTTCCTTTTCCTTTATTTTCTTTATTTTCCAATTTGCTTACTTAGTGGGTACAACTACGGTATATATTTCATAAAAGATATATTATTCTGCCCTACTTTAGATTCCTATGTTATTAATCTTTTTTGTGATTAACAGAAAAACTAATGACGCAGGCTTCTGTTGTCTATTACCTATAAAATTCACTAAATGGGGTGAGCAAATAAAAGTAATAATGATAGATGAGTGAAGCCATTTTTGTTTATTTTGAACTATGATAACATAATTTGAGTCAAAAGCCAGAAAGAATAAAGCTGGCATCTGTTTTCAAAGCCCTCTACCTCTAGAGCCAAGAACTAGCCAAACACTTGGGGATGTTGCACAGTTGAAAATCTTTTAATGCATATGGTGCTTGCAAAGTGTAATATTGAGCTTCCATAAACAAAATGCTTGAAATATATAATAATACACAGAAATATAGAAATTAAGATGCTTAAATTGACTGTGGAATTGCTATCTGGATATTTAAAGAACTGACATTTGTTTAATTGCCTCCAGGCTGGTAGATGCATATTTGTGATGATTAGATGAAGTTGTTCACTATGGGCTATGCCTAAGCAAGCAGAGCAGCTTTGTCCATTACTTTGAACTGATTGCAAGAAAAACCATGCATGGACCATAAGGTTAAGAGTACGGGTCAGGGTGAGCATCCGACCTTCAGCCCAGCTGACTGTCCACCTAAGCAGTTTGAAAACAGCTGTAGCTGTGAGTAGAGAAATTAGGTACTGCTTAAGTGGGAAGGTATTTTATGGCACCACAAAAAAAAGTAATCAAAGAACAGGAGAAAAGGCTTGCCGTCAAAGAGGATGGAGCAACAGCACTCCCCTGTGGCCGGAATTGAGCATAACCTCCAGGACGCCGAAGTTGGAAAAATGTCAAGACACATACCTCTATCTGTCTGTCTATTCTGTATGTCTAAACGGCACAGAATGTTTGCCGTGCATGTGTTCTGTGATCCACCCAGAGTCCCTTTCAGGGTGAGAAGGGTAGAATATGAATGCTGTAACTGACTTCAGGGGAGGAGGCTTAATATGACCCAACAGATGCACTTTTCCCATCCTAATCTGAAGCATGGGTGTCATGCTTTTCTATCTAGTCATCTGAAGTTGTTAGCATTGTGATTGTGGGTAGTGCTACCAGGAAATATTAAATACATTCTTAAGTATTGTATCTGTGCATTTGGGCTCTATCTCTATATCTTTTAAAAATGTCCCTTAGTCAATGCAAAATTTGTTGGCAACCATGATGCCTTTGTAATTCTGCGTTAGTAGTATCAAATTTCTTTTCTGTCCCCCCCCCCCCAGTCCTTCACATCTTCCTCCCCTCCCACGTCTCCTCTTTGCCTTCAGCTTTCTTCCATTACTGTGAATTGAGTACAAAGTATAAAAGTAGTTTTTAGTTATGTAACTTAGCAGGGTAGAGAGAACGGGACAGAATCTTGCATTTCCCAGGAGGCACAAGCAAAAACCTAGCCAAAAAAAAAAAATCTCTTAACCATATTTTCATGTTGCTTGGCTATGCATGTCCTTATTTTCACATGTGACATGTTGAGATTTGCCGTCTTCGTAAGCAGGGAACAATGTATTCCTTCAAGAAACTGGTTGTGCATGTTCTGAGCATGGGAGGAGCATTTCACGTCAAAGTGGAAGGGTGAAATGTCCTGTGTGCCTAGACCAGAGGCAGGCAAGAGCAGCCCACAGGTCATCTCCCAAAAAGTTTTAAATCTTTCCCTGTTTTTGCCATTTTTGATCTCCCCCTTGAGCTTTATTTTTTTCAAAAACAGGAACTAAATAAAAAATAAATTCTGGCAACTTTCTGTTGCTAAAAATGGATTCCTGAGTTTTGTATAAGTAAAACAAAAATGATCCCATGCCCTTTTGAAGACATTGAGAAGAACTTATTTTTCTTTGCAGAGCAATGAAGTAATGGTGGTGGCAGGAATCTGGTGATTTGGGAAGGAGCTCCTAGTCCTCACAATAATTTATTCATGTCTCACATCACGAGCCACTGCTAGTTCAAGGAAAGGTTCTCATACTTTCCACTGGTCAGGAAATAGCCATGGGAGAAGGGAGTTACATTAGCTAGAAGAGTTCCTCCTGATCAAGTTGTATGGGAAACCTGGTGGGAAATAAGCTAAATATTAAAACAATAGGAGCCTTGTGCCATGTTCAACCTGGCAACCTTTCTGGAATCTCAATCCTATTAAAAAAAAGGGGTCTGTCTGCCGGTCCTTCTATGTTTCAGATGTGGTCAAAGCTAGGTTTATCTCATAAAAATGAAGAAAGGTTCACATTCTGGAATTCCCTCTTCCAGTTAAAGCAAACATGGACAACATGCAACCCTCCAGATGTTGTTGGCCTACAACTCCCACCATTCTTCACTACTGACTACTGACTACAGCTGGTGGGAGTTGTAGTCCACCAATATCTGAAGGGTCACATGATGCACACCTCTATGTTAAAAGAGGAAAGGACTCCTTCCTTTTTGTATACCTTATGCAAAGTATCCCTGGGACAGAACCTGGGAGTCATTGCTGGCTTTAACGCTATATGCAAATCAAACACAGCACCTAGAAGATAACATTAACTGAAAAATTATTCATGATAGGCAAAGTGAAGAATTATTCAATCTGGTCCCTAGTAATTTGACAGAAGCTGTTCAATAGCAAAGTAATATTCACAGTTCCAAGTTAGTTATGGCTCCTTTAGGAGGAAAGATTCCAACCGGCAGTTTTCTTTGGCTGATGAAGAAGACATTAATATAACACTGGAGAATTAAAAAAAAAAAGATGTGAAATTAAATCTTATGAGTGGCCCATTATAGTTAACAACCAAATGGAATTGAGATGTTTGTTTGCTCTGTTCCTGGAATAATTGATACATTCTGTTCTGATGTTGCACATTTATCTGGAATGTTCCTACATATAGCACTAACACTCATGTTACTTATTTTTCAACAGAGCTGCAGTCTTTAAATATCATGAAGTAGTGAGCATGGTTTTAGACTCCCTGTCTTTCCCTTTTGCTTAATAGATGCTTAATAGATAACTGGCATGTGGAATTTAATATTAACACTGAGTAAGATTGTTAGATGGGAATCTCAAGGCGCTTCCAGACAGCGGCAAAATCTGTGCCAAAGTTGGTTTTAAAAACCTGCTTTGTCGTGGATTCCCAACCCCACCCACCCCACCCCAAAAACAGTCTTTTCCAGGAGAGAGGGTGGCTACATGCCATCCTGATTAAAATCAGAATGGCATGCAGCCAACCCGAAGCCCCCCCCCCCCAATTTACTCCTAAATAAAGTAAAACTTACCTGGCCATATAAATTTCCTCCTTGCACCAGGAGGGTGCAAGGAGGAAAGTTATAGCAGCCAGGCAAGTTTTGCTCTATTTTTATGTATAAATTGAGGCATTTGAGGGATAGGCACCATCCTGGACCTTTGGGCTGCAGGAGCCCACAAGGTCCACAATGTTAATGGGGACTCACTCCTGGATAGTCCCAGGACTGCCCGGAAATTAGTCCCCACAGGCCCAATACCCCATTAGACCCACACCTTTCAGGAAGGACTGGATCTAATGGGGTATCTTTTAATTCAGAATAACTTAGGTTATTCCGAATTACCGTAATTCATTTAATTCACCAGATGGGCCCTCAGTACATTTTCACAATTGCTGTATGTCCCTGCCCACTTTATGGGAAATTCCGGGCTTCTTAGCAGATACATGATGTTTATACATTCTGGATAATTGGCATAGTAAAGTAGTGTCCCTTATTTAAAATGACCAAAATAGTATTTGTTTTTGGAACATTTTTGTAGTGGGGAGAATTTCAAGACATTGATGGTGCAACCCATGGATGCAGAAGTCATGCAAGTCGAAGGCTGACAATATTGACCTCATATTTTATCAGCCTATTTATCTAGTGATATGTCACAACTACCTTTTCTAGTATGTTATAGGTCTTTCCTGAAGTTTCAAAAATATATTAACTATGATGGGAACCATGTCTTTTAAAGTAAATCCACTTGAAAAGGTTGTAAATTGCTTCCAGTCTAGTATAGTTTGGATTAATGTCTTCAAAATTAAAGTACAGAGCTGCTGCTACTGTCATGTTTTGATAGATCTTCATCCCCTTATTTTGTTGCTTCTCTCTCTGTTGAGTACAGGTGATTTATGCTTTGAACACTAAGCATGATGAGCAAGAGGCCAGCATCCAAGCTCTCAAGGAGGCCCATCAAGAAGAGATTCAGCACATCCTTGCTGAGACCAGGGAAACTGTCCTGCAGTATAAGAGCAAAGTGGAGGAAGCACAGGAACTCCAGAAGCACATCCACACCCTTGAAGAAACTTTGGAAAAACACCATAGGATAAGAAAGGAGGCCTCATCAGAATTTGCCAAATGTGCAAAACTGATAGAAGAGAGAAAGTCATCAGTGGAGACCAAGCAAGCAGATGACAAAATTCTTCTTCCGCAAGTGATAGCACATGTGAAACTAGGTTGCAAAAACACTGTTCAGGCTTCAAAGGATTCAGACAGCCCCATGGGAAATCATTGGACCTACGTAGGAGATCCACTGGATAACAGTGGGAAGGTAACTGCAACATGTAGTATGGATATGAGCGAGAGAATGAACTTCAAGTGGGAGAAACAGAAACTGGCAGAAGAATGCACCGAAAGGGCCTCTCATGAGAGAGAGAAAGAAACCTGGAGAAAGGCCATGCAGCAATCAGTGCCTGATTCATTAAGAGAATGGCAGCAAAGGGAAATGGAGCAAAGGAAAATCTGTGAGGCAGGAGAATCTATTTCACAGCGGCAGCTGGAGAAGCTGGAGGCTGACTTGGAAGCAAAAGGCCAGAGAATCAATGAGCTGAAAAAGTATTCCCAGAAGCTGAAGGAGAAAATGCAGGTAGGTTGAGAGACTTTTGTCATTTGCACTCAGTGTTAGTAGGGGAGGAAATCTTTGGATTGTTTTCTTCTTTGAGTCATTGAGAGTCTATAAAAGCTGGTTCCAAGTATTCTGTGAGCTTCTGGCAAATCTAAGAAACAGAACATTGAATGGGATGCCAAAAATGTTGGGAGCACAGTTCTCAAAAGGGAAGGGTTAAAGGCTCAACCTTATACCATAACTTTCCAAACATTTCATGCTGATGACACATTTGTGAGGCATACAACATTTTGTAACACAATAATTAAGTTTTACTAACAAACAGGAGGTTAAACCATCCCCTTATAAGAGATAGACACATTCATAAATTGTCATCATGAAATGTATGCAAACACAACATAGCTCATCAAAATTTTTCATTTATATATAAAATATATTAAAATATGTGGCTTACTGCTTATTTGACATACTTAGAGGTTTCCCATTATTTTGTGTGACACATCTATTCACTGCAGGCAACACATTACTGTGTCGCAACAAATACTTAAAAAGTTCTGCCCTACAGCATAATGGCATTCCTGAATTCCTATATCTTTTTTCCATAAATATGAATGGCTGTCATTTAGTGCTAAATACAGTAGAGTCTCGCTTATCCAACCTTCGCTCATCCAACGTTCTGCATTATCCAACACAGTCTGCCTCCCACCCAGATCCACAGCTGTTTCAATACATTGTGATGTTTGGGTGCTAAATTAGTTAATGCAGTAATCACTACATAACATTGCCATGTATTGAACTGCTTTTTCTGTCGGTTTGCTGTAAAACATGATGTTTTGGTGCTTAATTTGTAAAATCATAACGTAATTTGACAGTTAAAAGACTTTTCCTTAATCCCTCCTTATTATCCAACATTTTCACTTATGCAATATTCTGCTGGGCCGTTTATGTTGGATAAGCGAGACTCCACTGTATGCAGATATTAAAAATCTCTGCATGTCGAGAAATGATGCAGCTGATGACAAAGCTATAGTGAAGGCAGGGGTCACCTGCCAATCATGACAATGATTGGTTTAATGCTTCTGAACCTCCTTCCCTTCCTACTCCCACAAATTACAGAGAGCTGCATAAAGGAGCGGGGTAGAGAGAGAGGTTAAAAAGGATGGAAATTTATATTCTGTTTGACTGATATGATAACCGTTGATAGACCTCTTTCTTCCATGAATTCAAGTAGTCTCTCCCCCATGGTTTTGCTTTGTCTATTTTAGTGTCCGTTACTTCATAAGAAAATCCTATGAAATTCAAAGGGTCATTATAAGTCAACAAACAACTTGGAGACATACATGGGCAGACACCCGCACACACCTCATCACACACTTCTCATTTTATTTCCTTCACTGTGGTTACTTCATTAACACACACAGAGCTTGGTTGCCCTAATAATGAATATGGTTGGTTTATTAATAAGCTTATCTAACATTTTATAGCTCACTAGATACGTATGCATGAGACTTTCATCAGTCATATATTGCTGAGTGAAAATTAAAATGAGTGATTAGGGAAAACATGTTTGAAGTCAAAGAGGCCTATATGATACACATTGTAACAGTGAAATCCAGCTTATATATTTTATACTGATGAGAAAATCTTACATAGAATGAAATGCTCTGTTCTAACATCCAGATTTCCTGTAATGGAAATTAACAGCATGTTGTTAGAAGCTTGTCATGCCTCCCACCATGTTCATGGGCTAATTCAGACTGTCAAAAGAAAGCTGTCATTCACTGGCAAAATTGAGGAGTATCAGGAACAAAAGGAACACAATTTTCTATATTTCCCACATTTCTCTTGAAAGCTTCTTTTGCTTACGGCACATTCCTTAGTTGGCAGCAGCTTCCTCCAGCGCTGGAAGATTTTATTCCCTCAGAAATATATGTAGGATGAAAGACTTTAAAAAGTGTTTCATGGGTAACATTAATTAATTCTTAAGACACAGTTATAAAATATATATTCAGAGATAAGAGGACCAATGTTTCTGCTTGATTTTCCCACTATATTCCCATTTGCATGAGAATCAAACAACCTGAGTTATGACTGAAAAACTATGTGAATTATTAATTATAACTACTAATTGTTAAACTTTTGTAGTGAAGTTGCAAAAATCAGTTTAGAGCTGGAAGTGCCCATTCTACACTGCTATACAACATTCAGACTGCCTGCTTTGAACTGGATTATATGGCAGTGTAGACTCATATAATCCAGTTAAAAGCAAATCATGTGGATTATCTGATTTGATACTCTGGATTATATGGCAGTGTAGAAGGAGGTGAAAAGTTTGTCAGAATAATCACAGGAGAGGAGCACTTCCTCTAAGAGTAAAAGTTCCTTCGTTTGGGCTACTCAGCTAGGGCAGTAGATGAGCAAGAACATGCAAAATTATGCTCTCTCGTAATGTTAGACATTTGTAGCCATTTACTCAAGCTGAAAGGTGGGAAATTCAGGACTGCTAAAAGGGAGCACTTAAACAGCACACTGTAAACTGTGGAGTTCACTGTCAACTGGAATGGCTTTAGAAGTGGATTAGTGAGGTAGGGCCATCAATCACTACTAGTCTAGGTGGCTTTAAATCATCTCCCATATTAAAGTCAGGTGAAAGCCTTTGTTCAGCAGTTGCTGGGGGAGTGCAAGGCAGACAGTGCACTCATGACTTGAATTCAAATCCTAGGGATGAACTTTCCACAGGCAGCTGGGAAACTGGCTGCACAATCTTGCATTTCTGCCACAAGGCTTGTGATGTGATGAAGTGTCAGTTGTATGGATCAGCACCTTCTCTTTAGGACTATATGTGACTATCTTTCCCCTCCTCTGCTGGGGGTGGTACTCAAATCCCTGAAATAGCTGGAGACCTCAGTACCCAAAGGAGTTATGTTACCTATGGATTGAGATATGGGCTGTGGCCTTCTCTGCTTTGCATCCCAGTTATGGAATACCCTTAGATACCCGGTTGCTGACAGCACTGATGTCATTGCTGCACCAATAATGACATGGGTTTTTATTGAAGTCCTTTGATCCTCTCATTATAATTATTGTGTCAGCTATTTTCCAATATTGGGATTCGGGCAGTTTATAAAATTTTAAAACAGATTAAAATACAGGCAGTCCCCAATTTTCGAACAAGATAGGTTCTGTAGTTTTGTTCTTAAGTTTAATTTGTATGTAAGTTGGAACAGATACATTTTTAAAGTCTAACACCAGCCATATATATGTGTGTGTGTGTGTGTGTTTAGTGTTGGATAGCATAGGGAAAGGTTAACACCCCTGTGGTGTTTATTTGCTGTCTGTGCCTCTGTTCAGAAGATTTCACCTCACTTTCTGTCCCTGTGGCGATTGGATTTTGAAAAAAAATATATGCCTGTTGTAGAAACAAGGATTGGTGATAAACCTTCAGTGGAGACTTTTTAAATTGAATTTCCCTTCCTAGGAGTAGATTTCTCTCACTTCCTATGGTCTCACCCCCGTTCTTAACTATGAGTTATTTGTAAGTTGGATGTTATAACTCATGAACTGCCTGTACATACAAAAAAATCATTAAACTATGTAACTATTATTTTAAAATCCAGAGGTCTAAATTTATTTAACCCAAACGTAATTAAAAAATCCTCTAAACTTGCTAAATTGTCTAAAAGGCTTTAGCCTGTTCAAATTATTTCTTCTTCTATACTTTACATTTGTTAAACTGATTTTATAGGATGCTGCTCTGAGATTCATGTGGCATAAATATTATAATAAAAGAAATAAATGCATCAAATATGTTTGAATGGTTTTTAACTGCGTATTTTAATACTGTTTATATTTAATTCTGTTTTAATGTTTGTATATTTGCATATCTTAAATTATGCAGCAGGTTAAACCGCTGAGCTGTTGAACTTGCTGACTGAAAGGTTATTGGGGAGGCGGGAGGCTGGGATAGATGCTCAGGCTACAAAAGGTCTTGGCCCACTTGCATTTAGACTTTTCAGAATGTTATTGAAAATCACTGTGGCATAGATACAATTGGCTATTATTACTACCTGATCAACCACCATGTCCCAGGAGAAGAAAATTCAGTGCCATTTTACTTTAGCCTGTGGCAGCAGAATATATACATTATTTAAACAACCACAATAATCATTGCACCCAGTCAGCCATTACTTCTCAAGATGGAAAGTAATGCAACAACAACCAAGGATGTTCCCATAGCAAGTACCTTATGGCCAAAGACAATAATCATGAATATATAATGAAAATATGTTTGCAGGACCTGGAAATACAACTGAAGGAAGCACAGCAAGAAACAATGGAGTACAAAAATATCAGGAAAACTTTGGAGGAAGAACTTGTTACTGCAAAAGAGAGACTGCTGTTGCAAGAAAATGAGATCCAGCACAAAACAGGTAGGTAATACAGCTGAGCCTACAATAATCAGCTAATAATCAAATCTGCTAATCTCAAATCCACAAATGTGGAGAACCAACTGCATAGCATCAAAGATTGTGAATCTGAAAATTCCCATCTGATAACTGTGTCTTCCATGTTAAACCCAGTAGATGGATTACTTGTTTGTTTATCTAGGAGTTCCAATGCCATCTTTCTGAAACCAACCAAAGGTGCTGGATAGACAAATAAAAAGCAGAACATAAAATCTTAGCAAAACACCGAAGCATCACTAAAAGTGATGGTAACTTTACAAGTGTGAGATATTTTTTTAAAGAATGCACTGTTACAGACAAGAAGGTGATTGGATCTAACTCCCAAGGAGAGGCATCTCAAAGTTTGAGACTGACACAGGAAACAACTCTCTCTTATCTACCCGAAAAGCAACCCCATTCTTCAAAATGGCTCCTCTTAGTAACTGAACAGGCTAGGACAGCGTTTCTCAACCTGGGGGTCAGGACCACAGGAGGGGTTACAAGGGGGTGTCAGAGGGGTCACCTGTTGGTCATGGGGGTTCTGTGTGGGAAGTTTGGCACAATTCTATTGTTGGTGGGGTTCAGAATGCTCTTTGATTGTAGGTGAACTATAAATCCCAGCAACTACAACTCCCAAATGTCAGGGTTTATTTTCCCTAAACTCCACCAGTGTTCATGTTTGGGCATATTGAGTATTTGTGCCAAGTTTGGTCCAGATCCATCATTGTTTGAATTCAATAAACAAAGTCCAGGGATCAAGAGTCTACCATAGTCAATGGCCAATCCAAAAATTCAAGGTTCCAGGATTCTAAGAGTTCAGGAGACAGGTCAGGATACTGAAAATCCAGAGACCTGGGGGGAAACCAGCAGCATCCACCACCAAAATATAACAAATACTTTTTGCCCAAAGATCAGTTCCAATGCTCACTCCTTATATCCAGAAACACCCAGCTGCAACCTATCTCTTGCATACCTCCACCCTTAATTGCTTTCACCCATGAACTATTACTTACAGATTACTTAACACTTTAGAATACTTACAGTAACCCTTCCATCACCAAGCACCATCAACTGCAGAACACATGACAGTGAATTACAACTCCAAAACACAAGGTCAATGCACCAAACCCTTCCAGTATTTTCTGTTGGTCATGGGAATTCTGTGTGCCAAGATTTGTTCAAGTCCATTGTTGATGGAGTTCAGAATGCTCTTTGATTGTAGGTGAACTATAAATCCCCAACAACTATAACTCTCAAATGGCAAAATCAATCCCCCTCCAACCCCACCAGTATTCAAATGTGCATCGGGTATTTGTGCCAAATTTGGTCCAGTGAATGAAAATACATCCTGCATATCAGATATTTACATTATGATTCATAACAGTAGCAAAATTACAGTTATGAAGTAGCAACTAAAATAATGTTATGGTTGAGGGTCACCACAAAATGAGGAACTGTATTAAGAGGTTGCAGCATTAGGAGGGTTGAGAAACACTGGGCTAGGACAACTTGGTTCTAAGCCATTTACTGTATTAAAAGTTAGAGCCAATACAATCACCCGAACTCCAAAGACAATTGAGAACCAATGCTGTTTTTTCAGTATTAGGATGATGTAATTACACTGGTTAACAATAAAGTTGCCAGCTCAAGATTGTTCCAGGCCCTGCGGTTTTCAGGTCAAAATCTGAAAGTGCCCCCAACTGTGCCCCCATTTACACTGCCATATAATGCAGTTTAAAATAGTGTCAACTCAGATAATGAAGTTATATGGCAGTGTAGATGGGGGAGAAAAATGAAGACTAGTAAGATTTTGATCAGTTACATCAAGTGCTATAAATACAGTAAAACACATATCTTGGAATTCTGTATTTGTGTGTGTGTGTGTGTGTGTGTGTTGTAGAAGAAGTTTATGAACCAATTAATTCTTAATTTTAACTTGAACTGATTTTCTGCTTAGCATATCAACTTTTTCCACACAAAAAGAAATCTAGAAATTTTCAGGTTTTCTAGAATTGAAATGTTATGGATTGAAGATACTAACAGTCAAATGTCTTTGAATCATTAATAAAAATCATTAACATTAACATAGGCAAAGTTGAGTAAATTTTCTAATGGTGTATAAATGGAGAATGTATAATTAATCTTGTTAGCTGCATGACAATTTCAACGAATAATGCATACCTATCAAATTCACAGAAATAATGGAGACTGCACTAAATTCCCACAGCAAAGTCAAAAGTGAGGTGGATGAACTAAAGAAACACATCCTGATGTATCATCAAGCATTGTCTGCAAAACAGAGCCAAGGCAACCAAGATGGTGGAGATTCTCAGGTATAAAAACAAAACTTTTTTTCTCATTTTGTTTGCACAAGGTGCAAAATGAATAATTGATGTGATAAAACAGTTGACTATATTAACTGTTTCTGGCATTATCTTTCCACTATGGTGGGATTGCATGCCCCTGTGAAGAAAGAAACATCAACAGCATAAGATATGCAGGTGACACCATAATACTGGCAGAAAATAGCTGAGACTTGGACCAGTTACTAAAACAAATCAAGGAAGAAAGTGCAAAGGCAGGTTAATAGTTAAGCAGTAAGAAAACGAAAATAATGACCATTGTAGACTTTGAAAAGTCTCATTCATTAATCATAATGAACACTGTAGTCAAGAAAATAGAAGACTAGGACTTGGAAGGACGTTCCAGACTGGGCCCAAAATGCGGGCCTTGTCGGAATTTTACTGGAGGTATTCAAACAATGCCTCCAGTAAAAGAGGATTAATTCAGGATGAATTAATTAGATACCCCATTAGATCTGGGACTCCCTGAAAGTCTTGGGTCTAATGAGGTATTAGGCCTGTGAGTACTGAGCCACGGGTATTCTCGCAACTACCCAGGGTTCCATCTCCACAACCCATCTCAGTTCTCTGGGTCCCATGAGCCTGAGGAGAGTATCCCCCCCCCCAAAAAAAAGCCTTCAAAAAACCTTACTGGGCCACCATTAGGCTTTTCTGGAGCGGGGGATCTCTCCTCCCCACCACCACCCATGCATCCTGGTGCATCATTTCTATTTGCAAGGAGGCCTCTGGAGAAGCCTAATGGTGACTGGGTAAGTTTTCTTTTATTTTTCAGGCTTTGTGGGGGAGTGACCTAATGCATCCCAAAAGTTTTTGGGATGGCACGAAGACACCCACTCAGGAAAGCCCGGGTTTTGGGGGGCGGTATGGGGACTTAAATCCGCTCCAAAGCCCTGTCTAAAAATACCCTATGAAGGAACTAGACTACATCTAAAGTGTAAGGATATATCATTGAATACAAATGTTAGGATGGTCTATACAATCATATTTCCAATTTCTGTGTGTGGTTTTGAAAGCTGGCCAATGAAGAAAGCTGATAGGACGAAAATCGACTCATTTGAAATGTGGTGCTGGAGAAGAGTTCTGTGAATACCTAAAAAGCTCTCCCTAGAAGCCAAGATGACTAAACTAAGATGTATACATCTTGAGAAAACATAACTCACTCGAACAGTCAATAATGAGATAGAAGGCTGTAGGAAAAGAGAAAGGCTGCATTTCAGATGGATAGATTCAATTAAGGAAGCCATAGCCCTGAGTCTGCAAGACCTGTTGATGATAGGATGACTTGGAGGTCTCGCATACATAAGGCTGCCATAAGTCGGAGTCGATTTGCCAGTTAACAGCATATTTTCCATTTATTGTTGCATTATTGTTTAAATGTCTGAAATATATCTTAACCTTTGGCTGATTTTCTCAAAGCTTCCCTATAATCAGTTACTTTATAGGTGATGAATTCATTCATTTGTATATAATGTTAACGGGAAGACAAACGTTTTGGTGGCATTCTGTCAAATAAAGCATCAGATTACTTATAGGTTCACTGGTGGGTCATGTGCCTTCTTTTCACTTTCTCCTGTATTATTTTTAAAAAAATATTTTGACCAATGAAAAAACCTATGGAGCTTTAAAAACATGCACATAGTGTTTTATTCATTTTGGCTGGCCAATAAAGTTATTGCTTATTTGTGGGTTTTGGATTTTGTTTTATTTATTTATTTATTTGCTATACTTGAATACCACCTTTCTCAGCCTATCGGCGACTCAAGGCGGTTTATTTAATGAATGTGCTTGCATCTTTCAGCCCAGGGAATCTGAAGAGTTGGAAAAAGTAGCTACTAAACAGCAACACAAAGATCTCCGCAAAATCAAACAAGAGTCGGATGAGGAGAAGAGTCGTTTAAAAGAGCAGCTGGTAAAAGGTCTGGAAGACCTTGTAAAGAAGCACACTCTCGAAATTAAATCAGCCCGAGCCTCTATGGACATTGAGAGGAAAAAACTGCAGAAGGTGGGTTTTTTCTATTAATAGATACTATGATTCATTGGCCCCTTTCAATCTCTTTGGTCATGGTGACATAATTTAAATTATTCCTACTAGACCGGGAGCATTAAATCACAACAAGAATTTTATTGCAATGTTTTTCTTTTAAAAAACTGAGCTGAGCTGATTTTTTTCAATTCAATAAAAGCTTTTGAAAGAGAAAGGAAGGTTAGTGCACCCTTGATGTGCTTCCAATTTTTTGGCTGTTGCTCGAATGTACTGCTCATGACACAACTGTGATTAATGCAGTAGCTGCTTCAAAGAATAATAGAAACTGTAGGTGTATTTTCAAACTGCAGATTTTCATCCTCAGGATCTTTACTTTTCAAAGCTTGAGCATAAATGGATATAATTCCCTGGCTGGAAACTGTTTTTAAGCAGGATCTTACTCTGAACCGAAGATAATCTGGAAAGATAGCAAAATTAGCTGAATGTCTGCATCCCCTACCATGTAAGCAGCAAGAGAAACGTGAACATAGTCCAGACTTCATGGAACCCTAAGTCATTCACATATCACACCTTAGGGTCAAACTACGCATTATCTTACCTGAGTATTTGACTGGTTTTCTTACCCCATGGATTGCCAATGTGCCCCATAGATCCAGCAGGGATCCCTGTTGCAAAATGTTAAGAAGCTTTTATCTTACTGAGCTCTGTTTTGCTTCCACCTTCTTGCTCCTGCCATTTGCATTGCCACAAATGGCTCATTCAAATAAGTGACCCAACTTTGCCAGTTAGAAGAGCTACAGGGCCAGTTGAGGTAGTGTAGTACAATGTAAAACCAAGTATTTTTCTTTCGTGTCAGGAGCAACTTGAGAAACTACAAGTCGCTTCTCGTGTGAGAGAATTGGCCGTCTGCAGAGATGTTGCCCAGGGGTCACCCAGATGTTTTACCATCCTTTGGGAGGCTTTTCTCATGTCTAGACATGAGAAGCTGGAGCTGACAGACAGGAGATCACTCTGCTCCCCAGATCAGAACCACTGACCTTGGTCAGCAGTCCTGCTGACACAAGGGTTTAACTCATTGTGCCACCGGGGACTCCTAAAACTAAGGTGGAATGGGAATTATGCTTTGACTTCCTGTTGATAGAGAAAAACTACTACTGGTTTTTAAATGTCTGTGTTTGCTTTTAATAGGATTTATGTTCATGTTTTATAATGCTTATTTTTGTATGGTTTGTGTCATTCGGCAATTGAATGTTTTGCCTATGTTGGAAACCGCCCTGAGTCCTCTTGGGGAGATAGAGTGGTATACAAATAAATTATTATTATTATTATTATTATTATTATTATTATTATTATTATTATTATTGTAGTTCCAACTTGGCTCACACAATTTTAACATTTTCAGCTTTATCATAGTGCATTAATATTCGGTACCTTTCATTAATTCATTATAGCTATTGTTATGGTTCAGCATATAGCATGTCAATTGGAGTATGGTAAAAAAAAAATTCTAATCCATCTTCCTCCAGGTCAATTGATAGATTAGGTTCTATCTTAATCATTTCCTTAGTGCAGCACTCATTTAATTGGCCATCATTTGGTGAAGGGAAAAAAAAATAATGTGATAAATAGGCACAATATGCCCTTCCCATAGCAAATGATGGTTTCTACCTCTTTTATAATGAAAACATTGACTACTCTTTCCATCCATGTGTATTAACAAATATTAAATGCACTGATATAGCCGCTGACATAATTAACTGTGGGACTCAAGTGCTTCTACTTCCATTTCACTGCTGTTGCAATATAGTATTGGGCAATATTAATATTAATACTGTAATTTCCCAGGAGCATACTACAAGGGAACTGCTAGCATCTCGCAGGAGCAATAAATATTTCAAGGCACACTGTGAGTCCAAAGGCTGACTGCTGGCTTTCTGCATGATTTCCCGTTCTGGCTCTGTGTCCTTCTTGTCTGAGGGGGGCTCAGCTTGCAGAGCAAGGAGCACAGGATGGGACCTCCTGTAGCTAGATAGCTCTCACTCTTGCATTTTAGGTGTTTGGGAGCCTTTCCAGATAGGCCCTATATCCCAGGTATGATCCCAGGTTTTCTGCTTTAAACTGGATTATATGAGTCCACACTGCCAGATAATCTGAGATAAACAGAAAACCTGGGATCATACAGGTCTGCAACCTGTCTGGAAGGGCCCTAAGAGCCACATGCCTCCCCACTTTTTATTAAGAAAGCAAGTACATTATCAGAAGGGTGGGAAGCATTGGTTTCAGATTATTTTCATTATCTTATGATTTGAGACATTTAAGAATCACCATTTATTTGTCCATCATATATTTATACATTGCAGGTGTCTTTTAAGAGTATTTCCCAGGGGCCGCAATGGCACAGTGGGTTAAACCACTGAGCTGCAGAACTTGCCGACTGAAAGGTTGGCGGTTCGAATTTACGGAGTGGGATGAGCTCCTGTCGTTAGCCCCAGCTTCTGCCAACCTTGCAGTTCGAAAACATGCATATGTGAATAGATCAATAGGTACCTCTCTGGCGGGAAGGTAACAGCACTCCATGCGGTCATGCTGGCCACATTACCTTGTAGGTGTCTACGGACAATGCCAGCCCTTCAGCTTAGACATGAAGATGAGTACCACCCCCTAGAGTCAGACTGAACTAGACTTAATGTCAAGGGGAGACCTTTACCTTTACCTTAAGAGCATTTCACATGGAAAACAACTTATATACTGAATTTGCTATGGCAGCTATTTAGGTTTTCTGACAAGTTTCTCAAGGATTATTGCCATTCGCTACTTATCAATTTGTGGCCATTCTGTGTTAATAAGGACAAAATAATTACAACCCCAAATTATATTCTTGTGCCTGTCCTTTTAAAACTAAAGAAAGCTTCACCTAGCACAGTAAAGCACAGCAATTCAAATTTATTTCAGTGTAGCTTGTGTCTCACCCAACTGTATTCCAAAACAATTTCTGTTCCTTTTGAGGTTTTCCCATGCTCTCTATCCATTCATTAGCAACATTCACAACAACTAGTGTGTTTTACAGATGCAATCCCCCTCTACACAGGATTGAATAACATCCAATTTTACAAAATAGTCTGTACACATACAACATATTTCTTTCGACACATCCAGTGTATAGCTGCCGCAGCCAGAGCATGATTAGCAAGTGCCATCCTGAAGTTTTCTTTAGTGAGATTCTTAATAGCATTAGTTAAGGTTAGAACAGGACTCAAGTATCTTTATACCAGTGTGTATACCTGTTTGCCAATGCACGGAGAATTTATGAACTGTCACTTTAAATGGAGTCCTCCAATGTCTCTACTGAACAATGCATAAAGGTGTATTCCCTCTCAAGGAAAAGTGCAAGAGTGACTGTATTTAACAAGCCTTGAGGCATTGTTCAAGAATGAATGAGAACATACTGAGAAGAGCCCCAGCAAGCATAGTGACTGACAATAAACTCCCCGAGGCAAGAGCATAGGATATGGGGAAGCAAGAATCCCAAAGAACACAGAAAGGAAGAGAACAAAAGAAAGGAAAAGTCCACACATTGGAGCATCTGTTCAGTCACACCCTAGGCTTCATTTCAATACTTTTATTATGGTTAGCTGACTTGACTATCACATAACATATATTGGTGTATACATCCAGTAAATAAAATATTAGTAGCCAGAATTTTTTTGGCACCCCGACAAAAATGAAAAAGTTGTACAAAATTCTATTGAAGTGAATGGAGCTCTACCATATCTATATCACAACAAATGGTGGCGGATTTCCACTAACTTGCAACAGTGAGCAAGATTGTCCCATAACAATAGATTTTTAAAACTGCAGTCTAATAATATGCTTTTACCAGAGGCATCGTTTGGATGCTGAAAAAACCAAAACAGGTCCCACATTTTGGACCTGTCTGGATGGGCCCATAGATTTCCCTGGTTTATTCCATATTAAACACCTTATTAGATCTGGATCTCTATGAAAGATCTGAGTCTAGTGCTGGCTTTAGCCTATAAAGCTTTAAATGATTACAGGCCAACATACTTGTCTGAACATATCTCCCTCTATGACCCACCTCAAAGGCTGAGATCATCAGGGGAGGCCCTGCTCTCGATCCTTTCATCTGGACAAGTGCAATTGGCTGGGGTGAGAGACAGGGCCTTCTTGGTGGTGGCCCCCATCTGTGGAATTCACTCCCTAATGAAATTAGGTCTCTTCTCTCCTTCAGGAAGATAATTAAATCATGCTTATGGGATAATTAAATCATGCTTTGAGCAGCAGACGCAGCCATAATAATTGGAAATGGCTTATGTGATTGACAATGGACAGACCTCAGATTATGACTCTGGGTTTGGATTTGTCTTATTTAAACAGATATTTTAATTCTGCTGTCTTAACTAACATTTAGGTGTGATTTTATTAGTACTGTTGTTGGTATCTAATGGGTGCCAGTTGTGAACCACCCTAAGTCCCTCCTTGGGGGTGAGAAGGATGGGATATACATGTCTGAAACAAATGAGGTGCTGAGCCTGTAGGGACTCACTCCTGGGACATGTCACGCATTTCCCGGGGGTCAGTCTCCATAGATATCCCACACCTTTGGGGTCATCCCCTCCCAGCTCCTGATTAAGCTCCTAATCTTATTGAAAAGGTCTTTGGCCACCATGGAGTTTCTCGCATCCTCCTGGCGTGAGAAAATGATACATGAGAAGACTTCAGTGGGGGGTGGAGGGACCCTTTCAGTAAGTTTTAAGGGCTAAATAGGGACTTTAGGGTGGCTTCCTGCTATCTCAATTTAAGTTGAGATAGCATGTAGCCACCTCAGGCGGGAAGTCTCGAGGTTGTGGGAGAAGATGGAGACTAGAACATGTGCTGAAGGGGGTTACTTTAACTCAGTGGTTCTCAACCTATGGGTCCCCTGATGTTTTGGCCTTCAACTCCCAGAAATCCTAATAGCTGGTAAAGTGGCTGGGATTTATGGGCGTTGTAGGCTAAAACACCTGGGGACCCACAGGTTGAGAACCACTGCACCCGTTTTGGTGCGGGTTTTAATTATGTATGGAAGGGCCTTTTGTATACCCAATTTTAGTAGTATTTTATGTCTGAAAGTAGTCTAATGTTATCCAGAAATAAAAAGAGTCTTCTTTTGTGGCAGAGCTTTGTATTAAAATAAAACACCCCCTTCTTTACATTTTGAAATGTCACTTTCTTCAGCTTTCCTTACTGAGATTGAATCTAAATTTTCCCATTGTCAGATATTCCCTTAGTGGGTGTTATACTCACCCTTTTTATTGCTTCGGTGCAGTATTTAGATTCTTGCTTCATTGCTCTGAATAATCTTAAATCACCCTGCTTTAAAATTTATAGGCCACCGCTGAGGACGAAGCCTTTGTAATTGGCATTTTCCCCCTCTCTCTCAAGATGGGGTGAATTGTATTCAGTCAGCAAATCAGTCGAAACAGAAGAACAAGTGTGCTAGTAAGCTCTAGATACAGATATCCAAAGGCAATTCATACAAGGTGAACATTCAGCTCTTTCTACCGCAAATGAGTGTACAAGTTCTATAGATTCCCAATGGACCGTGTGAGAAATATGCATTTAGCTCAGGATTCAAATGTTTAAATAAGTGCAGTTTTGCCTCCTAGCACTAGTAATTATACACACTAGTGCGCATTCCCCAAAATTTCTGTCAAATTTTTATTAAGTGTTGGTTAGGGACAATATGGATTTGAGGCCAGCACATCTAAGGAGCTTCAAGTTGGAGAAGCCTATATTAATATATCTAGGAGTCAGGGGATGAAGTAGGTCATCTTCATTGGGTCTTGTTCTGGTGGGTTTGTGGGTTTTTCACTTTGCCATTTTTAGGGGATCCCAGATTCCAATCACAGAAATTCTTATTGACTCTGGTATCAAAATGTGCCTCACACTAGGATTCCTTCCCATTTTAAATGTATAGTTCTCATTAGATCCCTTCTTTTCCAAAGGTATTCAGCAGAAGAGATGCAACACTAGGGGCCCATTCACACTATGTGTGAATTACAGTGCTGGGATTCCACTTTAACCATCATGGTTCCACCCAGGCCCCATCTACACTGTCATATTATCCAGTATCTGAATCTGGACTAAACAAACTGGACTGGACTAAAGCAACCTCTCCTTTTTAACTAAGCAATATTTCATTTGTTTATTTAAAGGTAAATCCTAACAATCAAGAAATCCTATAAAACATAAAAACAGGTATCTACTCTTTTAAAAAATATTTTTTGAAATGAGGGACCACATCTCCTCCTACCAGTCCACATGAGCTCTGAGATCATCAGGAGAGGCTCTTCTCTCGGTCCCACCACCATCACAAGTATACTTGGTGGTAACAAGAGAAAGGGCCTTCTCGGTGGTGACCCTGCAGCTCTGGAATTCCCTTCCCATGGAAGTACGTTTGGCCCCCTCTTTGCTGGTCTTTCACACTCAGGTTAAAACTTTTCTGTGGAAGTAGGCCTTTCCCAACAACCCATAATAAGCAATGATTAGGCTATTGGTATTGCTAAGACACATCATTGAAGGCTATCTCGGACTGGCAATGTTTACACAGCCAAAGATGCAGAGCTTCAAGGATTTCTGGTATAATATTTTAAGGACAACCTCAGTGGCCTGAGGCCGAGGGACTTTTAATGGTAAATGTCATTATTTATTAAGGTTGTTTTTATATGGTTTATGCAATCTGTTTTTGTTTACTTGTTTATTTGTTTGGGGTGATGATGTTGTGCTCTTGTATCATGACATTTCTGTTGCTTTAACCATTTGCTCACTGTTTTGAGTCCCACACATGGGAGAAAAGTGGGATAAAAATAAATAATAGTAATGATAGTAATAATAAAATTCACAAAAATGCAGCACCCCAGATATGCATTTGGTGGTAGATGGGATTTTTAAAATGTATTTTTCATAATATATAACTGAGGTAGTTGAATTTTATTTCTACTTATGGAGAGGGAACTTTTTCTGATATCAGACTTCAGAAATATGTGCCAGGCTTTATTCATGCCATTCAATTTAGTGTATATATGTATTTTTCATAGCTATATTAAAAAATTATCTCTATGCCTCTAGGGTATCGTTTTTGCTCAGTCACGTTACCTGACAACTGCTTAATTTGTCAATTTTAGGAGGTACAGATACAGTTAGAGGAATTAAAAAAGAAATATGAGAATGAGACAAGACAGCTGCAGAAGGAGAAAGAAACCATAAATGGAAAGCTTCAGGAGTGCTCCCTGGAGGTATGTGGGACATAAATCCATCCTTGAGAACAGGAAGCATTTTAATCTTCTTATCTGAAGGAATCTCGATATGCGACCTCCTGCAACTTTTCAAAGCAGTGTCACAGAACTATAGGTGAAATAGTATTGTGATGATTGTTTTACACACAAGTTTCTTAAACAAGCTCTATGGCTGATAGAACAATAGTGTCTGCTTGTATAAAGATAGTATGGCATATTACAGTCATCCCTCCGTATTCATGGGGGTAGGAATGCACACCTGCAAATGTGGGAGGGAGAACCCCGCAAATAATTTACACATATGCACATGCTCTGCGGATGGGTACACTGTTATGGTGTAGTAGACAAAATGTGGATGCTGGAAAGGCAGTGGGTGTTCTTTCCAACATTTCAGTGTTATACTCGCAAAATATCAGTAGACTGGGCAATTCATCAGAATAAACCAGGCAAATAAAATATATATTTTAAAGCATATCACCATGAAGAAGATATTTACTACCTCCAAGGTGCAGTCTTTGCATTATGTTTTAGAACTTTACGACTAGAAAGGTTTTTCTCCCACAGTTAAAATGATGAGATGTATAAAAATGCTTTCTCCCGTGAAGGTTGCAGAATATTCCTTTCAAATGGATTGCATTTGTGGTTCATTCTCCAGTACTCTCAAAGGAATTCAGTGTACAATTGAAATTCATGGACTGAGCTAAATTTTTCATTGTTTTCTGGTTGTGGCACTTAATCTTACCACAGATAGCAAATGCACCTGGGAGGAGATAAGAAGAAGAGAGAGTAAGGCATATAAATGGGCAAAGAGACAGAATATAGAGGAGTGGAGGATTCCCCAATTGCTTATTAGTTAAACACTAACCAGGTAGTGCAGACACAAATAGAGCCAGGTAGTTTAGAAAGGAAAGGAAACATGTAGTTGTTTCAATTTATGAGACAGAGCATTGTGTACAGATCTGTAGTATCTACATTTCAGTACTATTTAAAGTATCTTGTTGCAGTACAGTCTTGCTCAAAATGGGCTCATATCCAGCACTTGGGGGTTTTTTGCAAGTGGAAGTGTGGTATCCAGTGTACAAAAGGGTACACTTTTCCAAAATTGTACCACAAAAACTTCCTTTTGAGAGCTAGAAACCCCTCCAGAATAAGGCTGCAAATTATTATTATTATTATTATTATTATTATTATTATTATTATTAGAAACTCAACAAAATGAGTCCACAGCAGACAAGATCACTCTGCTGGCTGTTGTATTGGATCACGTCGGACATTTCCCAAGTGTCTAGGACTGTGTGATGTATCGGCGAATAATGCGTGCAGATCCCAGTAAGCTGGCCTTCTGCAGCTGGCAGATGGTAATTTTGTCAGCGCCGATTGTGTTTAATGCCGGCCAAGGTCTTTAGGCATTGCACCCAATGCGCCAATCACCACGGGGACCACCTTTACTGGTTTGTGCCAGAGTCTTTGCAGTTCGATCTTTAAATCCTCATATCGTGTCATTATTATTATTATTATTATTATTATTATTATTATTACTACTACTACTACTACTACTACTACCCATCTCTCCTGGTGGCTCAAGGCAGGGTACAACATAGTCAAAAATGTATGAACATAAAATATGTACAATAAATTACATAGATAAAAATCCTGCACCAAACAGAGATACAAAAGTGATATATAGTAGCAATAGAATGTAAATAAAACTTACGATTGAAATTACAAATAAGATAAGAAGGGAGTGAGTCCCTAACTCTTTTGAGCATTAGATTTCTACATAGGGTGGTCTCGCACGGTACTCCCAAGCGGTAAAAGCCACCAACATAATTTTATTCCCAAATGTCCCAAAATGCTATCTATATTTGTGCGGGGGGGCCTGAGCCATTTCAGGCCCAGGAAAGGACTTCTTTAAAAATAGGAAATAAATAGGCTCTAGACAGCATTTGGAGGTACTTCAGGGCAAAATTAATTTCTTCCAGGGGGTACAGTTAGGGAGTACATCCTCTTAAATATCTTGGGATGGATACTGCAGATCTCAACCTCGTACAGTTGGATTTAATGGTAGGCCTGCTAACATTAACTAGACAACAAGGAATGTTTAGAATTATGTCAAACACGGAAATGTTTTATCAGTGCATATTAATTAGTGCACTGCAACCTTTTGAAAAGGCTTGTTTCCTCTCGCTGATTTAGGCTTTAAGATTAGAGACTTTCATCAGACAAAACCGCGATATCCCCAAATGTGCAGAATTCCTTAAATCTCATGCCAGAAAATCCCGTGAGAGGCAACAGGAGGTAAGAAGTATTCATTATCTATTGTCAAATGAGCTGGATAAATGTTTCTGACTTGGTAATGTAACATAAACTGTTTCTCCATGAAAGTCTTTAGTGATTCAAAATTTAAATTGAGATTGCACACATCAATTTGATATTGTTCTTGCTATGTGGGTAAGAGTGAATTGACGTCATATACCAGAAAACTACACATTTAGAATGCCAAGATGCCGCCAAAATCCCTACAACCTGACATTGTGGCAATTCAGAAAAACTGTCCAAAGAGCAACTAACAGGTTATTTCTCACTAGTTATCTAGTCACGATTAATTAAAAGCTACAAGGCAGATTGATTGGGCCAGGCGTTAGCACAGAAGGTTAAACAGCCAGCTGCAGAAAATCTTGCTTATTGAAAGGTCGACAGTTCAAGCCCGGGTTGTGGTGAGCTCCCAGCCATCAGCCCAGCTTCTGCTCACCTAGCAATTTGAAAAAAGTGATGTGAATAGATAAATAGGTACTGCTTTGGCAGGGAGGTAATAAAAGGTAACCATACAGACATGCCGACGATTTGATCAGGAGAGTGTCTGAAGACAACAAAGCTCCTCAGCATGAAAAATGGAGTGACAGCACACCCCTTCCCCCAATCCCATCGGCGGAGTTGAGCACAGCCTCCAGATGCTGGAGATGAAAAAAGATGGGAAGCCTTTATCTCTGTTTATGTACTGCTTGTCTTTGTTAATTGTATAACGACATTGAATGTTTGCCATATATGTGTACTGTAATACGCCCCAAGTCTCCTCAGGGAGATAGGGACAAATATGTGTGTTTGTATGTATTTGTGTGTGTGTGTGTGTGTGTGTTAGCGGTCCCCTGCCACGCGTTGCAGTGGCCCAGTCTACTAACCTGGAAAATAAAGTAATGGGAAAGTGTTGGTTTCTAATATATGCAATTTCTTTATGCTTGTGGGTAAAAAAGTATTTCTTGTTGTTTCTTTGTCAGTGTTGATGTGGAGATTGTCTGGTTTGCCTACTCTGGAACATGCAACATATCATTGTTCTTCTTTAGGGGTCCCTTTCAAATCTATGATACTATATCTGTCATATACATATGTGTATTTGAATCATATATATATATATATATATATATATATATATATATATATATATATCAAAATGGCTCTTTGTCAGGAGGGCTTTGATAATGTTTTCTTGCCCTGGTGAAGGGAGTTGGACTGGATGGTCTTAAGTATTTTCTGTAGGTCATGGGGGTTCTGTGTGGGAAGTTTGCCCCAATTCTGTTGTTTGTAGGGTTCAGAATGCTCTTTGATTGTAGGTGAACTGTAAATCCCAGTAACAACAACTCCCAAATGCCAAGATATATTTTCCCCAAACTCCATCTGTGTTCATATTTGGGCATACGCAATATTTGTGCCAAGTTTGGTCCAGATCCATAATTGCTTGAGTCCACAGTGCTCTCTGGATGTAGGTGAACTACAACTCCCAAACTCAATGTCAATACCCACCAAACCCTTCTAGTGTTTTCTGTTAGTCATGGCAGAACTGTGTGCCAGGTTTGGTTCAATTCCATCGTTGGTGGAGTTCAGATGCTCTTTGATTGTAGATGAACTATAAATCCCAGCAACTCCACCTCCCAAATGACAAAATCATAATTTTTATAGTGATGGTCACTCCTTGTGTAGTGAGACATTTTGTTGTCAAATTTAGTGGGATTTCGTTCATTGGTTTTTTTGTTTTTAACGTACTCATTATGCACAGAGCATTTTTATATATTTAGATATATTGACCAGGCATATAATAAAACTGCTAAAAAATCTTTTCTGAAAAAGCAGAGGAGATGCATAGACAAGTGTTTCACTTCTTCCACTTTGCAGCACTGCACTGTTTATACCGTGATTGACTTCAGTGCATTTTATTGCATGATTTGCAATTTCTTGTGAGTTTTGTTAACACATGGATTTTTTTGCTGGATGCATGTTGGAGGTCACATTGGGGTCTACATTTTGTAGGCACCCCAACCTTGAGCTAGTTTACAGACAGATTATAATGCTTGTGCAGATTGGGCCCGAGTGTTAAACAATTTGGCTATATAATTTCAGGCTACAGCAGATTATCAGTTTTCTCTTTGTCTAGAACAACTTCTATAACTTATAAACTCAGGTAAGACAGCACTTTAAAAATATTCAAGCATGGAATCATCCAAGTGGTTTATAGCTAGAACCACCTAGCTAATGTATTCATTTATTGATTTGGTTTATATCCTTCTTTCTCTCAAATGGGACTCCATGTAGTTCACATGTATACCTGTTATCTGTATAGTAACTGTATGAGTCATTCATTTTTTTTCCTTGATAGAACAAGTGTAATGAATAGGGATTTGTCTTTGGGAGAAAAATAATAATAGTTTGCACTCTTATTTTCATTTTCTCTGAGAAGTCATTTTTCCTTGGTGCCTGTCTAAGGCAAGGCACCAGTCAGTTATGACTGGGAATAGCACTAGCAAAAAAAGGATTCTTAATTTGTAATAATATTCCCACCAAGGAGGCCACCAAGGAATTTATAAGATAGGTTGCATTTTGCTACCCAGCTGAGAGCAGTGAAATTGAGTAGGCTTTACTTTCTGCTTCAGAGATTAAGCAGTGTACTGTCACTAATATAGTTCTAACTTGGGCACAAATTTAAACTAAATATAACTTCCTGAGCCACACAGGACACTAGTATCAGGAACAGGACATAGTATAAGTAACATATGTACATGTACACTTTTTTCTATCCATGTCAATATTTGACTGGGCAACACTTCACTAGAAGCACAGTTAATCTAAAACATTCCTAAAGAGGATGCCTCATTCTAGTAAATTAAAGAAAATTAATACATGAAAGAAAAGGACAGATAGAAACTCACAGACCCTCTCCCCGCCATTGTCTACTTTTACTTGCAAATAAAGGTAATGTTTACACAAGTTTGTGGTGATGCAGTTGGAAGATCATGGCAGGAGGATGTTCTTCTGATTAGCATATATGTTTCTTCTGACTCAACTTTCAAGATCATTCTACTATACAAAACTAATGAAAAAGAGCAGGAAAAATACTGAGTATAAGTGGTTCAGATTCACAACTGGAAAAGAAACACTGTACATAGTAAAGTATTAGTATAGAAATTTTAGTAAAAAAAATTGACCTCAGAAACTTGGGTTGACTTATCCATGGATTAATATAAGTACTTTAAATTAATTCTTATCAAACAATCTCTCAGCAGAGTGGCAAAAGGTAAAAGCTTAGTCCATCCAAGGAAAACCTAAAAGAAGCACAATCATTATTGTTTAAAGGGAATACACAGAATAATAACCAACTGATAGAGAGTGAGAAGTATATATGGTTTCTGTTCTAGTATATGTTTAGTTGCAGTATACCTTATGTCGTTGTGTAGTTTTGGCAGTTGTAGATTTCTAAAATGATTTTGTGTGTGTTTTATTTTATCTTGAATAAAAAAATATGTTTAGAAGAAGAAGAAACACCAATCCCCCCACTCTTTCTTCAGCATCACTCCTTTTGGCCTTTTTGAATGCCTGGGTGACAAAAGTGGTGATGACTCTTTGGCATTCCCTTTCAAAAGGAGAGCCAAGAGAGTAGAGGGCATTGATGCTTCTTTTAGTTTCTCCAGGATCCAACCTTCACTCATCCAATGTTCTGTATTATCCAACGCAATCTCTCTCCCACCTGGATTCACAGCTGTTTCGATAACATTGCAATGTTTTGGTACTAAATTTGTAAATACAGTAATTATTACATAATGTTACCACGTTTTGAACTGCTTCTTCTGTCAATTTGTTGTAAAACATGACGGTTTTGGATGCTTAATTTGTAAAATCATAAAGTAATTTGACGTTTAATAGGCTTTTCCTTAATCCCTCCTTATTATCCAACATTTTGACTTATCCAACATTCTGCTGGGCCGTTTATGTTGGGTAAGTGAGGCTCTACTGTATAAAAAAGGAACAATTTCCTTCTCTGAGTAGAGTGGTAAAATGCTTTTTTTAAAAAATGGAAAAGGATGAGAGACAGTGAAGGCTGCCTCCTGAGACAGTGCTGGCACTTTTCACTTTTAACAAAATGACCCACTGTTTATCCACAAGTCATATCAAAATCCATAATTTTGGCCCCCAAACCTGCTTTTAACTTATAGATGAATAGGCTTGGGTGATCAAGAAAAAAAATGGTTCTAAACTCGTTTCGTATATAAGGGGTGCTGGTGTTTCGATTTTGCAATGATTTCTGAAATTTTCTTGAAAAAAAGATCGGAAATAGCAGAAATCTGAATTGCTTCAATTGCTTCGTTAATGGAAGGTACCCCTCCCTCCAGAACCATTAAATTTGACAAAGACAGAAAGCCTAAACAGTTTTAAAATCTCGCAGTTTTTTCTGAACAAAAATGTGTTGTTGGTTTGAAAAGCATTTTCAATATGACAAAACCCTGGGTGGCGGCAAACGGCAATGGATTGCAGAGCCGCCGATGCAAAGAGGGGCGTGGCCTGCAGGAAGAGCTGTTCTTAGCCATGCCCACCTCGTTCCTCTTTGCATCGGTGGCTTCCCTTCAGGCAGAGCTGTTCTTACACACGCCCACCTCATCCCTCTTTGCATCGGTGGCTTTGCACGCCCAGCGATGCAAAGAGGGACGAGGTGGGTATGGCAAAGAACAGCTCTTCCTGAAGGCCACTCCCCACCTCGTCCCTCTTTGTATCGCCAGGTGTGCAAAGCCACATCTGAAAATAATTCCGAACAATGGGGAAGTTGTTTCAGTTCGGAATTGCTTCTCCCACTATTCCTGCATGACTCAAAATTGGATCAAAAGGTAATTTAATCCAAATTAATTATGATTTTAGAAGCTTACGAACAAAATTACCCAAGCCTAATGAATATATATGATAACTGTGTCAATGGCAGTTACTGTTCATAGTACTGAACTTTTTGCGAATGTGTTGTTAACATTGTTTTAAGTATCTAGAGCAGTGTTTCTCAACCTGGGGGTTGGGACCCCTGAGGGAGTCACAAGGGGGTGTCAGAGGGGTCACCAAAAGCCATTAAAAAACACAGTATTTTCTGTTATGACTGAGAATAGCACTAGAGAAAAAAGGATTCTTAAATTGTATTAATATTTACAACTAGGAGGCCACCAAGGAATGTATAAGATAGGTTGCATTTTGTTACCCGGAGGCCTTCAGCCTTAGGTTCTCGAAAGATGTGTCTGGCCTTGTGTATTGCTTAACTTCATGAGGTGTGAGATGGGGATGTGCAGCTCTGATTCAAACAGCAAAATGGGACCGGCCTTCTTTGATGGATTACTTAATTTACACCCTGCTTTTCTCCCATTATGGAATCTAAGCTGGTACACAACAAATTGCATGTCTAGGGGAAAGCTAAAGGTCACAGTGACTTGATCATTAATTACTGTTTCAGCAAAAATAGTGGTCAGAGAAAAACAGTACTGAGTATTTGTTTTGAGAGATAAAACTTTTTGTTTAGCCAGTGGGGATGTTAGGTCAGAGAACAGGGTCACAAAAAGGAATGCAAGGGCAACTTCATATAGTTTGTAGCTCCTCTTTCTAGTTATGAATGATGCCCCATCCCTCCAAACAGTAGGAGCCCTACTTGCACTTAACATTGCGTCACTGTGAAGATGCAAAACGTGAAGCAATCACAACTTCAATATAACTTAGCCCTCTTTGCAAAATAATTTCCTCTGCTATACTGCTTTCCTGGCCAAGTGTTACTGTTATCTATTTCAGCAGAATAGAACAGACATTCACAAGACATGTTCTTTAAAAGCTTTCTGAACTACTTCCTCAAAGTTGTAAACATTATATGCATTTGCACAATTATCATAATCTTTGACAAGCACACTACAGCATACATTTTGTCAACCATGCCTTTTTACAAGCCTGTGTGAATTAGATTGGCCTTATTCAGTCCCAGAGCAAAATGCCACTGTCTATTTCAGGGGTCCTCAAACTTTTTAAACAGAGGGCCAGATCACAGTCCCTCAAACTGTTGGAGGGCCGGATTATAATTTGAAAATAACATGAATGAATTCCTATGCATGCTGCGCATATCTTATTTGTAGTGCAAAAAAACACTTAAAAACAATACAATAATTAAAATGAAGAACAATTTTAATAAATATAAACTTATTAGTATTTCAATGGGAAGTGTGGGCCTGCTTTCAACTGATGAGATAGGATTGTTGTTGTTGTTGTGTGCTTTCAAGTCATTTCAGACTTAGGTTGACCCTCAGCGAGGGCCAGGTAAATGACCTTGGAGGACTATATCCATCTCCTGGACCTTACTTTGAGGACCCCTGGTCTATTGGAGCAGAAGTCCTAGAAGCCCAGCAGAAAGATAAAGACCTGTGGGGCAGGAGCAAAGAACCCTGAATTGCTTCATGATAGCCACTCTCAGCCTTTTCCTCCCAACCAAATTAGCCATGAAAGCAATTGGGGGCAGGGGAATGGTGTCATGAAATTGCAATTCACTGGTAATCCATTGGTGGCCACCATCTACCTTTTGCCAGTCCCAAGAATATGTACAGACAGTCCTCAAGTTAAACAAGATAGGTTTTATAGCTTTGTTTTAAATTGAGTTTGTATGTAAGTTGGAACAGGTACATTTTAAAGTGTAATACAAGCTTTTGATCTCACAGGGAAGGATTGACACCCCTGTGGTGTTTGTTTTGCTGTCTGTGCCCCATTTGGAAGATTTCACCTCACTTTCTGTTCCTGTGAGAAGTGGATTTTGTAAAATTTGGCTTGTTGTGGAAACAAGGATTGGTGAGAAAGCTTCAACGGAGACACATTTTCCCCCTGATAAATGTTTCAGGAGTGAATTTACTTTACTTTCGGTTGTGAATTTACTTTACTTTCACATCAGTTGTCTCATTCAAACAGGTTTGCAGATATCTTTCCTAAAGGTTAAAAAATCTATTTACCAAAGGCAAAAAACAAAACAAAAACGCAGAGTAGATATATTACAAGCTGCTATCTTTCCTTTAAATGGGTTTTAGCCTTACTGTCCGCCTTCACTCCAACCTTGTTTGATTTCTAAATTTATCCACTCCAAGTTAATCTGATTTTGTCTTTTGATTCACACTGTGTTGAATCATTTGGTTTCTTCTCTGATGACTTCCTCACCTATAAGGCACAACTGGAGTCAAAATGCTCAGTTTTCTCCATAAATTTTTGATTTGCTGGAACTGGGGGTTGGGTGCATTTTTCTTCTATTTAGAGAAGTACAAAGGTATAATCCCTAGCATTTTGCTTTTTAATTTATTCTCTGCAACCTTTGCTCACTTTGGTATCAGAGTTCAGAAGAAGCCGCACTTCCCAGGGGATACATTAACATTAATGTGCATCAGACCTATAGGCAGAGATGAAAACCCTTCCCCACCTCTTCAAATTAATTTTGACGTGAAAAAGCAGACATCCTGCATAAAGAAAAGGGTGAAACTGTTGACTACCATATCCGTTTGCATGGCAAAATTATGCAGATTAATTTTTTAAATGCTGTGATAAAGTGGCTACAGTTTTTTTCCATGTCAGGAATGACTTGAGAAACTGCAGGTCATTTCTGATGTCAGAGAATTGGCCAACTGCAAGGACATTGCCTGGGGACACCCGGATTTTTTACCATGAGGCTTCTCTCATGTGGCCACATGGGAAGCTGGAGCTGACAGAGGGGAGCTCACCATGCTCCACAGATTTGAACCACCGCCCTTTCGGTCAGCAGCCCTGCCAGCACAAGGGTTTAAACCATTGCACCACCAAGGGCTCCTAGTGCCTACAGTGATGCATTGTGATATATGCCCTAAAATGGATTTTCCCTCCACAGAGAACTAGTAGCAACATAAATCTGAAAAAATTATAGAATATGGTGATGTAAAAATACTATGAGACTTTAAGATTCAAACTGACAAACAGAACATGATAGGTTGAACATAACTGTAGTTGAAAAAATAAAGCTTTAGTGCTACATGTGGCAATCTCAGGAGAAATAGCAGTGAAAGCAAAGGAAGGGAAGGAGATCATTATCACCACCATCACCATCACATTAATTAAATAGTTCTGTACAAAAATCAAATAAATACCCTTGCCAAAAGTGTAACAAAAATGGATTGTAGGGAAACAAAGGGGCCAATAGGAAGATAAAGACCATAGAATCATAGAATCATAGAGCTGGAAGAGACCTTGTGGGCGATCCAGTCCAACCCCCAGCCAAGAAGCAGAAAATCGCATTCAAAGCACCACTGACAGATGGGCATCCAACCTCTGTTTAAAAGCTTCCAAAGAAGGAGCCTCAACCACACTCTGGGGCAGAGAGCTCTCATAGTCAGGAAATTCTTCCTAATGTTCAGATGGAATCTCCTTTCCTGTAGTTTGAAGCCATTGCTCTGCGTCTTGGTATCCAGGGCAGCGGAAAACAAGCTTGCTCCCTCCTCCCTATGACTTCCTCTCACATATTTATACATTCATTTATTTACATTATTTATATCCCGCCCTCCTCTCAGCCTTCTCTTCTTCAAGCTAAACATTCCCAACTCTTTAAGCTGCTCCTCATAGGGCTTGTTCTCCAGACCTTTGATCATTTTAGTCGCCCTCCTCTGGACACATTCCAGCTTGTCAACATCTCCCTTCAATTGTGTACTTGGTGAGCCCATCTCCCCAGGTGCCACTCCTATCTCTATTACCCAAATGTGAGAAATTGGATGGTTTGGAGGCACTGGTTTTTGATGGTTTGGCTGGGCAAAGGGATCAAGCAGGCTGTGGCAGTGATGCTAAGCTATGCAGGAGCCCAGGTGGACCTTGTTAAACTACAAAAACAATGCCCTGTTATCTGGACACTTTGGGGACCTTGGGGACTGGGATGCCACTGGGACAATGTTGAATGAAGTAAATATTCTGCTGTTGCATTGCTGCAGCCATTCCTTAAGGTAATCAAGGAGGCATTTCGTAGGTCTTCCAGTGCCAGCCTTCAGACATGCTGAAGTTTCCCAGGTTGTTGCAGAGCAGCTTATTGCCCGAGGAGCACCTAATATCATCACAAATATTTCAAGACAAGTTTCCCATCAAGCCCTAATTGACCATACCATTTACTGTTCAACCAAGAGTGCCTTTGACGTCCTGGCAAATTAATGGCTCTGGAACTGAGTCCTTGTGAGATCTAGGTAAATAACGTGAGCTGGACTGATACCACACACAAAAAATGAACCAATGATTAGCTGCAACACCATCACTCTCTTACCTGCATCTTATCTTTTATCTTTTATTTTTAAAAATCTTACTTAAAGTCTTGTTCTGCCCAGGTTGGACAAGCTAAATAGACCTTCTCCTTCCAGATAGTCTTGGATCCTTGACCCATTTCAAACTCTCTTCAGGTTACAGAGTTGAGACTGCTATGGTCACCTTAGTGAATGATATCTGTCTTGACACTGACAAGGAGTGTGTATCCCTGTTAGTGCTTTTAGACCTCTCAATACTATCAAACCATGTTATCTTTCTTGGATACTTGTGAAGGGACATTATCATTATTAATGTCCTTATATAGGGGAGACACCATTGTGTCCCTAAGTGCAGAGGTGCAGGAATGGCAATGGACCACTAGGGGGGACTGGCAAACCATACCTCCGAAGGGAACATGGCAGATTCCAGTCCTCTGACACTTATGTTTCACACCTTTCTGGCAAGGGGATGCAGGGGGCATCATGACCTGGGACTGGAGGCAGGCCGCCCTCCCCAGATGCATACACTGTTCCTAACCAACTGACCATGTATGGACACTACCCTTGAAGACAGGAAGGATGACATCACCTGTTGCTGACCTTACCTGCAGATTACCTCACCCTTGAGAGTCCAACCAATCACTTGACAATTATGTAATCCCCCACTGTTGCTATGCAGACTTTGCTAAAGAGCACAAAAACCTATATAAGCTTGGCTTAGGGAACAATAAAAAGGTCATCATCATTCACTTCTACACCCTGCCTCCCGTCTGGTCATTCTCGCGTTCACAACATCTGGTGACCGACAACGTGATAGGATCCAGGCCTTCCATCCCATGCTTACCGCTGGAATAGCTACAAGGTGCGCACCTCAACGAGTTTTCTCGTTCCCTCTCTCGTAAGTATGGGGTTAAGTATGTCAGTTCCGCAGCTGAGGCATGCACAAGAACTGTACAGGTTGTTAAAGCAGGCAGGGCATTTTGAAGTAGATCAGGACCAGGTAAAAGATTTACTTGGAGAAATCAGATATCATTGTTTATGGTATCCAAAAGAAGGTTCATTGAACCCATCAGATTGGGTCAGGATAGGTCAAACCTTTCTTGAAAAACCCCAGGGGACAATTCAACAATTGTGCCTTTGGAAGAAATGTTGTGAAACAATCACTCTCCTGGGAGTGACAGATAATCGCCCACCCGTGGCTCCGGTCACAAATCAACCTCTCCCGACTCAGATCATAAATCCTCTTTTTACCCCGCTCGAGATGGGATGTTCACAGATAGCCCTCCCTATCTCGCCTTCATGTGTCTTTGCTTTTGAGTCATCCCCCGCCGATCCAAATTTCCCCTCCTCTCCTC
>NW_026847549.1:94362175-94530731 GCF_025583915.1 Anolis sagrei ordinatus
GATTTCCATTCAACAAAAACATAAAGTTCCCATAACAAATATGGTTAAAAAACACCCTTTGATAAACTTATAATATCATCAAGTAAACCTTTGTTACAAAATGATTTTCAAGATAAACTTCTGTTCAATCAAAAGTTCCAAAATTACAATACATAAATAATCTAAAATCAAAGATCTATATATAGAGTCCTCATTTTTTTAAATCATGTTTTGATAAAAAAGCTTTCAAAGTTTTATTTTTGATAAAAAAATAGACAATACACAGTCCCTTAAAAATTGTCAAGCTTCATTTTCTTTAATGTTAAACAACATTGATTAGTTATAAGATATAATGAGAGCCACAATACAACATCTAAATAGTGATTCTCAACCTTCCTCATGCTACGGCTCTTTAAGATAAATTCTTTATGTTATACTAACCCTCAACTGAGAGATGTTTGAGATTGTTTTCATTTACTATTATTGTTTCATAGTTATAATTTTGCTCGTTGTTATTATTGTTTTATAGCCATAAGTTTGCTACTGTCATAAATTGTGATATACATGTCTGATATACAAAATAGATTCTCGTTTACTTGATCTAATTTGACACACATACCTATACACAACAATTTAAATACTGATAGAGTTGGTGTTGATTTCAAAATCAAGAGTTATAGTTCCTGAGATTCATAGTTCACAATCAAAAAACGTTCTAAACTCCACCAACAATAAAATTATACCAAACTTGACACACACAACTTCAAGTCCCTTTCATTTCAAAGGGTCAATTATATATAAGACTCAAATTACATTCAACTTATACACTCTTAAATTTTAATCACACCTAAAAACCATACATTTCATCTGATGCTTACAAATAAATCAGCTCCACAAAAACACACTTCTTACAAAACATTGGTTGACAACACATGCTTACATGATAACATATCTTGCTATGTTATTAATCATATTACACATTAAACATTTTTGCTTAGTTCATTTTAAGATTGAGTTTATTAAGTCTACAAATCATAGTTTTGTTTATTTCTTTTGATGTTCTTTTCCCTTTCCTAAGACACCAAACTCCCCCCCTCCATATCAAACACAACACGCTAAAATCAACATTTTAAAAAATCTGATCTCAGCTTTCAATAGATCAAACCATTATATCATAAATCTACCACACTACAAACACACACCCCTATTCGTTACCCACATCTCAGCCAAAGGTTTAAAATACCTACTTCATAAAAACGTTAATAAAACGATACTCAAAACCAGACATTTATTGCTTTATTCACACATTATATCTCTACCTTACACACTAAAATCCATCAAAAAATCTCTCCCCTCTGCGAGAGAGATTCAAGCCGACAGACACGATACCCCAAAAAAAGGAGAGACATACATTCCACAAATAAGAGATAAGCCGTCCCAGCCACGGCTAGGCTCTAAACTCTGATTACACACACACAAACACTTCCCCTATCCTGTTTCCGTTAAGATGACTTTTTGATTCATGATTGTTTACCTTTTGATTTATGCTTGGTTACTCTGTTTTATTCTTTTAATTTGTCTCTTTTATAAAATATTATAAGATGTTTTAAATGTGCTTTCATTCTGCCTCCATGCCTTATCTACTTAAAAACTACAATTCCCTTCCTTACACACCGATGCCCATTTTCTGATCAAAGACCATAATAAATCATTCATTGATTGATTAATGACTATCAAATCCTTGCTCTTCAACAAAACACAGCCCTATAAGGGTCATGCCTTTTCATCCTCATACTACAAAACCTATTATCCATTTCTCATTACACAATTACTAAAGTTTTCCAACAGATCTATTGTTGATCATTGTCACACTCATCCACATATATTTTAACAGATTAAAACCACTTACCCATAACATTGCTCAAAAAACATTCCCTATGATGACCACACTGTTTTTTTTTCTTTTATAACTCTGTGCCAGTTCCAAAGATTTTAAAATCATACCATCCCAATGCTAGGGGTTAAACATGGCTTCCCACTATTGACCTGGGTTTAACACATTCAGTTTTCTTAAGATGTTCAGTTAATCTGATCTCTTCATCACAGACAGTTTTTAATTCTGTCTCCAAGCCATCCCTACACATCTAAATACATTCATAAACATCTCTACTACAACATACCTTATATTACAATGCTAAGTTCACAATGTTCTGCCCACATCTTTAACATTCCCTATGATGGCCACACAAAACGAGATTGCTCCAAATCATACCTCTACAGACCATCTGCTTCTTCTCACACACAAACAAAAAAGGGGGAGTCACCCCCTGGCCTTTTCGCTGCTCTTTTGCTTTCGCTTTCCAACGGTTTTCCAGCAATGGCCTTCCTATATGTGTTATTTGCCATTAATCATTTAAATTTAATTTTATCTGATTCTTCTTTCGTTACCAGGATCCAGAAGCATTTCTCTCTCCCTACCCCCTTTCACTCCCTTGATACAGGTTGCCAGATCCGGAATAAAAAGGCCCAGCTCCCCTCATCGCCTGAAGTCAAAAATACTGCTGTGACGGGTCGATTTGAGTTAAAGTCATAGAGTCAAGGAGTTAAAAGAGACCTCATGGGCCATCCAATCCAACCCCCTGCCAAAAACCAAGAGTTCCTGCTTCGGCTGTCATAAACCTATAAACTTTAACAAACATGACTTGCTTTTTGACAACATTGTTCAATCACACACTCTCTGTCATTGGCTTCTTCAATCAAGCGCTTTGAGTTCCTGCTCGCTACATTTGCCCCTGGAAAGATGACGTGGCACCAAGGCCTCCAAAATCCCATTCACCCTCCAGTCAATTCTATGTGTTGTTTCAAACTTCAACAAAATATTTATGCATGTTGTTTTTTAAAGACTTAGCTTAACATAATAAGCAAAACACTATACCTGCTTGGTAAAACTTTTATTATCTAATTTGTTTACTCTACACAGCTATTGATGGCCTATATAATAATCTGCTATTGCTACATTTGATATATATACCATTGTTATAAGCTTCTTGCTAGCCTCACGCTCTGCTGACCTTTCCCTGCTGCCTCAAAATGATATCCTAATATATGACCTGGCTTCCTGTCGACTGAATCAAAAAAACAGTTCAAATTGCTTTACTATTGTCTGGCTATTTGATCATATGCTGTTGCTACATTCAATATATCCCATCCCTGTGACAGCTTTACCAGCCACGGCCCCTACAAGCCCCTCCCAGGCGTGATGTCCTTTATACATACAAATTGTTATTAAAACAAACAAAAAAAGGGGGGATGAAGGGACATTATCATTATTAATGTCATCTATATAGGGGAGACACCATTGTGTCCTAAGTGCAGAAGTGCAGGAATGGCAATAGACCACTAGGGGGGACTGGCAAACCATACCTCCGAAGGGAACGTTGCAGATTCCAGTCCTCTGACACTTATGCTCCACACCTTTCTGGCAAGGGGATGCAGGGGGCATCATGACCTGGGACTGGAGGCAGGCCGCCCTCCCCAGATGCATACACTGTTCCTAACCAACTGACCATGTATGGACACTACCCTTGAAGACAGGAAGGATGACATCACCTGTTGCTGACCTTACCTGCAGATTACCTCACCCTTGAGAGTCCAACCAATCACTTGACAATTATGTAATCCCCCACTGTTGCTATGCAGACTTTGCTAAAGAGCACAAAAACCTATATAAGCTTTGCTTAGGGAACAATAAAAAGGTCATCATCATTCACTTCTACACCCTGCCTCCCGTCTGGTTATTCTCGCGTTCACAACATCCTTGGACACTTGGAGGGGCTGGGAAGCAGAGGTGCTGTGTTGCAGTGGTTCAGTTCCTACCTTGCAGACAGCTTCCAGATGTGATGATTGGGGATAGCTACTCCTCAACCTGTTATATGGCATCCCACAAGGTGCCATTCTCTCCCCAATGCTTTTTAACATTTATATGAAACCACTGGGAGAGATCATCTGGAGGCATGGGCAGGATACTATCAATATGCTGATGACACTCAAAGATATTTCTCCATGCTTTTAAAAACAACTAAGGATAGTATGTCTCCTCTAAATGAACGCCTGGAGATAATGGGTTGGATAAAGAAATTATTATTATTATTATTATTATTATTATTATTATTATTATTACCACCACCATCATCAGTAGTAGTAGTAATAGTATTCCCATTTTCAGGAGAATTGCTGGTCAAATAAAACCAGTTCAGAAGCAATACAGGCAGGCGGTACCTCAAAAGCAAAGGGAATTACGAATGGCTCAGAAACTGTTCAGAACTGATAATTAAGTTCAAGATAGTGTCTTGAAAGCTGAAGAGAACTGACTTGGATTATATAGAAGGAAAGCTGAATGAAGTTTCCTTAGATGGGCTAAATAACTTTCCAGAGTTTGGATTTGCTTGACTGAGAGCCTATATAGCGAGAGGTTGTTTTACTGTTGGATTGGGGCTCAGGGAGACTAGGGAGGAAACCCCCATTCAGACATGGAAACCCATTCTTTCACATTCTTTCAGTTTCAGAGAAAAGCAATATTAAATCTCCGAACACATCTTGCCAAGAAAGCCCTATGAGAATGTCACTAGTCAACTTGAAGGCATAAAGCAACAAAACAAGCAGCTTTCAAGGGTGTAAAATTACTCTCATGGGCTTATGAGCATGGGCACAATCATAAAAATATATGTCACTACATAAATGGACACAGAACCTATTTTCAACCATACAATTGTATCTTGGATGGATAGTTTTGGCTCAGTGCTATTTAATACATCCATATTAGATTACCATACTTCTGCTTTTAGCTTTTTATGTATGATTTATGATCCTGTCCCCACGTGCATATGATCCTGTCCCCACGTGTCCTTAAGCTGTGCCATTTCTGAGTGTCTGGATATGAATCCATCTAAATTAAGAAAACTGTTTAACAGTGTCTCTCTCCATGTGAAACTAGCAAGGAAAATGAGTCAAATGGATGTAGTCATTTATATCCTGGTACTAAAGGTCAAATAGGTTCAAGGAAGACCAAGAGAATTAAGTTTGAAAAAAGAACACAGAGCTACTAGATCTTGTCAAGAACTTGACTATGTTCTCATCCACACCAATCTGACTGAAATTAGCCCAGTAAAGAATACTTACTGTACTTTATATCCTACCTTCTGAAAAATGGGGTGCAAGGCAGTTGTGACAAGAGACGAAGCAAAAAGTTATTCATCTTGTATTGTTGAAGGCTTCCATGGCCAGAATCACTGGGTTGCTGTGAGTTTTTGGGCTGTATGGCCATGTTCCAGCAGCATTCTCTCCTGATGCTTTGTTTGCCTCTGTGGCTGGCACCTTGAGAGGTTCTGTTGGCAGTGAGGCAAGTGGAGTGTATATATATCTGTGGAATATCCAGGGTAGGAGGAAGAACCCTTGTCTGTTGGAGTTAGCAAGCTTGAATTAGCATTTGAGTAGCCATTGAGTTTGCAAAGTCAATCAGTGCATAGAGGTAGCCTGGCCTTTGTTGCCTGGAAGCACCCTCTGTTTGGGAGGTATTAACTGGCCCTTGATTTTATGTTCATCAAAGGATAAGAGGGATCCTCAAACCACTGCAGAAATCTACCATATACTGTGCAGCTGTGGACAAGTCTACATAGGGCCCAAACACAAATCAAAGAACACAAAAGGCACTGCAGACTAATTCAACCAGAGAATTCAGCTGTAGCAGAGCACATGATGAACCAACCTGGGCACAGAATATTATTTGCGAACCCAGAAATTCTGGACCACTCTGACAACCATTGTTAGACTACACAGAGAAACCATCGAAATCCCCAAGCGCATGGACAGTTTCAGTAGAATGAAGGAAACCATGAAAATGAACACAATCTGGTTATGAATATTTTAAAAACCACCTAAATTAAGACAGTAAATAATGAACACCACTCAGAAACAGGAGAGAACCAGACAACAAAAACCAAAAGCCAGGTAACACCTCCCAAACAGAGGATGCCTCCAGACAACAAAGGACAGACTACTCTATGCAGACACCCTCACTGATTGACTTTGCAAACTCCATGGCTACTCAAATGCTAATTCAAGCTTGCTAATTGCAACATTCTGTAAACAGACATGGGTTCTTTCTCCCACCCTGGATATTCCAGATACACACACACACTCCACTTGCTTCACTGCCAACAGAACCCCTGAAGATGCCAGCCACAGATGCAGGCAAAATGTTCTGCTGGAAAATGGCCATGCAGCCCGAAAAACTCACAGCAACCCAGTTCTTTATCTTATTAACTGGAAAAAATAGAAGGTAGGGGAAGTTTGGAAAGTTAATTTTACTGTTAAAGGAAAGTGATTCATCACCAGATTCAGTGTGTGTAGTGGTTTGAGTGCTGGATTAGTATTCTGGGAGATCAGGGCTCAGATCCTCCCTTGGCCATGGAAACCTATTGGGTGATCTTGGGCAAAACATCCCTGATGGAGCCATAACAAAACCTTTCTGAACAAATCTTGGCAACAAAACCTGTGTTGGGGTTGCTTTAAGCTCTCATCAGTCAGAAATGATTAGAAGGGACACAACAACAACAACAACAACAACAACAACAACAAAATAACAATGCACATCACTGTTATGTACTGCAGCAATTTTTAAACTGTTGTTATTGTTACTAAGGACAGTGTTATCAGGGGTACTGGCATAATGAATAACAATGATATTTTCATGATATTTTAAAATGTTCAATAGAACATCAATCAAGCTTAAAAAGTTTCATTCCAGTCACCCCTGACTGCCTTAAAATACCCTTATAGTATTACTTGTTTGTTGTTGCTACTACACATGAATCCAGATGCTGCGTGCTGCATTGATTTTGATATGTTGTGTTGTTAACGTTCTTGTTATCCAGACACAGGAATTCATTGCAAGTAACAAGATTACGGATATCTCATTATTTTCAGCTATGGGGACTTTCTGCTCCTAATGACTCACTAAAAAGAGTGGGTTGGAAAGTAGTGGCAAGGGAGGGAACATGCGATTATTCTCAATTTTTATTATGTTTAATGTAGAAGAGACTGTGTACAAACTACAACAGCTCCTTAATAATAAGGATTTATCTTTGCATTTATCCTTTAGTTGCAGGAGGCATTTGCACAACAAAAAGATGCATCTAAGCATCAGAAAGAGAGAGCAAAAGGCAGAGAAAACCCTTCAACTCCAACCAGTAACAGAAATGAAGAGAAACAAAGGTATTGGGGTGGGGAGGGAGTCACAGCAGTGCTAAGCTTTTGCCAAGAGCAATAACCTTCATAATAAGGTAGCCTTGTGCTTGACATGTCTGGGAAGTATTCCATTGAAATATGTTAATATTCTTTCTTAACAAGATAAATGCTGTTTTTTCTAGGTTGGACTCTGGAGGGGCGCCAAAAAGAGAAGACAGGCAGACACTTACAAGCTTTCAGAAAGAGAAAAGCAAGGAAATGCAAGCTTTGCAAGAGGAATGGTACTACCAAAAGGCAGAATTGCAAGCTCAAGTACAGTGGCAAATTCTGTATTGATATTTTATAACAAATGCATTCCTTTAAATAACAAGCCAGTTACATATGTACAGCTCAACATTGTGAACATCAAATGTGTACATAAACATAATGACCAACTTACTTAGCTGTGGGATGCAAGGTCCTCCTCCCACAACCATGATATCATTCTGCACATGTGGTGGCACAGTGGGTTAAACCCTTGTGCTGGCAGGACTGAAGACCGACAGGTCAGAAGTTCGAATCCAGGGAGAGCATGGATGAGCTCCCTCTGTCAGCTGCGGGGACATGAGAGAAGCCTCCCACAAGGAGGCTTCAAAAAACATCTGGGCATCCCCTGGGCAACGTCCTTTCAGACAGCCAATTATCTCACACCAGAAGCGACTTGCAGTTTCTCAACACACACAAAAATTGTGCACATGCACTGTTCATGTGTGCACATGCACTGTCCAGGTTTCGCGACCACTGCAGAACTATAGCACTCATCATCCCCAGCCATTGTGGTCAAGAGTTCCATAAAACCTGGGAAATCTAGAGTGGAAAAAGCTAAAGAGAAATCCATATAGGCTGTCACCAAGTTATGAACAAGATAGGTTCTGTAGGCTTGTTCTTAAGTTGAATGTGTATGTAAGTCAGAACAGGTATATATTGCAAGTGTGACTCCAGCCGTGTGTGTGTATGTGTGTGTGTATGAGAGAATGATTTGGATAGAATGGAGAAAGGTTAACACCTGTGTGGCATATGTTTTGTTATTTGTGCCCCTGTTCAGAACATCTCACCTCACTTTCTGTCTCTGTGACAATTGAATTTTGAAAAAAAAATGGCTTGTTCTGGAAACAAGGATTGGTGAGAAAGTATCAGTTTAGACACCTTTTCCCCATGATAACTCTTTCTGGAGTGAATTTTTCTTTGGAGGGGTGGATTCCTCTCACTTTTTCTTGTCTCATCCCCGTTCTTAACCATGAATCATTTGTAACTTGAGGACTGCCTGCATTTGCTTCTCAGCTCCGAATAATATGTCATGTGTGCTTACCTCTAAGGGTAAAGATAGACAACACTTTCTTGAATGGGAGTTTGAACACAAACCTTGCCAGCACTATCTTAGAAGTCAGCAAGGCATCCCTTGTTTTTGAAAACTGAACACATAGCCATTCATCAGGAGGTGTAAATCAAGTTGGCTTGGCTTTTTCTTTCAAAGGGTTTTTTGGGGGGAGGGGGGGAGAATAGTAAAAATCAGATATTTCATTCATTTAAAAAATATTTAGATATATTTATTTATTTATTTATTTAGTAGTTTTGTATACCGGTCTTCTCACCTCCATCGAGTTTCCAACAACAATATTACAACAATCATTAAAAACATCGTATTCCAGATTACACTAAGACATTAAAAACAAATACGATTGCAATGGTCAGTCATCATAAAGTCATAATTCATCGATATCCACCCATATCACAGGACTTGACTCATTCTTCGAATGCCAGTTTCCAGAGCCAAGTTTTCACCTGTTTTCTGAATGTCAAGATAGAGGGGGCCGTTCTGATCTCCAGTGGAAGGGAGTTCCAGAGTCGAGGGGCCACCACCGAGAAGGCCCTGTCCCTTGTCCCCACCAGACGCGCTTGTGAGGCTGGTGGGACCGAGAGCAGGGCCCCTCCAGACGATCTTAGCAATCTTGATGGTTCATAGGGGAGAATACGTTCGGACAGGTAAACTGGGCTGGAGTCGTTTAGGGCTTTATAGGTTAACACCTATAACATATATCCGTCCCATCCCAAGAGTTGTCAGAGGTCAAAGTTGACTTGTCCACAGTTAACAACAATAAATACAAATCCCATGATACTAAAACATAATATAAATGGGCCTTCTTAAGTTACACATCTGCTTGCTTCATGGAATATCAAATGTGTAGCAAGTGCTTTGATCCAGAATATATATCAGCACATGTTCATGTGGGTTATCTTTGTAGCGCTGTAAACACGATGACCAACACTACCTTTTTGAATTCTGCATTTTTATATTTCTATCAAACAATTGTTTTTCACTGTTCTGAATTAGGTTGCAAAGTTACATTGAACCAAAATTATCTTAGTGACAGCTCCACTTTATATTGTAAATTAACAGACTGGTCCATGTCCAGGAGGTGTCTCTGGGGTTATATTGTGGCCTTCTCTCCTCCAAGTTTGTCATAGATAACCTGGATTCATAGGTTAATGTCTTCTCTGGAAAGGAAGGTTTATTGAAGAGACTTATCCTCATTCCTGTAACTATCTTACGCATCACTATTGACTTAAAAAATGCTACTTGCCAAGTTCAGTTACTGTAAGTTGCTCAAGTCAAGACAAGTAAGGCACATTTTTTTTCCTAACTGGCTATATTTCTTTTATTCATGGTGTTGTCTGATCCACCTCCAGAGTGCTACCTGGCCTGAATATAAATATTTAATATCAGAATTAGAATTTTAAAAACTAAATAATAGATTTTCTTCTCACCAGGAAATGAGGAGCTTCCTGGGAACATGTGCAGTGGCAGAAGCTTCTGAGGAGAAATGGCTACCTGCTAGATAATTAGTGACAGTCACAAAAGCAGCAGCTATAGACAGTCTGAGGACACAGTTTTGTCAGCTAGAAGACCTAGTCTACACACTGTAGGGTCACATATAATCCTCTTGGTTCCTTCTTTCTCCTGATCCCTGATGAACTGATAGCTGTGAAACTATTTTTTGGCCGTGCATAGTTGTAATTCAGACATTAATCAGTAGACGAAACAGTAGCTCCCTCATCTGATATTCAGAGAGTATAAAATATGTATGTCTATTAGATTTTCCAGTTCTAGACTTTAGGTTTGAATAAATCAGTGGTTCCCAAACTTTTTTTGACCAGGGACCACTTGACCAGGAACTGCTTGAACAGGGATCTCTTTGACCAGGGACCACTCTCCAACATTAATACCAAAAGGGTTACGAATCGGTTTTTGGTCAACTTTAGATTAGATTTGGTTATTTGGGGTGTTGATTCAGAAAATTGCATTGGATAGACTGCATCAGCTCTAGTTTCTGATACAGAGCATATGGCATCTAGTAGTCACCATCTGCTCTCTCACAAAAAAACATATTTTTTAATCTAGAGCTGATGTGTTAGTAGTAATATTTCATGGATAGTCAGCCCCTCCCTCCCGACATCCCTGTTGTCTCGGCACTATAAGAGGGTTTTGCAAGACCAGTCGCTCTTGTTGCTACGTGGTTTTGCGGCAACAGCGTAGTAATGGTGAGGCTGTGGACCATATTTTCATTTTCGCAGACCACTGGTGGTCCACGGACCCAGGCTGGGAACCACTGGAATAAATAGAGGACATAGGATTAAGTTAGGATAGATGCCAATCCTGGTTAACGTTAATAATTTATTATTATTATTATTATTATTAATATTAATATTAATATTATTTTATCCATCATTCTGGCAATATAGGGACTCAAAGCAACTTGTTTTCTTTAATCAAAATTCCGAAGACACTGAGCACAAATTGCTATAATGTAAAAGTCAGAGTGTTGGATGTACTTCAAGGGACCAATATTTGAATCCTCGCTAAGCCATGGAAACCCACTTGGTGACCTTGGTTAAGTCATACTCTCTCAGGACCCATCTACACTGCCATATAATCCATTTTCTGAATCCAGATTATTTGGTTTTAAACGGAATTATATAGCAGTGTAGACTTATATAATCTACTTCAATGCAGATAATCTAGATTTAGAAACTGGATTACATGGGAGTGTAGATTCAGCCTTAGAGAAAGACAATGGCAAACCTCTTCTGAATAAAAAAAGAATCCTTTGATGCTGTTGTTATAAAACAGAATCAACTAAAAGCACATAGTAACAGCAATCATGACTTTAATTGTTAGACTCATATTGATATTCATGCATTGGAAATAGGCCTTTTTTCAAGTCAAGCAGAGCTTTCTGATCTCAGTTTTTAAAAAGAAATGTGGTAGAAACACATGAGTGCCAGTTTGTTAAAGCATTACCTTTTCAAAGATTGCAGAAATCGTGGGTCAGGTCTCTTGAATACATCATGCTCAAAATAATTTGTGATATTTTTAAGTAGGCAATTGCAGTATTTAATGACTGTGTCTCACTCAATTCTAATATTTGAAGGTCACAGAACTGAAGCAAACTTTAGAACAGCAAGCCAGTGCTTTCAGAGAGGCTCTCAGACAACAGGAACTACAGTCCACTAGAGAGAAAGAAAAGCTTTTGCAAGATCTTCAGGACACCATTAAGCAGAGCCAAGATATGAAAGCACAGCTGGAGGCGTCGCACCAGAGAGCCATAAATCTCCTGGAGAAAGGCAAAAATCAAGAGTTCAAGGTTAGATTTGTACTGACAGTCCTGACTTCTTTTCCTGTCTTTGTTTTCAATCTGGGACTATTTGAGCTATAAAAATGCTGTGCCTAGAAGCTGGACAGACCTATGTCAAATGCAAAAGAATTGCCATCTTGACTAAGGAAGACCTAAAGGCATTTAATGTATGTAAAAAGGCTAAGCTGTGGGAGATTTGGAAGATTTATTGCCGCTTTCCAATTTCCTTCCAGACCAATTTCCTCTAATTGAAGAGTGCAGAAAAAGGGTAATTGCAAACATAATGGGTCAGGTCTCTTAAACAGGATTAAAGGATTTGGAGGGGGTTGCAGAATGACAGCAAGAGGAAATCTTCCCACTGCCTATAGGTTCAGTCACATTAATCAATGCCATCATATAAAAAGCTGATAGTAACATCAGAGGACAAAAATCCAACCCAGGTAATTGGGTGTAGAACAGATTGTGGCAACTTGGATAAATCTGAGAGCCAAAGTATTTAGCTAACAATAATACTGAAATGACTCATTGGTAACAATCTATCCTATCTAATTCGGATCCATGCTATTTGAAGGACTGCATTTTCCCTTCTTGTGCTTTGAGATATACTGGGAAGACCCTTTTCTACATCTGACCACCAACTAAAGTTTGGTGTTTTAATAAAAGGTAAAGATAAAGGTTTTCCCTGACATTAAGACCAGTCGTGTCCGACTCTGGGGTGTGGTGCTCATCTCCATTTCTAAGCCGAAGAGCCAGCATTGTCCGTAGACACCTCCAAGGGCATGTGGCCAGCATGACTGCATGGAGCACCGTTACCTTCCCGCTGGAGCGGTACCTATTAATCTACTCACATTTGCATGTTTTCGAACTACAAGGTTGGCAGAAGCTGGGGCTGACAGCAGAAGCTTACACCGCTCCCTGGATTCGAACCTGTGACCTTTCGGTCAACACATTTAGCAGCTCAGTGCTTTAACCCACCGTGCCACCAGTGTTTTAATATTTTGTATTAAAGCTACAGGAAATTTGCTGACTGGAAGGTTGGTAGTTCAAAGCCATGAGTCAGGGTGAGCTCCTGACTATCAGCTCTAGCTTCTGCCTAGCAGTTCAAAAGCATGCAATGTGAGCAGGTGAATAGGTACCGCCTCGGCGGGAAGGTAAAAGGGTGCCCTGTGCAGATATGCAGACATGCCAGCAACACAATCGAAGATGTCTATGGACAACAGGCTCCTTGGCATGAAAAAATGGAACAAGAGCACCTCCCCATGGCCAGCATTGAGCATTGCCTCCAGATGCTGGAGATGGATAAAATGGGAAGGCCTTTACCTTTATTTGTATTCTATATCGTTGTTCACTGTGTATCAAAGGCATTGAATGTTTGCCTCATATGTGTATAATGTAATTTACTCTGAGTCCCTCCGGGGAGATAAAGCGAAATATAAATAAAGTGAACTATTATTATTATTTATATTTACTTGTACATTTTGGTACATTTTTCCTTCGCTACAGGAAGCAGAGGAATACTGGAAAAAGGAATGTAATGACAGGTTTAAGATGCAGCAACAGTCACACCATCTGGAAGTGCAGGCCTTGGAAAAGAAAATGAGAGAAGAATTACAGATTGAATTCGAAAGGATACAGAATCAACAGACTTTATTGATAGGTACAGTAGACCATGTTAGGGCCATCTTTGACAGTGACTACAGAAATAGAGAATTAGGACTCCCTTCCTGGCTTGCTTTTTCTTGCCACTTGACATTTCTCAGCAGCTTTTCAGCAGAGCGTGGATATAATTAATGAAATATTCATTTGAAATTTTCTCCAGTAATTTTAGAATCCAATCGTTTAATCATTGAGCTCCAACGGCACTGTCTTTGAATAATGATTAATGTTTCTTATTTCATTAAAATAGGGTTGTATTTTTTAAGTAATTTTAAATTATTTAACAAATTGATTAATTGAATTATAATGTTACATTTGTTAACATTAACAAATTACTTGTCTCCGGTGATTTAATGCTAACATGTTAACATCAATGCTAACCTTTTCAAAGTCTGCTTTTCAGTCACTGTTTGAAACTTACAATACCAATATTTTAGTGCTGCATTGCCCACTCAGTCACTGCAGTGTTCTTTAATGTTGTGTTCTCTGTATGCTGTGCTTATAGAGTAACAGGTGTCTAAAAGCAAAATCAGTCTATCAACCACTCACTAAACAACCTACTTGCTTACACAGAAAGATTTGTTACATCTTTGCCATTGTGAATGAAACACAATAGTAGCAATTTGCTTGATTTTTCAAATCGACTGCTGTATAAATTACAGCTTATAATACTGTAATGTGCTCTATTTAAGACTGTCCTTGAGAAGTTTTCAGAAGCTTCCACTAGACCAGGCCTGCACAACCTGTGGCCCTACTCCCAAGTCACAGAAGCTCTCATCAGTCTGTCCAATCATAGAATCATAGAATCAAAGAGTTGGAAGAGACCTCCTGGGCCATCCAGTTCAACCCCCTGCCAAGAAGCAGGAATATTGCATCCAAATCACCCCTGACAGATGGCCATCCAGCCTCTGTTTAAAAGCTTCCAAAGAAGGAGCCTCCACCACACTCCGGGGCAGAGAGTTCCACTGCTGAATGGCTCTCACAGTCAGGAAGTTCTTCCTCATGTTCAGATGGAATCTCCTCTCTTGTAATTTGAAGCCATTGTTCCGCGTCCTAGTCTCCAAGGAAGCAGAAAACAAGCTTGCTCCCTCCTCCCTGTGGCTTCCTCTCACATATTATACATGGCTATCATATCTCCTCTCAGCCTTCTCTTCTTCAGGCTAAGCATGCCCAGCTCCTTAAGCCGCTCCTCATAGGGCTTGTTCTCCAGACCCTTGATCATTTTAGTCGCCCTCCTCTGGACACATTCCAGCTTGTCAATATCTCTCTTGAATTGTGGTGCCCAGAATTGGACACAATATTCCAGGTGTGGTCTAACCCAAGCAGAATAGAGGGGTAGCATTACTTCCCTAGATCTAGACACTATGCTCCTATTGATGCAGGCCAAAATCCCATTGGCTTTTTTTGCAGCCACATCACATTGTTGGCTCATGTTTAACTTGTTGTCCACGAGGACTCCAAGATCTTTTTCACACGTACTGCTCTCAAGCCAGGCGTCCCCCATTCTGTATCTTTGCATTTCGTTTTTTTCTGCCTAAGTGGAGTATCTTGCATTTGTCCCTGTTGAACTTCATTTTGTTAGTTTTGGCCCATCTCTCTAATCTGTCAAGATCGTTTTGAATCCTGCTCCTGTCTTCTGGAGTATTGGCTATCCCTCCCAATTTGGTGTCGTCTGCAAACTTGATGATCAGGGATGGCCAGGGATTCTGGGATCTGAAGTCCAAAACACCGGGAGGGCCTGAGCTTGAACAGAATGCTGCAGATTGTTATGTGAGTCACACTGGTCTTACATGAATTGCACTGGCTTTCAGTTTATTTTCAAGCTGGTGCCAGTTTTGATCTGTGAAGCCTTTTATGGCTTGTGGCCAGGTTATCTGAAAGATCGCCTTTCCTTGCTAATAAGAGCCTCCCCAGATATGAAGTTCCAAACTGGAGCCATGTTATGTGCTCACCACTCTGTAAAACTGGGACATCAGCTGTGGATCTTCCACCAGGTGGAGTTTATTTGGCTCCAACCCTTCTGAGTTTCCGATGGGCAGCAAAGACTATGCTATTCCTACTTGGCCACTAAATCCTGAAATTAGGAGTGATTGCTCTGACAGTTTTTAGCTGTTCTTCAAGGAAGTGGAGTAGGAATGATGTTCAAACTCAACTGGCTTTTTTTGGCATGGTGGTGTCATGAATGACTTTTCAATAACTTTAACCATAGGTTCTTTTTATTGCAATTTCCAGTGTGAGAGGCTATATCAGATTACAGAAAAACACTTAGACATACAACACATACAGATTCAATGCAACTATATTGGATATACAACTTACAGTTACATTGGACTAACAAACAGACAAAGGGGAATTACATTTTCACTCAGCATTCACACCACATGTAAACGCATTCATCCTCAGGCATTTACCATATCATTTTCTCCCTCCTTGGAGAAGCACCTGTTAGGCCAGACACTGCTTCCCTGCAGCCCTTCCAATGCATAGTTCCATAATGCCAAAACTTCTTTCCCTAAAAACAATGCCAAAGACCAGATCTCCGTTTTTCATATAGCAGAACATGACTCCTTGCACAAAATCTAAGACTCCAAAAGCGCACTTCTTCCTCTTTCCTTGAGAAAGAAGCCCCAAAGTGACCAGACTGCTCCCTTGCAAATCTGCCACTCCATGGTACACTATCTCTCTCCTTCCCATGGAGCAGAGAATAGCGGGTGGAACAGACTCCTCAGGTCAGCCAAACTTTGAGCATTATTAGATTGAGTCTTTTATAGGAATATTCTGCTGATGTCATTCCAAAGTTGTAAATTAATAATAGACATCTTCCATCCTGGCTCCATCTTGATGTTGATCTTATGTTAACTTCCTTCTTAACATCGTAAACGTTTCTGTTTTCACAGACCCAATTCTTATCAGAGTTTACTTTTCAGTTCTTATTAGCAACTTTTAATTACAGTCCGGCAAGCAAGTATTTAGTCATTGCAGGCCTTCGTATTATACTGGTGTCTCCAAAATTATTAGCTAAATCCATACATTCATCTTCCATTCTTCCATTCTCCCACACATCATATTAAATTCACATTTATCAAATCTGCACATTGAATTTCTTATTACAGTGGAAGAAAGGCAAGAGATATAATCTGGCTAGATCTCCACTGCCCTATATCCCAAGATCTGATCCCAGATTATCTTCTTATCCCAGGTTATCTGGCAGTGTAGACTAATATAACCCAGTTCAAAGCAGATAATCTGGGATCAGATCCTAGAATATAGGGCAGTGTAGATGCAGTCTAAGTCAACCCTCCACTGGGTCCTAAGTACTCTGGATTTCTAGGAAAATCTAGAAAACAATGCCCATCTTCACTTCACAAACACCCGTTATTCCCAAACTAGTGCTGCTGGTGAGTTGGGTAATTCACTCATCTGTCATTTTAGTACTATGTGTAAAGAGTTCTCATTCTACTTGCCTTTATTTATGCATGTTTTAAAGGCGTTTACCCATTGGGCATTGCCTCAGGAGCCATGGTAGGTTGAGAAGTGATAAACAAATAAATAATAAATGAGAGATGAGTAAGTCTCTGTCCAGGTGGAAACCTAGGTGCCACAATCCAACATTTTTCATTTTGGATTGTGAGATCTTCAGTTTGAGCCCTTTAGTCAGTAAACCAGCTGTGGGAGACTGCAAGTATTTGGAACAGAAGGGACAGCAGACAGGGGAACAGCATGGAAAAGCAAAGTGATAGCTGAGTGGTTATAATCAGTGACAGCTGCAGATTTCCAAGCATCTCCTGAAATCTTTCATGTGAATATAGGTGGGAGCTGTTGACTACAAGCCAACACAGGTGAACCTTTTGCTATGTGCTCCAGATTTGTGTTAAAAATGACTGATTTGGGAGATGTTCAAATTTAAATAGGACTCCTTAAGAATGGATCAATTACAGTTTGAGCAGACATGAAGCCCAATTACCAATCTTGATTCCGAGAACTTAAGAGAGAAAGATAGTATACCTTCAAATATTGATGCATTTTTTCAAGGTTTTCACATGAAGAAGTAGGGAAATAAAGAGCTGTTGTCTTGTTATTTATTTATCTATCTATCGTGTCAGAAGCGAATTGAGGGTATGGTTGTAATGTATCTAAAGACACAAACAAAGTTAAAAACTTGGCATTACACTAAATGCCCTTTGACCAGTAACTGGACACTTGGAGTGTTTCTATAAGAAGTTCCTCCATTGTGCATGTGGCAGGGCTCAGACTGCATTGTAATAAGTGGTCTGTGGTTTGCTCTTCTTCACACTCACATGTTGTTGACTCTACTTTATAGCCACTTTTCTTAAGGTTAGCTCTGCATCTCGTGGTGCCAGACTGCAGTCTGTTCAGTTCCTTCCAAGTTGTGTGCCCAGGAGGGATTCTCTCATTCGGTATTAGCCATGAATTGAGGTTCCGCGTTTTAGCCTGCCACTTTTGGACTCTCGCTTGCTGAAGTGTTCCTGCGAGTATCTCTGTAGATCTTAGAAAGCTATTTCTTGATTTAAGGCATTGGCATGCTAGCTGATAACAGAGGATGGGCCAGAGATGTCACTGCCTTAGTCCTTTCATTATTGGCCACTACTTCCCAGTGGACGTCAGGTTGTGCAATACCAGCTAAACAGTATAATTTCTCCGGTGGTGTGGGGTGTAGACATCCTGTGATAATGTGGCATGTCTCATTAAGAGCCACATCCACTGCTTTAATGTGGTGAGATGTATTCCACTCTGGGCATGCATATTCAGCAGCAGAGTAGCAAAGCGCAAGGGCAGATGTCTTCACTGTATCTGGTTGTGATCCTCAGGTTGTGCCAATCAGCTTTCATATTATATTATTTCTAGCACCCACTTTTTGCTTGATAGTCAAGCAGTACTTCTTGTAAGTCAGAGCATAGTCTATAGTAACTCCCAGTTATTGTGCTGCAATGCTCCAGTGGGATTCCTTCTCAGTAATTATCAGAACTTGAGATGCTTGTCTGTTCTTAAAGTGAAAAGCACATGTCTGCATTTTAGATGGATTAGGATGAGCTGGTTTTCCCTGCAATAGACAGCAAGAGCCCCTAAAGCTTCAGAAACTTCTGTTCAATCATTTCAAAGCTCCCTGCTTGGACAGTGATGGCATGATCGTCAGCATAGATAAAACTCTCAGTCCCTTCTTCTGATTGTCTTGTGATTTTTTATGATTGAATCCACAGTGAATGGTTTTAGAGGAGGTATCTTATCCCAGTGGTTTGGGGGAGGGACGTTGACCAGTGCTTTTGCTAATTCTTCCAAGGGCAGGAATGTAAAAACTGCTTTGGCGGGAGAGCTTATGCTTCTCATAAGTTTGCTTGCAAAATGCCCTAGACTCTGTACATAAACTTTCAAACTTTTCCAAGTTTCTTACCTTCTTCTGTTTTGCACATCATTTTCATATCAACTGACTCCTGCTCAAATAGCCCTCTTTTTTTTTCTTTTTTTTTTGGTAAAATCACCCAACATTAAATACTGGTCTTTCAATTACACTCAAAAATCTATTCATGTGAAACCTGGCAGCATTTATCACTTCATTGGGAACACTTCTCTTTACAAGCACTAGATTTTTTCCCAAGCAGTAAAAAGTGCTCTACAGTTCTGTTTTCAAAAAATAATGAAGTTTACAAATCTCTAACTCCAAATGTCTTCCTATAGAGTTATTATGCCTGCAGTTAGACCCATTTGTAGATTTCCATTGTCAGTGGGAAACATCAGAACCGTGCAATTATACTACTAATAGAAGATTTGGAATGCCTTTTGTACTACATGCTAAAGGATGAACCAAATGCTGGAATGGCAAGAGAGAAAGCTTTTTTGAAACGTGATTCATTTAAGCATAGAAGTAGCTGTCATTTCAGTCATTTTTCCGGGAACACGTGGAAATGTTTGCTTCCTTTTCAACTGGCAGCTGTTGCCATTCTCTCACTCCTTTGGCAAAACAGAGTGAAGACAATTTATCAGAAAAATGTAATGTTTTCTCTCTGGAGATGCACTGAAGTAAATTTCACATCCCCTAAACCTGAAACTGTACCTTTAGTTGGTCAGAATTAATTCCACTACTGTTTGGTTCAGTCCTAATATGGTTATTCTGATCTGACAGGAGTTATCAAAGTGCAGAAGGAATCTTTGGGAAGCCGTTCTGGATGCATATGGACATGTTTTTTTCACATCTCCGCCTTCATTGCAATGATCCTCTAACCTGCATTTGAAATACTGAGCTGTATCTTTTTGTGAAGAAAGACACTTGTGCACAATAGCAAGGATGATGATAATAACAACAACAACAACAACAACAACAACACTTTATTTAACATTCCGCTGTATTTCCTCCAAGGGGACTCAGAGTGGATTACAACATACACAGATAGGCAAACATTCAGTGCCTTTAATACAGTGAAATAACAGTGACACACAAATACACATGACAAAGGTAAAGGCTTCCCCTTTCATCTCCGGCTTCTGGAAGCAGTGCTCAACTCTGGCCATGGGGAGGTGCTCTTTTTCCATTTCCAGACCAAGGAGCCTGTTGTCTGTAGACACCTCCTGGTCGTGTTGCCAGCATGGCTGCATAGGCGCCTTTATTCCTTCCACTGAAATAGTACCTATTGATCTACTCACATTTGCATGTTTTTGAACTGCTAGGTTGGTAGGAGCTAGGGCTAACACCCCAACCCACAGCATTGAACTGCCAACTTTAGGTCAGCAGATTCAACAGTTCAACAGTTTAACCCACATAACCACCCAAAAAGGATGTGGTGTTGACATTCATACATAAATACGTGTAGCATTATTTTTTATTTTTCACTGTTCCTTTTAGGACTGTTACAATATATGCCATTTTTATTTATAAGCTTTTCCCTAATTCAAAATAATATGCTTGCATTTTCCCCACATCCTGAAAGTTTGTAATTGTTTCTAGAGTCTCTGAAGATGGAGCTGTCAGAGCAACAAATATCTTGCATGACTCACAGTAAGGAAAAGGAGGAACTGCAAGGAGAACTGAAGAACACGGTAGCTGCAAAAAGGCAACAGGTAAGACTCTTACTTCACTGAAACGCATTACGAATGACCAGAGGCCATTTTTAGGATTTAAAATGCATTTACTTTTTTTCTGTTTTAGGAAAAGGAGATGTCTTATTTTATATCTCAGCTAAAAAGACAACCACTATACATTTTATGTGATTGCATATGTGATTATAAGCACTATTTACAATACCCAGAGTTGACTATGTATGATCAGGGCAGGGAAAGTCACAAAGTCATCCCAATTTTGAAACAGGAACAGAATTCTGCAGCCTTGCACATAAGCGACTTCTGAAATGTTATCAGAAAATATACAAACCTGTCAGATAAAGGTTATAGTATCTACAAGCTCAGTCTTGTGTCTGTTGCTGTACTCATTTATGTGGCTGCTATGGAATTATGGAATATCCTCAACCCTGATAATAATTAATAATGGAAAAGCATTAATCCCTTTCAAGAAGCACTTGATACAGCTGCACAGTCACCTAAAGATGAAGTACTTTAGCCACATAATGAGAAGACAGGAAAGCTTGGAGAAGACGATCATGCTGGGGAAAATGGAAGGGAAGAGGAAGAGGGGCCGACCAAGGGCAAGATGGATGGATGGCATCCTTGAAGTGACTGGACTGACCTTGAAGGAGCTGGGGGTAGCCACGGCCAACAGTGAGCTCTGGCATGGGCTGGTCCATGAGGTCACGAAGAGTCAGAAGTGACTGAACAAATAAACAATCATTCAGCAGAAGGTTCACCCAATTATTTCTCTTATGTACATTGTAAGCCTGAGGGGAAATTACAATTTTACAAGCCGTTCTGAGTGCCTTTGTAGCTGAAGAGTGGAATAAACATTCTCTAAATAATAAAATAAATAAAATAATATTTGATATGCTTTACTAAATGGAATTATGAAAGAGTGAAACATGGAACGGCTTAGATGGTGCTACTGGGAAATTAGATTAACAAGAAGACATTGGTGAGTATATGTTTTTAATGGTTTTTGTATGGATTTTTACAATTTGTTTAAATGTTTAAAATTGTATTTTATGACTATTATGGCATCAAATTGCTGCCAATTTGTAGGCCGCCTTGAATCGCCTTCAGGCTGAGAAAGATGGGATAGAAATATCGTAAATAAATAAATAATAAATAAATATTATCACCCACATCCATCGTATATCCCAGGATCTAATCCCAGGTTTTCTGTTTATCCCAGATTTATCTGGCCGTGTGGACTCCTATAATCCAGTTTAAAGCAGAAAACCTGAGATCAGATCCTGGGATATTGGCCTGTATGGAAGAGCCTGTAGACATCAGTTTCAAATATCTTTATTTGTATTTTTCATAGGAAGCAAGTTACCAGAATCAGACAAAATCTCTTAAAGATGAACTAGAGAAGTGTCAGAATGAAATCTCTGGGCTGAAGAAGGAAAATTCCCTTCTGAAGGACACAATGGATTTACTGAGTGTGGACGTGGAGCGACAGAAGCAAACATCTACACAGCTACAAGACAGGGAGAACCAACAGAGAAGGTTTGCCACTCATTTTATGCCTCTTATGTAGTGGATTAGAAAGCAGCAACTGACTGCCCCGGGACCAGTTCCAACCCCCTGAACCTGATGAGTACTATCCAGCTCCAGTTACCACTCCAGGGGCAAGGCATTTTAACTGTAGGGAGTACCTTACACTTGACTAGAAGTCTCATTTGAGATACCTTCGGCCATTCATTTATCACAACCTCCTTAAAGTGACCCTCTAATCATGTTACTTGCTGATTAGTATCAAATACTTCACAACAACAACAACAACAACAACAACTACTACAATACAATTAAACAAGCTGATAAATCACAATTCATTAAAATATTATTAATATCACAATATAATTAAAATACATATATTATTTTAATATCATTAAAATACATATATTAAGATACAGGCTTCCGGTTCCAGTATGGCTTCCGGTTCCGGTATGGCGGCCGGCAACAAAACGTAGGGCTGCATCGATCAAAAAATTAAATCCGGAGCAATCCAAGGCGATCCCACCCCAATCCACCCTGAAACTGACGAGGGAGAGACCAGATCCATCAAGGGTCCTGCAGAGGGGTTTGGGAGCCGAGGAACCCAGGTGAAAGGAGTAAAGAGCGGGAGAAGGTAGAGGAAGACGAGGGAGCGCCGCCATTGCAACGCGGCTGGCTCCCTTCCCAACAAGACCCAACAAGACCTATAGCCTCACCTGGTGAGTGGTTGGTGCTCAGGCCGCCCCTTGGCCACCCCTTGGAACATCACGGAAGGCCGTGCTTACCTGTTGCTGTGCCGCCGTTGCCGGGGCCGCTGCGGTCGAGCGTGGGGAGAGGACGCTGCCCGGCCTGTGCCATTGCCGAGGCCGCCGCTGAGGCCGCAATTGCTGCTGCGCCAACCCCGCGGCTTGAACTCTGCTACATCTGAGGGGTCGCCGCCCCGCGCCGCCGCGCCGCGCCAGTGCTCCCGCGCCTGGCGCCTGGCGCTCGGCTCTGTTCCGGCTCTGTTCGGCGCGCAGGCTGGCGTCCTGCTACTTCGGAGGCTGTGGAGGCCGGCCTTGGCGCCCGACCAGCGCGCCGTGCTCCAGCTGCGCTGCACCGTCATTCCTGCGTTGGGCCCAGCGCTGGCCTGGCCTGGCCCCCGGCTTCGTCTGGCGTTCCTAGGGTGAGTTGGCGGGCCCGACGGAGGTGCTTGGCGGCGCTGCTGCGCCGATTCTATCCCTGGTGGCTCCTGACTCTGGAAAGGGGGTGACTTTTCCAACATTATATTGCTCCGTCTCGGTGCAGGCTGGTCGCGGCCTAGTTGCCAGGCAGAGACTCGAGTGCAACCTAGGGGGTTGGCGCTTCGCCTGCATTTCCATCGGTGGCCCTGAGGGCCGAAAGCGTCTGCTGCCGACACCTGTGTTGACCGATCTGTGTTGTCTGACTGCTGGACTGTGTTGATCAACTAACAAACCACTTGTGCCGACCGACTGTGCTGCCCAAATTGCTACACTGACCATCTGTGTTGACCGTCCATCTGTGCTGACCGATCATCTGTGTTGACCATCTCCGGAAGGACCAACTAGAAATTTGTGTTGTGTTGTGTTGTTGTGAGGGGATGTGTGGTGTGAGTTGAGTTATATGATGGGTGTGTGAAGAGCTGTGCGATGTGTGTGAGATTGCTGGATGTATGTGAGATGTTGTGGGTTTACATGCTGCGGCTAATTGAATAACCTTTTACAGAGTTCCATTCCAAAAGACGGGACATCCATTCCTCCTATATTGCCCTTGTGGCTAGGATAGAAGTGCAAATAATATCTATTATACAGTGGACAATCTGCAATCTGTGCTGCTAATTAGCAATAATTTGCATATACTGGCTTCATTACGCGGACTAACATCTGCTCTGCTGGGTCATCTCCATTCAGGACGGCCAAGAAGTTCCGGAGACCTGATCCTGGGTGCCGGCTTGTTGCTCCACGGGCCAAGGGAATTGGGTTTTCGGGTGCGAATTGTCTGTCTTGACTTATTGACTGGAAAGCAAAATTGCTTATAGAAGTCAGTAAATTCCACATTGTTGCACTTTAGAACTACCTCAGCACGAAGTCACTTTAAGCTAAGCACTTTAGATCCTCTGCCAGAACCCACATCATCACTAAACGGTCCAAAGTGTCAGGCTGAGGGGTCACAATAATTGCACTTTATGTTCTGTACCCTGGGTTCCTATAGTATTAATTGAAGTGGTACACTTATTGTTAACATCAGTATATTATTTCTATGTCAATGTTTACTCTGGCCCTACCTTTGCTGCTATTGCTATCCCTCCAATCCCTAGCACAAGTGCACTTCTTAACAATCTCGGCACAAGTGCACTTTAGACCAACTTCAGTACAAGTACACTTCATAGCTTTTAATACACTGGAGGGAATAGACAGCACTAATGGGTGGGAAGACTGGGACCCAGAGACAGCTAGTCAGAACTACAATTATACACCTATTACAGAGATTACAATTGCGGGAAACAAAGGGAACGCCCCCGGGGGGGGACTGCGGGTGGGGGAACTGCTATAGAGGTGGTGACTGGTAGAGGGAGATACGGGAAAGGGAGAATAAAATTTCCATCTCGGCCCAAAATTTATAACAACAATTTGACAACCTCTAAAGATACTAGAAATCGAAGACAGAAGCAAATTCGGCCCAAAATTTTCAATAGGACATTGGCATTTCCAAAAATAAATTCTTTGATCCGGCCCGAAATTAAGAATAGATTGGCAACTCCAAAACCTACTCCTGACAAAATACAACTGAGGTGCCAGGATGGTGGCCCCTCCAAGCTAAAGGTGGTGCTGCTCAATGCCAGGTCAGTAAACGGAAAAACTTCCATCATTCAAGATTTAATCCAAGAAGAACGAGCTGACCTGGCTTGTATAACAGAAACCTGGCTGGACGAGGGGGGAGGGGTTAATCTCTCCCAACTCTGTCCACCAGGCTACTCTGTTCAGCACCAACCAAGGCTTGGAGGGCGGGGAGGCGGAGTCGCAGTGGTCTATAAGGACTTTATTCCACTGATCAGGCGTCCCATCCCACAATCATCTTCCTTCGAATGTGCCGGCTTTAGGATAGGTGACCGGGACAGGATAGGGATTCTGTTAGTGTACCGACCACCCCGCTGCACTACAGTCTCCTTACCTGAGCTAGCAGGAGTGGTCTCGGACATGGCGTTGAACTCCCAACGGCTCTTGGTCTTGGGAGATTTCAATATCCATGCCGAGGCCTCTCTTTCCGGTGCGGCTCAGGACTTTATGGCCGCCATGGCAACCATAGGCCTGTCCCAGCTAATATCTGGTCCCACCCATAGTGCCGGACACACCTTAGATTTGGTCTTCACTCAGGGATGGGATGAGGGTGACGGGATGGAGGAGCCGACCATCGCTCCTTTGCCATGGACCGATCACCACCTGATTAGTATTAGACTAACTGTGCCTTCTAAGCTTCGCAGGGGTGGTGGACCCATTAAAATGGTCCGCCCCAGGAGACTGATGGATCCAAATGGCTTCCTGACGGCCCTTGGGGATTTTTCCACCTCCTTGGCTAGCGACACTGTCGACGCTCTGGTCTCTGGCTGGAATAGTGAGTTGACCAGGGCAATCAACACTATCGCTCCGGAACGCCCCCTCTCGAGTAACCGAGCTAAACCAGCCTCTTGGTTCACTGAGGAGCTGGCAGCGATGAAGCGAAAGAAGAGGAGGTTAGAGCGCGTGTGGCGCCTGAACCCCACCAATCCAGCCCAAACACACCTGAAGGCCTTTTTAAGGTCCTACGGTGTGGCAATAACGGCGGCCCAGAAAACATTCATCACAGCCAATATTGCATCAGCGAAGAATCGTCCAGCGGAGCTCTTCCGAGTTGTCAGAGGCCTGTTAAATCCGCCAAAAAGCGAGGCCTCGGATAACTCGGTGACTCGCTGTGAAGCATTTGCTCGATCTTTCGCGGATAAAATTGAGCGGATTCGGTCAGGCTTTGACGTCACATTAACGGCAGTCTCTGGGGATGTAACGAGAGCATCTGCTTGTCCAGTTTTGTTGGATTCGTTTCAATTGGTTCAGCTTGAGGATGTGGACAGGATCCTTGGAGAGGTGCGACCCACCACATGCATCCTAGACCCCTGCCCTTCCTGGCTGATCAAGGAAGCCAGAGGGGGTTTGGCAGGGTGGGTGAAGGTGATGGTTAATACCTCCTTACAGGAAGGAAAATTTCCAGCGAGCTTAAAACAAGCTATTATAAAACCGCTGTTGAAGAAACCATCACTGGATCCCACCCAATTCGACAACTATCGGCCAGTTTCCAATCTCCCCTATTTGGGCAAAGTCATGGAACGTGTGGTGGCAACACAACTCCAGGGGTTTCTGATAGACACTGATTATCTAGATCCGGCACAGTCTGGCTTTAGGCCGGGACATGGAACTGAGACAGCCTTGGTCGCCTTGGTAGATGATCTGCGCAGGGAACTAGACAGGGGGAGTGTGTCCCTGTTGGTTCTGCTGGACCTCTCAGCGGCCTTCGATACCGTCGATCACGGTATCCTTCTGGGGCGCCTCATGGACATGGGGCTCGGAGGCACTGCTCTGCGGTGGCTTCGATCCTTCCTTGAGGGACGGACCCAGAAGGTGTCTTTGGGTGACACCTGTTCGGCTCCGCAACCGTTGTTGTGTGGAGTCCCACAGGGCTCAATTTTGTCCCCGATGTTATTTAACATCTACATGAAGCCGCTGGGAGAGATCATTCGGAGTTTCGGACTAAGATGTTATCTCTATGCAGATGATGTCCAAATCTGTCACTCCTTTCCACCTGTCACCAAGGAGGCTGTCCAGACCTTGAACCGGTGTTTAGCCGCTGTATCGGACTGGATGAGAGCTAACAAATTGAAATTGAATCCAGACAAGACAGAGGTCCTACTGGTCAGCCGCAAGGCCGAACAGGGTATAGGGTTACAGCCTGTGTTAGACGGGGTTACACTCCCCCTGAAGACGCAGGTTCGCAGCTTGGGAGTGATCCTGGACTCATCGCTGAGCCTGGAACCCCAGGTCTCAGCGGTGGCCGGGAGAGCTTTCGCACAATTAAAACTTGTGCGCCAGCTGCGCCCGTACCTTGGGAAGTCGGATCTGGCCACGGTGGTCCATGCTCTTGTCACATCCCGGTTGGATTACTGCAACGCACTCTACGTGGGGTTGCCTTTGAAGACTGCTCGGAAACTTCAACTAGTCAGCGAGAAGCAGCCAGATTGCTCACCGGAGCGGCGTACAGGGAGCATACCACCCCCCTGTTGCGCCAGCTCCACTGGCTGCCGATCCAATTCCGAGCACAATTCAAAGTGCTGGTTTTGACCTATAAAACCCTATACGGTTCCGGCCCAGTGTATTTGTCCGAACGGATCTCCCGCTACATCCCACCTCGAAGCCTAAGATCTTCTGGGGAGGCACTGCTCTCGACCCCGCCACTCTCACAAGTGAGGTTGGCGGGGACGAGGAGCAGGGCCTTCTCAGTGGTGGCCCCCCACCTGTGGAACTCACTCCCCGGGGAGATTAGATCGGCGACCTCCCTCCTGGCATTCAGGAAACAACTGAAGACCTGGGTCTGGGACCAAGCCTTTGGACACACTGGCAGCTAAATTAAGGATCTGACGACAGACAACGACAAATGGAATGTAATGGTTATATGGACTCTGAACCCGAGCATGAGATTGTTTTAATATTTTATTATGTACTGATGTTTTAACTTTAACTGTTGAATTGTTTTTGTTGTATTTGTATTATTGTCAATTGATTTAGGCATTTAATTCTGCCTCCTCTGTAAGCCGCCCTGAGTCCCCCTCGGGGTGAGAAGGGCGGGGTATAAGTAAATGAAATAAATAATAAATAAATAAATAAATACATAGAACAAAGATTTAAACACTGATACTAATAAAATTAAAGTCAGATGAGAACCGCTGTCCTTAGCTGAGGCTGTTCTTGAAGGCATGGAGAATATATTTGGGTGTCATCTACATATTGATAGCACCCCACCCCATGCCTTTGGATGATCTCCCAGCAGTTTCTTATAAATATTAAAAAGCATTAGGGATAGAACAGCGCCTTGTGGGACACCACACAACAGCTCCTTTTTTGAGGAGCAGCTAATGAAGAATAGTTGTCTTCTCACAGTAGGTGATTCGTGCTCTTCGTTGCAAATACTTTTTAGAGGAAAACCGTGGTATTTTTTCAAAACCAGCCTGATATATAAAAAGTTCACCAATCACCACAACATGTTTAATACTGGATATTTAATGTTTATCCTTTTTTAATTACACATTTTCATCTTATTACTAAAGGTTATTGGAGGAGGACCTAAAAGTCAAACATAAAAAAGACCTGGACATATTGAAGGAAGACCATCACAAAGAGATGAAAAACATGATGACTGAGTTCAGTAATTCACAAGCTCTTCTCCATGCAAAGATTGTCTCCTTGGAAAATGAGTAAGTAGTGTTATGTGTCCAAGATGAATATATGTGCTGAATTGGGTAAATTGTGAATACTTCAGGTTTGTTGTGGTTATGTTCTCCCCTCATTTTCTCTTTCATCTGATTCTGCTTCCTTTCCCTTTTCAGCATTAACTATGGTACAACACAGAGGTTTCCAAAGTTTTGGAGCCTGTAGACACAAATTTGCTGCACAAATGGCTGCTATAGGAGCATAACTATTTTAAAAAGAGCTGTCACAGGGAATCTGGTCAATCACAACATAGCAAGAAGATAAAAAATGAACAATCATACATTTCCATGATTTTTATACAGAAACCTTCTACACCATCAGAAAACCAACACTTAATATGTGTGTCCATTAAAAGCTACAGATTCAGTATCTGTCAACAGTTAGGGAGTTAGGGTCCAGTCTGGCATCTTTAAAATCTTATTCATTTAAAAGAGATAGAATGATCAGAGTTTAAAACTTTGGCTTAGTTGCTGAATTTAGCCATCTTGAGAATAAGATATGAAACATAATTCAAGAGATTTGAACTAGAACTATACTTTAAAACTTTTGAAGTTGATGGATTGTTAGCAGCATTGCTGCGTTGTCCTTTCACAATTCTGGGAGCTTCACTCAGTGTTCTTCATCCTGTGATCAATAACAGGCTTAAAGAATTGGAGGAGAAACCAAGAAAGAGAGAAGCTAGGCTGGAGGACCGACATCTTATAGGCTGCCTTCAAGATAAATTAAATGAAAAAGAAGAACTGATCAAGGAATTAATGGTGAGCTTTTCCTATATAGCATCTATGTAAGAAGTTAGCAAGACGCATTGGCTGTGATTCTTTAGGCCAGTATTGGTGGCTGTAGTGATACAGGCAGTAGCACAGCAGCAGGGAAGAAATGGCCCTCGGCTCTGTGGCAACAAGGAGACAGCAGTGAAAGCCATCTGCCTCCGGATAGAAAGATGTCCTTCTAGTTCACAAGCTGCTCAGGAGTTGACTGGGCATGGGCATCTATGGCAACAGAGGTGGCTTTTTCTACCGACCTCCTACAAGACACTGCTCCGAAAGAGCCTAACATTAGCAGGGACAGTGTTCTGTTCAGTTGTGAATACATACATGTTCCTTTCAGTGCTGCCCTACTGCACATTACCTAATACTGTATTTTAGAATGGTTAAGAGAAAAACAAGTGTGTAAACGTATTAATCTGAGTGAAAGTTCCATTTCACCTAATGAGACTTACTTCTGAGTAAAATTTAATAAAATACTTTCACAATTCTATACTTGGAAGAAATTAATAGGTACAATACAACCCAAGAAGTGCACTTTTCAGAGCTTGTGATTTCGGTTTATTAAGCATTTGAAACTAAAATTAAGAAAGTTTAACGTTTGACAGGAGAAAGGGAAATTATGCCAGCTCTATTTTTTTTAACCAACTGGCCCCTTTAGTAATTTTGGAGTGCATTCTTTTTAAATTCAATTATATAGGATTAATAATTTCATAGTGCCATTTTTTTCTGCTGAAATGCCATCATGGCTTCCCCTTAACTGCTCTAAAGTGAAAGCCAAACAAGTGTTCTCTAACCAGCACATAGGTTTTCCTTGACAGGATGGAAGAAAACTCCAGCAGTCGCTTATATCCAGCGCAGAGCCTCATCGCAACCGGTCCTTTTCTTTTAATACAAATCCTACCACATGTTTGACTCCCATTGCAAAGGTAACAAAAACATTGAAAGTACCGGTAGTATAGTTTTGAGTCCTTCTATCACCTTCAAATTACCAAATGCCCAGCTACTATAAGTATAAGCCTTGCAGTAATTCCATAGATATGGTTGTGTCCAATGTATTGAGCAAAGTGTATATCTTGCATGAGCCTGCCCGGTTTCTGAGATCCTCTCAGTTTCACCATTATTGTAAACTGTTGGTGGGGGCCTAAACCTTTCTATTTAGGCAGGCTTTTAAAGACAAATGTTTTCAAGAACGAGCCAGGAGATGCCATGTAGCGTTTTAACTACACTATGTAACATGATTTTTGTTCCCGGGTTATAAAAGTCATTTCCTAATTGATTCTATCATAAACATGTGGAAAAACTTTATTAAACTGCAAAAACTTCATTTTTGCGTTATACACCAAAAAATGGCACATTGAAAGGCTAAAAATGGCAGCCACAAAAGCAAAGTTTCTGGAATAGAACAACTACTTTGAAAGTAAGTACCAGATAGGGCACATCCAGACAGCACCTATAGTCCGTGCCCTATTGCGCTTTCCCCTGGAGCATCCAAATGATGCTTCAAGGAAAAGTAACTTATTTGGCACAAAGCAGGAACACCCTGCTTTGTGCCAAGGTAATTTGTCTGCTGTAAAGATCCAGGTCTTTCAGAAGACATGTGTCTTTTCAGGTATGGGACTGGGGATCATGCTGAGCAACTTCCGGTACTGATCTACAGCCTCAATCCTTCCCCCCCCCCCAAACCCTTTAAAAAAATAAAAGAACTTACCCAGCCACCATTAGTGTGGTGCCAGAGCTCTCCTCCTGCATAGAAATGATGTGCCAGGAGAGATGTTACTCCTCCCTCCTCCTTTCTCCTGGCATATCATTCCTACGTACCAGGAGAGCCCCAGCACCATGCTAATGGTAGCTGGGTGAGTTATTTTGAAAAAGGTTGTGAGGGGTTGGGAAGGGGGTCTGAGTGTCTCGCAGTCCTCCTGGAAGGTTCCGGGATGGCATCTAGACACCCAGCCCCAAATGCATGTGTTTTCCAAGCTGTTGTGCAGACTGCAGTCTGCTCCGACACAGGTTTTTTAAACCCAGGTCAGCACAGACTTTACCATTGTCTGGAACCACCCATAGTTAAACAGGAAATAAACATTTTCAAACCAGGAACAGATTTTTTTTTCAAATTTTGTTACATAGTGGTTACTGTTTTTAATGGTTTTAGGTGATGTAAAATATTTGTCTTAACAATTTTATGGTTAATTTTGTGTTTACATGTTGTGTGTTCTAGATTGTAATTTGTACAGTTTTTGGTATAGTGGGCCACTTTAAGTCTCATTTAAGAGAAAAAAGTGGCAAATAATAATAATAATAATAATAATAATAATAATAATAATAATAAGCAATTCATTTTGTGAGCACAGCTCTTTTCCTCCTCACAGAGCTGAGACTGGAACTCATATTTAGCAAAGTAGTCTGACCTGATGTTAGGGAGTAAAAAAAATTACTCACATTCTTTTTTCATAATGGTCTTGGTATATTCATTCTGTCTACCAAGAAACCTTCTTTGTGTTGAATTAATTACTATGGACTCCCCCCTCTTTGTCACACAAGGTTCTTGGGCACATTCTAGTGTTAACGATGGTCACCAGAGGCAATATCAGGATATGCTTATTCCTATCAGGTTTTACTGACTGTGTAATTTTTCATTCAATTTTGCTAGTTACCATGAATTTAAAAATTCTTACAAAATTACACACATCTATAATTTTTCAGGTTAAAATTGTTCCTTAGTACATTACAGTGTCTAGTTAGTACATACTTCATTCAAACCCAACATAGCTCTGCAGCCATATATGGCCCCCGGTAGACCAACAACCCATACAGAATTACGCTCAACATAATTGAAATCACACTGCTAGACTTGGCCTATTCCTCTGTAAATGTGCAAAAATCATGTGACGCTCAAGATCTTGCTGAACTGAAAGGTCCAAGAACTCTAGCTATTAAACGTAAATTATGAGGAATGCTGAAAGCTGCAGTCCAACATCATCTGAGGCCACATGATTCCTACCCCTGCTCTAAATATTAAACCTGGCTTCCTAAAAAAGTTTGATTTGAAGGAACACAACAACACATTCCATTTACTGAAGCAATGAGTGTATGGAATGTGTTGTTGTGTTCCTTCAAGTGATTTCTAACTTATGGTGACTAAGGCAAACATATCATAGAAATGTCATGATAAGATTGGCTCAGAGGGGATTTGACTTTGACCTACTTTGATGCTGAGAGAGTAGGACTTGCCCAAGGTCACCAGTGGGTTCGTGGTGCTCTGACACCACGAGATGCAGAGCCAATCTTAAGAAATGGGGCTACAAAGTGGAATCCATGACATGCAAGTGTGGAGAAGAGCAAACCACTGATTACCTGCTGCAATGCAACCTGAGTCCTGCTACATGCACAATGGAGGACCTTCTTGCGGCAACATCAGAGGCACTCCAAGTGGCCAGATACTGGTCAAAGGACATTTAATCAACTACCAAGCTTGCAAACTTTGTGTTTTGTCTGTCTGTCTGTTTGTTTGTTTGTTTTGTTAAAAAGGTAATACAAATGTCTGGTTGCTCCTGACACGATAAATAAACCAGTGGGTTTCCATGGCTGAGCAGGAATCCAAAATCTGGTGTCCAGATTCCTAATCCAAAACTCCAACCATACACCACACTGGCTCTTAAAGTGCCCAATATTAACGATCAAAACCAGCTTGGGTCAGGCTTTGTCATTGTAAGTCTTGTGAATTAAATGTGGTCTGTCTCCTTGTTGGAGCTGGGAAATGCCTAGATTAAATCTTAGCTCTTCCATGAATCCATGTGCTGTTTATCTCCCTGCACTCAGCCACTTCTGCAATACAGAGATAATAAAGTGACCTACTTGCCTGAAGTGTTGTATAGGTATCGCAATAACCATGTGCAAAGTGTTTTGGACATGCTTATCTTCCGAGCATTGGTTATGTTCTAATAATGTAATCATATAATTAAACCTATTATAATAATGTTCCATGACACTTAAGTATACAATCTGTCTTTTTGTTATTTATTATAAAGCAGAAGAAGAAAATGGACGATGCTCCCAGCCGAATTGTCAGTGTTCCAAATTTAGCCTCCTATGCAAAAAGCTTTCTAACCGGAGATTTGAGGCCTAAAAGAAACCCACCTCCGATCACAAAATCTACAAGTTTAGATCAGAATCCAGGCTGTGTCAGAGTGTGCTATCCATCTGTACAAGCTTTGGAGATCAAACCTGCCCCGAGGTAAGTCACCATTCTGTATTTGCAGTGGGAAAATAGAGCAAATTGGCCAAGACTTTTCTGTTAACCAAAATCATCTTAGAAGCGCATAAAACATCATTACAAAGTGTCAGACACTAGTCTCTTCAGAATTAGGAGGGCTCCTCAAAATTAGATGCCTCCTCAAGATCAGGAAGTGCTAAAGTTTGGTCCAAATGCTCATTACTCATTTTGGTTGGAGCTCTTTAAGACCAGGCTATCTGAAACTTTTTTTTTGTCTTGGCATGTCCACTGCTGGAACAACACAGGTCCCATTTCTGTTTAAACCAAGCTGCCTGATAAATCCTACGTATTCCAATAAATCAATCCAGACTCTCTAAAAGAGGGAAAGAGAAAATACACACACAAAATGAATGAATTAAGTATTCCTGGTGTGAGTGAGGAGAGGGAAAGGCTGAATAAACATAAAAAAGATGGTAGAAGAGAGGGAAAAGACAGAAAGAAAGCAAAGTCGAAGGTACTTTTGCTATATTTCTGGATTGTTTTACCCAGACTAAGTAAATTCTTGCTATGCATTTACACAACACATTTTGTCTGTAGGAGAGGCAGATGAAAATAAAAGTTTAGAGTCACTTTGTGTTTCAAATTGGAGTAATAAATCTACCCCCCCCCCCCTTCATCAAGCCCCACTGAAGTAGCCATGCATAGGAATTGCATGCTTAACTACAGAGGAGGAAGACTTCTTCACACGGGTTGCTGTGAGTATTCCGGGCTGTATGGCCATGTTCACGAAGCATTCTCTCCTGACATTTCACCCACATTCTCTCCTGATGTTTCGTTCCAGAGAATGCCTTTGGAACATGGCCATACAGAGCGAAAAACAACAACCCAATTATTCCAGCTATGAAAACCTTCGACAACTTTTTCATAGACAAGTGATCCTTAGTCCATTTTGAAATGGTAACTAGTTCAGTTTTTAGAGGAATGGTATTCTGGAGAAATGTTCTTTGATTATTAGCCCCAACTAGAGTTGATCCATTAAATCAGTTGCTGAAAGCAGTTAACACTTAATGCAATGGGCTGATCTATTTCACTTAGATTAGTGCTAACAACTGGATTTATGTCATCATATCATAATTTACAACAGTATTTTTAGAATGTTTTTCAGCATACAAAGTGCTTTCCTACAGTAATTTGGTAATCTCTACATATTTCCTGATTCTGAATCAGGTCAGTGTATTGTTCCCATTTTCTGAGCATGAGGCTGACAATTAATACAGTTAATCTAATTTTCTGGGTGTGAGGCTGACAATGAGTAATTTTAGTGTTTGCGTATAATTGTCATGAAGTGGATTATAATTGTTCAGTACAGTATTTCACTCAATTTAGAAGTTTACTTTACGTCTTCTTATGCAAGTCCTGCTCGTACATCACGTGCCAGGCCAATTCTAAATCTCCAGTAGAGCAGCACAGTACTAGAAAAGGGATTTCAAGCACTTAGCTTTAGCCTAGACAGTGGTTCTCAATCTGTGAGTCCCCAGATGTTTTGGCCTTCAACTTTCAGAAATCCTAATAGCTGGCAAACTGGTTGGGATTTCTGGGAGTTGTAGGCCAAAATACCTGGGGACCTAGTAGGTCTTTGTTGTAACATGCTGGCATTGTACTCATCCTGTTAATACACAGGCATTCGCTGCCACTTCTGATAGACTTCAAAAGAAGTCCCACATCAAATCCACTGCAATAATCTAGTTATGGAAATTGTCAGAACAAGGGATTAGTATCATCAGGTTATCTCCATGTAAAAATGTAGCTTTCCATATGGACTTCTTATCACTGAGGCTACTTCAGTTTGTAGTCATTGTTTGAAATGAGGAATACTTACACACTACATGCCTCATCCAACATCTATTGTTGTATATACAGGTATATTTTAACAGCTTTAGGCTGGATTTACACTGCTATGTAATGCAGTTTGGACTGCATGATATGGCCAATCAGGCATGTAGCTGGGGGGGGGGGCTTCACCCCCCCCCCTAAATTCTCAGGGTGGTCCACGAGAAGGCCTTACTAGTACATTATTTAAACTGTTATGTTTATTCATATCATGATCTGATCACCATGCTCAATATATCCCATATGCATGGGGCTATTGGGATAATGATACAAAAGGTTTGCTAGGGTAGATCCTCAGCCCTCCCCCAATCAAACTCAGCCCCCCCCCCCCAAATCAAACTCAAAATCCTGGCTACGGGCCTGTGGCCAGTGTAGACCCACATCTCAATGCAGTTGAATGCATTATATAGCAGTGAAGATTCAACCATAGATGCCAGTATGCATTTGTATTCCTCCCAGCACCCTGATGTGTGTGTTAGTACCTGGTAGTGGAAACTACATTTTAGGCAACTGATGTAGTTGTTTGCAGCTCAAAAAAGTGTAGACCTGTTAGTTTTAATGTGCTGCAATAGCTTAACATGGCTACTGCAACGCGCTCTACGTGGGGTTGCCCTTGAAGACTGCCCGGAAGCTTCAGATGGTCCAGCGCTCGGCAGCCAGGTTGCTAACGGGAGCGGCACTCAGGGAGCATACCACTCCTCTGTTGAGCCAGCTCCATTGGCTGCCAATCCGCTACCGGGCAGAATTCAAGGTGCTGGCTTTAGCCTATAAAGCCCTAAACGGTTCTGGCCCTGCTTACCTCTCCGAACGCATCTCCACCTATGAACCGACTAGAACATTAAGATCATCTGGGGAGGCCCTGCTCTCGATCCTGCCTGCGTCACAGGCGCGTTTGGCGGGGACGAGAGACAGGGCCTTCTCAGTGGTGGCCCCTCGGCTATGGAATGCCTTACCGGCAGACATCAGACAGGCACCTTCGTTGCTGACGTTTCGGAGAATGGTTAAGACCTGGCTTTATGAACAAGCGTTCGGCTAAGCAATGCAACCAGTCAAGGAAGACGGTAAATGGAACATAGGAACAGCACAAGGACTATGAAAACGGATCTGATTTCAACTGAGGCGTTATATATGTTGTGTTGTTGATTTGTCCTGTCTGATTGTTAACTGTTGTGGATCTATGTGTTGATCCTGTTGTTGTATTATGTTTTAATTGCACTGTAAACCGCATTGAGTCGCCTGTTAAGGGCTGAAAAATGCGGTATAAAAATGAAGCAAATAAATAAATAAATAAATAAATAATAAATACCTCCCAGGAAATCTGAAAACACTGCAGCATTCTGATAATACAAGAAACAACAGCAACAAGGTGCTCTGAAATTCAAGGAATTAAGTTACTGTCAAAAATCAGATTATATAAATCGGTGTTTATTCAAAACCTCTTTTCGCAATTTCATATGTCATTTTGAAGAGAAGATGAATATTCAGATGCCTAGTTTTTAGGTATTTGCTTTCTGGCGTATTTCAACACATTACAGTTCAGTTTGTACAGCAACTCAAACTATAAAGAAGCTTAACTGTGTATTGATGGGATGTTTCCACTGACACAACGCATTATATATTTATTTTGAAGTGTTAGACCTCAGTTGTCAATCCAGTGATATTCAAGGCAGCTTACACAACATAGAAGTAGGACCAAAAAACCAACAAGCAAAACACGCAGCGACAGCCATGGTCTTCCCAGTTCTCTGGTTCTAATTTTTGGGGCAAGAATGTGTTTCCTTTCCTTCTGTAGTGTAAAAGTAGTGTTGTTTGAGGCAAAGAGAAAGGAAGCCAGCTGTTTACACCTGCTCTACCTCTGTATGAGGATTGGGGCCTGACTTGATTTCTTGCCAACTTCTCCCTCCTGTTAAGCAGCCAATGCCTTCTAGTAATGAATCTGGTTCTTGCTGTATGGTATTCATCTGTGGTCTACTGCAAGTTTCAATTAGGAAAAAGCCATAGAAGTAACTAGTCAACAGTTCAGCCCATTGATTCTAGTCCCAGCAGGAACTAGCATCTGAAATTTAACTCCATAGCATGTTTTTTAGGAAATGTTCAGCTAGCCATTCTCTCAGTATGGTCAGTTAATGTATTACAAATGACATACCGTATATTTCAATGTTGTAGTAATGGTGAGACCGTGGACCATATTTTAGTTCTTACAGTGGTGGTCCATGGACCACAGGTTGGGACCTACTGACCATTGTGCTAGAGAGGAGCAAAATAAATGGGCATGAATGAGCCTCTATTCTTCATCCCATGTGATATCAAAAGTCTCATCCAGTCTCTGTATTCTTCAAGCAAGATACGAAAGGGAGGGAGCACACTCTCTCTGGTGTATATATTTGGGGCACTTCTGCATCCAGCTACCCAAATAACATTAACACATGACCCTCAAGGGATTTTCAAAGTTGCACATCTCTGCTTTAATACAATTGTTGCTTTCATCTTATGCAGAATGAAGCATTTTCAATTCCTTTTCACTTGATATGTTAACAAGACTCTTTTATGAAGCCATGAGACCTAGCAATTCCAATAAAGCCAAAATCCTTGACAGCCACGTAGTGACTACACTCCTATGATAAAAGCGGAAATTCATTTCAGTTCCTCAGCCACATAGCAGTTAAATTGGTTTGCCACACCATGGCAACAGGCAGAAATCACAGATCCCAACTGCTGAGTAGATGAGAAAATGAAAGCAGATAAGCAGCTTTCAGACATGGATTTGCCTTTTGTACTACTGATAATTCAGAGGTCTTCTATACCATGGTTACAGCAACCAATCATTTGACACAGGATCTAAATTGAGGTCAACCATTTGTAAATGATACTATTCTGTGTCTAGAGAAAAGTGAAATGTACACTTATTATTTAGGCCTCGCTTAGTTCTGCCAGTTCTACGCTGATTCAGTTAATGAGAACATTTGCAGTGAACAGGTTTTTACTCTCACAGACATTTCTCTTCCAAGTTATTGCTCCATCATGGACAGCATGCCTCTTCTATAAGAGATTTAGGATATGAACTGGGTGTGAGCTATTCATATTTATTTTGTTGTTTTTTCAGGCTGCCAAACACTGAAATATCAACCCCAAAAGATGCTGAGAAACCAGACCCTCGACATCAGGAATGGTTTACGAAATATTTCTCTTTTTAAGCGAAAACATTTCTATAATATCTGTCTTTGATGATGTAATTAAATGTTTATAGTATATCCTTTACACAGCATTTTACAAACCAGCCTAAGTAAGCGAGCCACAAGTTTACTGTTCAAACTCAGACACCTTGAAGAATTTGGTCAGTTTGAGAAACCAATGTGTTAAATTAGCAGTGCTATTACTAGCAAATACATATTGTTGATACTCTGCAACTACTTATAAAAGGATCGCAAGTTTTAATATATGCTAATATTTTGTTTTTAAAATTAACTAAATGCTTTTTAAATTTTTATTTATTTTATTATTTTGTATCTTGTTTCCTAGGACTGGGATTCATAGAGAAAGGTGCACTCCTTTAACAGCCTGGGCCTGTACCACTTGGGATTTTATTAATTTTAGTAATTTCAACCCCAATGAGATTCCCCAGGCAGAATTAAAATCATAGCAGCAATAAAACAGAAACCAGTAAAACACAGTTAAATCAAACAGTATATAGAAAAAGCAACATAGGACAAAAATAAAGCAATATGAAATACCTAAGATGATACCAGGAATTTCACCAAGTGCTGAAAAGAAATCAGACTCATGTGAGAATTTCAAAGCCAAATAACACTAGATTCTGACTTAGCATCCACCACATCTGGTAGCAGAACTTGGAAGAGTCTCCAAGGAAGCTCCTAATGTAAAGGGCACATGTCCTTGACAGTCCCAGCCTTAACTGTCAGCTGTAGTAAAAACTTTGGTGACTATGACTAGTAGCTACACAGCTCTTTGGACAGCTATATACTTTCCCCAGAGCTCACAATCTCCGGGGCTGCCTGCCATAGATGCAGGAGAAATGTCAGGAGAGAATGCTTCTGGAACATGGCCAAATAGCCCAAAAAAACTACAACAACCCAATGATTCCGGCCATGAAAGCCTTCAACAATACATTTCCCCATATTTCCTTTCCAATTTAGGGCCACTTTTTAAATATTTATTTGTTGCCATTGCCATACAGCATCCCTTTTTATACATAAATAGTGGTTCTTTAAAATGTATATTGTACAGTATTTGGAAGTGGAATGATTGTAGTAAACTGGTTTAGAAATCAGTCATACGAGTGTGCTTTTTACTTTGTTCCAATAGATTTTAACCAACACTGAAAGTTAAATTTCTATTTATTTCTATTTATATCAAATGCATGACTGAATACTTATATTGTTGCAATATATTATTTATATTGTTCCAAGTCTCCAGTTCCCTAAACTCTCTATTTCAGTAGAGTGAGCAGGGTTAACACATGTGAAAAATCCCAGTTGTGTGGATTTCCTCTTTTCATCATCTCAGAAAAAGTGCGATCTCTTTATGAATGTTGTGGACAAGAAATTACAAGGGTACAATAAGAGTGAAAAGCTGAGTAACCCTCAGCAACGGAGAAGCCCTGACACTTTTTGGAACATAGGCACTCCATCACAAAAGTTAATAGTTGCCAGAGAGGACACTGGGAAATACTTTTGTAGAATGGGAAATTTCCACCCAGTATTACGTATAGCAACCCCACCTAGTTTTCAACCTGGTAACCATAGTTGTTACTAGTAACTGTGTCTGAGAAAACTAATTTAGTCTATGAACGTTTATGCTACTAACTGCCTTCTCTCAATCTCTAAAGTTTTATCTGAAGATACTGATATTCCAGAATATTTCTTTGAATTCTAGTAGTTGCGCATCAATGTAAAATTAAAAGTAGGTTATTGCTAACCAGGTATATCTTTCAAACTGCGTTTGCACTATGTGACAAATCTAAATACTAAATCCATTTTAATATTTAGTATCACACCAATAATAATGTTTATTTACTGGCATGTGTCACCGACATGCGTTATACCAAAAACACCCAAAGATCTGTACACCTTCCCTTGAATTTGTAGGCCTCCCTCATGGAACTTTAGTTGCCCATTCCCTGCGGTACACCTCCCAATGACATTTGGGAATACCTTTTTTACTGGGTTAAGCAGCAATTATTTTATTATAACATCCATTTAAGTGAAGTGCTTGGCTATTTCAAAGAAACAATTTAAGAAAAAATCCATCCAGTGACAGCAACTGATCATATTTAAAACTGGGAAATCCTTTCAGAACAAGTATTCTTGGAAAATATATGTAAAAAAACCAATGTATTTGCAAGGGAAATCAAACGAAATAATCCAAAGTGTTGCCAATCATGTGGTGCTTTTTAAAATAAAACTATGTGGACACTGATTTGTTTTTGTATGATTTATTATCCAATTGTTGATTCAAAATAATCAAAAAGCAACTTTCAGTTTGCAAACAGTTCTGTCAACAATTCAGTATATATTTTGATGAGCATTTCTTTTCTCCCATTATATAACAAGAGTTGTCAAATGCAATGCTGAAGCTATTTTCAAGAGATAGAGAGCAACATGTTACCAGGGGCAAGAAAAAAGAACACTTCTTGAAACACAAAAGAAAAATATGTCGGAAGCAGAGATGCCAGACAAAGATGGTTCTCTAAAGAGATGGTATTTTAAAACAAGTCATGGCTACTCTGATCTTCCCCTTGGGCTGAAAGAAAATAGGGATAAGAACATGTTCTATAGAGCTCTTTGTTAAAAAGGAGTAGCACTGTTAGAAATTGTGAGGACCCACAGTGGAATAAAACAGTGGGAGCAATCAAATAAGCCTTTTTTGGCACAAGTCCTTGCTGAATTTTATTTTCTTTGCACCATTGACCCTTTCTCTTCTTTGTCTGATCCCAAACTCAATTTTAAAAGTAATCTATCAAGAAGCACAGTGGCCTAATATTCAGAGAGCCAGAACCTGCCTTGAGCACACAGGCACTTAATTGTATGTATAAATCCCTGATAATAGTGTGTTCCATCAATCAACCACATTTTCTTGGAAACAATGAACCAACTATAAGGTTTTTTAAATACATATATAACATACATACATACATATACTGCTTATGCAGAACTACAGAGATAGTTGCATTTTCAACAGAAAGTAATTCCGCTGAGAGAAAAAAATGCTTGTTCTCAGCTTTCCTTGGCTGAGAGAGTATCAAATCCGAGATCATTGCTCTGATCCCTGTAAAGGCATAATTCATTCTTATTTAATAGTCCTTCACATCAGTTTTAAAAAACTCATATAAAGCTTAAATGTGTAAATTGTATTTTAACAATCCATTCTGCTGGGTATAATCAAGCATTTGCATTATACTTCTTGCTCACGTTTGCTTAAGGGGCGCAGGAATGTTAGCCGAAGCTTGTTCTAAATAGGCTAGAGGTCCTTGAGGCATTTCAGCGGGTTTTTTATGCTGTATGTTGATATCATCCAGAACTTGCTGCCAATGTCGCAGTTTGCCCAAGTGCTTCTGAATTAGGGCTTCTTTCCTCTGTAGTTCATTTCTCAACTCTGACACATCCTATGGGAATAGCAGGCATACAGTAAATAATGAGCAACCACGGATCTCCACTGTAACTTCTTAGGTTCTAAGAACATCCAAGCCCTAAGGAACTGAAATAGCACTTCGAGCAAGTTATCCTTTCTTTTACACTGAAATGAGTTGCACATCCCTTGTGAACGAAGGAAATGTGCTGTAATTCAGGCTGTGTCTTACAAACTTCTAATATGTTACAAATAAATACTTGTCTTGCAGTGATACATGCTCTCTATCCTAGATCTCAAATTTTGATTGCTGGTTCTGATAACCTACAACCTATCTGTACAATATAAGCATGCTACAAAGACTCGGAAGGCCGAAAGAGGGAAACTTTGTATGACAAAAGAAAGGCAGAAATGGAGCCTAGTAACACACTTCCAGGCTTTATTTACCTTTCTTCCAAAGCATATTTTCTCCGACTTCAACCCCCCCCCCCTCCTTACCATATGCTTTAACATAAGGTATATATACAGTTATATGTGACATACATATTAACTTCAAAATATGTTCACAGCACTTTACACCTATCATCTTTGCAACAACCTATTTCATAACAACCCTTTACGGCAGGCTGGTGTAAGAAGTCTACAGCAAAGGCAAAACAGATCTAAGGATGTCTGATTCTTTGCTTATTTTCTCACTATTGTACACAATGAACATTAATTAAGCCTTCTATAATCTAGGTCTCTCCAGATCCTTTGAAATACAAAATAGGATGGGGGGTACAGTCCAAACAGTTGGTGGGCACCATGTTAGGAAAGGCTTCTGAGAATTTCATCAAGAACAAATAATAGATTGCTTACCCCACAACTATTTCAGCCTACAACTTTAAAGCTGTATAAATTTAGATGCTAAAAGTAAATCACAACTTTACCCTGATCGCTTCATATAATCCCTTAGCTTTGTAAAAACTCTATTATAAGTTTGGGTGTCACCATTAAGATAAAGAAAAATCAGCGTGCTTACTTCTTTAATTACTTGCTCTGGTTTCTGGACAGACAGCTGCAATCTTTTTTGTAGGAAAAAGCATTCTGTTTGCCGTGCAACATCTAAAAACTTCTGGATACACTGGTCAACACCTAAAATGTTAAGATCAACAAAACATGAAAAGTATTTCAAATGGAAATTGTAGGACAAGCAAGGAAAGTTTACAAAACTTGCAGTATGGGATTTAGGCAAATGTACTAAACAAAATATTTTGACTTCTGGTAATTCTGAAAAACATGCATAAATGAGATTACAGTCCATTTTAAAAATTAAACATCTATATTAAAAAAAGTCATTTTATGTATGCCTATATGATGGCTGATTTGCATCACAAAGGCTTCTACATGGATCTGGACCAAACCTGGCACACATACCCTTCATTATCCAACTTAAAATAATTGAGGGGTTTGAACTAAAAACACCCAACCCTTTCAGGCTCAGAGCAGGGGAAAAGAAAAAGCGGATTGGCTGTAGCTAAATGAAGTGGCCCTCTGTGATGTGAGTAAGAAACAAAGGGAGTGAAGCGGATTGGCTGTTGGTAGGTAACAGGTGTATGAAAGGAAGGTGCAGGAAGAAAATCAGGAAGAAAGAGGGAGAAGGGAGGAAAAAAGCAAAAGAGAAGAGGATAAACATGGAGAGAGAAGAAAAAGGAGGAAAGAAGGAGGGAGGAAAAAGAAAGGGTGGAGGTGTATGAGGGAAAGCAAGGGAAGAAGGAAGAAAAGAGGGAAAAGGTGAATGGGAAAATGAAGGATGGAAAGAAAAGAGTCACAAAAAGAGCCTGCCCATGAAGACATTGCGAAGCAAGCGTTGTCTGAGCTGTGGAAGGGAGAAAACAAGCAGGAGTGCACTTCCAACACCCAAGCAACACTGGATATTTATACTTGTATGTCAAAAGAAAGCAACACCTGGTTGTCTAAAACTGGGGGAGAAACCTAATTAAGAGTACAGTACAACCCCCACATCAATTGGGACGCACATTCCTGTACTTATAATGGAAAGAGGAAAATGTGAGTGATAGAGAAATCTATTGAAAAGAATGATCGCCAGTAGACATTACTATAGAGAACCTAAAAAATTTCCAGAGGACGTATTTTTGATGAGTGTGGATAGTGAAATTGTATATACTGGCCCTGCAAGTATAGGGTTCATACTGTGTATCAAAATCCTGACTGAATGTTTTTGTAGCTCATGCTTCTTAAAAGGAGGACAGGCAGGTTCTATATTCATCCTTTGTGAAATAATTAAAATTAAAAATATCTGACAATGATCTCTTTCACAAGACACAATATCAATATGAGTCTATCTGAATTGCCAAGGTTCCATTCCACTGAAATCATGATTTTTTTGGCAGGTGAAGGTATTCACCTCTAGGCCTCCTCAAACTGCAAACCATGGCATTCCAAAGGATGAAGCCATATCCTTTAAAGTAGAATGATTAGTGCCCTATAGACAGACAAGCCCTTCTGTTTTTCAAATAAATCCAAAACTGGAAAATATTACCATTGGCATTACATTTCCATGGTGATGGCATTGTATGCTACTGTGAGGCAAGAGCTATGCTGATGGCAGCAGTGCTCCCATGTCAGACAGGCTTTGCCTTAGGAGCCAGATTAGATGTGCCAAACATCTACTGGGCAGTAGCAGCAATATAGGGTCACATTGGTGGAGGATCTCTCAGAGAACAGCAGTGGCAGGAAAGTCAGCGAGCAGCATTGGACTTGTTCTGAATTCTGATGTCATGACAACTATGTAAACACAAAGGGTCCTGGAATCTAGAGCAGCAACTGCCACTTTCTGAATGAATACAAATATGTAAGCTATCACTGTGATACTGGTGTTTGTGTGCAGCAAGATGCAGTGCTGACAGTAATGCTACTGGTAAGATTCCATTTCAGGCATGTTTTTGCTGAGGAACTAGACTAAATGTGCCAAACAGCTGTTAGGCAGTAGCGGGGGCAGGGAGGGGGTAGCAATAGCAGTAATACTATAGGTTGTTAGTACTGTGCAGAAGGAAGCACAGTAAACACCTTTTGGCTGTCTTTTACTGCTATGATGAGACAATTAAAAATGAAACAAGAGATAGTGCCAGAAAAGCTCCTAGATCAGTTATCATTGGAGTACAGCAGAAAACAACTACAGGTAGCACTGTGTCTAATATAACAAAATTAAGAAGCTGCACAGCACATATTATAGGAACATGGGATGTGGAATGCATGAACAAGGAAACTACATATAGTAAAACAATATACAGTGGAGGGGGAAAGTATTTAGTCGATACCAATTGTGCAAGTTCTCCCACTTAAAAAGACGAGAGAGACCTGTAATTGACATCATAGGTAGACCTCAACTATGAGAGACAACATGAGAAAACACATCCAGAAAATCACATTGTCTGGTTTTTTATGAATTTATTTGCAAATTATGGCGGAAAATAAGTATTTGGCCTATAACAAAAGTTCATCTCAATACTCTGTTATATATCCTTTATTGGCAGTGACAGAGGTCAAACGTTTTCTGTAAGCCCTCACAAGGTTGGCACACACTGTTGCTGGTATGTTGGCCCATCCCTCCATGCAGATCTCCTCAAGAGCAGTGATGTTTTGGGGCTGTCGCTGGGCTACACGGACTTTCAACTCCCTCCAAAAGTTTTCTATAGGGTTGAGAGGTTGGCAGATGCTGGGGATAACAACAGGAGCTCATCCCGCTCCCCATATTCAAACAGCTGACATTTTGGTCAGCAAGTTCAGCAGCTCAGAGATCTAACCCATTGCGTCACTGGGGGGCTCCATATACAGGCTAGTAACTTATAAAATTTCAGTATTTGAGATAACTAAGCTAAATTGGAATTGGAACTCTGAGTCATATAATTACAATGTTTTATTCAAGAAATGGAGTGGCATTTATAGTGAAATATAGCAAAAATAGTTGCATGTTATACAAATTCTGACAGAATCACATCATTAGGAATTTAGGGAAAATGTGTCTATAACCGTAACTGTAATGGATCTAACTCATCTTAGAAAGTTGATACGTGGCCTACCTTAAAAGGTCGGCGTGTGAGCAGCCATTTTTTGGCTCTCAGGGAGCAGCGGCACCAGTGGAGAAGCTATTTGCATGAGAGTGACCTGATTGGCTGGATGCAAATGAGCGGGGTGCAAAGATTTGAAAGGTGGGTAGAGCCAAGGATGACAGTTGGAGAAGCCCAGCTGAACATTTTATGTCAGTTGGTCAGTTAGCTGGAGTCAGTTAGGGAAGTTAGCTGAAGTTAAATAGAAACTTGGCTAGGGAATAGCGAAGATAGTTGACTGATAGCAAGGAGCTAGTGACAGTAGAGAAATTTTAAAAGTACCAAGTTATCAGGATCTCTGTCAGGTCAAAGACTGTTGGAAACCAGTTTTCATGTGTTAATGTTAAAAGCCTTTTAGGAAAGAGGAAAGGCTTGAATGAAAGTTACGCTGAAACGTTGCTTTGTAACGTCTTCATAAAAGAATATTTACCTCATCTGTAACCACCAAGCATATATACTTCTGAAACCATCACGCTTTTGTTACAAAAACCAACAGTTACTGTTTTACTTTAAGCAAAGTCTCTCTCACTTTCAAACCTCTAAAGGAGTAGAAAAGGTGGCAAAGATATTAAAACACCTTCACCTGGCAGATTCATTCCTTTACATTGTATGATGGCAGCAGAATTAAACATTATTTATATTTATTTGTGGGATATCAAAGAAAGGTGGGATATCTCCAAAATAGCTGGCCAGAGAAGAGGGAGCCCTTTCACAATAACCATAATTCAAGTTGGTGCTTCAACTACAAGGTGAGAAGAAGAAATTGAAAGATCCCTTGCTTCTGATTTTATGAGTGGAGATGGAGACATAGAATTCACCTTTGCTTCAAGCAGTATTGAAGTGATCGCAGCTATAAATTTTACAGTTCTATTGTTTCCCCTTAACCAAAATGATCTAAGTATTTATTACTCCAAAGACTTCAAGGCAGCAGTACCACACTCACATCATCAAAATAAAAATCAACACAAGAAGAGGAGAAATCAAAAGGAATAAAATTGTGAAGGTAAAAAGAAAGGACAGACATAGGCTTACCAGTTCTAATTTCTTCCTGGTCTGTACCGTTCACATAATCTTGACTCACGAGGGAGGCAAAGCAGGCCTAGGTTATTAAATAAATATGTATTAACAATTATTATGAACAGGATATGCATCATTGTGAAGAAAATGCATTGTATTCATAAACATATACAATTGTGATTTATTCACCAATTAAAACAAATGAGAAAGTGATTAAAAGGGCCTTAATGACATGATTCTGTATTCAAGAACAACTCATTTGGCACCCCATGTAATCAAGTTTTATTTTACTAATTTACTGTTTAGGGTGACCATGAAAAAAGGGTTTTCCATTATGAGCTATCAACAACAAAAAACCCACTCTTCCAAGCATTGGTTATTCATTCATATATATATGGTGATATTATGTCTTACAAAACTTTCCACTCAGCTGAGATTCTTGAAAAATAAGCTGCAAAGTAGAAACAGTACAAGTCTACTTTACCAGATGCATGAAGCATCACTCTTAGTGTCAGAGTGGGACATTGCACTAACACTACAGCTACTCCTGCATATAATACATAAACAAATGAGCAGAGGCGGCCCTAGGTAATTTTCAATGGTAAGCAAACAGTATTTTGCCCCCCCCCCCCAAAAAAAAAAAACCAATCAATGATATATATTTTCTGTTCATCGTGGAAGTTCTGTGTGCCATATTTTGTTCAATTCCATCATTGGTGGAGTTCAGAATGCTCTTTGATTGTAGGTGAAGTATACATCCCAGTAACTACACCTCACATATGTCAAGGTCTATTTTCCCCGAAGAGTGCCTCAAGAGTGCCCCTGGGCAAAATCAACTATACTGCAAATGCTTACTTTGCGTAATGGGTTGAGCCGCCCCTGCAAATGAGTTATATGGGAAAGAGAAAATGCAAAAAGGATCAAGACAAAGGGGGTCAAGAAGTCTGCAAGCTTTCTATACTACAGATCCATCTTCAAGGCTAACAGATAACCGAGATTATCCTGTAAGAAGCACACACATGCATAGGTCAACATCTGGGCATTGGGCATTCAAGGCCTGAAAGAAATTCCATAAGGGGGGGGGGGGGGGGGGGGGGTAGAGAAGAAAGTATATCATCCCCTGATGCTTCACAGTGGATGCCTCTGGTCACTGAATGGCCGTGGAGGCATTCGCAGTCAAACAGCGAGTGAGAAGGGAGCCATAGCATAGTTGTGCCATGGAGCTTCTTTGCTATATTTGGTGATGTAGGATCGCAACCAATGCAATTCAGAAATGCAGTGGTTCTCAACCTGTGGGTCCCCAGATGTTTTGGCCTTCAACTCCCAGAAATCCTAACAGCTGGTAAACTGGCTGGGATTTCTGGGAGTTGTAGGCCAAAAAACCTGGGGACCCACAGGTTGAGAACCACTGTCCTAAAGGAACAATCAATGCAGAACTGGGAAGTCTAATTACACCATATAACACAATTTTTGTTTCTGGATTAAAAATGTAATTTCCTAATTGGTTCTATCATAAAAAAGGGTAAAGTTTATTAAACTGCAAAAACTTGATTCATGCTGGACATTCTGCAGCACATTTTGTTATAGTTTTCCAATGAATTTCTCATAGAATAGAGTCTCAACCAATTCAACATAGTTTGTAGCAGCAACAAAAATGAAGTTTCTGGAGTAGAACAACTACTTTCAAAGTAAGTATCGCACAATTACACAGGAAACAATGCTTTTAAAATTTTGTTATTATAGTATTATCTGTCAGAGCAGACCCACAAGCTCCTGCCACACAGCTGTACAAAATCCCACATTATCTGCTTTGAACTGGGTTATATGGCAGTGTGGACTCAGATAACCCAATTCAAAGAAGATATTGTGGGATTTTCTGCCTTGATATTCTGGATTATATGGCTGTGTGGAAGGGCCCACAGACATGTTACATCAAGCTCAAGAATGGAGGCAGAACATGTAGTGCCCCAACTCTGATATTCTGAATTATAATCCTCCATATTTCAATACTGGTCATTGACTGAAATAAAAAAATATGCATTCATTCATTCCATATTTTGCATCATGCTCCTTGCTAGATGGGAAGGAAGTCCAAATTCTCTGGAGGACAGTCGGATGAGGAAGGCCCCTTCTATACTGGCATTTAAAATCCAAATTATCTGCTTTGATAATCTGGATTACATGACAGTGAAGAAGGGACTGCAGTCTGCCCTAAATGTTAAAAGCTTTCGACAATGGAGAAATGTAAGAATATCCAATAATCATAATCGGTATTGTCGAAGGTTTTCATGGCCGGAATCACTGGATTGTTGTAGGTTTTTTCGGGCTATATGGCCATGTTCTAGAGGCATTTTCTCCTGACGTTTCGCCTGCATCTATGGCAAGCATCCTCAGAGGTTGTGAGGTCTATTGGAACTAGGAAAGTGGGTTTATATATCTGTGGAATGATCAGGGTGGGGCAAAGTACTCTTGTCTGCTGGAACTAGGTGTGAATGTTTCAACTGACCACCTTGATTAGCATGGTTTCATGGTTTCTTCCTTTCTGTTGAAATTGTCCACATGCTTGTAGATTTCAATGGCTTCTCTGTGTAGTCTGACATGGTGGTTGTGAGAGTGGTCCAGCATTTCCGTGTTCTCAAATAAAATGCTGTGCCCAGGTTGCTTCATCAGGTGCTCTGCTATGGCTGATTTCTCTGGTTGAAGTAATCTGCAGTGCCTTTCATGTTCTTCAATTCGTGTTTAGGCGCTGCATTTGGTGATCCTTGCGTAGACACAACCTCTGAGGATGCTTGCCATAGATGCAGGTGAAACGTCAGGAGAGAATGCCTCTAGAACAGGGAAGTCCTCAAACTAAAGCCCAGGGACCAGATGCGGCCCTCCAAGCTCATTTACCCGGCCCTCGCTCAGGGTCAACCTAAGTCTGAAATTATTTGAAAGCACACAACAACAACAACAACAACAATAATCCTATGGCACCAGCCAAACGCAGGCCCACACTTCCCATGGAAATACCAATAAGTTTATATTTGTCAAAATTGTTCTTCATTTTAATTATTGTATTGTTTGAAAGTGTTTTTGCATTACTAATAAGATATGTGCAGTGTGTATAGGAATTCATTCATATATTTTTTTCAAATTATAATCTGGCCCTCCAACACTTTGAGGGACTGTGACCTAGCCCTCTGATCAAAAAGTTTGAGGACCCCTGCTCTAGAACAAGGTCATGTAGCCCGAAAACACCTACAATAACCTGAAGTAAGTTCCAGCGTTTCCCTAATATTTTGGGACTTCCTCTCCCAGCATTCGTGACCGCATGTCAGACTGGCTGGGGCTTCTGGGAGATAAGGCCCAAAACAGCTGGGATCCATTGTGTGACAGCGCAAAAGCTTGTGTTGTCCCGCATTCAGCCACGTCCAGAACCTAGGTTTCCCAACCAGGGAGGAATTTTCCATGCCATTCTCAGCAGAAAGGGTTTCCAATGGGAAAGCAGGAGCCACAATTAAAACGCGCCAGTCTGCTCTGGAGGAAGTCTTTACAGCGTCGCGAGGCGCCTCCACACCTACCCCTACCCCCCCCCCCCCCCCCCCCCCCCCCCCCCCCGAGGCCCTTCTACTCCTCGCCTCAGCTTCGAGGCCCGTCGTCCCTTCTCCGCCGCTTCCTCCTCACCTCGAAGGAGGCCTCCAGTTCGTCCACCAGGGTGCTGTTAGGGTTCCTCGGCCCCGCGGGGTTCGGGGGAAGGAGCCCGGCCGGGCCCGGTCCGCCAGGAGCCACGGGAGGGGGCGGTGGAGGAGGCGGCGGCGGTGGTGGAGGGACCGGGCCTTGGGTGCCGAACATCCCGCTCAGGCCGGCCGCCATGGCAACCGGGGAAGAGCGGGCGCACGACTGCGTAAGCGTGAGCCGGAGCGGAAGTGACGAAAGACGCAGCTGGAGACAGGCAGCGAGGACCTGGGGGCGGGGATAAACGCGGTCGCGAGAGAGGAGGCGGGGCTGAGCGTCAAAGGAAGCTGTGCTGTGCTGTGCTGTGGGAGCTCCTTGGTTTGTCTTGTCCTGGTTCTTGACATTTGGCGACCCTCAGGCCCCTTCCTCACAGCTGAATAAAATCCCACCATATCTGCTTTGAACTGGAATATATGGCAGTTTGGACTTAGATAATCCAGTTCAAAGCAGATATGGTGGGATTTTCTGCCTTGGTATTCTGGGATATAGAGATGTGTGGACTTGGGTGCCCTTCCACACAGCTGTATAACCCAGAATATCAAGACAGAAAATCCCACCATATCTGCTTTGAACTGGGATATATTTATTTATTATTTATTTATTTACTGCATTTATTGACCGCCGCTCTCAGCCCTAGGGCGACTCGCGGCGGTGCACAACATATAAAAACAGTTTACAAAAAGGGCAAAACAGGGAATCAATACAACAATAATACACTATAATCTGGTTACACTAAATAATCCGCTCCGTCACATCATAGAATCATAACCAATATCGTAATCCGTATTCCGTTCCAGTTGTCAATTACCAGTTGCCGTAGCGCTCAGTTGAATGCCTTCTCAAATAGCCAGGTCTTCAGGCTCTTACGGAAGGACAGAAGGGAAGGCGCCTGTCTGATGTCAGCAGGGAGGTCGTTCCACAGCCGGGGGGCCACCACCGAGAAGGCCCTTTCTCTCATCCCCGCCAGACGTGCCTGAATATTTGGCAGTGTGGACTCAGATAATCCAGTTCAAAGCAGACTGGGTTATTCTGCCTGGGTTAGGTAAAGGTAAAAGTAGTCCCCTGACATTAAGTCCACTTATGTCTGACTCTGGGTTGTGGCACTCATCTCCATTTTTAAGAGCCGGCATTGTCCATAGACACCTCCAAGGTCGTGTGGCCAGCATGACTGCATGGAGTGCCGTTACCAGGGCCATAGCCAGAAAAAATTTTTGGGAGGGGTTGAAAATTTTGCGGGGGGGGATTGAAAATTTGGGGGGGGGGTCTGAAACCTGCCTCCTAGCTCACGCTGAAGCAAAGAGCACAGCAGGGGGCAGAGCAGCCTTCAATAGCCTGCAGCTCCACCCCTGTCAACCACCTCCACCAAGTCTGGCCTCCTTAATGAGAGCATTCAACACACAAACCCCCAACTTGGTTGCTTCACTACATCGGCTATTGCTGAAAGCAATGACAGTGTGAATAAATTGTCAATATTTGCTTGAGATAGTGCTTGCAGTTCTGGAGGGACTCTTAATTTTTTGCATCTCATAGACTTAGCATGGGGATTTGGTTAACCAGTTAAAATTCATGAGTAAACCAGGTTTTTTAAAAAAATCTGAAACATTTCGGGGGGTTTGAACCCCTAAAACCACCCCCTCGCTACAGGCCTGGCCGTTACCTTCCCGCCGGAGCGGTACCTATTGATCTACTCACATTTGCATTTTTTCAAACTGCTAGGTTGGCAGAAGCTTGGGCTGACAGCAGAAGCTCACGCCGCTCCCCGGATTCAAACCTACGACCTTTTGGAAAAAAAGAGATAGAGTGGCTCTGGGCCCAGAAAAACACAACTCTTTTACCTGTCTGCCCCCGGTGGCGCAGTGGGTTAAAGCTCTGTACCAGCAGGACTGGAGACCGACAGGTCGCAGGTTCGAATCCAGGGAAAGGCGGATGAGCTCCCTCTATCAGCTCCAGCTCCTCATGCGAGGACATGAGAGAAGCCTCCCACAAGGATGATAAAACATCAAAAATCATCCAGGCGTCCCCTGGGCAACGTCCTTGCAGACGGCCAATTCTCTCACAACAGGAGCGGTTGCTCCTGACACGACAAAAAAAAAAAACCTGTCTGGCCCGCCTTTGTATACTATTACTGTACCTCCTGCTCTGCCTCTCAGATCTCGCTCCTGAAGACTGCAGTGAAGTGGTGCAGGTGCGCATGTGCAAGATCTGAGAGGCAGAGAAGGAGGTACAGTAATAGGAAAATTACCATGTTGAAATCAAATCTGATGCTTTTTAAATTTTTATTTGGTGTGTGTTGGAAGAGGGGTAGTCTTATACAGCGAGTATATCCCAAACGCTATATTTTAACTGGAAAGGTTGGGGGTCGTCTTATACACCCAGTTGTCCTATATGCCGGAATATACAGGTAATTATGTCCCCTTTTGGAAACAAATTTCTTTTGTTCCATGTCAGGTGTGTTTTAACACCTCTTCTCCTTTCCACCCTCATTGCACTTCATTCTCTCCCTGCCCCTCTCAATCAGTCAACATACCATTCTCTACCCACTGAGCAGCCTTTTTGGTGGGTCCATGTTCAGCTGTTTGTAATTCTGTTCCTTTTACTCAAAAGTCAGCCCCACTTCCTTTCAATGGGATTTACTCTAATGTGGACATGTAGCTTTGTCATGCAACAGATTTTAATCTCAATTAACACTTCCTTTTTCCTTTTCATGGAACACTACCCTTGTTATTGTTGATTTTAATTTGTTTTCATTTTAATTTATTGTGTATGTTTTACTGTGTATTTGCAGGCTTGTCCCTTTGTAAGCCACCTGGGGAGATGGTGGTGGGGTATAAAAATAAAGTTGTTGTTGTTGTTATGGAGTGGGATGTGCCAGGGAGAGGACAGGGACAGTTGTAACAGGAAATGGAGGCAGGACACTTCTACCCCCCTCCACCATCACCTTATATAATATAATATAGTATATTGTATATACATATAATATTTCTAATATTATAATGTAATACAATATAATATTAATAATACAATATTACAATAATATAATACAATATTATAATTATACTTATATATTTACATTACATGTAATATTACTAATAATATTACAATACAATGGTATAGTGCAATATACCATTGGCTGCCAGTTTGCTACCGGGCACAATTCAAAGTGCTGGTTTTAACCTTTAAAGCCCTAAACGGTTCTGGCCCAACTTACCTGTCCAAACATATCTCCCCTTATGAACCATCTAGAAACTTGAGATCGTCCAGAGTGGCTCTGCTCTCGGTCCCACCTTCGTCTCAGGTACGTTTGGCGGGAACGACAGACAGGGTCTTCTCAGCGATGGCCTCCCAGCTATGGAACGCCCTCCCTTGAGAGATTAGATCTGCTCCCTCCCTCCTAACGTTTCGGAAGCAAGTCAAAATGTGGGTGCTTGAGCAAGCGTTTGCAAACACAGAGTAATGGATATGGATAAATGATATAGGAAATTGATGATTGACGATGGAACTGGACATTGCTTGACAATGAGACGCCAATGATGTTGTTTTTATTGCTGTTGTGGTTTATGTAATTGTAATGTTTTAATTGTTTTATGATACTATGTATACTGTTTTGTTGGAAACCGCCTTGAGTCGCCGATAGGCTGAGAAAGGCGGTATACAAATACAGTAAATAAATAAATAAATAAATATAGTAATATAGAATACTGATATTGTACTATGCTAATAATACAATATATTGTATGAAAATATATCTTGTAAGCCGCTCTGAGTCCCCTTCGGGGTGAGAAGGGCGGCATATAAATGCCACAAATAAATAAATTAAATTAAATATACTCTTCCTGTGCTTCTCCACCAACTTTTTGTCCTTACCAATGCTGCTTCCCAGAGGGCATTTTTCAAGGGTGGGTTACGTAGAGGTTGGGCTGCCCTTTGATTCCCTGATTCTTGACTCATCCACCCTGCCTTGCTCCATGGGATCACAGTTGCCACCAAACTGGAAGGTCAGTACTTACTCTGAACCATCTGTGAAGTGCCACAATCTCAAGATGTTAATGAGCTCACAGTTATAGCCACACAGGAAGAAACAATAGAATAAACCTAGGTCACTCGCAGAAGAGCCCAAAGGCACACTTGCCAGCAGTCAAGTCTAAGAAGTCTGTGAGCAGCACTGGGCTGGTTCAGAACTGTTGTCAAGGTAATGATGCAAAACAAAGGGCTCTGGTTTCCAGAGTAACAACTGCTACTTTCTGAATGAATATAATGCCTCCACCTTTGTTACTTGGGTTTGGATGGGAATATTTTAATAAATCAAACGAAGAAATGATCATTAGAATGTGCTCCTTAAATACCACTATTCACTTTGCCACATAATCACCAGACAATTGGATACATTTCTGCCAACAATGAACAAGTTTTCTGAAGCCGTCACAGAAGAAGTTGACACTCTGTTTCCGCAACCAGCATCTCACATTTCTCTCCTCCTGGGTACCCATTGTGCACAGATCTTCTGATAGCCAAGCAAAGCAATAACCAAGTTGTAAAGCTACAGTGTTAAACAGGAAATAGCCTCTCATATTTAGAACAATCATGTACATAATAGCTTTCATTTGTTGTCAGTAGTTTACAGAGCCATGTGGAATATTTATATTCCATTTCACGTTCCTGTGAAATGCCAATTATGCTTGATATTTCTCTCTCAGTAATACGACGATCGTCCTGAATCAATCTGTCAACCTTTTGCGTGTGAAACTCGGTGGTTGCTGTCACAGGACATCCAACTCTTTGTTCATCACGCAAGTCAGATGTTCCCACCTCAGCATCTTTAAACTTACTCTCCCAAGAACGCACAGTACTCACATCAACACAATTCCCACCAAACCCATCTAGTGTTTTCTGTTGGTCATGGGAGTCCTGTGTGCCACGTTTGGTTCAATTCCATCATTGGTGGAGTTCAGAATGCTTTTTGATTGTAAGTAAACTATAAATCCCAGAAACTACAACTCCCAAATGACAAAATCAACTTTTTTTAGTGATGGTCACTCCTTGGGTTAATAGGGATCTTGTGGCCAAATTTGGCAGCAATTCGTCCTGTGGTTTTTGAGTTCTGTTAATCCCACAAACAAACATTACATTTTTATTTATATAGATGCTGGAAACATGGATTCTAAGTATCATCATACTGACAGAATGATCCTTAGAATCTACATTTCCAGCATTAATTTCGCATTTGTCATCTCACTAGCGTTACAGCTATTTCAAGCATCATTAGTATACACACATCTGAGACCTTTTGCCACAGGAGCCAGGGCTGTCCTTCTCAGTTATGAGGCATAGCACAGCATCGCACAAATGTATCTGGAAGAAGAGACTGCTAGGCTGAAAGGCAAGTACTTATCAAGCAAATTGCTTTAAGAAACAGATTCAACAGAAAGGAGGAAACCATGAAAATGAACAAAATCTGGCTACCAGTATTAAAAAAATCAGAACAATAAAGGAACACTAAAAAAACAGGGGAATTCCAGACAGGAAACAATCAGGGCCAGCTAACACCACCATACAAAAGATTCCCCCAGGCAGGAAGCAGCTAGGCTTTGAAGCTGCAAAGCCATTCAATGCTAATCAAGATGGCCAATTGCAACATTCATACTTGTCTCAAACAGACAAGAGTTCTTTCTCCCACCCTGGACATTCCTCAGATATAAAAACCTCACTTGCCTAGTTTCCAGCAGACCTCACAACCTCTGAGGATGCATACCATAGATGTGGGTGAAACGCCAGGTGAGAATGCTTCTGAAACATGGCCATACAGCTCGGAAAACTCACAGCAACCCCAATTCATAAGAACACTACATTTCTACTGTCAACTTCCTTCAGTGGGACAATCCATGTAAGTCATTTCTAGATAAGGGCTAAAATAAACAGGCACCTTTGGTTAAGGAAGAAAAAAACTCTACAGTTGAATAAAGCTATGAGGCAGATTGCACTTCAATTTTGTTTTATTTCAGCTCATAAATTCTTCCATCAGTGTCTTAGGACAACAGTTTGATTTACGATTGAAAAATATGCTGACATGATATTCTAGGTTCCATTCTGTTTGTATTTTACCAAAATATTTGTGAATACACCTTCATCAGTTGTGGTCATAAAAATTCAGGTTTTCAAGTTTATATTTAGTATTTATGACATTTATCATCTATTTAGACTGAGCAACAAAGCCTGATTGTTTCCAGATAGCATTATTTTTAAATGCAGATTTACATTTAAATGCATATAAATTCAGCATTAAATAGAGGACAAGAATTGTGAGATTTCTCCTCATCTGATGAGCACAAACAGAACATAAAAATATCCCTGGTCAGTAAAAACCTTTTACAAAATGAGTCGTGTTATTTTTAAAGATGCAGACGATTCTATGTTGTGGAGCCTTTTTCCTCTTGGAATTTTAATGTCAGCTCATCGCTTCAGCAATTTTGGAATTAACTCTGACTTATATTAAGGCTAGAAGTTACACAGCCACAGAATGGCCTTCTAAATGCTTGTTTTGTCCTGGCTTAGTCGAGTCGCAAACTCTACTAATGTACGCGTGGGTCGTCCGGCCATGCCTTTACGCAGGTATGGAACTTCATCTTTATTTCCCATCACACCAGCAATATCTAAATGAGCCCAATGTGGAACAGTCACAAATTCTTTCAGGAATGCAGCAGCTGTGCATGCACCACCAGACCTGAGGGGAAGGTAAAGTAAAATGTTAGTAATTTCTAAAAATCTGTTCATTTAAGAGTAAAACAATATGTACCAAGCAAGACGATTTCAACTCAGACATCACATTAAATCATGGTTTGCTTTAACCAGAACAGGGGTGTCACACTCATTTTCATGGAGGGCCACATTAGCCTTATGGTTGCCTTCAAAGGGCCACTAAATTCATAGACGGAAAATCCATGGATACAGACAGCCAACTCTCTCTATATATATACATAGACATAGACATACAGAGAGAGAGAGAGAGACAGAGATACATACATAGTGGTTGTTGCCCTCCCTTTAGTTTTTACCCAGTTTGGGTCCCCAGGTGTTATTGAACAATTCCCATCCCTTTTGATTATCCACTATGCAGACTGCGGATAATGGGAATAGCAACCCAACAGCACTTGTGGCTTTGAGATTGGGGAAAGATTAAAGAACATTTCAAAGTCAGATGTCATATCCATCAGCTCTAGTCATGATGTCCAATTATGAAGAATACAGGAGTGGTGGAGGCTCCTTCTTTGGAGGCTTCTAAACAGAGGTTGGATGGCCATCTGTTGAGGGTGCTTTGAATGCGATTTTCCTGCTTCTTGGCAGGGGGTTGGACTGGATGGCCCATAAGGTCTCTTCCAACTCTAGGATTCTATGTACTCCAACTTCTGCAAGACCACAGAAAATCACATGGTGTGCCTGATTCAGCCCGTGGGCCTTGAGTTTGACACATGTGAATTAGAGTTTAACATTTAAACCCTAATTTGAGCTTTCAAATGTAATGACAAGAAAAGAGAGGCACAAATTTGCTTGTCTCCTTTCAGTTTCTGTCTTCTCGGTACCTGCTTCATTAATTCACTCCCCTATTCATGGCACAGTAATAACAACAACAACAACAACTTTATTTTTATACCCCGCCTCCATCTCCCCGAAGGGAGTCGGGGCGGCTTACATGGGTTCAAGCCTCTGGAAACAGCATGTTATAACTGTAAGTAAATAAACCAGAGAAAGAAATGCCCGCTGCAGGACAACACAGCAAAATTAATTGTGGAGCATCACTCTATGGCTCATTCAGTTGCTGCAGCTAAATAAAAGAATTCATAAAAAAATGGGGTTTCTACAGAGAGCCCTGGCTTGTCTTAATGTGCAAAAAACAAACAAACACCACCACCACCCCAAATACCCACAATTTAAGCATTGGACAGCAGAAATCTTGGTTTGCAAACACTCCTAAATTATGACTTCTCATTCTGGTGCAGCATAAACCATAGTTAATGCAGACACAACTCCAAGCCACAGCTAACCTTCCTTTAATATGATCTGGCATACTATTTGAATTGAATAAAATCTGAAGGATCACCCCCACCCTTGTCTTTGCCTCTTCTATTTCTACATGAACCCAATCAAAGGGCCCTTTCTACTTCTCCTCTACTTGAATAGCAGGTGTAAGATCTTCCTCTTATGGACTTGCTTTTTTCTTTTGTTTTTCTCAGTTGTCTATTAAGTAGTTTAAAGAAGTGGCAGCAATGACAATTTCACAACATACCTGTATTTTCCAATGTTATTGAGATCTGCAAGCTGACAGTCTGTAACCTGTTTTGTGTAATGCTCAAAAAGAGGCATCCTCCAAACACGGTCCCCCGTAGGAATACTAGCCTACAGATTTAAATACACGAGGGAAAAAGAGATATTTATTATTATTATTTATTTAAAACTTTTATATCCCAGTCTTCTCTACCTCCGTAGACCGGCTGACAGCAAAGATTCAATGCTAACACTAAAAATCTAAAGCATCATACATCAACATTAAAATTAACAAATACATATAGGATAAATTACATAACAGCCATTCGTCAAGATAAAATCATGTCCAACTTCTCACCTGCTCTTCTTAAATGGGACAAACTAGAGCTACTCTTATTCCAAAGGTGGCAGACAGTGAACAAATCTTGGGTCTCTAACAAATGCAGATTTCTAATCCATTTATGGTGTGATACCAACAATATGCTATGGCTATGCCACCTATCCACATTTTTATTCATAGCTACTCTAGCACAGGGCTTCTCAAACCTTTTAAACTCATAATCCCTTTCTAATATTTTTACAAGGATATAAAATAGGTATAAAATCAAACATTTACTGATAATAAATCAGCATTTGCAAGGCTTGCTAAATAGGCCAATTTTTCATTTTATGAGTACAACTGAAGCATTTTCTGCAGAGCCCACTGTAAACTCTGCATGTTGTTCCTAAATAGATATATGTAAATATCTAAAAGAGCCATTAGATGGTGTACAGAACATTTACTGCGGTCAAATTTTTGCCAATCCCAACATGAGTTAGCACCCACAGTTTGAGAAGTAGTGTTCTAGAAAATCAGATCTCCACAGCCCCAAGCAAAAGTGAAAAAGCCATTCTGAATAAAGAATTATTCACAGAAATAATGTGGATATGGCTATGTAAATTATTTGTTTTCTTCCAGAATTTCATATACACTCGCCTCTGCACGACATGGAACTGGCAGGCTGCAGTTATCTATTGATGCAAGCAATGCTATCAATTTATAGTGTTCACAGGTTACATGTGGTTCATGAATGGCAAATGAATGGTGTTAGCAAAGATCCATGCCACAGAATTGAAACATGTCAGTACCACAAACCTTAATGTCATCTCAGAAAACCTATGTATAAAGAAGAAATCGCAACGTCTCACTTGAAAGTCTCTCCATTACAAGGAAATCATCATGAGCAACTTCCTATGCATGGCTGCCTAATCCTTTATTTGAAACCTTTCTTGAAAAGGGCTGTCAACAATCTTAATGCCTGCTATTTGTGAAGGAACTCACCTCATACAGGTGGTTCCACAGCTGGTGTGAATTGGTAAAGACCCCAGTAGCTGCAGAGCCTAATGCTACATCCATGGCACCTATACAAAACGATACAGTTCAGGATATTAACAAATAGTCAAAAGCTGAAAATGATTATCTCTTTTTCTTGCTGTTTGTATATTTACATTTCTATACAGCAGGGATGGGCAATCGTGTCAAGAGTATAAATCCTTCCAAGATTTTCCATTCTAAGATTTCTGTATCTGCTATATATAAGTGTGTTCCAAATTAAGTTAAATGTCATAGTCTTTGTGTTATGGTAACAAGAGGCACATTATTTTATACTTACATAGAGGAACCTAGGAACTCAGTTGGTATTCTGGGAATATGGAGGGAAAAAACAGACGTTTGATACCTGTTAATGTTGCAGCATCTACAATGGCCCTTGGTTTAAAACTGTGGGCATAACAAAGAGCATCAGCCAACACCAATCTTCCCTCAGCATCTGTGTTGTCAACCTTTCATGATGAGAGATCAACAAAGAGAGGGTTAAGAGCAAAATATATTTATTTATTTAATACACATTTTGATGCCTCAAATGTTATTCCTCTTTTTGGGTATACTTGCCCTCCTGGTTCCAAATATAGTACCGATTTTCCCCTCTCAGCTCTAGTTTTTGAGATATAGAATGTCTCTAGAGAGCACTTCACAACTGAGGCTGCTTCTATAGTGTCCTATATTCCAGTATCTGATCTCAGATTATCTGCTTATCCCAGATTATATGGGAGTGGAGACTCATATAATCTATTTCAAAGAAAATAATCTAGGATCAGATCCTGGGATATAGGGCAGTGTAGATCCAAGCATGTGGTGCTACCACCAAAAAGGTCCTTTCGCTAGTGACCACCTATCCTTCCACATTTGGTGTGGGAAGCTGAAAACCTCTCTCTGAACATGACCTAAGAATCTGGGTAAACTGTTGGTAGGGGGAAAAAACCCTTCAGGCAATCTTGTTGGCATATTATGGTTATACACACTGGACTTAATAACCTTGCTGCCTGATTCTGAACTATTCTAAAATTTTCAATATGCTTTCAAAGACAGAGGCAGGTATCAATGCACCTCGGAAATCCAATCAAGTGGTTGGAAAAGCATAGGTAATTATTTATATGGCCAAAATTATTTCAGTTATAGGTATGGCTGAAAAAAGTAGATTTGTTTCTGGGCATTACTTTGTTAACAGAAACCTTGCAACCAAAGGTAGAACTAACTTGGAATACTGGGTTGTTGTAGGTTTTTTCGGGCTATATGGCCATGTTCTAGAGGCATTTCTCCTGACGTTTCGCCTGCATCTATGGCAAGCATAGCTTGGAATAAATTAACTTGGAATAAATAGGGATAGATTCCTGCATTACAAAGTAACACTTTTCATCCAAGACTAACATGTGAAATGCAACAAATTTGTTCAAGTAAGCCTTGCACAAGTAAACAAAAACATTGTAATCTGAGACCACTTGAAAACATCCAGCAATTAATTTTCTTTCTTTCATTAGGCTCTACTTCTTATATTTTTCTATTTTGATAGCCAAACATGACATTCTTAACATGACTGGGGTAGCGGGTAATGTAGGGCTTTGCTCTCTGTTTTGGGGTTCAACATGGGGTTTCTCATAATAAGAAATTATGGGAAAGGCTGTTATTTACCTTGCTTGCTGTAAGCATGCACAAACAGCTCCAGCAGGCTGAGCAAGAGCAGAATCCCATCATTACCCAACACTAGCTTTTATAACATTGTTTACGGCAGACGCATTACTGCAACCTGGCACTATAAATCTGCATTTTCCCAACCATCTCCTCCCAAATTTAAAGCTAGTAAAAACTTCCAGTTGGACACAGAATGAGGAAAAGCAAAAAGGAACTATTTGTCAGGGGTTTTATTAATTGAGGTACACCTGTATCTGCAACTATTGAGCATTTCTATATTCTGCTGCGTGAAGTCACTGTGCAATCTGCGCTACAGATTCAATAAAGTGGTACAGTATTATGGTTAACCTTACAAAGTAGATAAAATTGATTAAAAATAAAGTAGATGGGTAGCAGGGTATGAGGCTGGGTTTTAAAAAATTGCTTGCTTGTGGCTAGCTAGTAAAGTGGAGAAGAATTAAGAATCTTTCATTTCAAACTGGATATAGGGGACAGTTAAAAAAAAATCCACTGCATTAAAACTGTTTCTGCAAGTTAAAATGATTAATAATCTAGCTCATGAGGAAGAAGGATCTTCTTGGTATATTAATTTCACAAGTAGAAAAACTGGTTGTAACCGCTCACAAAAGAGTATTCAAAGTCAAAAAGGTGTCATCTAATTTAAAGTAGCAGAGTGCATCCTGGCACCTCCCAACTCTTATCACCTCAACAAGTTGCATGAGACCCTATAACAGCGTTTTTCAACCTGGGGATCGGGACCCCTGGAGGGGTTGCGAGGGAGGGTTCAGAGGGATTGCCATAGACCTCCTTTGGGCCTCCAGGTGTTTTGGATTTCAACTCCCCGAAATCCCAGCCAGTTTACCAGCTGCTAGGAACTGTGGGAGAAGTCCAAAACACCTGGAGGCCAAAGGATGGGAACCACTACCATAGACCATCAGAAAACATATATTTCTGATGGTCTTAGGAACCCCTTTGGCAGAGAAGGCTGAAGATCTCGCCGCCTGTTTTTCTCTACCTTTTTGAAAATAGATGGCGAATCCTCCCATCAAAAGCCCTCCTCCATTGTGACTGGCTGGCTCCTTGGCCAAGGGTAGGACTGTTTCTGAGACTCCAAGCAGCGAGGGGAGAGCAGGCGTGCTCGGCGCAAGGTAGTGTGGTGTGCATGTATGGATAGGTTAGAGCATGCAAGGCTGGAGGAGGCTCAGGCCAGCGAGTCCCTTCAAGGCATGGGGTTTTTGTGTGCGAAGTTTGGCCCAATTTTATCATTGGTGGGGTTCAGAATGCTCTTTGATTGAAGGTGAAATATAAATCCCAGCAACTACAACTCCCAAATGTCAAGGTCTATTTTCCCCAAACTCCATCAGTGTTCCCATTTGGGCATAATGAGTATATGTGACAAGTTTGGTCCAGATCTATCATTGTTTGAGTCCATAGTGCTCTCTGGATGTAGGTGAACTACAACTTCAAAACTCGAGGTCAATGCCCAACCAAACCCTTCCAGTAATTTCTGATGGTCATGTGCCATGCACTTTGATTTTAGGTTAACTATAAATCCCATCAACTACAGCTCCCAAATTACAAAATCAATCCCCCCCTTCCGTATTCAAATTTGGGCGTATCAGGTATTTTTGCCAAATTTGGTCCAGTGAATGAAAATACACCCTGCATATCAGATATTTACATTACAATTCATAACAGTAGCAAAACTACAATTATAAGGTAGGATTGGAAATAATTTTATGGCCTGGGGGTCACTACAATATGAGGAACTGTATTAAAGGGTCACGGCATTAGGAAGGTTGTGAAACACTGTCCTATAAGGGTCTTGATACCTGCATCGATAGACCAGGCTTGAGTTGATACTTTGCTCTAAAATTAGTACTACTGCATAAAGAAAAGTTGAACAGTTGGATCCAATGACTTTTGAAGGCAAGGCTGACATTCTGTCATATAGGGTGTGGTGTGAATATTTCAACGAATAACCTTTTAGTCAATTATCAACTGCCTTTTTTAAAGCTCCATTTCCTCTATGGGGGCTGTCTACATAACACTAGAATTTCACAGCTCAGGGTGTGGTGAATAGTTCACAAGTATCGTTTGCTTAATTTCAACCATTCTAAATTCACATTTTTCACATACCTGAATCGTTTTCCCATTCTTGGCCCTCACAACATCTCCAGGTTTGTTTGCCTTCCCACTGGGCATATTTTCACAAAGGGGTGTCAAACCTGGGAAAGAAAGAAGTCAGCTTTCATTACTACCAGATGCAACACTTAATGTTATTGTTTAATAAAGCATTATTGCCATCAATATTAATGTTTTAAAATGAACATCACTATTTTTTAAAAAAATATCTTATTTATTTATTTAAATGGTTTGAGATTGAATTTTTATTTTCTTAATCCACCACTTCAGCCACTACACCAAACTGGTTTTATCCCCAGGCCATTGGAAATGAATGGCTTCAGATATGCAGTATGCATTTTAAGAATACTTTTGCACAAACTAAAAGAAAAATATGGACAAGCTGGAATGTGTCCAGAGGAGGGTGACTAAAATGATCAAGGGTCTGGAGAACAAGCCCTATGAGGAGCGGCTTAAGGAGCTGGGCATGTTTAGCCTGAAGAAGAGAAGGCTGAGAGAAGACATGATAGCCATGTGTAAATATGTGAGAGGAAGTCATAGGAAGGAGAGAGCAAACTTGTTTTCTGCTGCCCTGGAGACTAGGGCGCGGAGCAATGGCTTCAAACTACAAGAAAGGAAATTCCATCTGAACATTAGGAAGAACTTCCTGACTGTGAGAGCTGTTTAGCAATAGAACTCTCTATCCCAAAATGTGGTAGAGGCTCCTTCTATGGAAGCTTTTAAACAGAGGCTGGATGGCCATCTGTCGGGGGTGCTCTGAATGCAATTTTCCTGCTTCTTGGCAGGGGGTTGGACTGGATGGCCCATGAGGTCTCTTCCAACTCTATGACTCTATGATTCTAAAAAGTGTTCTTGCCATTGCCTTCACTATCATGGCTGCTATGCCAACATGGTTTTGCCTCCTCCCTTTCCTTTACATTAATTTAATTGAACTGAAATGATAACAAGCTGAATTTCTTCCTTCCAATCCAATGAACTTCAAGAAAGAACTAGTTCATCTGTTCGCCAATTAATGGGGTAAGATATGAGTAGATATGCTCAGTGGATATAACAGTTGCCAATCCCTCCAGCAACAGAAACCAAAGCCTTCCGATGCCCCTTCCATCCCTTTACTGTCACATGCTTTTGCCAGACCATAACTACTCACTATTGATTTCAAGGCATTTTTTTTTTCCTGGAGAGAAAAGCAAGATCAAGACAGAAAATGATGAAAACTCACTTCTTGCTCAACACAGAAAGGGAAAAAGAGAGACTGAAAGAGAGATCTAAGAACTTTAGCAGCTTAAGGGGCTATAGTCTTAAATGTGGTCCTTGTTTGTACATTATGCCCCATAAGGCAAATTCATTCAAAGCTTGGAAACTTATCTTTTTTAAAAAATGTAACTCTTAGAAATGCTCAAACAATATGGCCTGCAGTTATATTGGCTGGGGAATTTTGGAAAAGCAGTCCCCAAAAGAAAATGTTTCCAAGTTGTGCACTCTCCCATCTGAAAGTCTCAACTGAGAACTCTTTCAACTACAGGGATTCATAATGTGTTTGATTCATAATTGAGCCAGAGTAGCTCTCATCTGAGGGAAGAGAAACCTGGAAAAAAACAAGCGGAAAAGGAGGCCGTCTTATGTACGAGTCCTGCATGGATACTTGGAAAAGAGCTACAGTTGTGAGGTAGCATATGTGGTTTGTACATAAGAGATCCTGCATCCAGCTCCAGTCAAAGACACTTCTGGAAAAAGGTCTGGAGGACAGCCAATTCCAGTCGCAACAAGCAATATTAAGCTTGATATGCCTCATGCTCTGACTCAACATAAGGCTGGTGCCTATGTTTTTAATGTGAGCTTGTAACACTACCTCTTTATATGTTTCTATTCCTGAAAGCCTTCACACGTGTTTGATCAAAACTTCCCTTATACTTACCAATCATATTAATGGGCAGCTTTAATTCTGCAGCTGTTATGATGGCTGAACAGATGGTAGCTGCTCCTCCCATATCTGCTCTCATGGCATCCATATTGGAAGATGGCTTAATGGAAATGCCACCACTGCAGATACAGACAACAGATGGACAAATCACAGTATGTCATCAGATGTGAATGAAAGATACAGATTCCCACATCTATGTAGTTCAACATTTTACTATCAGGAATTTTATTAGGCATTGGTTTGTATTGTTCTTCTGACTGATAACCCCTCTACAAGAAATCCCCTCCTATATACACACACAAACAGAAAAACATGACATTGCATGATTAAGTCCATTGTTCTACAAGTCAAAGATGAAATCATTACCCACTTTCAGAAAACATAAAAACAAGAGTTTTGAAATTGTATGTGAATAAAAAAAGAAACAGAAAATACACAACAAACATAAAGGCAATCTCCAAGTTGCAAACATCCGACTTACATCCAACTCATAGTTACAAACAGGGGTCAGACAACAGAAAGTGAGAGGAAATCTACCCCTGAGAAGGGAAATTCACTCTTGGAAGAGTTATCATGGTAAAAATATTTATTTATTTATTTGCCCTATTTATATCCTGCCTTTCTCTACCCCGAAGGGGACTCAAGGTGGCTTACGTGTAGGCATGTATTTAATGCCTTAAAACACAATTCAAGAAATATTAAAATTAAACTAATACATATTAAGCACTTAAAACATTTAAAATCACACCATCCAAAATCACACAATCCAAAGACGTTCTGTAGTCATTGCACATATTCCAAATTTGTTATTGCACTGAAGAATTCTCCAAAAGCCTGATCCCAAAGCCAAGTTTTTACTTTCCTTCTGAAGGCTATGTGGGAGGAGGCTGATCTAATGTCGCTGGGGAGGGAGTTCCACAGCCAAGGGGTCACCACTGAGAAGGCCCACCTGAGGTTACCATAAGGTCACACTGGAGGATCTAGCAAATTCCTAGATGATAGCACTCTTGCAATTTGCTAGGGTCCTCCACCAAAACTCTATAATTTGTGAAGCCTTTTATTTAAATGGATTTCACTGTTATCCATGGTTTCCTGTTTCCACAGTAACTTTGGGAAGGTATGCCCTGTGGATAAGAGTATTATATATATTTTATTTTGTTTTATTGTTTGTATACTTTTAGGTTTTAAATTGTATCGAACTAATTTTGCTGTAAGCCTCTTTGAGTCTCTTTTGTGGAGAGAGGAAGCCGGCTATAAATAAACAGAATTATAATAATTTGAAATAACATCTTGATTGTCATTTACATTTTTATTTTCTAAAGTTGCACTTCACAAATATGCATAAAACCATACCTATCGAAAGTAATCCCTTTCCCGACAAATACCAGCGGAGGTTCACTGGCATCGCTGCTGCCCTTATAATGAATCTCCAAAAGGACAGGTGGTTCATCTGAGCCTTTTGCGACACTCAAAAAAGATCCCATCTCTTGCGCCTCTATCCAGGATTTGTCCCTACAAAAACAGAAGTCAATGTCAATCATCTTAATTGAAAAAATTAATGGGGGAAGGGGGAGAAAGCTACACTAAGTGCCAGAATCCCTATATCCCATTTCAGCACCCTCTAAAGAAGAAGTTATTTTGCTACTCTACAAAGGCACTGGATTAAGAAACACCTGAACTATAAGAAACCTTTCTGGTTCGGTTTTGAAGAGCAGGCAACAACCAAACAAAACTAAAAGAGAAGACAATCAACATTAACAAAACAGAGAAGCAATATTTTATCTCTACTAATTCTCCATAGTGTTAAGGAAACCAAGACCAGGGATTTTTAATGCTATTATACAGGCTTACATAAAAGTCTTAATCTTTCATAGTTTTGATGTGCCCAATAGTGCTGCACACCCAAAATGGCTGAAAGATCCACCCCTGCCTTTCTGCACATAGAAAATCTGGCTATCTCTGTAGCATTACAATGGTGCACTCTCCAAAACTTTAGATGTTATTCAGTTAAATTAATATAAAGGAAAGGGAGGAGGTAAAACCATGTTGGCATAGCAACCATAATAGTGAAGGAGATTTCAAGAACACTCTTTCTTTTAGTTTGTGCAAAAAAAGCATTCTTAAAATGCTTACTGCATTTCTGAAGCCTTTCATTTCCAATGGCCTGGGGATAAAACCAGTTTGGTGCAGTGGCTGAAGTGGTGGATTAAGAAAATAAAAATTAAATCTCCATTCAATCATGAAATTCATTGAATAGGATAATGGCACCAGTTCTTACCTTAACCTATTTTGGAGTACAAGAACAAATAGTGTGATTTAAGGAAAAAATCATTTTGGAAAAATGTGATTTAGTGGTTTGAGTGAAGGACAAGAATTCAAAATGCCAGGGTTCAAATTCCTGTTTCGCCACAGTAATTTACTGGGTGATCTTGGCAGGTTATGCAATCTCAGCCTGAAAAGAGCCAATAGTAGACCTTCTCTGAACAAACCTTATCAATAAAGTTCTACAATAGGGTTATAGGAAGTTGAAGCTAACTTGAAGACACGTAATAATCCAGGACCTTCTCAACAGAGCAGTGGAAGTGGCATTTTCTTAGGATTTCACAGCTCTTAAGATGAGGGTAGGCATCCCTTATCAGAAATACTTGGGACCAGAGGTTTTTTTTTTAAGGATTTTGGAGTATCTATGTTTGCATGTATGTAATGAGATGGGACTCATGTCTCAAAATTTATTTGTGTTTCCTATACACCTCATTCACATAGCCTGAAGGTAATTTTATACATCATATTTTTTTTAAAAAATATAATGTGCATGAAAAAAGTGCATTGAGTTAATAGAAACAAGGAACACACGAGAGAGGTATCACTATGTCAGCCATCCATGTGGACAATTTTGTACTTTGGAGTATTTTGGAATTCTGGATAAGGATGCTTAATCCGTACAGAGAATACTTTAATATATGTTTAGATACAGATTTTATTGGTTGCCAACCTAAAAATAGTAACTGTGCCTTTACAACATTGGCAGCAGTGAAAGAAATAGTATATTTGAAGTAACGATATATCTCCCTGCTCTCAAGTTCAGAGACATACAGATTTCCAATCAATAGATCCCCATGAAGATGACTCAAAGATAGCTTTGTTTAACAGCACAGACTAACTGGCCTCAAACTAGCAGAGGCCCACAGAAAGCAAAGGAACAATTTAAATAGGAGTTACCTGATATGAACAGTCACTTTGTTGCTGCAGCTTTTGAGTTTCTCTTCAACAATAGTGGCAAATCTGGTAGGCGTCATATGGTTGGCGGGAGCCTCCATTAGGTAGCGGGCCAGGTTTTGGCCCTTTGCATAGATAAGGCCTTTCTTCCACGCCTCACTTCCATCACTAACAAAGGAATACATAGGAGACCACCATAAGATATCAGGGCAGAACTCAGATGTCAGAATTCAGCAACTTTCCATGAGACAGAACTGAAGCGTCTCATAGAGGATCAGAAACGCAAACCAAAACTGATAAGAGGGTGACCTACAGCTTCAAAATAATTTATTGCAAATTAATTTGCTGCCCTTAATTTATTAATATTTTCAACAACAATTGATACCTGTGTTTTTCTCGTCAACTTTAACAACTTTTTCAACTAGTTACCATTTATCATTATTTTAATTCATTTCTAGTACATTTCTAATTATTTTTAAGGGTTTTCATTAATTGTTTCATCAATTCATTATATTAAAAAATTAGCAGCTTCAATTTGAAGAATTAAATTTCCTTGAAACTTCAACATTTACATGTCAGAATCAGCACTGACACTAACAACCTATGTACACAGCTATAATTAATGTTGACACTTGAGTCCTTGTTCATTAAGACCTGCAAGAAGCAGCCCTCGGTTCTCATATACCCTGTTTACTCACTTTTATTTATTTAAGAAAACTGAGTAATTTCTACAAGAGTCACACAGCTGATAGGAACAAACCAAGCACACAAGAATGTAACCCCCGTATCTGTGGAAATAACATATGTTCCTGAACTTACTACAGAAACAGAAAACTTTGGATAACAGCAAATAATAACAATAATAATAACAATCTTTATTTGTATACTGCCCTATCTCCCCAAAGGGAATCAGGGCGGTTTCCAACATGTAAGACAACATTCAATTTCCAGAAAGAAACCACACAGACAATTTCATCAAACTCCATTAAAGTGAACAATATCTTCTCGAAGTTACATAGAATGGCCTTGGAGAACCTCGAAAAACCCTAGATAACTATCCTCTCCAGAAATTTTCGAGCTCCTCCTGATCAATTCTATGAAATTTCTGGTGGAACATACTATTGAATTGCCTGGAGAACCTAGAAAATTTCTAGAAAGGTCATATTTTGTTGGATACAAATAGATGAAACTACAATTACTGTTCCTAATATGGTGCCATTTTGTATAGGCAATTTTAAAGTAACAGTAGACCTGTCTGTAATCCTTTCAAAAACCAAAATATGGTGCTACATAAAGCTTAGTTTCTCATCCCTCAAGAATTCCTGGAAAAGCATTTTCAATCCACATGGACCTCTCCAACCAGCAGGGAGGGGAGGAAGGATGAAGTAAACTGGATAGACTATTTGGCCAATAAACATTCCAATTTCATAAGGCTATATGTCATTGTCTAAAGACAACCCTCTTTCTTTGTCTTTACTCACTATTGCTTCTGGAGACCTGGATGGACATGGCTTCCTTTCTAAAGATGCAGTGCTCCAAAAAGCTTACTCATCTAACATAAATGCCCCATCCTTTGCCCTGCATCAATAATACTAATATTGTTGTTGATGATGATAATAATAATAATAATAATAATAATAATAATATAGAAAATGCCTTTAGTTGAAAGTAGCAAATTGCATTTCTTGAAAAACATGAGTTTTCTCCTGCAATCCTGAAATAAAAAAGAATCAAGACTCTTCTGTTTGTGCTGAGAATAGATCAATGAGTTCTGTAAAAAAGAGAGTGTTGTCTTATTGTTAAAGAAACAAAACAAAATAAGAATTTTCCTTCTATGTTCTCTCTCGGTGTTAAAAAGGATGAGCAACCATTTTGTACTTCTTTAAAAAAATAATTGCACAGGCAGGATTTTTCAGTTAATTACCTTCCATGTAACTGAACGTCAACTGCTGGCTTCTTTTTCTGCTTAAGTTCGTCATATTCAAAGAGGCCAAGGAGGGCTCCTTCAGCTGCAGCCTGTGCATCTCCACAAGGGTCAACTTCTACAGAAGGAACTTCAAGGTCTTGGATCTGCCGGCATCCAGCTGAGACATAAATACATCAATTTACAACATTAATAACTGAAGATGGGAAAGACGGGGGGGGGGGGGTAGAGGGGCACCCCTACATTCACAACAGCTCTTAAACTTGGCTTAGACTAACACCATTTATAAAATGGCTTCCCCTTTAGAGACATGTGGTGATTACGGGTAGTGTTTTCTCATGCTGCACTTAGCTCGACCCAGCCACAGATCTAATGATGTTTATTAATTACAGATGTGGATCACAATTCTTGAGATCAAAGGTTAGATCCCTGCTTACCCATGGAAATCTACTGGATTCTGAACCATTTTAATCCCCAGTATATGTATGCTTGTGCATACAATTTGTATATTTACCCCTTGTTGGGGGAAAGATGGGATATAAACTAAACAAATCAGAATAATATAAATTACTATGGACCTGTCCTTCCATATGAGTACTTGCCAAGTCACTAGTCCCCTCTCAACCCGGTTAAGCTGTGTATTCTAACTTGCAGAGTAGACAAGGGAAAAGGGAATGAGACTACCTGTAAGATCCTTCATTCAGTTTAAGGCAATGCTTTATTTGTTGTGTACCAGAGTCAGGCTAATATTCCTGGGACTCAATTCTGGATATATATGGTGTGGCGTTCCTGTAAGACTAACATATGAGGGGGCTCCAATAAACGTAATCACTTCAGGGCAGAAGGAAACTATGGATTATTTTTTTTAAAGAATGGATAGGGAAAACAGCACGGATTCAAAGAGACTTTTGCTTAACATTAAACAGAGTAGCACAAGTTGCCAATTTGGATGAACCAATAAAAAAGTTCAGGTTTGTAACTGAAACAACAAACGCAAATCTATATATTAACTTGGAAGCTGTTCCATAGTACACTTTAAATGTGCTTATCTGGGAACTTCTGACTTGGCTAACTTTCCTATGTGGCAAAGGCATGAGTGAGCAATTTCAACTGGCCAAAGTCTACAACCACTGTTTTAAAACTATGCTGAGTATCAATAAAACTTATCTAGAATATTTTAAGAGTCAGCTCCTCCTGCAATGCATAACAGAAGTCTGGTTTATGATAAAGTTTATTAGCTGTCCTAATCAGGGAAATATTTAATTAAGGCTGTGCAGTAACATGTAGAGAAAGGCTGCTCCCAAACTACTTTCCTCTTCCAGGCGATCACAAGCCATTTGCCCAGTATCTTTTATCTGTAAAGGCTACATACTATGGCTATGTTTCTTTCAGGTATGGCTCAGTCTCTTACAGGACAAAGGTATGGATACTTAGAGAACTTAAATTGCATTCAATTCAACTGAACTGCTTTAGATACTAACTCTAAAACTGATGTATACCTTTGAAATGCTGCATACGTTCAATTAAAGGAGCTATTTAATAAATTACACACCCTGTTTCTTCAATTTGAAGACATACTTTCCCCCCAATTTAAGCATCTCTCAAAATGGGGAAAGTCTTAGAATTGTAGGTGCTTATCTTTTATATAAATAAAGCTTTTTTCTGTTGATGATATTGAAAGTAGTGTATGTCTTAAAATTCATGGTATCTTAAAATAAAAAATACAGTAATAACACTTTATGATGATCAACATTAAGCTACCTGCAATAGCTGCCCTTATATTTTCTTTGTCTTCATCCCAGTTTTCATATGGGTTCACTCCAGCAGCCTTTTTGCCCAAGCCAACAACTACTATGCTTGAAAAGTCCTGAAGCAAACAAAAGAGAAATTCAAATATTTTCCCCTGTGATTACAAATGTTGGTTGCAAACCCAACACTTAATTCTTTCACATTTGAAACCAATGTATAATTCAAACTACAACACACCTACTGGGAAAAAGGAATGGAAAAGCAACACTTATTAAATCTGACTGATTCAGTGGGTTTACTTAAGCCCTTGTGTCCTCTTCACATTATTCATGTGTCAAATAATAAAGTATTGGGAAAACCAGAAATCTCCACAGGCTTTTTGGACGTGTAACCCTTTTAGAGATTAATTGATATTAATTGATATTTGGAATAATTATCACCTTTGGAAAGGCATGACCTTGTTAGGGGAAAACTGCATACCAATATCATAACATTTTGTAAAGTATGATCTTCTTGAGAAGAGTTAAAAACTCGCTTGAGTCAACCTTCTCTTTAGTGGTAAATATCGACTAGTATTCATGCAAGGCAATTTAGGTTTCTCAGCTGTTTGACCGATATACCTGGTTATCTCTTTGTACTGTTAGGAACAAAGACATGCCAATGCACAAAATATATAGCAGATCTTAAGAAGTGTTATTTCAGTTGCCCAAAATTATATCCACTCTCCCATAAAATATATTGCTTTTAAATCATGCTCTCAAGGGACCAAAAAATAAGTAGTCTTCATTAAAAGTTAACATATTTGACTTACTTACAAACTTCATGTATTTAACATACGCGTACATTACTTATTGGTTTCATGTTAATTGGATTAAACTTAAAACTGTACTATACATCTGCTGCAAACAGGCTCGTGTATTAACTGAATATCTCACTGCAGCATACAAACTCTGCTTTAACTGACATCAAACAACTTAACTGACTTCCAACTGACTCAAACCTCAACTGACTTCTAACTGACCTAACTGACTCTAATTGATTTCTGGTTCAAACACATTCTAAAATGGAGTCTCACTTTGAACATTCTAAGATCAGGGTCTCATGGTCTGTAGTCCCTCTCACAATCTCTAACAACATAGAGTTAAGGGGAAAACTGCATACCAATATACACATATAATTAAGCAATCTCAATTATATACATAACAGGTAACTAGTATAGGAGGCTTGTAGAAGGTTGCTATTTCCAACATAAAGCACAAAATCTCCTGCAAAAGCTCAAGTGAAATGAAAAGAAACCATTTCTGAAGTCCTATATAGTTCAAAACTACAAGAGGGAAACTGTTTTATTTGGCACTTTTCTCGTAATATTATGGAAGATAGCTTTTAAAATTGGTTGTTGGGTCTCCCTTTTCCTCTTACCTAATGCTGATTTTACAGCACATATCTTTTATTCTGTCTTCTAAATGCGCAATTGCTCTGTTAAATATTTGGGACTGTTGAATTACAAATAAACATTGCATGGCAATATTTTTTACAAAATATTGCATATGGCAGTGCATAATTTGTAACGACTATCATTTACAAACTCTTTCATCAATCTGTTAAGTATATTTTAAACAGTAACATGCCTGTTAAATGTCTCAGTAATTACTTGAAGTGGATCTTGGCCTTCATTACATGGAAGAAAAGGATGAGATGAATGTTCACTTCTGTACTAGTTTCACTACAAAATTACTTATGTGGATGTGATATGTATCTTGACATTACCTGTTGATTTATGATGACTCAATGAATTTCATAGGCTTTTCTTAGACAGGCAACACCCAGAGGTGGTTTTGTAGTTTCTTCCTCTAAAATACAGCCTACTGCACCTGGTATTTATTGTACTAAATATGGTTGTACCTAATTAGCTCCAGGTTCAGAAAAGATCTGGTTCCTTTATGGAATTTTAGGCCCATTTAGGGCCCCTTCCACACAGCCCTATATCCCAGAATATCAAGGCAGAAAATCCCACAATATCTGCTTTGAGCTGGGTTATCTTGAGTCCACACTCAGATAATGTGGGATTTCCTGCCTGGGATATATGGATGTGTGGAATGGCCCTCAGATGCCCCAAAAGCTGGAAGTCATTTCTTTCATGCTTACTCCTGAGTACAATTGTGAGTATACTGTCAACATGCTAAATCCAAAGCAAGGATGGGAAAGGGTGGTACGACTGACTCACCAGATAGTTCCCAACAAGAGGACATATACACTTGAGGGCAATCTATCTGGAGCCTTCCACTGGCAAAAATATCACTGGTAATTAAGGTTATGGCTGATGTTTTGTTTTTGTCCCAGATGTATTTCCTGGGCCTAAAGCCTTACTTGTAATTTAAGAGCACAATGAGATGTAATGGCAGCTGTGTTCTAAAGCTCAGCCTGCCAATCCCCTATAAACAGGGAATGTGGAAATTAAAAATACCTCGAGGCACAAAAGCAGAGCCAGGTGTTTCACCAACCCATTCTGTCAGTTGCAAAACTAGGACTCCAACTGGTTTCCTATCAGAGGGGCTTACTTCTGGGATCATAGCACAACCAGTATGAAAAACAATTCAAAGCGTAGCGTGGGTTTCTGGGAGTGTACCCATCATGCTGAACTTTGATTTGCCTCCTTCCTTCCACTTTTAGAAGGACTCAGAAATAAACCTAATTCTACACATGGCTGCACCATCATCATGCTTAGCTTGGTCCTAACAAGTGAAGCAACATTTCAGCTGCTGCCAGAAAATGCTGAAGAGGTGAAGATGAGCTTTTGCTCATTCAGTGCAGTAAAATGCAGTGCAATGAAAATAACAAAATTTTGGGAGGAACAAAATGGGTAGGGTAATTTCCATACCTGATGCAAGCCATGAAAGATACGGGTTTTTCCTTTCTTCAGCGAAGGTCCTGAACTGGAAGACAACATAAATATTGTTAGGTGGCCATTGGACAATAGGTAACATGTAGGATTGCCAACTGCTTAGAAAAAGAAAACCTGGCTTGCCCCTATGCCAGGACTGCAACTTGAGCTGCAAAAGTCAACAAGAGAAACTTTTGTTGAAAATGTGACTAGCATGTAATGGGGACAAGTAGAAATCCTAACAATATAATATGCTGGTAGAGTATGTCTTGCTTGATTTAGGTTAAGTAATAGTGGCTCCGAGGGGAGCTAAGCCTGCCACAGAATAGAGTAAGATCAAGCCAGAACTCGCTACAGCCTGCAAAAGCTAGAGATAACCTTTCTGGATCTTTTCTGGCTGCAAAAAGCAGGAACTGGAATAAGCCATAGAAAGGTTCCTTTAGAATGGAGAAAGGAAATTGTGAGTCGTGGGAAGAGACAGGAATGGACAAGCAGCAGGAAAGAATGGATAGAGAATCTCAAGACATTCTGTTGTCTGAGGACAAACAGCAAAAAGCTATTTGTCCTCTTCTTTAAAAGCCACCCAAGTTACACTGATACATCAGACAGAAAATGTAACTGTTAGAAATATCAGACAGATATTTCTGACAGTTAAAATGTGATACTACAAAAACAAATTAATTCATAGAGTTATTAACTACCTGGTGCCTTTTCAAGACATACTTTGGTGCCATGTTGGAAGAAAGGCAGGATGTACATTTAAATGAATAAATACTCAAATGTATTGCCTGAAGCAGCCATTTCACTCTGCCTAATAGCAAAGCCTACCCTGCAGAGGATGAGGGAAGAAACTGGCAAGAAATTGGGTATATGGGAAGATATATTCTATTGAGCAATATGCAGAGTCAATTCTTCTCTCAACAAACAACTCATTTAGATACTTACGTGGCCAACAACTCTCTGAGCTTCCCAGATACATGTTTGTCAAAAGTGTCTGCTGCATTAGTAAACTGAGATGGTCCCTCTTCGTTCTCGTTGGCAAAGACTCCTAGGATGAGGCCCTAAAGAGAAATGAAAAACATAATAGACAGAATTCTAGAAAATAATTGTAAATGCCTTTCAGACATCAGAGAGAAAAATTATATATTTCTAAACTCAAGGCCACAAGCTTTCATTCATTAAAATTAACTGGAGTGCCCAATTGATCAAGGGGTAAAGAACTTTAACACAACTGGTTATGACCTGTTTCAATAGAAGGTTGCCGATATAAGTCTTAATTACTATTGAGCATAGAACTAGACCGCAAGGGTTTTTCCTAGTATGGTAATAATCCGTTGTAGCAACTCACATCAAAGAAGAGCAGCCATTCTGGGAGAGTGCCTTAAATTACAACATATGATTGCACAAGATCACCAACTGGTAGTTAGTGATTCCATGATAAGTACTAGGAGAGAGACTGGCCAAACAACCCAATCAGGATATTGAAACAAGATCATACAGATCCATTTGATCCTTTACATAAAAAACACATAAGTTCCCAACTTTTAAAGGTCTCGTCTGTACTAGCGTATTATTATCTTTTAAAAATCAGTTCCCTTTACATCTGCCATTGAAAAAATACTTTTCTATGAAGCTTGTTTGGGAAAGGATATAATACTTTGTGTGAAATACAGTGTGATCCCTCTCATCCAAGGGAGATATGTTCCTAGGCTTTACGTGGATGTTTCAAACCACAAATAATAGTGAACTGTATTGAAATAAAGAACGTCTAGTGCTAAAGTATCACAGATCATGCTGGAGCACCTACAAAATGCCAAGAGAGGACACAATTTGTTGGGTGTTGTTAAATTAAACCATGGATACCAGCCCAACACATATGGGGTCCTACTGTCCAGAAAATACAAATATTTACTTTAATCTATTATGCCATTTAATCTAATGGGCACCTCAATTTTCAAAACCCACCCCCCCCCCCCAAAAAAAAGTATTTGCTGTCATATGTGATACACAGTGGCATCACATTTGGTCAGAAAGGATGTGCATTATCATTGCTACCTGCTTATAATTCCTTCCTTATAAACAAAAATGTTAGGACACCAAGATATCTAGCAATTGAAAAGAAAACATTGGGGTAAATTTATGGTGTAGAATGAATCCAAATTAATTGTCTTGGTTCAATGCTATGGGATCGTGGGGGGTGTAGTTTTACAAGGTCTCAAACCTTGCCTGCCAAAGAATGCTGATGCATCACCAAACTACAAATCCCAAGATTGTATAGCATTGAGCCATGGCAATTACATGAGAGGTGACATCCCTTAGACAGGAGTTCCAGGTGCAGCTTCTTCATTTGCTTTGGCTCTGCAGTAAGATTATCATAGTACACGAATCTAATGCGTTACACCCAAAGGTAATTTAGCGGAAAAAAATGTGAGCATTAGATTCGAGTTAATACGGTATCTGGAAATATTTATGTTGAAGGATCACAATGTGTATGCATGTGTGCATAGGACTTGACCTACAAAACAAGAACAAATAAAACATCTCTGTAATGTTCAAGTCAATGCACATCACACCTTACATACATCTGTCCTGTTCAACCATGATAACCTGTGCAATCAAGGGAAAAGATTAAGGAAGTTGTTTCCACAACACATTCCTTAAGATTATGAAACAGATAAACCGCTTTTGCGCCAAAATCCAAAATATGGTGGGTCAGGGGAAATAACTCTTTGTTTAGCTATTTCACAAACTCTTTGCTTGTAAAAATATTTATTCTGCCCTAAGTAAAACACAGAACTTATCGGAGTGTGTATTCTATTATGTTTCCAGGCTCTGCAAAAACATTTTCCAGACCAACTAAAAGATGTAAACAGAACTAACCATTTTTAAGAAATTGAACTTGTTGCATAAGGACATTAGAAATCTATGCTAGAAATGAAAAACACATCACGGTACTTTCTATCATACATGGTGGACATGCAACAAAGCAAAAAAAAATGAAGACTGACACAAAATTAGACACAAGAGATCTTTAAAATCAGAATACAGTTAGAGCTTACTTAATTTCTATTGGAAAATGCACAAACATTAATATCATGTTGTTGCATTGCACAGTTAGAACTTATTTTATTTCTACTGGGAAATGAACAAACTAGAATCGGCAGAAATTGACAACTTATCCTGTTTGATAAAGGACAAGTCAACTGGCAACTTTTTAAAAGAATGTGAACCATTTGCATCACTTATAAAGAAAACAGAAAATGCAAAAATGCTTGCAGGTTTTGAAGATTAAGTAAAACATTAAAATAGTAAGGTAGAATAAAGATGGGAAATTAACAGGATGGCAATATTTTCATCATATATATTTAAGATGGGAAGTCCATTTTAATTTTATTTTATGATTAATTTTTAGAGGAAGGAGTTAGTTTTAATGGTTTGTAGGTAGCATCAATGATGTATCAGAAAATTAATAATTTCACAAACGATATATCTAGATTATAAATTTTAATTATATTTCAGTCGTTTCAATCATATTTTAACTTTTACACTCATTACACAAATATTTGTTTTAAAAATTATATTCATATGCATATCCATCTGCCTTATTTTTAAATTCTACTGTATGGGGTTATGTCACGGTTAGCTGCCTAGAGTCCCTAGGTGGAGAAAGATGAGATAAAAATGAAGTAAATAAATAAATATATTGTTGGAAAGTATCAATAAACACATTGAGTCCTCCCTGTATATAGATAAAAAAGAGAGGGAAATCAACTGGAGAAACTGTGTAGGTATAATCTTAGCTCTTCCTCTGAAAACAAAATGATTTAAAAAATACTTAAATTAAGCTATTGGATCAAAACAAAGACCCACTATCTTATCTACAAGGATGTTCATAAAATGTCAGTTTTCATAGCCAAATTGTGATACCAGAAAAGATCCCAAGCAAATATAAGCAGGTTCCTATTAAATGCATTACTATGTGTATTTTATGCAACCTCGCCACTAAATGTCCCAGACCCCTAAAATGTTTAAATAAACTGTTGACTGAATAGTATTCCCAGAACAAATACCTTGGCAGAACCAGCAGCAGCACTGTGTTGATTACCAGTTGGCGGCATGATCCAACCCTGTTTCCAGCTCCACACACCTTCACAGCAATCTGCAGAGCCTCCAGACTTTATACTAAGGCAGCGCACCCTTGTCACACCTCTTTAACTGCTCCTTACTAGTTCTGTATGATAAATGGGAATGACCTCTGATGTGTATCAAAAATGTGAGAGTGCCAGGCATCATCTGTAATTAAAGGGGTACTTGGCAAGATAAGACATGCCAGAAACAAAAAGACACAACCATTTTTTTTTCAAATACCAAATAGGGCAGGACATGTACTGTATTGCATTTCTGACATCTCGATTTCTATTGACCCAAATGCCAGAGGCACACAATAATTGCAGGAAGCCTCTTGCCAAGAGCGTATAGACTGGAATAAGTCCAGAGATATTCAGAGAATCACAGAGTTGGAAGAGACCATAAGGGCCATTCAGTTAAGCACCTCCCATGTAGGAACACAGTCAAATCACCCTCAACAGATGGCCATCCAGCCTCTGCTTTAAAATCTCCAGAGAAGCAAGCTCTCAGGCAGCATATTCCTTTGCTGAACAGTTCTTTACATCAGGGAGTCATTCCTAATGTTTAGTTGGGATTTCTTTTCCTGCCATTTGAATCTATTACTCTGTATCCTATCTCCAGAGCAACAGAAAACAAGCTTGTCCCCTACTCAATGTTCATTATGTTACTGAAGATCTACGATACAAATATCTCCCATTCATTTCAAAGCAACTGAGGTAAGACATGCGGTTTACAACCATTTCAGATTTAACATGGGATTTTGGGCCACAAATACCCTTTCTCTGCTTTTTTCTTCAACCTGACCGTATGCAACCAAGATCAGTACTTCTGGAAGCTTATCACATGGTGAAAAAATATGGCATCTGCCAAAATACCTTCTTTCATATAGCTGCAAAGAATAATGTAGGTGTACCAAACAGGTTGACCATAAGACAAATGCCAAAGTCCAGTCTGTTATTACAGATAATTTAACCTTAGTCAAAGATTAAGGAACTTGTTTGCATCAAGTCTTTTTTCTCTCTTAGCTGCTTACTGTTTCTTTAAAGAAAAAGAGCAAAACAGAAATTTAAAAATGTGGTTTGGTAGCTGGCAGGACCCTAGAGTAAGCCTAATTCACTTTGTTTTAGATTGGAAGCAGGTAGCTTTTGAGAGTCCAGAAGCCCTTTCACGCTCTGTAATTAATTACAGCACTGCAAGTCTACTTTGGTGGTCATGGCGACATCCTGTGGAATCCTGGCTTTTCCCAGTCTGAGGCACTAAATGACGTCTCTGGCTGCAAACCAAATTTCCCTCCCTCAACTACAAAACCCAGGATTCGATTGCAAACTGGCCAGGGTGTCAGCTTGCCCAATGGCTTGAAAATATAGAAGTTCCAATACTACTCCTGCATGAAACTAAAATTTACATTGTATTACTATTTTAATAATAATGTTAACTGTACCTTTTTCACTTACGCATTTTTTAAAAATAATTTTATTTATCAACCTATCTAAACCAAATGAAAGTCAGAGTTTATTTATAATTATGTTTGATCCACAAAGGCTTCTACATGGTTAATGGATCTGGACCAAACTTGGCACACATGATCCAATTTGAAAAAATTAACAAATTTTTTTTGGGAAGGGGACAGATGGTGGGTGTTCTGTCACACGCTGGGCCTGTAACAATTGTCATTTCTATAGGACGTATACTTTAAGCCCAGCAGGAAGCCGGGGTGCCTCAAAGAGAGGTTCTCAGGGTTTTTTCTGAAGTGATGGTCCTTAGAGTCTTTCAAGATATAACAAAGTCTTTATTATGGAACAAACAACAAATCTTCAATGGTTCAAACAACACTTCAAGGCTTTCTTAGTCTAGTCCTCAAGGAACTGGTACCTGACTTTGATTAACTGTACTTTCTCTATAAGAAAAAAACACTTTTAACCTCTCTCAGGCTATCTATTATCTATGTCTCGTTGGTGTGGGTACTACTACCGATTCCAAATGCATCTGGGTATCGAGTAGACCTACCAGCCGAGGCGTGTAGATATTAAAGCTGGAATTACGTGGATCTGTAATGCTGTCCTTTCTCCGAGAATTCTTTGAAACTTCAGGGCTGTTTTCCCTCTGATGCTGTAAGGCTGAGAGGCCTGTGAGCTCTCAGCCAGAGCCTTGTGACCTTTCTCCGGGAATTTCTGTTTCCCCGAATGTTCTTGAGAAAGGATGCTTTTCTACGGGACGAGCAGGTCTACGTCCTATAGCTTAGCTTCCTTGTGTGAGACTGACCAAAAAAAAAGGCTCCCTTCTCTCCTAGAGTCCTGAACAGGGGGCGGAACCAAAGCTTAATTATGATTGACAGGAGGCCTGTCCTATAACTGCAAAACAGATAACAGAAAGAAAATAAAGTTGGAGCTCCTAGTACAGCCGTACCAGCACAGTGGGAGTTGTAGTCCATCCACATCTGGAGAACCGTGTGAATGCCACTGATAGATCTAGACCACACATGGCACACATACTAATTGTAACCAACTTAAAATACTGCCAGGGCTTGTAGGGGATTAAAAGAGAATGACAGTTGTGCTCTACCCATAAAGCAACTAACTTGATCAACACCTGATACGTAAGCTTGTTTCTTATAAAAATTAAATAATAGGCTTATAGTTTGTCTCCTAGCAACCAAAAGTTTTTAGATCCCGTTTGCCACTGCCAGGATTCTATATGATGTTGCCATGGTAGCTAAAGTGGAATCCTAGTGCTGTGACTTGGGCCTGCAATTCTCAACAGCTTGAGCAAGGGCAGCGGTGAGTAATTGTTGGTATCATAGATCAAAATGCCTAGCAGGCCAAAGGTTTCTTTATCCTTTAGATTAGCACCATAGTTCTAAAAGGTTTACAGGTCATATGCTTCCTGGAATTGCCTTGGGAGAGTATTCTATTCACTTCAATCTAATGTGCCACTGAGTCTGATGTGCACCTCAATTTTCAAAACCCTGAAACCAAAAAAAGTATTTGCTAGTGAAATGTGCACTCTTTGAAATTTGGCCAAAAAAAGGTAAACATTAGATTTCAATAAATATGGTAGAATAGTTGTAATCCAGTTCTATAGGGACTGTACGTCATATGCTTCTTGGCACGGCCTGGTAGCATTGGGTAAGTATCATGTTGGGGACCTTTAGAATGACTTCCAACCAATACAGCCCTGAACTGATTAGCCTGCAATATTCCTGAAATTGATCTGGACTGGAATTCCCAGCAATCCTTACCATTAGACATGCTGGGTAGCCTGATGGGAGATGCAGTCCAGCAATATCTTGAATGCTGCACTTTAACCACTCCACCTTTATTCTGCTTGGGATGAGGCAACTTATTACCTAAGGTTAAACCCTTGTGCCAGCAAGACTGGCGACCAACAGGTCAAAGGTTTGAATCTGGAGAGAGCGCGGATGAGCTCTCTCTGTCAGCTCCAGCTACCCATGTATGGACATGAGAGAACCCTTCCACAAGGAACATCAAAAACATCTGGGCGTCCCCTGGGCAACATCCCTGCAGACGGCCAATTCTCTCATACCAGAAGCAACTTGCAGTTTCTCAAGTCACTCCTGACACACACACAAAGACCGTAAGGGATCTTCCACACAGCCCTATATCCCAGATATCAAAGCAGGAAATCTCACATTATCTGAGTGTGGACTCAGATAATCCAGTTCAAAGCAGATATTGTGAGATTTCCTGCCTTGATATTCTGGAATATAGGGCTGTCTGGAAGGGCCCTTAGTTCCTACAGAACTTGGAAAAGTCAACATTTCCCAGGATGGGAATTTTCAAACTTGCAGTATACAAAAGGAAATGTTCCAAGTTTTGTTTTTAGACAATATCTCACATCCAGGGCAGGAAAAGGGTGGCTTTTCTTCAAAACCTAGACCTCAAGAATGCATGCACCCATTATTTCACTATGTACAATATTACCCATTATTACACTATGACCAAGGGAAGGAGAAGGCAAACCTGTTGAAGGGGCTTCAGGGCCCTTCCACGCAACCATACAATTTAGGGCTCTTCCACACAGCCCTATATCCCAGAATATCAAGGCAGAAAATCTCACATTATGAGTGTGGCCTCAGATAACCCAGTTCAAAACAGATATTCTGCTTTGATATTCTGGGATATAGAGTTATGTGGAAGGGTCTCCAAAATATCAAGACAGAATAATCCATATTATCAGTTTTGAACTGGATTATATGACAGTGTGGACTCAGATAACCCAGTTCAAAGCAGATATTGTGAGATTTTCTGCCATGATATTCGGGGATATAGGGCTGTGTGGATGGGCTCTGAGGCCTCTTCCACACAGCTGTTTTGAACTGGAATATATGGCCAAAGAGATAACTCCATCTGCATAGGAAGGGTTTCACGACAATGGAAAGCCGATCACCATTCCTGAGCCGAGATTCCATTTTGCCATGGCAACCTCCTGGAGCATCCTGGGATTTGGAGTCCAGGAAGGGCTGCTGGGCACTCTCTGACACAGGGCTCAGGCGCCGCCCCAAACTACAAACCCCGGCATGCCGCGCGGCTAGAGCGGAACCACGGGGACAGCCTAGTGTAGCGAGTCCCAATCGTGGGTGAGTCAGATGTTTTGGCGGACTACACTTCCCAGAATTCCTGACCGTGGGTCAAGGTGGCCGAGGCGTCTGGGTATTGGAGTCCCAAAGAGTGTGAGAGGGCGCCTTGAGCCTGAGCTGTGGCCAGAGCAGCGTCGCGTGCCCCGAGCGGGAAGCTCACCTGCTTCATGGCGGCGGCGGCGGCGGCGCTGCTGCTTCGGGAGGCGGCGCGCGCCCAGGCGGAGGCGAGCGAGGCTGGCTTGTGGCAGGAGCAGCCGCGGAGGAGGGGGAGGGGGAGGGGCTTCCCCCTGACTATCAGCGCGCCGAGCAGCATGGCCACCGCCTGCGCCGAGGAGGAAGTCCCGCCTCCCACAGGAAGGGAAGGAGAAGGCGGGCCTGGAGCAGCCTAGTGGCACGCTCTCAGTAACACGGGCAGGCTCTCCCTTGAAGGAGATTGTGGGCAATAAGGGCCGCCCTTCGCGTCATCCTGACACTTTGCTCTTGTAGCGCCCCCTGAGCCACTTTGGACTAGGCCACAAGAGTTTCTGTCGATCTAAATTAGAGAGGAGTTGTGTTTTCAAGGCCTCCTTCCACACAGCTGTATAAAATCCACATTGATCTGGATGATCTGGTATTGCAGACTCAGGGCCCTACCACACAGCCATATAACCCAGAGTATCAAGGCAGAAAACCCCACAATAGCTGCTTTGATTTGCCATATGTTCCAGTCAGTCTGTGCCAGTCTGTGACTAGCGGCTTCCAGATTTCACAGCCCTGCCCACGTTGCGACTCTGATCGCAATGGGACTTTTGTTGGTTGGTTTTTATTTTCCTTGGAAGATACCTGTGCATCGTTTTTTTAATGTGTGAATGTCAGTGCACAACTAATTAACACACAGTCTTCACAGAGGGAGGTTCCACTGGTGGCATAGTTTAACATGACAACCATGGCTTCTCAATCTGTTGCAACCTTCTTCCACCTTCACAGCCATTATAACATGTACCACATTATCCTCCGCCTGCGCCGCCATTGAGGTCTTTGGGTCTTCAGACTGTGCTTGGTCTGGGACCTCCTCCGCGGCCACTCCTGGGAGTGCATGACTCCGGTCGTTGTGCCCACAGGTTCATCGGAACACGCAAGCCCCCTCATCATGACAAGGTGACAGTCCATCGAGGGGGTTGACACATGGGCGGTGCATAAGTTTGGCAGCTGTATTCATGACTGAGCAGCCCTTTTTAGGATCCACTCTGCTCACCCCACATGGGGAAAGGGCTAGAAAAGGTGCCCTAAACATAGTCTGCCTCTCTTATCCCTGACTGGACTGCCGCAGTTGCTCTACTCCAAACTCAAGAAAGGAAAACGGAATGTTAGTGGGCAGGAAAAGAGATTTAAAGATAGGCTCAAAGCCAACCTTAAAAACTCTGGCGTTTGAGAACTGGGAAGCCCTGGCCCATGAGCGCTCCTGCTGGTGGTCAGCTGTGACCAGCAGTGATATCGAGCTGCTTTTAGCAGGGTCTCCTTGAGAGAGAGACCCGAGGACCGCGCCTAAAGGGCTCTGGGTCCCTTGGTGAGGCCAGCGAGGGCCAATCCAAAGAGTAAAAATATTATAAATAATAACGCCTCATCCAAGTGGAAGAAGTTTCTTTTCAGCAACCGAGGTTTATTGTGATTCAGCTGAGATCAGATGCATTGCAGGAATCATTCCACTGCAAGCATGGTTTTACTGAGTTTTACAGGCATTTTATACAGTCAGAACAAAGGAAAATCAGTTTGAAAATCCCGCCCGCCCTCCGTCGGCCGGCTTCGCCCTGATTGGCTGGCCCTGGAACAGCTGGGAGGAGGCTTGGCCGCATGTCCCGCCTTTCGACCAACCAGCGAGCGCTGCCGCCTCTAGGGGGCCAATCGGAGCCTCCCTAGCGCCTCTGAAGATGGTCCAATCAGAGGCCAGGAGGCGGGACGAAGTTTGACAGCTCAGGGGAAGCGGAGTGCCCAGGGGGCACTTGCCAGCTGTTTCCGAGCCTTTGTTCTTATCAGCGGGGTGGCAGGCAGGAGGGACAAAGAGTTTCCTGGTCCGGTGATAGGATTTGAGAGAAAATATGAAAAGGGGCTGTTGATGGCATTTGGATCTCAAAACTCTGTAAACAAGGGGCCCTGTAGACAAAGGAGCTCAACAAACACCAAAAATTGAGTTAATCAATCTTTCTACCGGAGTTTCTGTTGACCCATCTCTTATCTCATTGTCTGCTCTGAAAATGAGCCTCGAGACAGGATCAATCACGGACCCATGCAGATGTAAATATGGACTGGTTTACCTGGAGGAAAAGGGATTTCCTCTTAACAGTAACCTCAGGTCACGTTCCTTTTTGGGGCAAAGTTCAGAGGGAAAAGGTGGGGAAGGGAGTCAGGGTACATTTCATGTGATAGATATCCACTATATACATTTTATATTTCATAAATGAATCCCCATCCTCAACCCAGCAAAGTGATAATAATAATGTATTTCATTTCCGTCGGAATCATAGTCTTCTTGGTGAAGGCTCACGCAGGCTGAGGCTGTTTGTTCACCCAGGCAATCCTGGTTTGAGGTTCGTGTAAATAGTCCAGGGCGAGAAGGCAGAAAGTCAGTAAGTAAGGGCAAAAGAGTCCGAAGAGGATTTCCAAACAGCAAATGGTGGGGCAATGTCCTTTGGAAACTGTATCTCCCCAGTCGGGGCCCGGGACCCATGCCTGGCCCCCCCTTTGGGGCTCCTTCGGGCGAGCGCCGTGGGTCCCAGGCTGCTGGAATCAATGGGGAGCGAGCACTGCCGCGGAGAAGCGGAAAACCCAGCCAGACTGACAATCAGCTGTTTCTCTGCAAGATAAAATACTTAAAACTAAATTTTTCCCCGAGGAGGAAGGAGCCCAAAACGAAGAAAAGGAAATGACAGTTAGCCTTAAAATTAGTTGTAGAATAATATAAAATTGGAACGGCGGCGATCCGCCATCTTATACAAAAGTAACATGCGGAAAGATAAAAAGTTGCAGGTTTCAAGTACTTTATTAGGGGAAAGATACAAAGTAAGGGAAGGGGAAGGCTAGTCGAAACTGCTAGCGGCTGGGGCGCATTCCATCTGTTGGCCTCAAAACCTTGGTCCAGGAACTGCGGAACTCTCCGCTGCAACTCACACCAATGTGAAGGCGGGGCTCTCCGCCGCGCTCGGGCTCAGCAGTGCTGTAGAATTTGAAGAGGCATGAATGGAGGGCGAAAGAGAGAAACATGCCAAGAGGAAGGCACGTCAAGCCAACCCCGACTGGGATCACCTTCCACTTGGAAACCGATGCCCTCACTGCGGGAGAAGATGCAGATCAAGAACAGGGCTCCACAGTCACCTATGGATCCATCTGTACACGAATCTTGGAAGACTATCCTACTCGGACAACAAGGGATTGCCTAATGTAAAAAAATGTATTCCAGTTCAAAGCAGAAAATGTGGGATTTTATTCAGCTGTGTGGAAGGGGCCCTAGACTATCAAGGCAGATAATCCACAAGATCTGATTTGAACTAAGTTATTTGAGGCCCCTTCCACACAGGCCGGGAACCCAGAATATCAAAGCAGAAAATCCCACAATATCTGCTTTGAACTGGGTTATCTGAGTCCACACTGAGATAATGTGGGATTTTTCTGCCTTGATATTCTGGGATCTTGGGCTGTGTGGAAGAGCCCCCATTCCATACTGCCATATATCTCAGTTCAATGTTTTGCATTTTATTCGTCTGTGTGGAAAGGACCTCCGATAACCCAGTTCAAAGCCACTATTGTGGGTCATCTGCCTTGATATTCTGGGTTATATGGCTGTGTGGAAGGGCCCTAAGGTTTAGATTGTTTGTATTTTTATGAGATGTGTTTTATTGTTTACTTGTGTGGCATTGAATTTTTGCTGGATTTGTAAGCCACCTTGAGTCCTCTTCCGGGTTGAGAAAGGCAGGGTAGAAATAAATAAATAAGGTTATGTGGTGCCAAATGTGCTTTTGCGTTTACAGTGGGTCCTTGGCTTCCACTGGGATTTGCTTCCAGAGCCCACATAAATACCCTAATAGACATACATACTCAAGTCCCATTAGTCCCAGTACACTATGTAAACACACTTTTTGTTCCTGGGTTATAAATGTCCTTTCCTCATTGTTTCTATCATAAAAATAAAAAGATGGGAAAAGTTGACTAAACTGCCAAAAACTTTTTGTGTGACATCCTGCAGCACTGTTTTGCAGTGGTTTTTCCATGAATATCTCTTAGGGCCCTTCCACACAGCCATATAACCCAGAATATCAAAGTAGAAATTCCCACAATATCTGCTTTCAATTGAGTTTAGGCAAAAGCAAACAGTTCCATCCTCTTAGCTTGTGGTTTCTTCCTTACAAATAACTTTGGTCATCTTGATTGTGTTCTGATATTTAGCTCCCCAGTTTTCATCCGTGAAATGTTGGATGATACAGAAAACTGGGAACATCTGTGAAGCTAAGTGTGTTTGAGAGTTTGGGTGGCATTTAAGGCAGTGTAGCTGCATACTTTTTTCCATCCTTAGGGACATGAATGGGCTGCACACACAACAAACAATTGTTCTGAAAATGAGTATTAACATACCACTATTGAAAAAAATGAAATAGAATCCAAAAGTGGGATGTCTGAAAACATGCAGCAATTAAGGTGCTGTTTCTATTATAAATGTAATAAAACTCACTCCCAACATTAAAAACCCACAGTAACGGTTTCCCCCACAACATCCAGCCAGATTATTGCCTGTGGAAATCCAAATGTGGGGCACAAAGTAGGAGGCATTTCCCAATTGTGTTTCCCCCTACTGTGGTCTCTGATATTTTCTGACTTACTGCCTTTGCTGTGTACTGGGATTTTTCTCACAATAATTGAATCCACCATATTTCACATTATGTTTGTGAAATACTTCTTATTTAACTTAGAATCAATCTTTCCACTTTTCTAGATACATTCCCTAACTCACAATACTAACTATTTTTAACTTATAGTAACATAAACCCATCTTTGCTTTGTACATCTTTAGTTGTATTAACTAGGGAAGCAGGGATAATTTTTAAACTGAAGATTAAGTTTTACCTACTGCCCTGTATACTGCCTCTGGATAACACTGTTTAGCACTATTTGAGCAGTACAGCTGAGCTGTGTGAGCTTACGGTCCACTGACTAGAGCTGTATCTAGACTCGAGAAGTAATGTAGTTTGGCACCATTATAGAATCATGGTTGTAGTTTTACAAGACTTTAACTTCCTCTGCCAAAGAGTGAGCTACACAAGCGGTGTCAAACTATTCATTCTACTGTGTAGATACACCTTAGGGCTCTGTTAGACTGAACATTACTGAAAATTATTAGCAGGTCCTAATGGCCATTTGAAGGGCAAAACACCATTCCCACACCACCATATCACCCCCATTGTCGCAGATAACAGCTAATACTGAAATTACTGTTAAATATACCGCTTTTCTGTAAAAGGGTAACGAATAATTTTGTGCAATAACAGCCCCCTAGTCAGAATGTCTTACAAATTTGCTAACTGCTTTGGAACTTTGAGGTCATTAATAAAGAGATTATCCTAACAGTATCTGGAAACAGTGGGTGAATGAAGGTGACAGCTTTATTTTCTGACCTTTTCAAAATTGCAAACCATGAATTTGACATTCTTCCAGACATTTTTTCTTGCTGTTTCACACTCCAGAGAGAGGTTGGATCTAAACTGCTCTATATCCCAGGATCTGATCCTAGATTATCTACTTTGTTAGTCTTCACTGCCATATAATCTGAGATAAGATAATCTTGGATCAAATCTTTTGATATAAGGCAGTGTAGGAGCCAGTGGTGGTTTAACTTATATTGTTGAAGAACACTATTTTTCATGTCTGGAGAAACTGCAAGTCATTTTTGGTGTGAGATTATTGACCATCTGCAAGGATGTTGCCCAGGGGACACACAGATCTTTTTTATGTTTTACCATCCTTGTGGGAGTCTTCTCTCATGTCTCCACATGGGGAGCTGGAGCTGACAGAGGGAGCTCAACCCGCTCTCTCCAGATTCAAACCACTGACCTGTCGGTCAGCGGTCCTGCCAGCACAAGGATTTAACCCATTGAGGCACCAGGGCTCCTGGTGAAGAACACCTGCTAGCATATTAAAACCTTTTTCAGAGCCATGCAGAGAATATTTCTTTCCATCTTCCCTTAGTGTCCCCTTCTGGTTCTTTGCTCTTAGAGATGTCTATTATCTCTCTCCCTTACACTTATCTGTTTCCTGGCCACCTTTATATGTGGTATATACACACTGTAGGATTATTGCAGTTTGATATCACTTTACCCAGGATTCCAAAGAATGTAGCAATGGCACTTAAAGTAGTGTCAAACTGCTTAACTATACAGTGTGGAAACACCCTCAGTTACGCAAGATCTGTGCAGTCATTTCTTTTCTATGTAAGCTAAACATAAAAAGAGGGGAAGAATACACCTTCCCACAAAGATTCCTGCTGTACTTCTCATGTAGAGGATGCAACTATCAAAGGGAGAGTTTCCTCTATCTATGAAGGCACTCCACTATTCAGAACCCTCCTGAATTCAGATTTCTAGGTTCGTAGAGAGCATCCACAAATAAAGAAAGCTCCCTCCTTCAAAAAATCTCACTGCATTTTGAAAGAATGAAGTAGCATACTTTCACACATTGTTTTCACATTTGAGTACTTGTTCCAATTTTGAAAGGCCAGTGTTCCTTTTTCGTGCTAAATTTTCGCTCAGATTACCCTTTAAACCCTCTCTCCTGTTAATAGTTTTAGTCTCAGAATGAATGAAGGCTTTCTAAACTTTTTTTAGACAGATGAAGACAATTATTTTCCTCTTATGTGGTCAGTTACCCCTGCAGTTTATTTTCCTCTTGAAACTTTTTCCATTTCTATAACCCATGAAAAAATAGAAAATATGGACTTCAATGGTTTTTGTAAGGATATTCTTGCGCAATATTACATCTCCTATTAAATGTGTCTTCAATTTTGTATACAAATTTAAAACAGCAGAATAGTTTCTTTATTCTGATGTCAAGTATAATATTGATAATTAACCAAAAATGAATCAAGACTTAATTTCCTCTCAAGTTATGGTGGATATTTAGAGTTGGGAAGAAGAAGAAAAATACTCCACGAGTAATTTGATAATAACAGACATGTTCTGTTACAATGCCTCCAAAGATGATGTTTTTCTCTCTATTCTGATTGCATCAAAATACAGTGTGGATTGAAATGTTCTGGTCATGCACAGTGGAAATCTCCTTATCAGACAGATGTACAAATTCCAGAACATACGTTTGGTCCTTGGAAAGATGCAAAGTTCTCCCTTTTTGTATCTTCTCAAAGAACAGCCCCCAGATCCATGGACAAAGTAGCCAAAATCCATGGGTGCTACGATGATTAGAAAACACACAGGTTGTCCCATAATAGGATTTCTTCCTGATGGACTCTTAATTCTCCCAGTGTTTTCTCCCAACGGAGAAATATCTCCTGCTTCCTATGAGATTTTTGCTGCATTTATTTGTATGAAGCACAAAAAGAGGTGATACCAGATAAGACTCTCAAAGTGAAATATATTACTTTGGTTTTGAGATATTGTTGGAATACAGCTCCAACTATTCCTCATATACTTGGCATATCCGGGAGGCCACTCTTCTCCTAATACTTTAGGCTAATAAATTATTTAGGCTAACACATTCTAGGAGTGAGGATCTATGTCATACACACATCCAGTTTCTTAAACGCACGTGGTGCCATACCATGATACAGAGTAAGAACATAATGTAATTTGGGAAACTCTCAGGACTAATTTTTGCTGGGCAGTTTAGCTTGGTCTAAATGTGCCCCAGAGTAGCCCAAAATTCATCACATTCATGTTGAATCTAGGACTGTTGTCAAGACTGGCCAGGGGTCCATCATCTCTGCTAGTGCAGCCCACATTTAACCAGTTTCACTTTGCCACCATCACTGCTGCTAGCTGGACATGGATCTCTATCTGAGCTGGCTATTGTGGACTTCTCAGCTGGTGCCACGCAAATAGCAAAAAAGAAGAGGAGATTGCTCATGATGGCACCCCATTCTGATGTTAGTAAAGGTGCCCACTATGACCAGGTCTCAAGTGGAGCTCCATGGTCAGCTAAGACCAGCAGTTGTGGTGACATGGAGAAGGTAAGATGCAAGCTTCCCCAGCACGGTGCATGCACACCAAGCCAGAGCTTTGAGGTTAGCTTGGGGAAACAGTAGTAATGACATGGACATAATCCATCCCCTTGCGATGGCAAGGGTGTTTAATCTGGATGGAGGATTGAACCATATCAGAATCTATCCTGCTCTCCAGACTGCTCTGAAGCCACAGGACACTTGGGAGTTTTCAGCAAACCCTTGACTTGGCCCAAAGCAGGTCAAAGTCTGTTTAAAGTAGAGGAAAACCTTATAAACTGGACATGACTGTTCATCATAGGGACAGTCAGTTGTCCATTTGGGATCCATTTTTCCCAGTGTCAACAAATCCCCAGAAAGACTGCTAGTGCCTTACCCACAAAGTGCATGATATGACAGATATGAGTATATCGACACAGTTTTTGTGTGGAGGAAAAGAGAATAATTTGAACCAGTCCAGCAGAGAGAGAAAAAAACTTTGGGGAACAGCCAGGCACTCGGTGCTTGCTTCCTCTTATTATGAAAAGCTGTCCAAAAAAGCACATGGTCCACACCCCACAGGGGTACATCATGTCGGAATAAAAGTCCATACATTATCTCAATAAAAGAGATGGGATTCTTTTAGCTTAGTCTTTCTCACATCGACCTATGTACAGATTTCTGCATGGGGAGATCTGCATTTAGCATTGTTACACTACCCCCAGAGTCACAGTTCAATATGTGGTGCCATTGTTTAAGGACTATAGAAGAAGAGAAAAATATGTCCCTGAGGTAAACCTCTTCCCTTGTTTCTTAATTCAGGATTTTGCTGGTCTCTGAGCAAGATGCCATTAAGCAAAAGAAGAATGTTCTTGCTCTGTTCTGGGATCCTGAAAGGTTTGGCACAACAGGTGAAAAAACAGGAGACTTGTGCTGTTTCCAGTCTTCCCAGAAGAATAATGGAATACATGACTTGATCAGAGAGCCCTGGGCCTCAGCACTGGCCGAAATAACCCAAATTGTGGTGCTGCTCGATATTTTCTCCACATCTTGTAATCCCTTGCCAGTGTTAATAACTTAAAATAGACCACACATGTTTAAAACAAAGCAAGTGAGAGGCAGATGTTTAGTACATGATGTCTTCAGCTGTAACATTGGCTTCTTCTGGCTTGGTCTTTAGTGTAGGGAAGTGAATCAAGCTGAAAGCAACCAGTAGCAAATTGACACCGTGAATGGTTGCGCTTGCTACACAAAGCCAAAAACAGTGCTGATACTGTTCTTCCAAGATGACAAACTGGAAGACATTTTCCCGGAAATTGGCAATCCTTTCTGTAAGGTTATGCAACTCAACAGCAGCCATGAAGCTAGTTACTGCCAACACTGCAAAAACCCCTGTAAGAAAATTTAAAACATTTATTAATATATCTGAATGCAACAAAGGGTAGCCCATGCTATCTATTTTTAAACTGATTGTTAATCTATATGCTTGTTTATATATGATATAGGTGTTATATATTGCTTTCAATGAGGTTTACTCTCATCTCCAGCAATATTTTAGGGGTAGGGGCATAATGTAATGAAATAGCTAATTATAATGTATGTTTTAAATGTGTTTATTGATGTTGGGATATGATAAGTGCAGGCCAGCTTATGTGTTGCCTGAGCTGAGGCGTTGCTACAGTGACGGAACTGGCTGTTAGAATGTATCCAAGTCAGAGAAGCCAAAGGGGCGGAGCTAACTGCCACTTGGCAGGGGCAGGCACTTTAAAAGAGTCAGTTTCTTTTAGTCAGTGGATAAAAGTGGAAGCTGTGTTCTGGTGTGTGGAGAAACCGAACCCAGGGGTTTCAGTCCAGCCTGTGTGTTTTCAGAGTCAATTGGACCTGTTTAAATTAGTAATTAGCTCGTGAGCTAAGGGGAAAAGAAACCCCAGTAGAAATCCATAACTTCAGTGGGGATAGCTGAAAGGAAAAAAAAGGCAAGTCAGTGCCTTGAATTGTCAGTTAAGGAAAGAAAGATACTTTGTAGTGAAATAAGTTTAAAACCAGTCTGATGGAGGTAAAAGCCATTCTGAGCGTTATATTGGAAACTGTTTAACTAAAGTAAACTGTAACAACATTGAAAGGAATACAGAATAACCATGAAGAGTTGTACACCTGTGAATCCATAAATAAATATTTCCTTGATCAGTTCTTTATAATTAAGACTCATGCCCATTTATTGAGAAGAAAATTTACCTCAGAAGAAGGCGGTTGAAGATATTGGAAGAAAGGATTGTGATTTGAGTTACTCCTTTTAAAAAGAAGTGCCTCAAGTAAAAACATTATAAAAGTCAAGCCTCAGCTGCACGCACCACCATTACTTTAGTCTCCTCATTGCCCTGGTTATATATTTGTTTGTTTGTTTGTTTGTCATTTGTTCGTCGTGTTTTACACATGTCAATGCACAAAAACACATATTCAGCAGAGTTTCAGAAGTATTTCTTGAAGTTGCCCAAAATCATCTACTCTCCCATAAAATATATTTGTCTTTAAATCATGCTCTCAAGAGACAAAATAAACAGTCTTCTTTCAAAGTAACAGAGTTGGTTTACTTACAAAATTTCATGTATACAGCATACAGGCACTTTGCTTATGAATTGTTAGAATGGAATTTTGTAGTAGTTTCCCTGTGTAGGTAACATAGGACGTTTTCCTTAGAAATAATATTCCATAGCCCAACACCTCTCTATTTTGAGAGTCTAATAAGTCTGTAAACATACTGTTCCTTCATCGAAGTCTAAAGCATAAAGACGGCTTCTACTCTCTCTAAGAGTCTAAAGCAAACACTGAACTAAAATGGAGTCAGAATCCTGAACATGCTCAGTTCTGATCATATGATCTGCAACCCCTCCCACAACAAAGAAGTCAGGTAAAATTGCAAACCAATACACACATACCATACAGTAAGCAACTATATACATAACAAATAACTAGTGGAGGCTTGAGAAGGCTGCTACTTTCAACACTAAATGCTTTTGCATCCTTTGAAAACCACTGAACGTTAATATGAGCCATCTGCACAAACAGCCAACAGAGGCCAAACCTGTTCCTGAAACGTGGTTTTCTCCAGAAAGACTAGTAGGAAGGGAGCCGAGAAGACAGTTCCATCTTGTCTCTTGTGACATCAGAGCCCTTCCCCCAGCATCAACGGCCACTCTGGGGCCAAAGTAAAGAAGGAAGCCGAGAAGACAGTTCCGTCTTGTCTCCTGTGACATCAGAGCCCTTCCTCCAACACCAATGGCTGCTCTGGGGCCAAAATAAAGAAGGAAGCCGAGAAGACAGTTCCATCTTGTCTGTTGTGACATCAGAGCCCTTCCCCCAGCATCAACAGCCACTCTGGGGCCAAAGTAAAGAAGGGAGCCAAGAGGACAGTTCCATCTTGTCTCTTGTGACATCAGAGCCCTTCCTCCAGCACCAACAGCCACTCTGGGGCCAAAGTAAAGAAGGGAGCTGAGAAGACAGTTCCATTTTGTCTCCTGTGACATCAGATCCCCTCCCCCAGCACCAACGGCCGCTCTGGGGCCAGAGTAAAGAAGGGAGCTGAGAAGACAGTTCCATTTTGTCGCTTGTGACATCAGAGCCCCTCCCCCAGCAACAATATAATATTATATAATACTAATATTATGAATGATGTATTAGTACTATGCTAATAATATAGTATGTTGTATGTACATATGACTTGTAAGCTGCCCTAAGTCCCCTTTGGGGTGAGAAGGGCAGCATATAAATATCGTAAATAAATAGTATCCCCCAAAAAAGGACTCACTAGATGCATTTCTCTGATGACTAGTTGTCAAAGGACATTTCTGAAGAATCTAAAAATCATACTATCCATATATTTCCAAATAGATTTCTAATCAAAGAAGGTGTATTCTAAGAAATTGTATTTGAATTGATGGTCATGTTAAGAGTCTTGAAGAAATTCAGTTTTATTAGAATCATTCTATCCTCTGATACGATTACACAGGTTGAGTGTCCCTTATCTGAAATACTTGGAATCAAAATGATTCCTTTTTATTTATATAGATGTATAAATTATATTTTGGAGATGGAACTCAAGTTTAAATACAAAATTAATGATGTTTAATGTGTGCCTCATACACTTAGACTGAAGGTAATTTTTACTCAATTTGTGTATGAAACAATGTGTACATTGAAATCTACAGAAAGCAAAGGAATAATTGTTTCAGCAACTCATGGACAATTTTGTGTTTTAGAGTATTTCAGATATTGGAACTCTGGATAAGGGATGTTCAGGCTCTACTGAAAGATTAGGTTCATCAGTTTAAGAACAAGAATGGCATCTCTCAACTATAATTGTGACTGAATACCGAATAACTTATTTCTATGTTTTATTTTAATACGTTGTTGTTTCCTGCCTTGATCGGGGGGGGGGGGGGGGGGGGAGGAAGAAATTATTATTTCTATTAGCATTATCATTGTTACTATTAATACTAGTACAATAGACCAACTCTTATATAACCGAATTAACCACAGAGAAATCTAATTTGCCACCCACCGTCACCTGAAATGAAGCATCCTGTTGGCTGTTCTCATTTGTAGGTCTGACTTTTGCAGATTTGATTAAAATGTAATTGCTGTGAATCTGTAGGTCCTCACGTGCAATTTTGTGGTGAAAATCTTGTGAAAGTTAACCATAAGAGCCATGCTGAAGAAACTAGGGAATCCTAGAGAATTTATTTTCCTGGGGGTCCTTTGCCCCTAACTGTAATGGCTGTGGGGAGCTGATGGCATTTCAATGGGGCCAGTTCACATGTTCAGCCGAGAGTGGTTCAATGCTTAGAAACAAAGCCTTATCAGTGGTTTTGCAGTGTCAGGATAAAGGATGTCTGGGAAGTGGATGCTGAGTCAACTTAATTAAGCTAGGACAGTTAATTAAGCAAAGACCTAGCTGTTTTCTCTAGAAAGAGGCTTATTAGGGCCTCTTCAGCCAGCCGATGCCACAGAGGCAGAGTGTCACAGCAAGGTTTTAAAAGACACGGTTATGTGCACCACGTTCCCCATCTTCTATCTCTTAAAACTAGCCTTGATTCCTCAGTTGCTATTGGGGATGTTTTTCCATCAAAATACTGGAAAAGCCATCCCAGCTGCCTTCAGACAGTACATACAATATGGGGTTTCATCTTGTCACTTGCATCAAGCAGAAACATGGCCTATTGTGCAAGGTCTTCTGTTGACCCAGCTTCCCTGGCATCCATCACCTTGATCAGATGAGAAAAAAGGGTCTACAACCAGATTTTTTGTTGTGTCAGGAGCAACTTGAAAAACTGCAAATCACTTCTGGTGTGAGAGAATTGGCTGTCCGCAAGGACATTGCCCAGGAGACGCCCAAATGTTTTTCCATCCAGGTAATCCTAAGGGATATTGTCAGAATTCATCAAAGAATCAGTATCTAAGAATGTTATCTGACACTGATTTTTTTTTTTTTTTGCTTTTTTTGCAAGGGAAACTATGGGCACATCTTGGTTTTAAAAGCCTCTAACAGAGAAGATCCATTTTACACAGGCTTTTCTTGCCGCTTTTCTTTTTCTTCCTTTCCTTTCCTTTTGTCCAGCTGACAGTTCTTTTAGCAGCATCAGTATTGGAAGGATGAGGAGGGAGGGCTGGAAATACTCAAATCTTGAGTGCCGGGTTTCAGTTACGTGTCTACAGTAAATGCAATAAAGTTAGAGAAAGCTCCTTTTGCTTAGTTAAAAGAGGCTTATATGATTCGGTTGTTTCATTTTCGTATGCCTCGTTATTATTATTTTTTTAAGAAACGGTTTGTTTGAAACATGGTTAGCTGCTTTTCTTTTTTGGTGGTGCAAGAATCTGTTCCTATTCTTTCCATGTTATTCCTGCCTTTATGATCAAATGTTCTTTTTAAAGAAGTAATTCCCAGAAACACATCTACTTTTTTAATGGGGATATACCTCTACTTGCATGTCCTGATATTGAAAAATAGTTTCTAATTATCAAAATAAAAAGTGGACCTGCTATGATGAATAAGTTCTCATCCATTTTTGCACTATATAAACTGGTGTGCAATTAAACTTGTAGGAAAACATCATGGTGTGTTCATAAGAAATGCTCTATATATGCCTGCCTGAGAATTATGGTTTGCAGGAGTAGTCTCACCCAGCATCCTATCAATGAGGGAAATATGAAATGGGAGGAAATGGGAGAAGGCCCCTTCTACACTGCCATATAATCCAGATTATCTAAACTGGTAATCCAGATTATCTTTGAACTGGATTATATGAGTCTACACTGCCATTTAATCCAGTTCACAGCATATAATCTGGATTTTATATGACTGTGTAGATGGCACCTCAGTTGAAAGTCTCGACACCAAATCTGGCTTCTTTTTGACAACCTAGCAATAGATGGCTTTTTGTTATAGCCTTGGGGGACCAATTTACATTGAAATGTAAAGTTGTTAAAGTTGTTTTACTTGTTTAATATGTTTCCTCTTTAAATTGTGTATGTTTTAAAAATTAGTCATACTATATGCAAGCCTGAAAACCCATGATAATGAGTAGGATTTAAATATTTCACAAGCAATACCCGATTTGCAAATGTCCGACTTACAAACTACTCATAGTTAAGAACGTGGGTGAGACTACAGGAGACGAGAGAAATCTACCCTTAGGAAGGGAAAATCACTCTGAAAAGACTTATCATGGGTAAAAGGTGTTTCCATTAAAGCTTTATCACCAATCCTTGTTTCCACAACAAGCCGCATTTTTCAAAATCCAATTATCACAGAGATGGAAAATGAGGTGAAATCTTCTGAACAGAGGCACAAACAGCAAAACAAACACTACAGGGGTGTTCATCCTTCCCTATAATATCCAAAGCTTAAAGGTAAAGGTAAAGGTTTCCCCTTGATATTAAATCGAGTTGTGCCCGACTCTGGGGTGTGGTGCTCATCTCCATTTCTAAGCCAAAGAGTTGGCATTGTTCGTAGATGCCTCCTAGGTCATGTGGCCAGCATGGCTACATGGAGCACTGTTGCCTTCCCTTCAGAGTGGTACCTATTGATCGACTCACAGCGGGAGCCTGCTGTTAGCTGGATTTGAGCCTCCAACCTTTCAGTCACAAGTTCAGCAGCTCAGCATTTTAACCTGCTGCATCACTGGGAGCTCCATTCAAACACACACACACACACATCCAAAGCTTATATATGTATATATATACACACACACACACTACTACTACTACTACACACACATATACATACATATATGGTTAGAGTTACACTTTAAAATGTACCTGTTCTGACTTCCATGCAAACTCAACTTAAAAACAAATTTACAGAACCTATCTTGTTCATACCTTGAGGACTGCCTGTATAAATACTGGTTAGATGGTCAATGCCAATATTTTGAATGGAATGTAATCAGTTACCGTACATCCTTTAAATTTTGATTGTAAATTATGCCTTCAAATGTATGAGGGCCTCTCACATGTTTGACCAGCCACATCCAAATAAGCGTTTTGTGTATGCAGTTAACTTTTACCTGCAAGGACATTCCACAGGGCGATTCCTCCTGGACCTTTAATAGCCCGGTAGGGAACTTTGAGGATGTTTAAGACGCAGAATCCCAAGCTGACCAGAGCGAAAGAAAACGCCACGCAAAGGAAGAGAATAATCACCACGTGGAGGGATGTGTTCAGCTTTTTCACCAAGTGTGGAAATACTGACAAAGAAAGTAAACAAAGTTGAGGTGTTTCTTTTAACAAACGTAGGAGAGCAAAAGGATGCTATGAAGTTTGACCATACATACAAAAATACTATACCAAAAAAATCTGAATTCTTCAGATAGGTCTAACATTTGTCCAATGGACTTATCCAGGGGTCCTCAAACTAAGGCCTGGGGGCCGGATACAGCCCTCCAAGGTCATTTACCCAGCCCTCACTCATGGTCAAACTAAGTCTTAAACTACTTGAAAGCACACAACAACAATAACAACAACAATTCTATCTCATCAGCCAAAAGCAGACCCACACTTCCCATTGAAATACTAATAACAATTTGTTAAAATTCTTCTTCATTTTAATTACTATATTGTTTTTAAGTGTTTTTTTTCTCTACAAATAAAATATGTGCAGTTTACATAGGAATTCATTCATGTTTTTTTGTTTTGTTTTTTTTCAAATTATAATCTGGCCCTCCAACAGTTTGAGGGACTGTGACCTGGCCCTCTGTTTAAAAAGTTTGAGGACCTCTGGACTTATCAATGGATTTTGTTCCACAAAATTTGTTTAAGTCAGACCTCATAATCTCTGAGGATGCCTGTCATAGATGCAGGTGAAATGTCAGTAGAGAATGCTTCTGAAACATAGCCATACAGCCTGAAAAACTTACAGCAACCCACTGATTCTGGCCATGAAAGCCTTCGACAATACATTTAAACCCTATTAACTGCAACTCTAGATACAACTATTGTTGGATTTACCAGTAACTCTATATAAATTAAACAAAACAGGATGCTTGTACAACAAATCATAATTTGATTTATGTAGGCATTTTAGCCCGGTGTGCATGTCTGAACTGATCTTTGAGTCAAGAGCAATTTTCTTCCTTTCTATGGACGCAACAAAGCATCTCACCTCACGGTTAACTTTTAAACAGTTACGCCCTATTTCTAACAGGCCATTTACTCAAATTCCAGTGAAGTGAAGGAATGGATCTATTGCACTGATGTTGATTACAGTGTAAACCCGATTCAGAAGCACTGAAAAGCAATTTCCAGGGGAAATACAGTGTGTACATTGAGTCCTTGGTATTAGCTGGATTTTAATTGCAGGATCTCCCAGGTATATAGGATCCAAAGGAGGTAAAACAGGAGCTTCTTCCCAGTCAGAAAGGTAGGAATCCCTGACTTTAAGCTCATCTACACTTTAGTATCAATGCAGCCTGATTGCTGTGGCCCAGTGCTATGGAATTCCAGGATTTGTAGTTTGGTGAGGGACCAAACCTCTTTGACAGAGAAGGCTACAGACCTTGTAAAACACAATTACCATAACCTCATAGCATTGAGCTATGGCAATTAAAGTTGTGTCAAGCTATTCCACATGATATACACACCATGAGATTAGAATGAGAAAAGAGGACTCCTAAAACTCCATTAGGCACCTTCTATACTGCCATATAATCCAGATTATCTAACCAGATAATCCATATTGCCTGCTTTGAACTGGATTATATGAGTGTACACTGCCATATAATCCAGTTCAAAGATTATCTGGATTTTATATGGCAGTGTACAAAGGGCCTTAGAGCCCTTCTGCACTGACATATAATCCAGAATATCAAGGTAGATAGTCCCCATTATTCTTTTTGAAGTGGATTATCTGAGTCTACACTGCCAGATAATCCAGTTCAAAGCAGTACTATTTATACAGCTGTGTAGAAGGTGCCATCAGTTTGCCTTCATGGTAGGGATCTAGCCAAAGCAGGATTACCATACCCCACTATTTTTAAAAGCACATTTATGGTGTTATTAGTATGGCTCATTAAAAGTATAGGGTAAAATATCTTCACCTGGCAAAAGGATGCATTGCCACGTGACCTGTTCTAGGGAAGGATGCCCACAGGTAAAATATCACTATTGAAAAAAAGAGTCAATGCACAGCTCAACAGAAGATATTTCACCTGCTATCTTCATGTACATATAGATTACAGTGGAAACACGTTCCTTAAAATTGCTGGGTTCCACGTGGTGTTTGGCAATGGTCCTCCAGGTGTTTTAGATTCCTGACAGTCGGCCAAAATGGTTTGGACTTCTGACAGTTGAAGTCCCAAAGACCTGGAGGACCAAAGGTTGGGAACACTGGTACATGGTGTTCAAAGCTCTGTATTGCTCAGGCAAGTTCATACTTCCCAGTATGAACCTGCCTGGGCCCTGATATCTTCAGGAAGGGCCCTTTGCTCGTTCTCACCCTCATCACAAGCTTGGATGGTGGGAACGAGAGACAGGGTCTTTTCAGTGGCAGCCCATGGACTCTGGAACTCCCTTCTTCCCAGGGAAGCCAGAATGGCCCCCTCCCTCCTGTTGTTCCAGTGGCAAGTTAATTTTTTTCTTTTCAAGTTGGCTTTTAAAGAAGAAAATTTTATAGACCGAGCCAGGAGTGCTGTTAAGTGTTTAATGTACTTTAATGTACTTCTGTTTTTATGTTTATGTTTTTTCCATGTTTGATATAATAGGTTATGTTTAAATCTTATTCTAATTTGCTAAGTTATAATTTGTTTTTATATGCTGTGGAGTTTAATTTTCGTTATTATGTGTCTATTAGTTGTTATGTTCAGACATTGAATGTTTTCCTTTTTTGTGATTGGAATCTGCCCTGAATTCCTTTGAAAGATAGGGTGGAATATAAATAAAGTTGTATCATCATCATCATCATCATCATCATCATCATCATCATCATCATCTATTTTGGAGTTTAAATGTTTTAAACTGTTTTAATTATTCATATTTAATAGTGCTTGGTTTAATTCCCTTTTCGTGTTTAGAGTCATTAAGTTTTATATTATACTAGCTTGTGGACCCAGCAGTGCCCAAGTTTTTGTTATGTGCCATAGGAAAGGGTAGTTAAGGGTAAAGGGGAAGACAGTGGGTGGGGTCATGCAAATTCCACACCAACGGAGAGAGAGAACGGAACACTGAGATGTCCATTCTGGAGGAAAAACATTGTCCCCAGATGAAAGCATTCCTTGGGTGATAGGCAGTATGGTATCTGGGGAGGACATTGGGAAGATTTGGGAGACATGACGCCCGCTGTAACTTGAAATGTCCTTGGAGGGGATGGCTTTTGGTGGCTCTTCAACACTGTGGGTTATAGCTCTTTGTGAAGGCAGAAAGCTGTCTGTGTAAGCAGACACCATGGCCACATACACAATTTTCACTTTTATTATGTGTATGTGTATGTGTGTGTGTGTGTGTGTGTGTGTGTGTGTGTGTGTGTGTGTGTGTGTATTGTATTATTTACCATGCTGAGTCTCTGTTAAGGGAGAAAAAGCTGCATATAAATAATAATGATAATGATACTATTAATAGGTTGGAAGTATTTTGAGGATTCTCAGAAACTGATGAGCAACTCCTGTGAGGGAGTGATGCTGTTAACGGCTCATTCCTAAACTACAAACCACAAAATTCTGCAGAGGCAGCAACTGGATTTAAACTGGATTCATTCTCTAGTGTGATGAGGTCTCTAAGCAGTGAGGTTAACATGACTTCAGTATGTAGTCCCAGGGCCCTTCTACGCAGTCATATAACCCAGAATATCAAGGCAGAAAATCCCACCATATCTGCTTTGAACGGGGTTATCTAAGTCCACACTGCCATATATTCCCATTCAAAGCAGAAAATGTGGGATTTTATTCCGCTGTGTGGAAGGAGCACCAATTATAAAGCTAGTGGGTATAATAGTCTGCATGAACTGAAGTTTCCATGCAGTTCTCAATGGCTCCTCACCAATAACATTACTGTAATTAGTCCTACATGGTTGTGCAATAGTACTGGGTATATTTGGACTACTGATTCCAAAAACGGCAGCAGTTTTCCCTTATCAGCTCAAGTTTTTGAGATACAGAACATATGTCATCAACCAGTTGCCATCTGCTCGCCCATAGAAAACCATATTACTAATATCTAAGCAATGAGAGTTGATATGGGATATCCAATGCAATTTTTTAAATAAGTCCTCAAAATAACCCCAGGAATAGGCCTTGGACATCAATATTTTGTTGTTGTTGTTGGGTTGTACAATTGCTTCATCTTTTCCATATGGTTTGGCCCCTCTCCTGGGGAATGGAATAATTTTAGACCACACCTTTCCTCTTTGCATGACCAATAGGAGAAATGAGTCCTCCCCTCACTTATAAATTCCCACACCAATTTTAAAATAATTTCAGATAGTATTTCAGGGGCTCTTAACCAGATGTCCCAAAAGTTGCTTTACATGCACCAGAAGCAAACACATGCATGTATGAATACATTCTCGGAATGAAACCAACATGTTACTTACTGGTGAATCTGGACTGCCTCCCACCTAACCCACACTGTCGCATTTTGCCACCGCCAAAGAGTCCGTAGTAAAGTTCCCCCATGAATTTTACCAGCTCTGGGTCTGTGGCGTTGACCAGCTCGGCTCCTGTTTTGCAAAGGATTTTTGCCGTCATCCATTTCTGAGTGCCCATTGCGATGAGGATCAAGATAAAAGATGCAAAGCTCAATGCAGCGATGAAAGCAAACACGGTCTGTTTGAAGCAGCCAGGCATTCTAGTGGCTTGGAGAAGCAGTATTTCAAGGCCTCTCAGCCGTAGGCGAGGGATTTTTCACAGGCGATCTCAATGGTTTCAAAAACATCCTTTTATGCGGCATGTTTTCCCAGGCACATGTCAGTGTACTGTTCCTCCTTTTTCAAAATAAGAAGAAAGAAGATTGGCTCCAACAGGTACATTCCCTACAATAATCCACAACAGCAACAAAGAAGAGCTTCATCCTTCTGCAGGGCAATGGTGCTTGTTGTTGAGAGTGTAACACCATATCCGTTACATTACTAATGTTTCATTTAAAGGCTCAAATTCTTTACCTGTTTTAAATATTCAAATGACATCAATTTTTGACCTGCAAGATGTCTAGCTGCAAAGGCTGTTTACTTAGTTTCCGAGGAAGTCTCTCATAATTGTCTGAAAGCAAACTAAGCGAGAAGCATGTTAGAATTTGCAGCTGCATGGCATGAAATGGCCATCCTATTGAGTTAGGATTTTCTAAATGTCATTACTGTCATCTCTCCCACAGAGATGACTTTCTAAGACTATTAACTGAAATAGACATACAATATTTCTTGGATGCCTGGGCTTGCTATATGAGCAAGTGTCTGGACATAAATGAGGATGCAAATTAGGTGCAGCTAAGAAAACCAGTCGCTTTCCCTGCAATTTAGCACTGGAAGCATAAGCCTGCTTGGAAATGCGAATGTGCAATCTTATAAATTATTATTTTATTTTGCTACCTTAAGATAATTTGCTTTAATAAACACTAATGGTTTTACTGGCCTGGATGACATCCACTACAGAGGAGGTGGCAGAAACAGTTTGACTATTTATATTAAACTGTGAGGAGGAGGTTTTTCAATTTATTCAGGGAAAGAAGGCTTTGAAGAGCACCGTGTATTTGTGCACTTCCCTCCTTTACCATGCTCAGTTCTTTATGTGTAACTCACCTACAGAACCCAAAGTCCATATTGTGATAATAGCATTGAAATCGAGCAATTTAAAGCAGCTGCGGATAGTGAAATCCGGGCTGTAGATAGGGAAACCTTTTTCTCTATATCTTTATTTTAACCACGAACACAATCTTTTTAATCTTTGTACAATATCTATGCTGGCTTCTCCTGAAGTTGAACATGACCCCCCCCCCCCCCAAAAAAAAGATAGTAACTTATAGTTTTGCTAAGGACAAGGACACCAGACTGGATAATAAGGGTTAAGCCTTAGTCAATTTGCCAAGACACTAACAACAACAAGGACCCTTCCCATGTTAGGTAAAAAGGTAAAGGTAGTCCCCTGACATTAAGTCCAGTCATGTCTGACTCTGGGGTGTGGTGCTCATCTCCATTTCTAAGCCGAAGAGCCAGCGTTGTCCGTAGACACCTCCAAGGTCATGTGGCCGGCATGACTGCATGGAGCGCCGTTACCTTCCCGCCGGAGCGGTACCTATTGATCTACTCACATTTGCATGTTTTCGAACTGCTAGGTTGGCAGAAGCTAGGGCTGACAGCGGAAGCTCACGCCGCTCCCCGGAATCAAACCTGCGACCTTTCGATCAACAAGCTCAGCAGCTCAGTGCTTTAAGCCACCTGTAGTGTGTACATTTAATCAAGGTTTTATACCCTAGGTTTCATCTATAGCAGAAGGTAGCACATCTATGACTAAGAAACCATCTCCCTTTACACTCTCTTGAACTTCTATGGGACTCTGGTGGGAGGGATAAGTGGGTATATTTTCTATAACATTATTTCTATATTTCTATATTCCTCCCTGTGTATCTGACCTTTTCCTGACCCTTTTTGCCCCATTCCCCTTTGGAAAAAATGTATAAAAAAATATAAGGAATCCGCCCTGCCCCTGGAAAGGAAGAAATTAATGGTTGAAAGAACCCTTATCAAAAGACACTCTTTGCATGGGCTATAACAAAGGATCGTGACCTCTGGCATCGGAGGTTTTGGCCACCAGAGGAAACGGCCGCTTGGCAATTTTGATTAAATCTCAACTAGGACAAAGGAAGGCCTTCGGAAAGCCGTTTCACGTCCTGATCTGTCACCCATTCAATCTCTCTCACTAAGACATCCACCTAAGTTTCCCCCATTGTCCCCATGTCACAACCTGGAAGAAAATCCGGATTATGGCGGTATTGCCTGATATCAATGTTTATTGCAGCCACTCAGAACAATAGAAAGGCTATCTCGTAGGCCTTTAGGACTCGCCGGCCCCTTAGACATTTCCTGAATTTCCATAATCCACTCAATAATGCATTGTCCCGCCTCCCTCTCTCCGGATTCGCTGAGGCACCGAGGCGACAGAAGCCCTATGATTGGACCAGGCACGCAGCAGAAGCCTTGTGATTGGCCCAGGCGCTTGAGGGGCGGCCGAGCCTCCTCCCAGCTATTGAAGCGCCAGCCAATCACCTTCAAGCTGGGCGGGGAGCGGGAGATTCAAACCGGACAACTCTGTTTTTCTATAAAAATGGCTTTTATTTGTACTCATGCATGCTTAGCTTGGCGAAATATTGCTGCTTTACATCCTTTTCAGCTGAATCGCAATAAAATCATCTCGATGGCACTTTCTTCAACTTTGGTGAGATTTCTTTGGGGAACGTAGGAAAAACCTTTTAAATTGGGCTTCTCTTTGCTCACCATTGTAGCGAGCACTCTTTGGTGGGTCCGCAGGGTCTCTCCTTCAGGGCCAGACCCTTTTAAATTCCACCTCGATTTCACTCCTTCTACCTATTTCATATAAATTGCCCATTTATCTTTAATTTCTTTTGTTTTGTCCTCCAGTGAACCTTCTTGGGTTATACATGCAGTAATATCTAATTGGACTTGCTCAAATTAATAGTTATTCCAATTTTCCAGATTCCATTTTTTTTCATCTCTCCATCCCCAGGCTATTACCGCCTTTCCTGCTAAAATCATTGCTTTAAATAAATCTTGGTTCTTCTCAGCAATGTTTTATTCCCTGCGCTTGCCATCAGTATAAATTCCATATTGACTTGGATTGTTATTTTGAAAAGTTCTCCCATTTTAAAAAATTATCTTATCCCAAAAAGTTATTGCAATTAAACAGCCCCGCCACATACGTTCATATCAGCCTTTCTCTACTTTACAATGCCAATACATTGAGCTTAGTCCTGTTCCTATATTTGCTAGTTGAGCTGGTGTCCTGTAGCATTTCCGGATAACATTGTGGGGTACTATTGAGATAGATCATTCCTTACTGAAATCCCACCTATGCTCTTCTCAAGTTTCTCAAGTCGTTCCTGACATGACAAAAAACAAAACAAAAAAAACAAACAAAACCCTATGCTCTTGTTTACTGAGGCTGCATTTATGGCTGGATCTCCATTATATGGTCAGTGTGGACTCATATCATTGGTGCCAAATTTGGTCCAGTAAGTGAAAACACACCCTGCATATCAGATATTTACATGACGATTCATAACAGAAGCAAAATTAGTTATGAATTAGCAATTAAAAAAATTAAGGTTGGGGGTCACCACAATATGAGCTATATTAAGGGGTCAAGGCATTAGAAAGGTTGAGAACCACTGCTCTACTGGGCAATAAACACAGTTGGGATTTGCAGTCTGGTGAGTGCTTTGGCATTCTTAAGTGGCTTTTAAAACTACAGCTCCCAGGATTCCATAGCCTTGAGCCATGACTGCGAAAGCAGTGTCTAACTGAATCAATGCCACAGTGTACTTTTACAGTACTTACTTAGGCAATCCCTCATAGCTCGAGGATGATGCTCCTCCAAGTTCAGTGTCTTTGCAGTCTGTAGGAGGCTGTGGAGCTCTATTCTTGATCCGCATGTTCTTCTGCAGTGAGAACATCAGTTTCCAGGTGGAAGGCAGTCCCGGTCAGGGTTGGCTTGACACGCCTTCCTCTTGGCACGTTTTTCCCTTTCATCCTCCATTCGTGTCCCTTTAAATTCTGCAGCATTGCTGGTCACAGCTGACCTCCAGTTAGAGCACTCAAGGGCCAGGGCTTCCCAGTTCTTGGTGTCTATGCCACAGTGTAGACCAGGGGTCCTCAAACTAAGGTCTGGGGGGTGGATACGGCCCTCCAAGGTCATTTACTTGGCCCTCACTCAGGGTCAACCTAAGTCTGAACTGACTTGAAAGCACACCACCACCACCACCACAACAATAATCCTATCCCATCAGCCAAAGGTAGGCCTACACTTCCCATTGAAATACTAATACATTTATATTTGTTACAATTCTTCATTTTATTTATTATATTGTTTTAGGCGATCCCTCGTAGCCCGAGGGATCGCCTAAAACCACCAAGTTCCAAGTTCAGTGTCTTGGCTGTGAGTCCGTAGGTAGCTGTGGAGCCCTATTCTTTATCCACATGTTCTTTTGCACTGAGGACATCGGTTTCCAGGTGGAAGGCGGTCCTGGTCAGGGTTGGCTTGACATGCCTTCCTCTTGGCACGCTTCTCCCTTTCACCCTTCATTTGCATCTCTTCAAATTCTGCAGCACTGCTGGTCACAGCTGACCTCCAGTTTGAGCGCTCAAGGGCCAGGGCTTCTCAGTATTTATGCCACAGTGTAGACCAGGGGTCCTCAAACTAAGGCCTGAGGGCCGGATACGCCCCTCCAAGGTCATTTACCCGGCCCTCACTCAGGGTCAATCTAAGTCTGAACTGACTTGAAAGCACACCACCACAACAACAATTCTATCTCATCAGCCAAAGGTAGGCCTACACTTCCCATTGAAATACTAATACATTTATATTTGTTAAAATTCTTCATTTTAATTATTATATTGTTTTAGGCGATCCCTCGTAGCCTGAGGGATCGCTTAAAACCGCCAAGTTCCAAGTTCAGTGTCTTGGCTGTGAGTCCGTAGGTAGCTGTGGAGCCCTATTCTTGATCCACATGTTCTTTTGCAGTGAGGACATCGGTTTCCAGATGGAAGGCAGTCCCGGTCAGGGTTGGCTTGACATGCCTTCTTCTTGGCATGTTTCTCCCTTTCGCCATCCATTCGTGTCCCTTTAAATTCTGCAGCACTGCTGGTCACAGCTGATCTCCAGTTAGAGCACTCAAGGGTCAGGGCTTCCCAGTTCTCAGTATCTATGCTACAGTGTAGACCAGGGGTTCTCAAACTAAGGCCTGCAGGCCGGATACGGCCCTCCAATGTTATTTACCCGGTCCTCGCTCAGGGCCAACCTAAGTCTGAACTGACTTGAAAGCACACAACAACAACAACAACAACAACAACCCTATCTCATCAGCCAAAAGCAGACCCACACTTTTTTTATTTATTTATTTATTTACAACATTTATATGTCGCCCTTCTCATCCCAAAGGGCAGAGCAGTTTACAATACACACACACACACACACACACACACACACACACACACACACACTATATTATATTATTAGCATAGTACAATATCAGTATACCATTATATTGTAATATTATTAGTAATATTACATCTAATATAAAATATATAATTATAATATCGTATTAGTAGTAGTAGTATTAAATTGTATTACATTATCTATATAAATAAAAATGTAATGTTCGTTTGTGGTATTCACAGAACTCAAAAACCACTGCGGCAATTGGCACCAAATTTGGACACAAGACACCTAACAACCCAATGTATGTCCTTCACTCGAAAAAAATTGATTTTGTCATTTGGGAGTTGTAGTTGCTGGGATTTATAGTTCACCTACAATCAAAGAGCATTCTGAACCCCACCAATGATGGAATTGAACCAAACTTGGCACACAGTTCTCCCATGACCAACAGAAAATACTGGAAGGGTTTGGTGGGCAGTGTTCTTTGGTTTTGGAGTTGTAGTTCACCTACATCCAGAGATCACTGTGGACTCAAACAATGATGGATCTGGACCAAACTCTACACAAATACTCAATATGCCCAAATGTGAACACTGTGGAGTTTGGGGGAAAATAAAATCTTGACATTTGAGAGTTGTAGTTCCTGGGATTTATAGTTCACCTACAATCACAGAGCATTCTGAACCCCACCAACAATAGAATTGGGCCAAACCTCCCACACAGAACCCCCATGTGGACCACAGCAACGCATGGCAGGGGACGGCTAGTAATATTATAAATATGATATGTATATATTATATTATATTATTAGCATAGCACAAGAGACAAGGTGGAAATGTCCCCTGCCCCCCCCCCCCCTTTCACTCTGGCCATTAACTTCCCATTGAAATACTAATAAGTTTATATTTGTTAAAATTGTTCTTTATTTTAATTATTGCATTGTTTTTAAGTGATTTTTTTGGCACTACAATAAGATATGTGCAGTGTGCATAGGAATTCATGCATGCTTTTTTCAAATTATAATCTGGCCCTCCAAGAGTTTGTGGGACTGTGATCTGGCCCTCTGTTTAAAGAGTTTGACGCACCTTGAATGCCCTCTTTCTGTTTTACAATACATGCATTTCATAGAATCATAGAATCATAGAATCAAAGAGTTGGAAGAGACCTCATGGGCCATCCAGTCCAACCCCCTGCCAAGAAGCAGGAATATTGCATTCAAATCACCCCTGACAGATGGCCATCCAGCCTCTGTTTAAAAGCTTCCAAAGAAGGAGCCTCCACCACACTCCGGGGCAGAGAGTTCCACTGCTGAACGGCTCTCACAGTCAGGAAGTTCTTCCTAATGTTCAGATGGAATCTCCTCTCTTATAGTTTGAAGCCATTATTCCGCGTCCTAGTCTCCAAGGAAGCAGAAAACAAGCTTGCTCCCTCCTCCCTGTGGCTTCCTCTCACATATTTATATATGGCTATCATATCCCCTCTCAGCCTTCTCTTCTTCTCTTCTTCAGGCTAAACATGCCCAGCTCCTTAAGCCGCTCCTCATAGGGCTTGTTCGACACCTATCATAGTTACCATGGCTCAAAGCTATGGAATCCTGGTAAGTTGTAGTGTGGTGCATTCTGAAGACCTTGCAAAACTACAACTCCCATGATGCCTTGTGAGTTTAAAGGGGTGTCAAGCTGCAGCAATTCTACCAGTCTAACGGCACCCTTAGAAGGCATATATATATTGAATCATGCGCGTCCCCTTTAAGAGACGGCTCTCCTTGGCCGGCTCTGCCTTCTTCGCCTGCTCCTGTCAATCAGGCTGGGAAGGGGCGCAAGGCCGAAGGCGATTGGCTAGCTGGAGGAACGCCCCTCCCCGCGCTGCTTCAGAGAAGAGAGAGAGAGGAAAGAGGAGAGGCAGAGATGGCAGCAGCGGAGGCGCACCGGGTTCTGGTCTATGGAGGGCGCGGAGCCCTGGGCTCCAAATGCGTGGAGTACTTCCGAGCCAAGGACTGGGTAAGCTTAGCAAGCCTTGCCTGGGGTGCTTTGCCTGGAGGGAGGAAGCAAAGAAGGGAGGGAGGGAGGAAGGTGGCTGGGTGATCTGCCCTCCCAAGGGCAGGAAAATCCATGCTTCAACCCAAGTAGAATAGAGCCACTAAACCAAACCAGTGGCATTTAATATAGTGCTGATGGAGCAAACCCTATTCACAGCATGGGGAGAGAAGCAGTAAAGCCCACAGTCAGTCCCTGGGCATCTGCAGCCAGAGAGGGGCGTGTCTCCTATGCTCACCTGCCTCCTATGCCACTATGGAGATATTGATCCTGAGCCCCCTATATGTAATGTTTGAGATGGATCTGGAAATTATACCAATGAAGAACCCTTTTCTAATAATGTAAGGATTATGTTTTGCGTCCGCAGTGGGTGGCCAGCATTGACTTGGAGGCCAACGAAGAAGCCAGTGCCAGTGTGGTGGTCAAGAAGACCGATTCCTTCCTGGAACAAGCAGATCAGGTAAATGGCACCCTTTTGCAAGGACAACGTTTGGGATTTCCGCAAGGAGTATCCCATATGTACAGAATTTCACACTTTCACATGCCTTATTTCTTTTGGAAAGGCATCCATAATCTTTTAGGAAAAGGAATGACCTTTGAGATTATAACCTTTTGCAAAACCGGAATCTCCAAAGCCTTTTGGAAGTATGACATTTGGGAGATTAATTGTCATTCAAGGTGCAGGTTCTTACCTACAAAGCCCTGAACGGTTTGGGACCCGCCTACCTGTGTGACCGCATCTCTGTGTACGAACCCACACAATCTCTTCAATCATCTGGAGAGGCCCTGCTCACACTCCCACCTCCATCGCAGGCGTGATTGGTGGGGACAAGGGAGGGCCTTCTCGGTGGTGGCCCCTCGACTCTGGAACTCGCTTCCCAAGGACATCTGGGATGCCCCAACTTTGGCAATCTTTAGGAGGAGCCTGAAAACGTGGTTGTAATAATAATAATAATAATAATAATAATAATAATAATAAACCTTTATTTGTGCCCCGCTACTATCTCCCGAAGGACTCGGTGCAGCTTAGAAGAGGCCGAGCCCAAATACAAAAAATACAATAGTACAATACAATAGTTAGAAAAACAGCAACAACAAACAGTGTTCCTTTCCAGAATAATTGAAACTCTCAGCAATATGTCCCCAAAATGCACTTTATTATTGATTTAGGATTGATTTGCATGCCCTACCCCCTCCGAAATTTCTATCCCAGTTATATCCTGCCTTGCCCATGCCCAGCATTATTTTTTAAAAAATTAATTTTACTTTTGGCCCAGCCATAGGTTTTTAATTGCTTGTTGTGTTACTGTATTGCTTTTTTTTTGTTTATGAGATATATTTCAACTGTTTTGTATTGTTTGTTTGCTATTGCTTTATTATTGATGTATTGCGGGCTCAGCCTCATGTAAGCCGCACCGAGTCCCTTGGGGAGATGGTAGTGGGATATAAATAAAGTATTATTATTATTATTATTATTCACACCATTTAGAAATCCATAACCTTTTTGTAAAGTAGGATCTTCCTGAGAAAAACTAAAAACTCTTCTTTAGTGGTAAATATCCACTACTTTTCACACCATGCAATTTAGGTTTCTCAGTTGTTACACTGATATGCCTGTTTATCTCTTTGAACTGTTAGGAACTATTTATTTATTTATTTATTTACTCTATTTGTATCCCACCTTTTTCTACCTCGAAGTGAACTAAAGGCAGCTTTACATATAACAGCTTTTGTTGTTGTTGTTCATTCGTTCAGTCGTTTCCAACTCTTCGTGACCAGCCCATGCCAGAGCTCCCTGTCGGTCGTTGTTACCCCCAGCTCCTTCATGGTCAATCCAGTCACTTCAAGGATGCCACCCATCCATCTTGCCCTTGGTCGGCCCCTCTTCCTTTTTCTTTCCATTTTCCCCAGCATCATTGTCTTATCTAAGCTTACTTTCTTCTCATGATGTGGCCAAAGTACTTCATCTTGGCCTCTACTATTCTTCCCTCCAATGCGCAGTTGGGCTTTATTTCCTGAAGTGTGGACTGGTTGGATCTTCTTGCAGTCCAAGGCACTCTCAGAACTTTCCTTCAACACCACAATTCAAAAGCATCTATCTTCCTTCGCTCAGCCTTCCCTATGGTCCAGCTCTCACATCCATAGGTGACTATGGGGAATACCATTGCTTTAACTATGTGGATCTTCATTGCTATTCAATAACAGCTAGTCAATGGCTTTGAGCAACAAACAGTTAAATACATTAAGTTAAAGATTTTAAATTAAATGCACATTAAAAACATATAAAACATTACAATCACTATTAAAATCACAAAATCCAGTCATTTTATAATGTTTTGATGTATTTAATTTTGATTCTAATTTTAATTTAAATGTGTTTTAACTGTATATTGTTGTGAAGGCATTGAATTATTGCCTATCTGTAAGCCGCCTTGAGTTCCCTCCGGGGTAGAGAAAGGCAGGATATAAATATAGTAAATAAAATAAATAATTGTTATCTGGGGTTGTTCCAAAAGTCATTGCACATAATTCCATAGCTATTATTGCACTGTAGTTAATCTCCAAAGGCTTGACCCCAGAGCCAGGTATGCCAGTGTACATTGCACATAATAAATAGCATAAGTGGCATAAAATATATGCCAAGTCACATGATACATAGCAGGTCTTCAGAAATGTTATTTGAGTTGCGCAAAAAAATAATCTACTCTCCCATAAAATATATTAAATCATGCTCTCAAGAGACAAAAATAAGTAGTCTTAGTTAAAAATAACATAGTTGGTTTACTTACAAACTTCTCGTATTCAGCATACAGGTACATTGCTTATCTGTCCAGTCACAAATAGGATTTGAAGTAGTTTCTCTGTGCAAATAACACAAGGCATCGTTCTTATAGTCAACAGTCCAAAGTCTAAAGCAGGGGTCCTCAAACTATGGCCCTCCAAGGTCATTTACCTGGCCTTCGCTCAGAGTCAACCTAAGTCTGAAATGACTTGAAAGCACACAACAATAACAACAATCCTATCTCATCAGCCAAAAGCAGGCCCACACTTCCCATTGAAATAATAATAAGTTTATATTTGTTTAAATTGTTCTTCATTTTAATTATTGTAATGTTTTTAAATGTCTTTTACTCTACAAATAAGATATGTGCTGTGTGCATAGGAATTCATTCATGCTTTTTTCAAATTATAATCTGGCCCTCCAACAGTTTGAGGGTCTGTGACCTGGCCCTCTGTTTAAAAAGTTTGAGGACCCCTGGTCTAAAGCATCTCTCCAGTCTGAGAGTTTAATGGAGTCTGACCTGAATAGTCCCAGATCTGATTACATGGTCTGCAGTCCCTCCCACAACATAGAGTTAAGGAAAACTAATACCAGTACACACATATACAATACAGTAAGCAATCTGAATTATATAAATAACAAATTACTAGTATAGGAGGCTTTTAAAAGGTTCCTATCTCCAACAATTTCATATATATGGCAGGCACAGCTTTTACTATAGGTTGTATTGCCATGTTGATAGATAGGTGCTCCATGGATTCAACCATCCATGGCTTAATTTAAAAAACCAAAGAAATCTTGATTTTGCCATTTGATATAAGGTACTTCATTTGACTATACTATTGTATATAGTGGGACTTGAGCATCCACAGATTTTGGTCCTTGAAACCAAACCCCAGTAGATACCAAGGACCCTGTTGTGCTTGTATTTCTGTTTCTCGTGCATCTGTTAAAATCACAGTGCTGAGGGAGCAAAGATAGCATACCTGGGGCATGTTTAGGAGGATCTACAACTTTGGCCATCCCCTTCCGATGCTGGAAAGAAACAGACACTACTATCACCCTCAGGATGGACATCTGTTAAGGGAGCTTTGATTGTGTGTTCCTGGCATGGCAGGGGATTGGACTGGATGGCCTTTGTGTTCTCTTCCAACTCTTAAGATTCAATGACCCACTTGTGGGCATCACATTAGTTGGCAACTCTGTGAATGGAAAGTATAACTACAACAATCATGGGTTTGATCCAAATTGGCTCTTAGGCCTTTTCTACACTGCCAGATAAAAATCCAGGTTATCTGCTTTGAACTGAATTATATAACAATGTAGACTAACATAATCCAGTTCAGAGCAGACAATGTAGATTATCTGCTTTGATAAACTGGGTTATTTGACAGCGTAGAAGGGTCTGCAGGTTCTTGGGATTGAACTCCTATGGTCCACTTCTCTCTGTTTTGGTAATACATCTGAGGCAGAAGTTGGATATTGCAAGAGAGCAAGAAGGGGGAGGAAGAGAGAGAACATGACTTCTCCCAGTGTAGAACCCAGTTAATGATTCACTGCTTCTGAGCCCATAAATATCTAATCCTGTCCACATTGTGTTTTTGTGAGATATCACCCATGGCAGGATATAACGGTCAGCTTAATCCACCTGCATCAACTTCTTGTCTGCTTTCTTCATATTCATGGCTGCCTTCTAAACACAGAGATTCTGTGACTTTCATCTTTTTGAGAGACAATACCTCCTGATCTGGAAGCCTTGCTTTCTGATTCTGGATGTGCATGATCTTTCTGGGATGGTTTGTTGTGAAGAAAATGCTCATTCAGTGCCCACAGAGATCTCAACCATTGTCTTCAGCTCCACTACTTCATGTCCCCATCTATACTGCCATGTGATGCCATTTGGAACTGTGTTGTATGGTCAGTGTAGGTTAATTTAACTGCATTGAACTGCATTGTATGAGTGTATTTATTTATTTACAGTATTTACATTCCGCCCTTTTTACCCCAAAGGGGACTCAGAGTGGATCACAGAACACATATATGGCAAACATTCAATGCCGTTATACACTGACAAGACAGACATAGAGGTATATATATGTTTTCCCATCTTCGGCATCTTGGACGCTGTCGCTCCATTTCCCTGCTGAAAAGCTTTGTTCGTACACTTCCTCCTTGATTGAATCGCCAATATTTTTCCAGCATTTCCTTATGAGTGCCTTAGATGCCTCCCCGCTTAAAGTGGTACCTATTTCTCTACTCACATTTGTTTTTGAACTGCTAGGTAGGCAGAAGCTGGGCTAAAGGCCAGGAGCTCATCCCAACCTGGGCTTCAAACTGTCAACCTTTCAGTTGGCATGATTTACTGCAGCTGGTGGTTAACCTGCTGTGCTAAAGCCTGGCCCACTGACCATACAATGTCATTTCATATAATTGCATTATATGGCTGTTTAGATCAGTGCCATGCTACAGGTTCAGGCCCCTTATAATGTTCCATTATGCAAAAAAGGGAAAAAAGTTCACACATGTTACAATGCTCAAGCAGAATGTTTCTATCCTGTTCCCCATTGTGTTAGCTGACAAGGTGAAGAGATCTTCATACATTAATTATTAATTATTTATTCATGACATTTATATCCTGCCTATCTTCCACTCAGCTGAAGACAGTGTGTGTGGCTCTCCTTCCCAGATGATTCACATAACAGATTGAAAGGTTAGATCGAAAGAATGACTAATCCAAGGCAGCCAGACAGATTTGGGGACTAGAACTGAGATCTCTCAAGTCGCTGTCCAACACTAATGCAAACATTTGGGTCAACATTCAGTCATGCAAATTTCCACATGTTCCAAGTTTCATGACCCAAACACAATTAAACCATACAATCATACAATTGGAAGAGACCACAAAAGTCATCCAATCCTACTCCCTGCTATGAAGGAACATGCAATCAAAGAAACCCCAACAGATGGCCATCCAGTCTCTGCATGGAAAAACCCAGAGAAGGAGACTCCAGCATCCTCTGAGGCACTATATTCCACTGCTGAACAGTTCTTGCCATCAGGAAATTCTTTCTGATGTTTAGGTGGAATTTTTTCTCCTGAAAAATTTGAATTCATTGCTCTGTGTCTTCGTGGCTGGATCTACATTGCTATATAATCCAGATTATCAAAGCAGACTCAGAAGTGGAGTGGGCAGATCAAAAGGCAACCTGGCAAAATGATACTACTAAAAGAATCCTCCTCCTTATACGACTGTGAAGCAGAACAGATAACTCTGCATCTGTATGCTTGTCCGCAGTGTCCTGCCTCATGTACAGAGGAAGAATTGTTTGTGACTACAGACAGTGTGGTTGCTGTTGCCCCTTTTTGGTCAAAAGATATTTAGCCGCTTGTGTTTCTATTTTTATCAGTTTTATACTAATTTATGCAATGCTTTTGATACAAAATAAATAAATCAAAGCAGATAATCCATATTATCTGCTTTGAACTAGATTATATGAGTTTACTCTGCCATATAATCCAGTTCAAAGCAAATCTGGATTTTATATGGCAGTGTAGATGGGGCTCATATCAGTAGAAAACAAGTTTATCCCCCTCTCTCCCCAATGTGACATCATTTCAGATATTCAGACATGTTTATCATGTTCTCTCTCAATTCTGCATGTTAAGCACACCCAGTTCTTTAAGACGCTCCTCATAGGGCACGGTCTCCAGACCTTTGATCATTTTAATTGCCCTCTGGACACATTCCAGATTCTCTCTTGAATTGTGGTGCCCAGAATTGGACACAGTATTCCAGATGAGGTCTGACCAAAGTAGAAGAGAGTGGGACTGTCATTTCCCTTGAAACTATACTGTTTTGATGCAGCCTAGAATCACATTGGCTTTTTTAGCTGCCACTAAATTTTACTATTATATTAAGAATTAGACTTGTGAGAAGAGGTCAGTTAGGCCTATTTGCAGATTCCAAGCCGTGTTTTATGATAGTTGATAACATCTTCATTTTTGCATGCTCAAAGGTAACAGAAGATGTTGAAAAACTTCTGGGTGAGAAAAAGGTTGATGCCATCCTTTGCGTAGCTGGTGGATGGGCCGGAGGCAGCGCAAAAGTAAAATGTAAGCTTGCAAACTCACGAATGCAACTGAAAATATTTTCTCGTGTATAGGAATAAGACAGCCAATTAACTCCTCCCTCACCGTTTCTCAACATACATTTTTCATTTGCTAATAGTATTCAGCTCTCTTGCTTAATGAGATCAAGCTTTGATTGGAGGAAATTTCTTTAGTGGTTTGGTGGTTGTTTTCCATTACATTCCAGGAAGTCGATTAAAGAATGTCTGAAATCAAACCCAGGTTCTAACACACTACTACAAAGCTTTTTCTGGCGTCTTTTTACTGCAGACGTCAGAACAGATGGCTGTTTAAGCAATTATATGGATTGCGCAAAATGAGACCCTCCAGTTGTGTTGGCTTGCAACTTCTAGTAGCTCCAGCTAGCATAGTTAGTGGACAGGCTTGCTAGGAATTGCAGTCCGCAATTTGCTAACCCCTTTAAAAAGCACATAGGGTTATTATTCAAGGAACTGATTATTCATACATAAAAACATGGATTATAAGTGCCCAGATGGTGAAAATCCTTGGACCAGTTGAAACCTAACATTCCTGGTTCAAAAATACAATTTTTGCGAGGAAGACAAAAGCAAATGTGCTTTGCTTCAGGAGAGAGGTTCTAGTTTGTTCCTGTGCTGTCTAAGCAAAGATCCTTGGTTTGGACCCTGTACTTAAAGCACAGTTTGGGGAGATCTGTGAAAATAAATTTTATGAACCAGGTCTTTTCTTCTTATGCCAGGAAAAAGAGTAGAGAATTTGAGGATGGAGGAAGCGTTGTGTTAGCCACCCATTTTTTCGTTAAGCCATGGTTTACTTGAAACAACAAACCATGTTTTAATTAAAACAACAATAAACTATGATTGGCTTGAAAATCAATAGCCATGGTTTACCAAAAACCAAAATTGAAGCATTGTGTAAAAAAAACCCTTTTTAGCTGCCACTAAATTTTACTATTATATTAAGAATTAGACCTTACATGCCCTTTTTCAGACTCTTTTGGAAGGGGAGTATGGTCCCATCTCCTTGCTTTTCGAAAATGGATTTGGCAGCATTTCAAAAGGTTTTTTAGTGTGAAATTTTTCAATTCATAAATAATATATTAAATAACAGTCAAATAATAAATAAATAACCATGTTCCAGAAACATTCTTTCCTGACATTCCGTCCACATCTATGGCAGTTATCCTCAGAGGTTGTGAGGTCTGTTGGAAACTAGGCAAGTGGAATGTCCAGGGTAGGAGGAAAAACTCTTGTCTGCTTGAGGCCAGTGTGAATGTTGCAGTTGGCCACTTTGATTAGCCTTTCAGCTTCAAAGCTTGGCTGATTGCTGCCTGGGGGGAATCCTTTGTTGGGAGGTGTTAGCCACCCTGGTAGCTTCAAACCCTGGACATTCAATGTTAGAGTACAGCTGTGGACAAGTCTACATAGGGACCACCAAACACAGCATTGCCCAAACACGAATCAAGGAACATAAAAGGCACTGCAGACTACTTCAACCAGAGAAATCAGCCATAGCAGAGCACCTGATGAACCAACCTGGACACAGCATATTATTTAAGAACACAGAAATGCTGGACCACTCTAACAACTACCATATCAGACTACACAGAGAGGCCATTGAAATCCACAAGCATGTGGACAATTTCAACAGAAAGGAGGAAACCATGAAAATGAACAAAATCTGGCTACCACTATTAAAAACTCTAAAATCAGTAAATAAAGAATTACACTTAGAAAACAGGGGAAACGCAGAGAGGATACAATCAGGGTCAGCTAACACCTAACAAAGGATTCCCCCAGGCAGGAAGCATTCAGGGTTTGAAGCTACCAGGCCATTCAGTGCTAACCAAGCTGGCCAATTGCAACATTCACACTTGCCTCAACCAGACAAGAGTTCTTCCTTGCATAGGTATTTAAACCCCACTTGCCCAGTTTTCAGCAAACCTCACAACCTCTGAGGATGTGCCATAGATGTGGGCAAAACATCAGGAGAGAATGCTTCTGGAGCATGGCCATACAGCCTGGAAAATTCACAGCAACGCAGTGATTCCAGCTATGAAAGCCTTTAACAACCCATAATGTGTCTTTTTGCCCCATGGGATCAGATTTCAAGTATTTATTTGAAATCCCAACTTTCTCCCAATATGAGTTTCAATGTGGCTTACCAATTGAGACTTCACTGAGTGTTTCCCTGTCTCTCTTTTAAAGAAGTACAGACATAAATTGAGTGAATACTGGAACATGTGGCATCGAAACATAGAGCTTGATCACGACTTTCAGTGAGTTGTACACATGCTGGCCATTTTAAAAAATAAGATGTGTATATTGATGTGGATGGTGTGGAAACTTCCTGTGGATGTGCACTTATTCATAATCTCTTGGCTAGTTTATGCAAAAGTCTAGGTGAACAGTTGCTCATGAGTTCTTTCACTGATGAAAAGTAAATGGCATAGAATTGGACAGATGGATGGACTTGGAACTATGATATTCATGTCAGAAACTGAGCCTACTGGTTTGTTTTGGCATGATTAATTTAAAATGATTAAATGAAGACCAGGATCTATGCCTTGTAGTTCTGTTTAGCTAATAATGTAATATAGATGCAGTCTGACCAAGGTACAAAAGGTGTTTCTGACCATTGCAACAGAAGGTTAGTCTAAACCAGGAGTGTACATTATTATGTCTTTGATTCCTAATGTGTTTTTTTTTTACCTTCCTTGACCATCAGCTTTATACAAGAACAGTGATCTGATGTGGAAACAAAGTGTTTGGACATCAACTATCTCTAGTCACCTGGCCACCAAATACTTGAAGGAAGGGGGCTTGTTGACCCTCACGGGAGCAAAAGCAGCATTATCTGGAACACCAGGTAAAATATCGTATGTGTCTATGTGTGTTAACTTAGGGCCCTTCCCACACAGCCATATAACCTAGAATATCAAGGCAGAAAATCCCAAAATATCTGCTTTGAACTGGGTTATCTGAGTCCACACTGCCATACTTTCCAGTTCAAAGCAGATCATGTGGGATTTTCTTCAGCTGTGTGGAAGGGGCCTTAGCATATCTTACTTCAGTAAAAATAGCCCTAGGTCTTCCAAGTTTTCTGTGATGCCATATTTGTGTTTTGAGGTGCTGAAACCTTTTGAGCAAACACATTGGTTTTTCTAAGGGGTTTTGAAAGTAGCAAGTGTAGTAAAGCCAGAAAAGGTACAGGACTTATAGTTTGATGCTTGTTGCTTAGTTGTGAAACCTACTTGTTTACCTTGGATTTTACCCTTAGCCTGACTTGCTTCAAAGGAGAATGACCTTCAACCCTCTTTATCAATAGTTATGAAAGAGACCTGGTCATCTTTGTTTCATGTCTTTGTCTCCTGAACAACCTGGAAAGGATAAAGTAAAGCATAAGCATAACTTTATATTCTTTATGCTAAAAAATGTATCCAAGGAATCCTGATTCTGGACAAGGAAACACTAACATAGTTCTGCCAGTTGCAGAAAGCATAATTTATTCTCCTTTCTCTAACCTTGAAAAGCGGCAGAGGTCTGCACAGGAAAGAAACCCAACTTTTCACTATTGGGAATCTTAATCAGTAAATTGTCTTAGGGGCTGCTTTTTGGGGTGGGGGGGTGGGGGTTGCAGGCTTTGACTGCATATTTTTAATATGTATGCAGGCATACATATTAAAAGTATGATCCATAATAATTAGCATTGTGTTCCGATCCATAATAACTAGCATAATTAAAAACAAACAAAAATGAAATTGAGATTTTGGTCAAAAGGAATAGCTTAAGAGCTAGTTGCCAGTATGATCTTCTAATGCAGTAGTTCCCAACCATTGCCTCGAAACCATGTGGCAATGAGAGCGACTGGTCTTGCAAAACCCTCTTATAGTGCCTAGGCAACAGGGATGTTGGGAGGGGAGAGGCTGACTACCCACAAAAGATTGCTACTACCACATCAGCTTTAAATGATTAAATATGGTTTTCTGTGGGCGTGCAGATGGTGACTACTGGATGGCATATGTTCTGTATCAGAAACTAGAGCTTATGTGGTCAATCTAATGCAGTTTTCTGAATCGGTACCCCAAATAACCAAAGCATTATTTGACCAAAGTTGACCAAAAACTGATTTGTACTAAGGTTGGAAGAGTGGTTGTTGGTCAAAATGGTCACTGGTCAAAAAAAGGTTGGGAACCATTGTTCTAATGCATGTTTCTGCAAGTAATCTATAGTTAAGTAAATAGCATGGCAGCTTTGCAGCCTAATCCTAAACATATTCGTTGAGAGGTCTGCTATCTGATGTTGACATGCCCCTGAGGACATCACACTGAATTAGGTGGGTTTTTTTAAAAAAAAACTTCTGAATAAACAGATGTGGTCTGGAAGTGCATTTACTTAGGAGACAGTTTGAATGCAATGCATGCTTTATTCTGCACCTGTTCTTTCAGAATTATGTTGCAACCATTTTACCGCTTTTTTTATTTGTAAAAAAATCATTACAGTGTATTTATGATTGCAGTTCTGTCTCTGTCAGTTCTGTACTGTAACATTTATCAAAAAAGCAACCATATTTTTCTCTGAGCAGAATGGCAAAAGGTGAGAGCTTAGTCCATCCCAGGAAAACATAAAAGAGACAAAGATCACTTCTGCCCTCTCTCTGCCATGGTGCCATTTCTGGACTTCTTGAATGCTTGGGCAGGAAAAGAGGCATGGATCATATAAAAATCCATATTTTTGGCCCCCAAATCTGTCCTGGTACACAAGATAGACTGATGTACAAGTACATATGGTTTCGTTGCACATACCGGGCTCTGACTGTTCTGTGGCTGTGTGATTCTTGAGTATGTGCCAAGGAATAAAGATATTAAAGTAGTTGAAGAGACTGAAACTTAGGGTTTTCTTCTCTTCTGTTTCATGTGCATACAGCCTAAGTTTGACCTAGGTTGTATTTTGTTTAATGCACTATGGTAGCCTTCCTGATGGTTCCACTACCTCGAGTGTGAATTCATTTCATGGCCTTTTTGAACACTAGCTACCATGTCCTGTGGAAACGTGAGGTTTATAGTTTGGTGAGGTACCAGAGGAGGTCTCTGAAACTTTTTTAACCTGCCATGCCCAGGATTCCATGGCATGTTGCCACGGCAATTAAAGTGAAATCATGACACTATTCTCCTGTAGTTAGTAGATGCCCTGGATCTTTCCTTACTAAGATAAAAAATTGGATTTAACCATAATAATGCATTGGAATTTTAATAATGCTTAGGCAGTATACAGATCCTAATGTAAATCCTTTTGTTGTACCACGCTGATTTGCCTACCTCTTCCTTTTAGGAATGATTGCTTATGGCATGGCCAAAGCAGCTGTCCACCAGCTATGCCAGAGTCTGTCAAGTTCAAACAGTGGCTTGCCACCTGGGTCTTCTGCAGTTGCCATTCTCCCGTAAGTGGCTGAATATTGATCCTATGGTATTGCCTTGAGTACTTTTCCTATTTATCATCAACCTCTCTTTTTAGCATCATACTTATGAATGTGATAAACAGGTACACTGTGGAGCAAACAAACTTTTAAACCAGCAACTTGTAATTTACCTCAGTACCTGATCTGCCATTTGGAGACTGAAAAGGTAAGAGGCAGACTCACAAGGAAGCATAGAATAATAGAATCATAGTTGGAAGAGACCTAGTGGGTCATCCAGTCCAACCCCCTGTCAAGAAGAAGGAAAATCTCATTCAAAGCACCCCTGACAGATGGGCATTCAGCCTCTGCTTAAAAGCCTCCAAAGAAGGAGCCTCCACCACACTCTGGGGCAGAGAGTTCCACCGCTGATCAGCTCTCACAATTAGGAAATTCTTCCTAATGTTCAAGTGGAATTTCCTTTCCTGCAATTTGAAGCCATTGTTCCGCGTCCTAGTCTCTAGGGCAGCAGAAAACAAGCCTGCTCCCTCTTCCCTATGACTTCCCCTCATGGCCATCATGTCTCTTCTTAGCCTTCTCTTCTGCAGGCTAAACATTCCCAGCTCTTTGAGTTGCTCCTCATAGGGCTTGTTCTACAGATCCTTGATTTTAGTCACCCTCTTCTGGACACATTCCAGCTTGTCAATATCTCCCTTACAAGCAATGCAATGCTCTTGTTGCAATGTTTTAATATTGGGTTTTACTTGGCTAAGCTGATTTATAAAAACTTTGAATTTCAGTATATCAAGCTACTCAAATATAAATGTTCTAGGCACTGTCTTGCATTCTTTTACAACATTTACTGAGCTCCAAACCAGGAGACCTCTGGTTCAAATCCTGTTCCTTCTGTGTGCCAAGACAAGGTTGCTCCTCTTTTCTACCCCTTCTCCACCTTCAGCTTCCCAACTATAAGTAAAATATATATTCAAGAAAATACTCTAGAGCGATGTGCTATGATTATAATAGTACACAGTTTAGATATTACTAATTCATTCCATAGGACACATTTAAAAGCATGACACCCCTATTAAAGCAGCTCTCCTGGCTACCGATAAGCTTCCGGTCCCAGTTCAAAGTACAGATTATGACCTACAAAGCCCAAAATGGTTCGGGCCCCGCTTGTCTTCATGACTGCATCTCCCCCATGAACTGGCACGGGCTCTTAAGATCTGCCGAGGAGACCCTCCTCTCGTTCCCACCACCATCGCAAGCATGGTTGGTGGGGATGAGGGAGAGGGCATTCTTGGTGGTGGCCCCCTGACTTTGGAACACCTTCCCCAGGGAGATTAGGCAAGTTCCCACATTGCCTCCTTTCACAGGGATTTGAAAACCTGGATGTTTCAGCAAGCATTTGAAAATGACTATTCCTAGTTATATATGCCTAGTCCCTAGTTTTCCAGATAGTACTCTGTGCTCTGTACTTTCAACTCACTGACCCCATGATACACTATTTTGCACTATCACATGCCCAACCGTTTTTTATAGCCTGTTCATGCCCATTTTAGTATTTCTGGTTATTGGTCTTTGTCAAGCATTGTTTTGATGGAGTTTCAATGCTGCTGTTTTATTTTCTTATGTTTTATTTAACTGTGTTTTTATCTGGATTGTTACATTTTACCATGTTTTTATTTTATTGTGTTTTTGTTTTGATGGGTTGTCTTCCTTTTATGCCTTGTGGACATTTTGTCCCATATATAAGTCGCCCCAAGTCCCTTCGGGGAGATGGTGGTGGGGTATAAGAATAAAGTTGTTGTTGTTACTATTATTATTATTATACATGAGTGGGAGACTTAAATGGGTCATGCCCACTGTTTCCTGGCTACAGTACCATTCCCACATGTGCCATTGGAAGCACTTAAACAGTGCCCACCAGAGAAGTGGTGCCTCTGAAAGCATGGACGTGGTGGCTGATAGTTGATTCATGCATTCAAAACATGGATTTATAGGAAGAAATGAATGCTGCCTTGCCATAGTCTGAAATGACTACCACTTATTTCTGAGTGTCTGTGTGAGGATTGTCACAGTTTGTGAATTCATTTGACATAACAAAACACCAATCTATCTGAGAGAAAAACTATTCTGGTTATGAATGGAAAACCAGCTCAGGGAAGATTGTTAAGACAGACTTTGGTTACAGATAAAGGATGATTATTCCACATCAGCTCAAAATGGTTCCATCTCTTTTTCAAAGGCAATCCTGGCTTTTTCTTAAAAAAAACAAACAAACATAATGTTATGCTGTGTGTCATTTTGCCCCTGGATTATAAATGCTTACATGAAAATGGGTAAACAGTAATGATCAAGAGAACACAAAGAACATCTTGTTTCCTTGGTGAAAGGACCAAATTTTAATTTTAAAAAGAGAGATTTCCTGCCCTGTCATGTGCTAAGTGCTCTTTGAGTGTTATGACGCAAAGGAAATGCTGGCAACATTCATCAGGTACATCAGCTTGCAACTGAAGGGCTTATCTGTCTCTTTTCTAGGGTAACCTTGGATACACCAATGAACAGGAAATTCATGCCTGATGCTGACTTCAGCTCCTGGACACCATTAGATTTTATTACTGAGTGAGTAAATTTCAGCTGTTCAGTGCCTGTTACTTGAGTTATTGTGCTTGTATCCTTTTTGTTTGCATCTTGAAAAACTGTTTTGTGTGCATTAGTTGATATCCTTGGTGAATAAAATTGCATTACCTATTGTGCAGCAAAGATGGTTGCAAACTGGGGCCTGCAGGTGGGACCTGAAAGTACAGATGGCTGGAAGTGATGTGAACAATTGGGGGGGAAACCATTGGCCTAGAAAGGTCGGTTTGATGCCTGCCCGATGAACAATAATGTTGTGTCCTACCTAGGAAGCAGTAGCAACTCCTGAGGTGGACTGGAATCAGAATCATAGAGTTGGAAGAGTCCAACCCCCTGCCAAGAAACAGGAAAATCATATTCAAAGCACCCCCGACAAATCCAGCCTGTTTAAAATCCTCCAAAGAAGGAGGCTCCACCACACTGCAGGGCAGAGAATTTCACTCCTGAGCAGCTCTCACAGTTGGGAAGTTCTTCCAAATGTTCAGATGGAATCTCCTTTCCTGTAGTTCAAGGCCATTGCTCCATGTCCTTGTCTCCAGGGCATCAGAAAACAAGCCTGCTCTCTATGACTTCCCCTCACAAGTTTATACATGGCTATCGTGTCTCCTCTCAGCCTTCGCTTCTGCAGGCTAAACATGCCCAGCTCTTTATGCTCCTCCTCCTAGGACTTGTTCTCCAGACTCTTGATCATTCCAGCTTGTCAAAATCTCCCTTAAATTATGATGCCCAGAATTGGACACAGTAGTCCAGGTGTGGTCTGATCAAGGTAGAATCGATAGGTAGCATGACTTCCCTGGATCTAGATACTATATTCCTATTTATGCCGGTCAAAATCCCATTGGCTTTTTTAGCTGCCACAAGACATTGTTGACTCATGTTTTACATGTTGTCCACGAGGACTCCAATATTTTTTTCATGTGTACTCCTATCGAGCCAGGTGTCCCCCACCGTAAATTGAATGCAGTTTGACACCACTTTAACTTCCATGTCTCCATGCCAAGGAATCCTGGCTGTTGTAGTTTCACAGTCTTTGGGAGGAAAGGCTAAATAAAGCCTTTGTGAAACTACCACTCCCATGATCTCATAACATTGAGCCATGGCAGTCAAAGTGGCATTGAATGGCATTAAGGGGTGCAATGTGGAAACACCCATAATGTTTTTGCTCATAGAAAAACATTGCATACCTTGTGGGAATCGCCAAGCTATTTTCTATCATGATGGACCGAGTGGATTTAGTACCAAACTCAGACTTTCTAAAACCAGCTGCAATGCTTTGCCTCAGTGGAAATATGTCCACAGAGTTTTGCACCTCACATCCCATAGCATGGGATTTTGGCTTGTATATCTGACATTCAGAATTTCTTCATTTGTTTGCATGGTAATGTAAAACTTGAATGCCTGGTATGTTTCACACAAAGAAATATTTGTTTTTTAACAGAACCTTTTATGACTGGGTCACTGGGAAAGACCGTCCAAGTTCTGGGACTCTCATCCAGGTGGTCACGTCTGGAGGAAATACTCAGCTCACAGCTGCCAATCTCTGAAAGAGTTATAATTCATCTGAGCAACAGTGAAATCATTGAGATGTGAAATGTGTCTGTTTTTTGTGTGGTCATCTTCTGTTTCTTCCAGTGAGATGATCTTATTTGTGGAGCAAGACCTGAGGTGGTGTCTGTGTTGCTAGATGTAAGCCAAGATGTCCTGGATGCAAATCAGGACTGTGATTTTCAAGATTTGTGAATGGTTGCATATTACATAATTTCCTAGAGAATTAGTTTAAGCCAGAAAAATTAAAAGTAGTAATTTGAAGGAGGTAGAATTGTGTTTAATTGTTTGATACATATACACACGACGCTTGCAGAAGGCTTGCTCTTGTAGGGATTTTCTTATTTCTGTGAGTTGTCATCTTGAATGTTGTCCAGATGGACTTGTCAGATATTGCTGTGAACTGCAGTTATGTTAATAATGAGAAACGAGGCATTCCTGTTCTTTCTTCTCTGAATCTTTTTTGTGGTCTTAAGAACTTTCATGGAAGCTGTGCGCTAAAACAGCAATAGTGGATTTCTTGTTCAGTGTGAATGTCTGGGTGTTGGGCACACGTGTACAGAATGTTTCTATTAAGAAAGTGTTCCCATGCTTCAGCCCTTACTCCCAATTGTGGTCCGAAAAGGGTTTCTCACACAAGCTAACCTTTTGTGTGTCTGCGGAAACATATGGAGAAATCAGACTTTTGTCAAAGTCAGGGGTGTAAAACAAAAACACAGTTTTGCCTTAAAAACTATAAAACACTTGCCAGCCCAACCTGCACACCCATTTGTTTTTTGCTAGGCCACTGTGATGTTGAAGAAGACTTACGTTTGATGAATATGTTGAAAATTGAAGCCTTATTGTATAATGAAAGAGGCCTAACCAGATTGTTGCCTGTGTTTTTCAAGTCGGCGGGTGCTTTACTTGCAGGTATACTATTGATTGGGAAAAGAGGGAACACAAGTGAAAAAAGAGAGGAGGGATCTCAGCATCATGTTAAAATTGCACAAAGTTGGTTAGGAAACCAAGGTGGATGGATCTACACTGCCATATAATCCAGTTCAAAGCCAGATCATCTGGCAGTGTAAATGGGGCCTGTGTTCGTCCTCAATCAGCTACGAATCATGGGTGTACCCACCAGCAAAGCACATTACTGCCTGAACTTCTTGCCATGTATGTTTCTTGTGTAATTTCCTTTGGCAGTTCTTAAAACCTGAAAGCAAAGAGTATTTTAAAACTGCCACGCTTTTGCTGTCAACTGTTGCGTTTTGTGCTAAATAAACATATTGCTTAAAAGTCTCCTGTTACCAATTTTGTTACATGGTCTTGGAAATCTTGCTAATTATACTATGTAACTCGATATTTGTTCCTTATTTATTAATAACATTTCTTACTTGGTTCTATCATTAAAACATGAAAAAAATTAAACTGCAAAAATGTTGTTTTTGCAGGACAACCTGCAGCCCATTTTGCTGTAGTTTTATCAATGAATGTCTCATCGAGTCTCAACCAATTCAACATAGTTTGTGGCAGCCACAAAAACCAAGCTTCTGGAGTAATAATAATAATAATCTTTATTTATACCCCACTACCATCTCCCCAAGGGACTCGGTGCAGCTTACATGAGGCTGAGCCCACAATACATCAATAATAAAAGCAGTAACAAACAACAATACAAAACAGTTAAAATAAATCTCAAACAAAAAAATATGCAATAAATATTGACAATAGCACAACAGCTACTTTCAAAGTGAGCACTGCATAATGAAACAGGAAATAACACTTTCAAACCAGGAACAGAATTAATTTCAAATTTTGTTTTGTAGTGTTATCAGATGCTCTCTTGATTTCAAGATAACACAATTTCTTAGATCACTGCTTCTCAAACTTGGGGTCCTGACCCCAAATGGGTCCCCTTCACTCCAGGTTGTTGTTGGGAAAATTTTGGCAACTGTAAAAGATGAATGATGACACCAAGTGTCTGTTTTAGACATTTACACAAACGAGTTAACAACATCATGCAGTATTTACATTGGACTATACAGAAAATGGTTCAGCTGTACTTCATAGAAAGGAAAATCAGAGTGTTTAGCAAACCTTAGAAATGCTGATTAGTTATCAGTAAATGTGTGATTTTATACCTATTCTATATACCTGGTTTCATGTAAACGTTTATTGGGTGGAAAGGGTCGTGAGTGGAAAAAGTAAGAACCCCTGCCTTAGAGCATTGTTGCTTAAACATTAGGTCCCACAATGTTGACATCCAAAACTCTGGAAATAATAGATAATATTATCTACTAGCTACTTTAGCCATTTACTGTTGTGCAGTGCTTAGAGGGTTCTCTGCAGAAGATGCTTCAGCTGTACTTCATAAAAAAGACAATCAGCCTGTTTACCAAGCCTTGCAAATACTTTTTTATTATCCATAAATGTTTGATTTTATATACCTGTATATTCATGCAGTCATGCCAGCCACATGACCTTGGAGGTGTCTATGGACAATGCTAGCTCTTTGGCTTAGAAATGGAGATGAGCACCAGACCCCAGAGTCAGACATGACTGGACTTAATATCAGGGGACAACCTTTACCTTTACCTATATCTGAGGTCATGTAAAGTTTTATTGGGCCAAAAGGGATTACTATTGGAAAGGTTTAAGAAGCCCTGTCTTAGGCCCCTTCTACACTGCCATATAATTCAGGTTTTCAAAGCAGATAATTCACATTATTGTCGAAGGCTTTCGAGGCCGGAATCTCTGGGTTGTTGTAGGTTTTTGGGGGCTATATTGCCATGTTCTAGAGGCATTCTCTCCTGACGTTTCGCCTGCATGTATGGCAAGCATTCTCAGAGGTAGTGAAGTCTCACCTCTCAGACCTCACTATCTCTGAGGATGCTTGCCATAGATGCAGGCAAAATGTCAGGAGAGAATGCCTCTAGAGCATGGCCATATAGCCCAAAAAACCCTACAACAACCCAATTCACATCTGCTTTGAACTGGATTATATGAGTACACTGCCATATAATCCAGTTCAGATCAAATAATCTGGATTTTATATGGCAGTGTAGAAGGGGCCTTTTCTTTGTAGTAAAATAATATAGTTGCACTATTTACAATAACAAGGTTTCCACAACACGAATAAACAAATACATAGTAGCTTCACATGCAGAAGCCTTTATATGGGAGCTCCCTCACAAAAGGCTTCTCTTACAGCAGTTTGTCTCAGATTGAGGAGTTCCCTCACTGAGGTAGAACTAATAGGCTTCGGTCTACTCATTCTCCTCAGGGCAACACTAGCTTTGGCCCACAAACTCTAACACGCTTCGCCCTGCTAACTTTCAGTGCTTAGCTCACACTTTTGTAATAAGAAAACACCCAGTTAATATTTCTAAAACCCCTTCTATTTTTGATTACAAAAAAACCCCAATTTAAGTCATACATACATACATAAACAAGTAGCTCTAGTGTAGAAACAAAGAATGAAACTAATAACAACGAAGATGAAGAGTTGGTGGAAGTAAGGGAAATAATTGAAATCCCTAGAATCATAGAATCAAAGAGTTGGAAGAGACCTCATGGGCCATCCAGTCCAACCCCCTGCCAAGAAGCAGGAATATTGCATTCAAATCACCCCTGACAGATGGCCATCCAGCCTCTGTTTAAAAGCCTCCAAAGAAGGAGCCTCCACCACACTCCGGGGCAGAGAGTTCCACTGCTGAACGGCTCTCACAGTCAGGAAGTTCTTCCTCATGTTCAGATGGAATCTCCTCTCTTGTAGTTTGAAGCCATTGTTCCACGCCCTAGTCTCCAGGGAAGCAAAAGACAAGCTTGCTCCCTCCTCCCTGTGGCTTTCTCTCACATATTTATACATGGCTATCATATCTCCTCTCAGCCTTCTCTTCTTCAGGCTAAACATGCCCAGTTCCCTAAGCCGCTCCTCATAGGGCTTGTTCTCCAGACCCTTGATCATTTTAGTCGCCCTCCTCTGGACATATTCCAGCTAGTCAATATCTCTCTTGAATTGTGGTGCCCAGAATTGGACAGAATATTCCAGGTGTGGTCTAACCAGAGCAGAATAGAGGGGTAGCATTACTTCCCTAGATCTAGACACTATGCAGGCCAAAATCCCATTGGCTTTTTTTGCTGCCACATCACCACAGAGAGATATTGACTAGCTGTTGGCTCATGTTTAACTTGTTGTCCACGAGGACTCCAAGATCTTTTTCACACGTACTGCTCTCGAGCCAGGTATCATCGCCCCCCATTCTGTATCTTTGCAGAAGATCAGAAAGGGTTAACAGCAGTATACCTCCAAAAAGATTTATGGTTTTAGAGATAACATTTAAAAGAGAAATCGAATTGTAAAATCCTGTGAATTTAACAGCAAATTGTATATTTGGAATTTCTCTTCTTTTGCCTGTACTCTTTCTATCTGTGTATCAATTTCTTCATTTCTAGATCTTTCTCTTGTAGTTTCCCTTTCCTGAGGCTCAATATTTAAAAATGGTAGACATTTTTTTTTTCGTTTTGATGCATATTTTTTCCAATTCTGATTGCCATACTGGAGCTCCCTCACCAAGGACTCTCTTATACACAGCCGTTTACCTCACACAGACTGAGGAGTTCCCTTACTGAGGGCCTTTCCACACAGCCCTGTATCCCAGAATATCAAGGCAGAAAATCCCATATTATCTGAGTGTGGACTCAACTCAGTTCAAAGCAGATATTGTGGGATTTTCTGTCTTAATATTCTGGGATATAGGGCTGTGTGGAAGGGCCCTGAGGAAAAACTAACACTTAACAGGCTTCGGCCTACACACTCTCCTCAGGGCGACATTAGCTTTGGACCATTAACCCTAACAGGCTTCATCCTACTAACTCTTTCAGTGCTTGACTCACACTTCTGTAATAAAAATACCCATCTACAGTTGTCTTCATTATACACTTTCCCCTGTCCTTAATAAAGGCCAAACCCCACTGTTCCTCCTTGGATTCCTCCCTCATAATTACACTTTTTCTATTCCTATCTCACCCAGGGTTTTAACATTTTAACATTTTATCTCATGCATCCGGCCCGCCCTTTGTGTTTGATTTTTATTATGTTATTCTGCACTGTTTATTTTATTTTATTTTATGTATGTTGTCGAGATGTATTTTCTGTTATTTTGTGTCTTATTGTTGTTCATTCGTTCAGTCGTTTCCGACTCTTCGTGACGTCATGGACCAGCCCACTCCAGAGCTCCCTGTCGGCCGTCACCTCCCCCAGCTCCTTCAGAGTCAAGCCAGTCACTTCAAGGATGCCATCCGTCCATCTTGCCCTTGGTCGGCCCCTCTTCCTTTTTCCTTCCTTTTCCCCCAGCATAATTGTCTTCTCTATTTTATGTCTAATTATGCTGTATTATTTTTGGACTCGGCCTCATGTTAGCCACCCCAAGTCCCCTTTGGGGAGATGGTGGCGGGTTATAAAGATTATTATTATTACTATTATTTGTATTATTACCCAGTTAATATTTAATATTTCTGATATCCCCACCCCCAGATAATCTGGGATAAGAAGATAATCTGGGATCAGATCCTGGGATATAGGCACAGTGTGGAAGTGGCCTTTGGAGCAAAGGCAATTCCCATTCACAAACACTTGATCCCCAACACATCATTTTCATTAAACAATGACATAAAGTGCTGAGTTTGTTTCCAAATCCAGTAGAGTCTCGCTTATCCAACATAAACGGGCCAGCAGAACGTTGGACATGCGAAAATGTTGGATAATAAAGAGGGATAAAGGAAAAGCCTATTAAATGTCAAATTACTTTATGATTTTACAAATTAAGCACCAAAATATCTATTTTACAACAAATTGACAGAAAAAGCAGTTCAATACTTGGTAATGTTATGTAGTAATTACTGTATTTATGAATTTAGCACCAAAACATTGCAATGTATTGAAACAGCTGTGGATTCGGGTGGGAGCCAGACTGCGTTGGATGATAAACGTTGGATGAGTGAAGCTTGGATAAGCAAGACTCTATTGTAATAAACTTAACCATTATTTTGCGCTCTGTTATTTCCTAGGTGTTTTTTCATCTGACTTGAAAACCTGCTGTGCCCTTTAGATTATCAAAGCTGATGTATGAACCATTTCCAGTAAAAGCTTTGCTGGGGGAGGGGGTAAGAAATTCTGTTTTGTTTTTTCTGGTGTAGGTAATTTGTTGTTTATTCATTCAGTCACTTCCGACTCTTCGTGACGTCATGGACCAGCCCACACCAGTGCTCTCTGTCGGCCATCACCACCCCCAGCTCCTTCAGAGTCAAGCCAGTCACTTCAAGGATACCATACATCCATCTTGGCCTTGGTCGAGACCTCTTCCTTTTTCCTTCCATTTTCCCCAGCATGATTGTCTTCTCTAAGCTTTCCTGTCTTCTCATGATGTGGCCAAAATACTTCATCTTTGCCTCTATTATCCTTCCCTCCAATGAGCAGTCGGATTTTATTTCCTGGAGGATGGACTGGTTGCATCTTCTGGCGCTCCAAGGCACTCTCAGAATTTTCCTCCAACACCACAGTTCAAAAGCATCTATCTTCCTTCGCTCAGCCTTCCTTATGGTCCAGCTCTCACATCTGTAGGTTACTACGGGGAATACCATTGTTTTAACTATGCGGATCTTCGTTGCCAGTATGATGTCTCTACTCTTTATTATTTTATCGAGATTGGTCATTGCTCTCCTCCCAAGAAGTAAACGTCTCCTGATTTCCTGGCTGCTGTCTTTGTCTGCAGTAATCTTTGCATCTAGAAATACAAAGTCTGTCACTGCCTCCATGTTTTCTCCCTCTATTTGCCAGTTATCAATCAGTCCGGTTGCCAGAATCTTGGTTTTTTTAATGTTTAACTGCAACCCAGCTTTTTACATCAATATAGACAATCTCAAATCTCTGTCAGCATAAAATGAAGAAGTAGGAGTGGAATATGTTTTGTGGATCAGACTTTAGCAAGTCCTACTCCTAGAAAATTTTTCCAGCCCTGATAATGTGACTTGCTTTTGTTGTTGTTCATTCGTTCAGTCGTCTCCGACTCTTCGTGACCTCATGGACCAGCCCACGCCAGAGCTCCCTGTCGGCCGTTGCCACCCCCAGCTCCCTCAAGGTTAGTCCAGTCACTTCAAGGATGCCATCCATCCATCTTGCCCTTGGTCGGCCCCTCTTCCTTTTGCCTTCCACTTTCCCCAGCATAATTGTCTTCTCTAGGCTTTCCTGTCTCCTCATGATGTGGCCAAAGTACTTCAACCTTGTCTCTAGTATCTTTCCCTCCAGTGAGCAGTCGGGCTTTATTTCCTGGAGGATGGACTGGTTGGATCTTCTCGCAGTCCAAGGCACTCTCAGAACTTTCCTCCAACACCACAGCTCAAAAGCATCGATCTTCCTTCGCTTTTACGGGAGATTAATTGTATTGCACCATTAATTGTATTGCACCATTTTCTAACATATTGGCAATAAACAAGGCGCTGTGGGTTAAAGCACTGAGCTGCTGAGCTTGTTGACCTAAAGGTCGCAGGTTCGATTCCAGGGAGCGGCATGAGCTTCCGCTTTCAGGCCTAGCTTCTGCCAACCTAGCAGTTCGAAAACATGCAAATGTGAGTAGATCAATAGGTAGCACTCTGGCGGGAAGGTAACGGCGCTCCATGCAGTCATGCCGGCCACATGACCTTGGAGGTGTCTATGGACAACGCCAGCTCTTCAGCTTAGAAATTGAGATGAGCCCCACACCCCAGAGTCAGACATGACTGGAATTAATGTCAGGGTACAACCTTTACCTAACCAAAATTTGCACTTTCAATACTTGGATACATTTGTTTATTTCGATTTTGTGGGTTATTATATGACAAAATGTATTATACAGGCTCAGATATTAATATTTAGCAGCTACTGTAATATATTACTGACCTATCTCACAACCTTCCCTTTGTGCAGTTGATATCAACGTTTATTAATTACGTATAGTTTTATGTATAGCCCGAAAAAACCCAAAAGAACTACTATAGTTTTGTTTGTTATACCAAGAGAGGGAAGGAGGAGTTCGTCTTTTGCTTATGGAATCTAGTGAATTAGTGGAAATTTCAAAGTGGCTTGGTAAGTACATTTCCAGGTGTGCCTGCATACATTTGGAATGCTGTTCTATAATGCCATACAGACCTGGTATATAGAATCCGATTGCCTATGCTTCTACGGTCTTGCATTTTTAAAAAATTGAACTGAAACAGTGACATCTTGTGGTCAAAACAATGACTTTCAATAATGGAATTGCTATTAATAGCATTTCAGTGAGAAGTTCCAAGGCTAGAATTCTGTGTCCTCTGGGTTTCCACGGTAACAGGCATTGAAGTCAAGAGCACAAAGCAGCCAAAGACTCCAATAGACTTACTTGAGAATAAAAAGGTAAAGGTAAAGATTTCCCCTGACATTACGTCTAAACTTATCCAACTCTGGGGGTTGGTGCTGATCTCAATTTCTAAGTCGAGGAATCAGCGTTGTCCGTAGACACCTCCAAGGTCACGTGGCCAGCATGACTGCATGGCGTGCCATTACCTTCCAGCCGGAGCGGTACCCACTGATATACTCTAGGTTGGCAGAAGCTGGGGCTAACAGCGGGAACTCACCCCATTCTGCGGATTTGAACCACTGACCTTTTGGTCAGCAAGTTTCACAGCTCAGCGGTTTAACCCAATGCGCCATCACAGCCCTCGATAATTGTCTAGGACCAAAATAACAAGCTTCAACTTGAAAATAAAATTAAGCATATGAAATTAAACAAAAGGCTGTAAGAAGCCCTAGGGTTATAGATTGCCCATCCCTGGACTAAATGGTGTGTTTGTTATGGTTAAAAAGTTTGCCTATTTTTGGGTTTGTTTTTTTTTTACAGAATTCAGTTACATGACACCTGTTGTACCAAAATAGCTGTGAGGGTTTTTTTGTGTCAAACTGAAAAACTTTACATACAGTGAACCTGATTGCAAGTATCACCTGACTCATTCTGCAATTCTTATTCTCAGAGTACGACATGGAAATGCATTGCTGTGAGTTTTCCTGGCTGTATGGCCATGTTCTAGAAGCATTCTCTCCTGACGTTTCACCCACATCTATGGCAGGCATCCTCAGAGGTTGTGAGGTTTGTTAGAAATGAGGAAAATGAGGCTTATATATCTGTGGAACTCCAGGGTGGGAGAAAGAACTCTTGTCTGTTTGAGGCAAGTGTAAATTTGCAATTGGCTACCTTGATTAGCATTTGATGGCCTGGCAGTAGTTTGGTGTGGCTTGTTGGTGCCTGGGGCTAACAGTATTAAAAAAAACTCTAAAATTACAACAGCAAAACAACAGAGAGGAAACAAACAAGGACATCTAATCACCTCAACAAAAGATTGTCCCAGGTACTGCCAGGCCATCAAATGCTAATCAAGGTGGTCAGTTGAAACATTCACACCTAGCTCCAACAGACAAGAGTCCTTTGTCCCACCCTGGTCATTCCACAGATATATAAACCCTTTTTCCTAGTTCCAACAGACCTCAATACATCTGAGGATGCTTGCCATAGATGCAGGCGAAACGTCAGGAGAGGATGCATCTAGAACATGGCCATATAGCCTGAAAAAACCTACAACAACCCACCCTTTAAATGTTGTTTTATGTATCAGAAAAACTTAGCAAATGAAATCTTTCTTTTGTTTTGTACAAGCCTCATTTCAGTCCGAAATGGAGTCAGAAACAAACTCTCCTCTTTCAAACACTTCCTAGCTTAATGTGAGGTGTTTTCCCTACCTTTTACCACATTGGTTTACTGTTGCAGTGCACTCAGCATTCTTGCAGACATTAGGCCCCGCCCACCATCCCTCTTGAGTTTTTTTTCCTGAAAGAAACCTCAATTTGTCCTTTTGGGAGGCTGCCGAGGAGAGAGAAGGGAGGAAGAAAGAGGGATTAGGTACTTCAGTGTCATTTCTGGCATGGGGGAAGGGGGACTAACTCTGCAACTTAGCTGTATGTCTTCTGGGAACAAAGGTGCACATACACTGTATAATATTTTCAGGGGATAATGCTTCTGGAACATGGCCAGATTTTAAGTGTAGAATTTAGTGGAATTTAATGTGGTGAAGTCCCTGCTTTTCTGGAGATGTTGAGGAAAAGTGTGATGACAGGGGGTGTTTCCCTCCTTTGATGTCCCCTTATGCCTTTGGGGTCACATGTGGAGCTATAGTGGTACTATTCAATTTCCAAAGCTTCTCCTGAGAGTTGTGTGTGGCCATTTTCCTTGCTCCAATCCTCTTTTCCCTCCATGCTCCTCTTTCTTGCCTTATCCCTGTTTCCTCTTGAAAGGGCTTCGGGCAACAGGAGCTGGCCTTTCCTTTCCCAGCGCAGTTTATGGGACCCCATGTCTCCGACAGCCCTGTCTTTTCGGCGAAGGAGCCACCTTTCAGGTCTTTCTGGCTTGTGGGCCTCTGCCAAGTTCTGGCCTTGCCCACAGCCTTTCTCTTTGTCAGTTGCTCCTCATCTTGGGTGCCATTTTGGGAAGTTCTCTTTTAGTTGGGAGCCATTTTGTGCTCCTAGCAAGGCCACACTCGCTCCATTCTCTAACTCCCCCTCTCCCCCACAATAGCCCAGGTGAACAGTCCCATTCTGTCACACAGTGTCTCAGCCTCACATTTTTTTTTAATTTTGTTCATGTCAGGAGTGACTTGAGAAACTGCAAGTCGCTTCTAGTGTGAGAGAATTGGCCATCTGCAAGGACGTTGCCCAGGGGACGCCTGGATGATTTGATGTTTTATCATCCTTGTGGGAGGCTTCTCTCATGTCCCCGCATGAGGAGCTGGAGCTGATAGAGGGAGCTCATCCGCCTCTCCCCTCATATGGGGAGCCTTAAAGGGTCACCCTGTCTCAGCTTTAGATTGGGCAACATTGAAGAGGTACACTGTCTCAGCTTCAAATGAGCAGCACTAAAGAGACACCCTGTCTCACCCTGAGATGTACAGTTCTTGAAGGGCACACTTTCTCAGCCTCAGAGGAGCACTCAGTCTCAGTTGCATATGGCTAGCCTTGAACGGTCACCATGTCTTAGCTTAAAATGAGTAATATTCAAGGGCGCACTTTCTTAGCCCCATATGGGCAGTCTTGAAAGATGCACTTTCTCAGTATTAGATGGGCAGCATTCATCCTATTTCAGCTCCAGATGAGTGGCCTTGAAGGGCACAATGTCTGAGCCTCAGATGAGCAGCATTCAAGTGTCACCCTGTCAGCCTCAGAAAAGGTGCCAGGGTGTTGCCTTGAACGGGCCTCATATTCTCAGCCTCAGGCCTTGACAGGGAGCTCTGAGGGGGGGGGGGGCCCTGGCCTCCCCCCCCCCCCCCCCCCCCCCCAACAAGCCATGAAGCCCAGGACCAGCCCTGGTGCCAAGCCCCCTCAGGCCAGGCCTCCTCCTTTATCCCAGCCCACAGAGAGCGGGTCCTCCCCCCCTCGGCCTGCAGGGGGCACCCTTCCCTTCCTCCCTCCCTCTGCCCAGGAGGAGGCTCCGGCCTGCTCTCACTCCTGGGCGTCCTCGCAGTTTAGGGTAGGGATGTTCATTTCCTTCCAGGGTTATTGAACCAACTGTGCTCCATAATTTCAGAGGCTGCCCAGTGGCTCCTCAGGGCGCAAGGGATCGGTAACAGGGCAGCCTTTCTGACAGGACTCAGCCAGCCTGGGTCTGGCAGGAAGGGGGTGGGCCTCCATCATGGAAGTGGAGCTCCTCATTCCTCCATCATGGAAGTGCATCTCCTCATTCCTCCATCATGGAAGTGGGGTGCGTCACCTCCTTTTGGCATTTAGGGCACCAGCTGGAAACAAAGCAGGGCTGTTTGGGCTATTCCAAGAGGTCTTGTGGTCTTGATTTTGGAGGCCATCATGTATAATGTATTGGATTCTTATTTCTTCTCATTGTTCTTTAATGTGTTGTTATTGGTTTCAGATTTGATGGGACAACTACCTTATTGATATGGATTCAGAAAGGGACCATTGCTTTCCTGAGCCTGGGTCCCCTTTGTTTACACCCTTGCCACAAGAATGCAGTTTTGAACCAGACCAGAGATGCCCATTCTGTTGATGAGACTAAAAAAGATGAGTCAGAAAATCTGCCTTTTATCTTAGAAAGGGTTTGATCTGGCAAAATGCCTTTAAGAAGACTCTTCAAAGTAAGTTTTTGGGCCTTTGGCGGGCAGAGTCCCTCAAGCCCTGAGATGGATTCAGAAAGGGACTATCGCTTCCCTGGAGCCTGGTGCCCTTTGTTTACCATAAGAATGCTGTTCCCAACCAGACTGATGCTGCCAATTCCGTTGATGAGACTGAAGAGACGGGCAGAAAGAACATTTCATTGAGCCAGGATGTCCCTCAGAAGACTGGTCAAAGTAAGTGCTTAGCTCTTGGCCATTGGTGGGGCGGAAGGCAGGTATAGGTCATGGGCCCCATCTCCACTGCCATATAACACAGTTTGAAACTGGTAGACTCACTTAATGCAATTCAGTTCTAATGGGTCAGCCAAGCTCAGTGTCGGGGCCACAAAAAGTAGTAAAAGGTTTCTGAACGTTTTTACAACCCTAACCAGCCTGTTTAGCAAGCTTTGAAAATGCTCGTTTATTTTCAGGAAAAGTTGGAATTTTAGACCTACTTTTTTAAAAAATATGTTTTTTTTTATTGAACATTTCCAATTTTTACAACACAAGAAGGGGGAAAGGCAAAGCAGGGAAGAGAAAAAAAAGTTAACGAAATAACGAGGGAAAGGGGTTGGGCGGAATTATTGTTAGTAAATTTAATCTGTTGGGTTTTAGCCTTGCACCTCTCAAGCCTTTGCTGATATCAAGTTCCTGGTCCTCAAAGAGGTAACTGGTCTGAGAGCACTAAGTTTAGGGAATGCTTTCCCCCACCTTCCTGTGAGTTTAAAAAGTCTTTTCTTCCTTCTCTTTCCAGAAACTATTGTCTCCCCTCCTTTTGATGACATAGCAATGTAATTCTGTGGGGGAACTTGCTATTGTCAAAAGACAAAACACCCTGGCAAGAAGGCCATGCGGTCTTGGGTGCCATCTTTGCTTCTTCTTTTCTGTCGCTCTTTCTGAGAGCGTGCTTTTGCCTCTGAGTGAGTGGAAAATGTAGTTCTTGGATCTTCACCTTTCGATTCTTTTTAGAAGATGAAGCTTCGTAAACTAGTTAGCTCCAACCCTTTTTTAAAAATCAACAATACACTTCATTTTACTTCGATGTGGTAAATTATTTGTAACCTTAAGATTGGAATCTGCAATCCTTAGCCATCCTGAAAAATAAAGCATATTTCTGCACACCCCACAGTGCTGCTTCCCCGGTTATGTACTTATGTACTGACACTTAAATTTTGATGGAATTTTCCTAATTTAGGGTTATTTTGGGGCTTAACTAGCACAGACTCCACACAAAATTAGTACAAATATAAAGTATGTCGTAAAAAGGGAGGGAGGGAGTGGAAGAGGGGGAGAAGAGAATTGTCAATGTACAAAGTTATTATTAATACATTTATTTCTTCATATCAATTACAAGAATTTCCTAAAATTCCAAAAAGCTCCATGTTTCTACTATATCAAAGAGAGTAATACTGTCATCAAAGGTTGAGTCCAATATTCATTTTACATGATAAATCTTAAAAATTAATGTAATCTTTTAGTAAGTTAGTATTGTATAAAAACGAATGTTTAATTCCAGTCTCTTCCAGTTTCCTCCCCCAGATTTTCCCCATTAAAATGCATCTCCATCATTAAATTATTTGTGTTGTCAAAGGCTTTCATGACTGGAATCACTGGGTTGCTGTGAGTTTTTTGGGCTGTATGGCCATGGTCCAGAGCATTATCTCCTAACATTTCGCCTGCATCTGTGGCAGGCATCCTCAGAAGTTGTGGGGTATATTGGAAACTGGGCAATTGGGGTTTATATATCTGTGGAATTCCAGGGTGGGAGAAAGAACTCTTGTCTATTAGAGGCAAGTGTGAATGTTGCAATTGGCCAGCTTGGTTAGCATTGAATAGCTTTGCAGCTTCAAAGCCTGGCTGCTTCCTGCCTGGGGGAATCTTTTGTTGTGAGGTGTTAGTTGGCCCTGATTATTTCCTGTCTGGAATTCCTGTTTTCTGAGTGTTGTTCTTTATTTACTGTTCTGAGTTTTTAAATACTAGTAGTTAGATTATGTTCATTTTCATGGTTTCCTCCTTTCTGTTAAAATTGTCCACTACACAGAGAAGCCATTGAAATCCACAAGCATATTAAATGTTTTACATTCTTGTTTATAGAATATATATTCTCTCCTTGGTGTTCTTAACTGGAACTGCCTTTTGCGGTTTCGTCTATTCCGGTATTTTGTTATAAAATGATATTTTATATTTATTCCATATTCTCATCAATGAGTTAATTACCTGGTGTTTCTTAAAGTCAGAATATGATTTTGTTTTCTCATATATCAGATATGCCTGCCAAATGTAACTTAAATCCCTCCCTTCAATTGTTAATAATTTTTTGTTTTTTGTTTTTTAAAAATCATTTTTTTAATCCATTGCCATGCTGCTGCATCATAATATTCCCAATTCTTCCTGTGTCTGGTGGGACAGAAGGGGAACACTGGTCACAGGCCCCATCTACACTGCCATATAACACAGTTTGAAACTTCAATGGTCTATGAAGACTCGTATAATGCAGTTCAGTTCAAATGGGTCCCTGTAGCTCATGGTTCTCAACCTGTGGGTCCCCAGGTATTTTGGCCTACAACTTCCAGAAATTCCAGCTGTTATCTGGGGACCCACAGGTTGAGAACTACTGCCCTATCTCAATGTTGGGGTCATGAAAAGTAGTAAAAGGTTTCTGAATATATTTGCAATTAAAACCTCAGGAAGATTTGTGATAGGTATTTTCCCTACTGGAATCCGCCCTGACTCCCTTTGCGGAGATAGAGCGGAATATAAATAAAGTATTATTTGAAACACAACAAGATGAGTCCACAGCAGACAAGATCACTCTGCTGGCTGTTGTATTGGATCACACGTCGGACACTTCCCAAGTGTCTAGGACTGTGTGATGTATCAGCGAATAATGTATGCAGATCCCGATGATGATGATGATGATGATGATGATGATGATGATTACTGCTGATTAGCTAAAGTGGCTCCTGCCAGTTATCCCAATTCCTCCTTCTCTTCTGCTTGTTTTGACATAAACAAATCAGTATCCCAAGAGTTTGGGACTGAAGCTGATTCTTTTTTAAGGAATTTCTTGAATTATCCTACGAATTTGTCTCCAGAATTTTTTTGACATATCCACCACCTTTGGTAGTAGGATCCTTCATGAGTGTCACATTTCCAAAATTTATTATTTGCACCTTTATACATTTCTGTATGGGGGAAAGGGATTAAAAGTTATTTAAATATCATTTTATTTCATTCTGTAAAGTTTAGTCTCTTCTGTCTCATTCTCCCCATTTCTCTAATCCCAAAAATCTGGATTTGATCCCTGAATATTTAAAGAAAGAAATTTAACTTTCTTCTTTTCTCCCAATATTTAAGTCATTTATGAGTAACATTACAAGACTGTTACTCATAAAGAGCATTAATTCACTGGTGCATAGCTACATAGGATCGTGTTGCTGACATTTTGCTGTTTTCTCTTCTTCTCTAGTGCTTCAGATGTAGCTCAAGAGTCTTCCATGAACAGCACATTGGACACTTGGATTAGGAGGGAAAGGCATTGTACTTCTATGAAGAGGGGATCAGGATTCGAATGAAGTGTCCTCTCTTTCTTTTATAGCATTTCTGGATGGTATCAGCTCCGCATCTGGGCCAGGATGAAAGGAATGAGATGCCCATTTGTGAGGAGTCCTGTGAATCCTGGATAAGGAGTAAAAGGCAGGAATAGTATAGTTCTGCGAAGAGGAAAGGGAGGGCAAGCTTTCAGAGGAAGATACACAGTAGTCACTTGGTTCTTCTCTTTCTTTCACAGTGCATCCTGACCAGGGGATGGGAAGCTGCCAGTCTGGAAATACTTTGGAGCCAGCAGTCCCAAGAACTGAGGTAATTCTAAAAAAATTCTCTTTTGTCTTTCCTCCCTCCATTCTTTTCCATCCTTCCTTCCATTCTTCTCTTTCTCCCTCCCTTGCTTTTTCCTTCCTCCCTCCTTTCCTTCTGAGGGATGTTTAGCTGGGAGAAGAGAAGGTAGAGAGGGAACATGAGAACCATGTTTCAAGATTTAAAATAATGTCCCATTGAGGAGGAGGGGAAAAACTGACTTTCTACTGCTCTAGAGCCCAGGGCACAAGAGATCAATGGTGTCAAATGGCAGGGAAAGAGATTCGACTGAAAAGATTAGGAACAACTTTCTGAGAGTAAGAACTGTTGGAGAATGGCATAGTCTGCCTCTGAATCTCCTTCTCTGGAGATTTTATATAGAGGCTGTCTATTGGGAGTGCTTCGATTGTGTCTTTTTGCATGGCAGAGGGTTGGACTGGATGGCCATTGGGGGTCTCTTCCAGCTCTAGGATTCTAAATCAGGAGTAAGCAATATGGGGTCTAATAGATACACTATTTCTCTTGCGTCCACAACTCATCCTGATCAAGACCAATCCTTCTGGGATCCAAATGTTTCCCATCTTTCCTTCACTTCCTGCCTCCAAAAGAGAAGAGGAAGGGGAGGAAATGGCAGAGAGGGGATAGCTCTGGCCCGCCATGTGGCCCCCAACTTAGAAAGTTTGCCTATGCCTGATCTTAAGGATCAGAGTCCTATAAGTCCTTTCCTGTACTGACCCAAACAGGTTAGTTCTAAATTGGGGGAGGGGTACACTCAATGGGTCTGAGGTCTAGCAGGAAAGTTGCATTACCAAGGAGGCCATGTCTCTCTCTGTTGCACCCCAGCTGTGGGACACTTTTTCACCCAGACACCACGCAGGGATGAGAGAATCCACTAAGTAAAATTTATTAAGAAAAATATAAAAGTTGAGAAAACTGCAAAGTTGCTGAGTATATGAGATAATGAGTTCCATGAATCAAATCGCAGGAATTCAAAAACTTGGAACTGCACTTTGAGGTGATACAATGAGACAAGGCAAACCCCATACACTCGATCAAAATTATATCCAGAACTTGCAAATAAAACAAAGAATAAACTAGACCCAAATACTATGAAGACATGAACAGCAGTTAAAATCCAGAAATTGTATAATTGTAGAAATGTATAATTCGTTGGACTTTTTCTTCTTCTAATTGTACTTTAATTTGTTAACACTTGTATCAAATTTGCCGGGGCAGCTACCCTATTTATATGGATTCAGAAAGGGGCCATTGCTTCCCTGGATCCTGGTGCCCCTTTGTTTACTCTGTTGCCATGAGAATGCAGTTCCGAACCAGCCCATGCTGCCCATTCCATTACTGAGCTTAAGGCCAACAGGCAGTTATCCCGTTTGTTTGTGTCTTCTACCTTTCTGTGTCTTCCGTGTCAATCTGACACGATGCCTTTGGGAAATATAATAGTGGGGTGGAAGGCGGGCCCATGGGGAGCCCGGAGCCTGCCAGGGGCCCTCAAGCTCTGACCAAAAAAGAAGGCAAAATAACATCAATTAAAATCTGGGTAGTAGGGGCTAACAAAGGTAGAATTTCCATAAAAACATTTTCCTCTTCGCAAGAAGCAGGTAGCTTCCAGAGTATTTTGAGGCCTGCCAATTAATAGTAATAGTAATAATAATATTAACAACAATATTTTCTTACCCACCTCTTCTTGTGGCTCAAGGAGTTAGATCTTTTGGACGAGTCAAAGAGATGGGCCAGAATTGGGATATCAATAAATGGCTGGGATCACTGCTTGTGTTCAAATGACGTGATGGATAAAAAAAGATAAGAAAATAAATTAAGATAAGAAAACTTTTTTTTAAGGTCTTTTGACATATCCACTACCTCTGGTAGTAGGACCCTTCATGAGCATCCTACTACAACTATTTGCATCTTTATAAATTTGTATATGGGAGGAAAGAATTAAAATCTATCTAAATATCATTTTATTTCATTGTGTATAATTTAATCCTTTCTGCCTCATTCTCTCCATTTCTCTAATCCCATATTATAGCCAAAATTCCCAATTTGATCCTTGAATATCTAAAGAAAGAAATTTTACTTCCTGCTTTTCCCTCAAGATGTATGTAATTTATGAGTAGCATTGCAAGACTCTTACTCATAAAGGACATTCATTCACTGGTGCTTCCTCTTCAAAATAGCTACACAGGGTTCTGTTGCTAACATTTTGCTGTTTTCTCTTCTCTAGTGCTCCAGATGTAGCTCAAGAGTCCTCCTCCATGGACTCATTGGATGCTTGGGTGAGGAAGAAAAAGCAGGAGTATTGTCCTCCTGTGAAGAGGAGGGGATCAGGATTCCAACCAAGTCTCCTCTCTTTCTTTTACAGCATTTCTGGCTGGTATCAGCCCTGCAGCGCAAACCGGATGCAAAGAATGAGGGCCCCATTCAAGCAGAAGCCTGTGAATCCTGAGTAAGGAGTGAAATGCAGGTATACTGTCTTTCTGCAAAGGGTAAGGGGAGGTCAAGCTCTCAGAGGAAGTTTCCCTATAGTCACTTTGCTATTCTCTTTCTTTACAGTGCACCCTGACCAGGAGAGGAGACAAGGAAAGTATTGACTCGCTTTAGAGCCAACAGTCCAGGAATTGACTTTTTGGGTGGGAGCTGGGTTTTTTTTTTGGGCTGTGGGAGTCTTTGGTTTTATGTTCTTACATATGATTTTTTTTGTTTTTCTTAGGGAACCACCACCACTGGAGATAGAAGATTTGGAGGATGCCTAAGGTGAGGTGGCACTGGAAAACAGAGGGAGGGATGTGCTGGTTGTGGGGAGCCAAGGCCTGGCAGAGGGCCCCAAGCCCTGACCAAGAGGGCCAGAAAGGGGGGGGGGGGCTATAGGTACCGGTAGACTCTTCTTGACCACAGGAACAAGTAACTTCACTTAAGAAACACGCACTCAGTCCTTTGATTTTGCTGCTGAAAGGCTTTCTGGCTGGAGAGTGTTTTCATATTTTTATATTTTAAATAGTATACTGATGTTTTTATGTTAAGCTATTTTGAGTTTTCTTTTGGGAGAGATAAAGCAGTCTATAAATAATAACAATAACTCTAACTGCAATTGTCTGTATTTCTGGGTGGCGTTATTTATTGAGAGGGTGACAATTCATGGGCTCATGCCTTACCTTCTCCAGGTGGAGCAACGTGGATGAGACTGAAGTGAGTTGGGCTTGTGATCCTGAGAGTACAATTGAGAAGAAAAAACATGTTCAAGGAGAAACTCCATCTTGGATCCTGCTCACGTTATCCTCTCCATGACCTACCTGGCTGAAGGTTATCCTCCATCTCTTCCTGGGACTGCTGGTTCCATCGTGTGCCCATACTCACCGATGTTCCTCCTCCCCTAGTCAGGGTGTCCTGTGAACGAAAGGACTCTGCTGGAATGGGGCCCACAGTCATCATGGCTTGGCTTTTACAGAAATGCTATAAAGAGACTGTACATATTGTTGTCAGTCAAGGACTATGTTTTAATCTAATGTTCATAATTTTATTGTTAAATTTTGTTATTGATTGTGCTGTATTTGGTGTTTTCTATTTATTGATGTGTTATTGTTTATCCAATTTTTTGTACTGCACTTATTGTATTTCATGTTGTAAGCCGCCCGATTCCCCTGGGGAGAAGGGGGCGGGATATAAATAAACGTTGTTGTTGTTGTTGTTGTTGTTGTTACTATTATAATGCTATTTATCAATTTTTATTATCATTTTATTTCTTGTAAAACATAAATAAAAGGTTTTCATGTTGTTTTTCAATGCATTTTGTTGTTACAATTTATTTATAAGTCTCGCACTCTTCTAAGAGAATGCTTTAACCTCTGGTTTGCTAGGAAAACTGAAATACTGTAAATGATGCACATTTAAACAGAATGTCATAAACAAGAAAACTATAGAAGGCTCTGCATTAGAGGTTTCTCTGGAAACTGCTGTCAAGCCTTAGATCAAAGGCTAAGAAACCCGTGGTCAAACCATCATGCAAGGACAACCCACCCCCCTTAGAAAATTTAGCCAAACTTAATGAGAGAAGTGCATTATTTATTTATTTACAGTATTTATATCCCGCCCTTCTCACCCCGCAGGGGACTCAGAGTGGATTATAATGTATACATATATGGCAAACATTCAATGCCAAAGACACACAACAGATATAGACAAACAGTCAGAGGCTATTTACCTTTTCTGGCCGCCAGGGGAGCTGTTGCTTTCATCGTCCATCTGTGACACTGATGAAGTACTTCCGCATTCCCTGCATGCTTTTGCTGGAGTGCTTTGCTGGAGTCTTTTTTATGGCCTCGTAAATTAGTTAAATTAGCCTCCCCACACATAGGTGGTACCTAATTTTCCTACTTGACAGATGCAACTGTCTTTCGGGTTGCAAAGGTTGACAACAAGGTACACAATTGGTTGGAAACTCACTCCGACCCAGGCTGGCTTCGAACTCATGATCTTATGGTCAGAAGTGATCTTAATTTCTTTACTTTATTTATATACCGCTTTTCTCAGCCCTCAGGTGACTCAAAGCGGTGAACAACATCAATACAAAACATCACTAGACAAGTATAGGGCAATTAAAAACAATTGTAACATAAATCATTAAACATCAGTATAACAATCATTAGTGCCTCAACAGTAAAATCAGAATCCAGTCTCATCATCCATTATTCCGTATTCCTATGTTCAACCACACTGTTTAATCAAATGCTTGTTCGAACAGCCAGGTCTTCACTTTCCTCCGAAACGCCAGCCGGGAGGGGGCCGATCTGATATCTGCAGGCAGGGCGTTCCACAGCCGAGGGGCCAGGACTGAGAAGGCCCTGTCTCTCGTCCCCGCCAAGCGCGCCTGTGATGCAAGTGGGACAGAGAGCAGGGCCTCCCCAGATGATCTTAGTGTCCCAGCCGATTCATAGGAGGAGATGCGTTTGGAGAGGTAAGTAGGGCCAGAACCGTTTAGGGCTTTATAGGCTACCGTCAGCACTTTGAACTGTGCCCGGTAGCAAACTGGCAGCCAGTGGAGCTGGCGCAACAGAGGAGTAGTATGCTCCCTGAGTGCCGCTCCTGTTAGCAACCTGGCTGCTGAACGCTGGACCGTTTGAAGCTTCCGAGCAGTCTTCAAAGGCAGCCCCACGTAGAGAGCGTTGCAGTAGTCTATACGGGATGTAACCAGATCTTAATGCAGTTGACACTCAGACAGCTGTGCCACAGTCCCATTATCACAGAGAAATTGTTGCAAAACTACACTAGAGTGTGCAGATGTTAATGTACAATAAAACACCTTTATTCTATTGAAATCTTAACATTGTTGAAATACTTGGAAATCAGGCTGCCCAACTAATGGACATTTCTTGATGTGTGTCTTCAAGTCACGTGGAATCCAAAAGCGAGCCTATCAAAGGGGTTTGCAACAGACTTGTTGAGGCTGAGAGGGTGTGACTTACACAAGGTCACTCTTTGGTTTCTCAGGATTGAACAGGGATTTGAATCCTGCTCTCCAAAAATTCTTAAAGAACTTTGCTTCTTTAACAAATCAAAATACCTCTAGCACAGTGGTTCTCAACCTGGGGTCCCCAGATGTTTTTGGCCTACATCTCCCAGAAATCCCAGCCAGTTTACCAGCTGTTAGGATTTCTGGGAGTTTAAGGGCAAAACATCTGGGGACCCACAGGTTGAGAACCACTGCTCTAGCACAACATCTAGGCAGTAAGGGCTTTAAAAAAAAAGGATTGTACAACATTGTCACACGCCCTTTGCCAACCATGGACAGGACTGGAGTAGCATTGTCTGAGGCTTTGCTTGGAAACACTTTCTAATGAAAGTGACAGGACCAACTGCACACAAATGTGAGGAAATGCATTATTAATCCAATTCCTGACATTTTTAGGGTGCCTCAAAAAGATGGTGTCTATGCCTGGAAGTACGAGGATGGCTTTGGAGACCAACCAGCGGAAATTTGGACTGAAAAGACACAAGGAGGATGCCTGGCAGGAGGATCTTTGGGACCCACTTCATCAGGATTCCTCAGGCAGCAAAGGGTGCACATGGTGCAGATCTGCCTAGGAAAGGAGGATAGCCAGAGAGAGTAAAAAAGGGACGCTGTTCCCACTATAGACTTAACATTATGGGCCAAAAAATTGCATCCATCTGGCCTGTTTCCTCCTGCCATCCATTGGGGAGAAGCATGCTCACAACTCACTCTCTGCATGTATGGATTGGGCACAGACAGGGAGACCCGAGGCAGTCAAGGAAGGGGCGTATGTGTCTTATCTGGTAGGGTTGCCAAAGGGCCTGGAAATATTGGATGCAAATGTATTTATTTATTTACGATATTTATAGCCCGCCTTTCTCAGCCATATGATGAGTCAAGGCGGGTTACAGATTGGCACAGTTAGGCATTCATAAAACAATCAACATTACAATATAAAACATATATAAAAACCGTTAAAGCATATAATCATTGGTGTCATCTTGTTAAAAACGTTATCCAGTAACATTGTCTGGCTATTCCATGTTCATCATTCATAGTTCCGTGTTATCTATTCCGCTGCATTCTCAAAAGCTTGCTCAAAGAGCCAGGTCTTTACTTTTTTCGGAAAATCAGGAGGGAGGGGGCCGATCTAAAATCCCTGGGCAAGGAGTTCCATAGCTGGGGGGCCACCACTGAGAAGGCCCTGTCCTTCGTCACTGCCAATCGCACTTGCAAGAGCAGGGCCTCCCCAGATGATCATATGATGTTGAAAGAAATGTTCATGGTTAAAATCATGATGAAACCAGAATTTAATTTGTTTGGGAATGATGGATTATCCAATGGAAAGAAACATAGGAGATTACTACAACATAAGGCCGGATTGATTACTGCAACGCGCTCTACGTGGGGTTGCCCTTGAAGACTGCCCGGAAGCTTCAGATGGTCCAGCGCTCGGCAGCCAGGTTGCTAACAGGAGCGGCACTCAGGGAGCACACCACTCCTCTGCTGAGCCAGCTCCACTGGCTGCCGATTAGCTACCGAGCCCAATTCAAAGTGCTGGCGTTGACCTTTAAAGCCCTAAACGGTTCTGGCCCTACATACCTATCCGAACGCATCTCGCCCTATCAGCCCACCAGGACCTTAAGATCGTCTGGGGAGGCCCTGCTCTCGGTCCCGCCTGCGTCACAGGCGCGTTTGGCGGGGACGAGGGACAGGGCCTTCTCGGTGGTGGCCCCTCGGCTATGGAATGCCTTACCTGTGGGCAGACATCAGACAGGCACCTTCGTTGCTGGCGTTTCGGAAAAAGGTTAAGACCTGGCTTTATGAACAGGCGTTTGGTTGAACAGTGCAATCAATCAAGGAAGACGGTAAATGGAACATAGGAATGGCACAAGGATTATGAGAACGGATCTGATTTCACTGAGGCATTATGTTGTATGTGTTGACTGTCCTGTTCTGTTTTGTTAACTGTTGTGGATTGATGTTGTTGATCCTGTTTGTCGCACGTGTTGCGTTTTAATTGCACTGACACTGTTAATAATTTGTATCATGTAAACCGCATAGAGTCGCCTGTCTGGGCTGAAATATGCGGTATAGAAATAAAGCAAATAAATAATAAATAAAATAAGATAAATGCAGTGAGAGTCATCTATGCCAATGGTGTCAAACTTGTGGCCTTCAAGCTGTGTTTGACTCCAGCTCCCAAAATCTTTATCATTGGACAAACTGGATAGAGCACATGGCAGCTGGAGTCCCAAACATCTGGAGGGCCACAAGTTTGACACCTCTGGTCTATTTGCAGAAATAGAAGGAATCAATCACCTCAGCATGAGAAGAATGGCTGACAAAGGTCTCCAAATTAGCTGAAATGGACAAAATGCAAAATGTATTGTCGAAGGCTCTCATGGCTGGATTCACTGGGTTGTTGTAGGTTTTTTGGGCTATGTGGCCATGTTCTAGAAGCATCCTCTCCTGACGTTTTGCCTGCATCTATGGCAAGCATCCTCAGAGGTTGTGAGACCTCACAACCTCTGAAGATGCTTGCCATAGATGCAGGTGAAACGTCAGGAGAGAATGCGTCTAGAACATGGCCATACAGCCCAAAAAACCTACAAGCTCTGAGGATGCTTGCCATAGATGCAGGCGAAATGTCAGGAGAGAATGCTTCTAAAACATGGCCATATAGCCCAAAAAACCTACAACAACCCAAAATGCAAAATGCTGATCAAGGGAAAATCATTCAGGAAATTCAAGGCAGACTGGAACTTATTCATTGTCAAGTAGAAAAATGCTGTATTAGATAGGAATGCATTGTATCTAGCTCCAGTGTGTGGAAAAACATAATTCTTATCAGACATGTGTTCACAGCATTGTCCTCTAAAGGGTTAAGAGAGTAATAGAGATGTGATCCTAAAGGGACATTTCCTGCCCTCTGGAGGGATGAATGGGAGTGGCTTGCATGTGCACTTCCTTCTCTGCCATGTGCCTTGCTGTCTGCCATTTTTACAGGTCTTGCTATGTTTCTCTGCATATGGAATCTATTGCCATCCTTGCTGTGTGAGCGTCTTAATATGATTGTGAGTATCTTTGCATATTAAGGGAAATCCTGTAAATAGTTATAAGTAGCAACTAAATCTATATCTATCTATATCTATATCTATATCTATATATATAATAAAGAAGAGTGTTTGTATCGGACAGAGGAATTGTGGAGGGAGGGCGGTGTATGTGCCAGCGTTCTGATTGGCTGCCGCTGTGGTGCTATTTGCATATGGTCTCTGATTGGCCAGCTTCAATAGGAGCCCCTGGTGGAGAAGAGGGTTCATGGCAGAAACGGGGCATGACAGAAGGAAATTTGCATATGGTCTCTGATTGGCCAGCCTCAAATTCCAAGATTCCGAGATGACAAAGAGAGGAAAGGAAAAGGCCGGGGGCTGGGTCAGAACACTACCAATACAGACCGAAATAGGCACACAGAGCCCCCATCACCCACTCTACATCCTACTGCAGTTTGGAGGAGGATGAACCATGGATGATGGGACTTGCAGTACCACCACTCACATTCTGAGACCGCTGTTAACCTCATCCAATGACTGATCAGGACCAAACTTCGCACATAGACCTCTCATGACCCACTTTACGTCCTGGTGTGGTTTGGCCGGGGATGGACCGTGGATTATGGGACTTGCAGTACCATTGCTCAATTCTTCAGACCACTGCAACCCTCATCCAATTACCAATAAATACCAAACTTGGCACACTGAGTCTCCATGACGCACTCTACATCCAGGTGCAGTTTGAAGGAGGATGCACCATGGACGATGGGACTTGCAATACCTGCACTCCCTTCCTAAGACCATTACAACTGCCAACAATGATGGATCAGGACCACAATTTACACAGAGAGCCAGCATGAACCACTCTACATCCTGGTGCGGTTTGGAAGAATTTGACAATGGATGATGGGACTTGCAGTCACTTCACTCACAGACCACTGAGACCCTCGCCAATGACACATCAAGACTAAACTTGGCACATGGAGCTTCAATGACCCACTCTACATCCTGGAGCAGTTTGGAGGACGACAGACCATGGATGATGGGACTTCAAGTACCTCCACTACCCAAGACTGCTGCAAAACTCATCTAATGACCCATCAAGACCAAAGTTGGCACACAGAGCCCCCATGACCCACTCTACATCCTGCTGCAGTTTTGGAGAAGGGTGGCCATGGATGATGGAACTTCCAGTACCTTCACTCACATTCTGAGACCTCTGCAAACCTCATCCAATGACGGATCAAGACCAAACTTGGCACATAGACCTCTCATGACCCACTTTACGTCCTGGTGTTGTTTGGAAAACTTTGGAGATGGATGATGGGACTTGCAGTACCTTTGCTCACTTCCTGAGACCACTGAGACCCTCGCCAATGACTAATCAAGACTACACTTGGCACATGGAGCTCCAATGACCCACTCTACATCCTGCTGCAGTTTGGAGGAGGACAGACCATGGATGATGCGACTTCAAGTACCTCCACTCCCTTCCGAAGATTGCTGCAACCCTCTTCTAATGACCAATCAAGACCACACTTGGCACACATAGCCCCCATGATCCACTCTACATCCTGCTGCAATTTGAAAGGGGATGGACTTTGGATGATGGGACTTGCACTACCTTCACTCACTTACTGACACCACTGCCACCCTCATCTAATGACTGATAAAGACCAAACTTGGCACACAGAGCCCCCATGACCCACTCTATATCCTGCTGCTGTTTGTAGGAGGATGGGCCATGGATGATGGGACTTCAAGTACCTTCACTCACTTCCTGAAAATAATGCAGCCGTTATCCAAAGACCAATAAAGACCAAACTTGGCATACAGAACCGCCATTACCCACTTTCTCTAATAACCCGGGCAACGCCGGGTCCCAAAGCTAGTATATAATAAAGAAGAGTGTTTGTATCGGACAGAGGAATTGTGGAGGGGGCGGTGTATGTGGCAGCGTTCTGATTGGCTGCCGCTGTGGTGCTATTTGCATATGGTCTCTGATTGGCCAGCTTCAATAGGAGCCCCTGGTGGAGAAGAGGGTTCATGGCAGAAACGGGGCAGGACAGAAGGAAATTTGCATATGGTCTCTGATTGGCCAGCCTCAAATCCAACATTCCGAGATGACAAAGAGAGGAAAGGAAAGGCCGGGGGCTGGGTCAGAACACTACCAATACAGACCGAAATAGGCACACAGAGCCCCCATCACCCACTCTACATCCTACTGCAGTGTGGAGGAGTATGAACCATGGATGATGGGACTTGCAGTACCACCACTCACATTCTGAGACCGCTGTTAACCTTATCCAATGACTGATCAGGACCAAACTTCGCACAGAGACCTCTCATGACCCACTTTACGTCCTGGTGTGGTTTGGCCGGGGATGGACCGTGGATTATGGGACTTGCAGTACCATTGCTCAATTCTTCAGACCACTGCAACCCTCATCCAATTACCAATAAATACCAAACTTGGCACACTGAGTCTCCATGACGCACTCTACATCCAGGTGCAGTTTGAAGGAGGATGCACCATGGACGATGGGACTTGCAATACCTGCACTCCCTTCCTAAGACCATTACAACTACCAACGATGATGGATCAGGACCACAATTTACACAGAGACCCGCATAACTCACTCTACATCCTGGTGCGGTTTGGAAGAATTTGACAATGGATGATGGGACTTGCAGTCACTTCACTCACTTCCTGAGAACACTGAGACCCTCGCCAATGACTCATCAAGACTAAACTTGGCACATGGAGCTCCAATGACCCACTCTACATCCTGGAGCAGTTTGGAGGACGACAGACCATGGATGATGGGACTTCAAGTACCTCCACTACCCAAGACTGCTGCAAAACTCATCTAATGACCAATCAAGACCAAAGTTGGCACACAGAGCCCCCATGACCCACTCTACATCCTGCTGCAGTTTTGGAGAAGGGTGGACCATGGATGATGGAACTTCCAGTACCTTCACTCACATTCTGAGACCTCTGCAAACCTCATCCAATGACGGATCAAGACTAAACTTCGCACATAGACCTCTCATTACCCACTTTACATCCTGGTGTTGTTTGGAAAACTTTGGAGATGGATGATGGGACTTGCAGTACCTTTGCTCACTTCCTGAGACCACTGAGACCCTCGCCAATGACTAATCAAGACTACACTTGGCACATGGAGCTCCAATGACCCACTCTACATCCTGCTGCAGTTTGGAGGAGGACAGACCATGGATGATGGACTTCAAGTACCTCCACTCCCTTCCAAAGATTGCTGCAACCCTCTTCTAATGACCAATCAAGACCACACTTGGCACACAGAGCCCCCATGATCCACTCTACATCCTGCTGCAGTTTGAAAGGGATGGACTTTGGATGATGGGACTTGCAGTACCTTCACTCACTTACTGACACCACTGCCACCCTCATCTAATGACTGATAAAGACCAAACTTGGCACACAGAGCCCCCATGACCCACTCAATATCCTGCGGGGGATGGGCCATGGATGATGGGACTTCAAGTACCTTCACTCACTTCCTGAAAATAATGCAGCCATTATCCAAAGACCAATAAAGACCAAACTTGGCATACAGAACCGCCATTACCCACTTTCTCTAATAACCCGGGCAACGCCGGGTCCCCAAGCTAGTATATAATAAAGAAGAGTGTTTGTATCGGACAGAGGAATTGTGGAGGGAGGGCGGTGTATGTGGCAGCGTTCTGATTGGCTGCCGCTGTGGTGCTATTTGCATATGGTCTCTGATTGGCCAGCCGCAACAGGACCCCCTGGTGGAGAAGAGGGTTAATGAGAAAAGCAGGGAAATGAGAGAAGGAGAATTGCATATGGTCTCTGATTGGCCAGCCTGAAAGTTCCAAGATTCTGAGGTGACAAGAGAGGAGAGAGAAAGGCCGGGGGGGCTGGGTCAGAACACTACCAATACAGACTGAAATAGGCACACAGAGCCCCCATCACCCACTCTACATCCTACTGCAGTTTGGAGGAGCATGAACCATGGATGATGGGACTTGCAGTACCACCACTCACATTCTGAGACCGCTGTTAACCTTATCCAATGACTGATCAGGACCAAACTTCACACAGAGACCTCTCATGACCCACTTTACGTCCTGGTGTGGTTTGGCCGGGGATGGACCGTGGATTATGGGACTTGCAGTACCATTGCTCAATTCTTCAGACCACTGCAACCCTCATCCAATTACCATTAAATACCAAACTTGGCACACTGAGTCTCCATGACGCACTCTACATCCAGGTGCAGTTTGAAGGAGGATGCACCATGGACGATGGGACTTGCAATACCTGCACTCCCTTCCTAAGACCATTACAACTACCAACGATGATGGATCAGGACCGCAATTTACACAGAGACCCAGCATGACCCACTCTACATCCTGGTGCGGTTTGGAAGAATTTAACAATGGATGATGGGGCTTGCAGTCACTTCACTCACTTCCTGAGACCACTGAGACCCTCGCCAATGACTCATCAAGACTAAACTTGGCACATGGAGCTTCAATGACCCACTCTACATCCTGGAGCAGTTTGGAGGACGACAGACCATGGATGATGGGACTTCAAGTACCTCCACTACCCAAGACTGCTGCAAAACTCATCTAATGACCAATCAAGACCAAAGTTGGCACACAGAGCCCCCATGACCCACTCTACATCCTGCTGCAGTTTTGGAGAAGGGTGGACCATGAATGATGGAACTTCCAGTACCTTCACTCACATTCTGAGACCTCTGCAAACCTCATCCAATGACGGATCAAGACCAAACTTGGCACATAGACCTCTCATGACCCACTTTACGTCCTGGTGTTGTTTGGAAAAATTTGGAGATGGATGATGGGACTTGCAGTACCTTTGCTCACTTCCTGAGACCACTGAGACCCTCGCCAATGACTAATCAAGACTAAACTTGGCACATGGAGCTCCAATGACCCACTCTACATCCTGCTGCAGTTTGGAGGAGGACAGACCATGGATGATGGGACTTCAAGTACCTCCACTCCCTTCCAAAGATTGCTGCAACACTCTTCTAATGACCAATCAAGACCACACTTGGCACACAGAGCCCCCATGATCCACTCTACATCCTGCTGCAGTTTGAAAGGGGATGGACTTTGGATGATGGGACTTGCAGTACCTTCACTCACTTACTGACACCACTGCCACCCTCATCTAATGACTGATAAAGACCAAACTTGGCACACAGAGCCCCCATGACCCACTCTATATCCTGCTGTTTGTAGGAGGATGGCCCATGGATGATGGGACTTCAAGTACCTTCACTCACTTCCTGAAAATAATGCAGCCGTTATCCAAAGACCAATAAAGACCAAACTTGGCATACAGAACCGCCATTACCCACTTTCTCTAATAACCCGGGCAACGCCGGGTCCCCAAGCTAGTTAAGAATAAAGCTCCAAAAGGTGTTTTGGATGAAAGGCAGAGCCTTGCCCGGAGTATCACCCTGGCACCTTTTAAGGAGCACCCCCTTCTGAGGTTGAGATAGTATGCCAATCTGAGGATGATACATTATGCCCTTCAAGGTCATTCATCTGAGACTTAGACAGGGTGACCATTTAATGCTGCCCATGTGAGGCTGAGACAGCATACCTCTTCAATGCTGACCAATCAGGCTGAGACAAGGTGACCCTTCAATGTGGCTCATTTGAGGCAGAGACAGGGTGATCCTTTACTGCTATCCATATGAAGCTGAGACAGGGTAGCCCTTCAAGGACACCCATCTGGGGCTGAGACAGTGGGCCCTTCAAGGTTGCCAGTCTGAGGCTGAGACAGTGGGCCGTTCAAGGTGGCCAATCTGAAGGTGGGACAGCGGGCCCTTCAAGGCTGCCAGTCTGAGGCTGAGTATCAACAGTGGGCCCTTCAAGGTGGCCAATCTGAAGCTGAGACAGTGGGCCCTTCAAGGCTGCCAATCTGAGGCCGAGTATCAACAGTGGGCCCTTCAAGACTGCCAATTTGAGGCTGACACAGTGGGCCTTTGAAGACTGCCAATCTGACATTGAGACAGTGAGCCCTTCAAGACTGCCAATCTGACATTGAGACAGTGGGCCTTTCAAGGCTGCCAATTTGAGGCTGAGACAGTGGGCCCTTCGAGGCAGCCAATCTGAGGCTGAGACAGTGGGCCCTTCAAGGCAGCTTAAAAGTATTATGTAAATACAATGTATTATGACCATAGCACAATATTAGTATTATATATTACTATATTGTACTATACCATTATACTGTAATATTATTAGTAATATTACATGTAATATAAAATATATAATTATAATATATTATTATTATATTATATTACATTATAATATCAATATTATATGTATGTGCAATATATTATATTAATATTAATATTATTAGCACAGTGCAGGAGGCAAGGTGAAACTGTCTTCCTCACCCCCTCTCCTCACTTGTCCCAGAGCAGCAATTGGTCCTGGGGGGAGGGGCTCCCAACTTTTGTCCTTTTGTGATAATGTCCTAAATCACTCAGATCCACTTGGATGCCAAAAATGATTCACATCTAATAGATGTAACTGCAGCTCTTCCTTTTTTGGGACATTTCATTATGCCCGGGGGGGGGGGGGGATTATCATCTATTCTGTTTATTTGAAAAGCTCCTGTCATAACCTCATGGATTTTGATGTTTTGAGCTGAACATACAAGCTCCTGCATACTGCTCTTTCTATATTACCGTCTTAGCCTCATACTTTCTCTTATGCAGACAGACTGACATAAATGAACCTGAAGTGAATTGCTCACATTGTGCTCTTTCTTCACAGCTTGTAATCCTGAGAGCAGAAGTGGAGGAGAAGAAACATCAGCAAGGTGAACAATGACTATGGATGCTCCGATGGGATTAATTTCTCTTTCCAGTAGAATAATGCACCTTCATCCAAGGGCAGGGGAGTCTCCCACTCTCAGAGTTGCCCTTCAGAGTTGCTCACGTCGTCCAACCAATCCTTCGTTGGAGCCGATCCGTGGCCTACCTGCTGAAGGTGATCTCTGTCTCCCTGAGCCTCCCAAACCCAAATCCCCTCCTCTTTGTAGAAGTACAATGCTTCTGCTTTTCATTCCTTACCTAGGACCTCACTCCTTGCATCCGAGCCCAGCTGCGGAACGGTACTATCCAGAAACACTGTATAAGAAGGAGAGACTTCCTCTAAAATCCTGATCACCTCCTTTTTGCAGAAGTACAATGTTCCTGCCTTTCCCTCCTTACCCAAGTGTCTTAACATGCTGCCCATGAAGGAGGTCTCTTGAGCTTCATCCGGAGTACTAGAGAAGAAGTGAAAACAGCAAAATGTCAGCAACAGAACCCTAGTCAGGTGTGCTGAAAGAAATCAAGAGTTACTACAAGATGCTCGCTATTGCAGGATTACGCCTCCTTCCAAATGTCTATTTCAAGCAACATTGTGAAAGCTGGGGGAGGAGCCCCCATCCAGGGTTTTTCTGGCCCCCTTAGCCAAGATTTGGGGGCCTCTGCCAGGATCTGGGCTCCACAGGATTGGTGCCTCCCTTTCAGTTTTCCAGCCTCACTTCACCTTGGGCATCTTCCAAATCGTCTATCTCCAGTGGCGTTGGTTCACTAGGAGAAACGAAAAAAAATCTTATGTAAGAATATACAACCCAAAGATTCCTCCACCCTCCCCTCGCACCCAAAAAAGCAATCCACACACCAAAAGTGAGAAGAAGTTACCTCAATTTCTGGTACTACTGGCTCCAAAGTGTGCCAATGCTTTCAGTCTCTCCTCCCTTGGTCAAGGTGCGCTGTGGAAGAAAGAGAAGAGCAAAGTGACTATTGGGAAACTTCCTCTGAAAACTTGACCTACCTTTACCCTTTGCAGAAAGTAAGTGCACCTGCATTTCACTCTTTACCCAGGATTTATAGGATTCTGCTCAAATGGGGCCCTCACTCCTTGCATCCGGATTGTCCTGTAAGGCTGATACCACCCAGAACCTCTGTAAAAGAGAGAAGACTTCCTTTCAAATCCTGATTCCCTCCTCTTTGCAGAAGTTCAATACTCTTGCATTTCCCTCCTTAACCAAGTGTCTAATGTGCTGTTGACGGAGGAGGACTCTTGAGCATCATCTGGAGCACTAGAGAAGAAAACAGCCAAATGTCAGTAACAGAAACCAGTTCAGCTCTGCTGAAAGAATTCACAGGTTACTACAGGATGCTCACTATTTCTTTCAAATGTCTTTTTCAAACAACATTGTGAAGACTGGACTTCAGCCATCAGGAGATGTTGTCTTCTTCCCCCGTGAGTTTTGTAATTACAAGTAAGGCACCTTAAGGGGGGGGGGGGGGAGGCTCTGCCAGGCTCTGGTCTCCCCACACACACATCTGAACTATTTTGGACTTTTCAGTTCTGGTGCCAAAGGAAATGGTATGAAGGCGCCTGAGACTTCCCAATGTCGTTTAGGTTGGTCTGAACATAATGAGCCTTTTTTGTGAGGAAAAAACATAAAGCACAGGTCTCAGGGGTAAAAAAACCTAAGAATTGGTGGTAAGAAATGACTTGACCAGGGGCTTGGGTCCAAGCTTTACACATCTAAAGGTGTCTTCGAGGGACGACCTCCCTCATGAGATGACCACGAGTCCTCTCCACCTTTCTCTCCTGTAGTTTCTCTTTCTCGGATGCTGAGGTGATTTCGGACCTCTTTAGGCTTCTGACCGCTGCCTTTTTCTTTCTCTCCCTCTCCTGTACTGTCTTCTTTGACACAGGTAATTGTAGACCTCTTTGGACTTCTGAACATTGCCCTTCTCTCTCCTCTGGAATGCATGACTGGCATTCCGGAGATTTTCTCGACCACCTTCCTGGTTACTGACTTTTTGGCACGCTCGACCGGCTTTGTGGAGACTTCCTTGATCACCTTCCTGGCCACCTGCTTTTGGCTTTTCTGGCAACCATGACGGGCCCCTTGGTCACTCTCTGTGCCATTCCTTTGGCCACGCCATCCAGCTTAGGGTCAGCTCCGCCATCCTTATCTTCCTCCTGAGCCACCTTCCTGGCTTCCTCAGCTAGCACTGTGGCTCTCTTGATGAGAGACAAATGGCCTGGAGTCACTGGCTGAAACTCTTGGTGCCACTCAACAGCCTGTGCCACAACCTCCATGGCACTGTCATTGTCTCCTAGGCAGTTGTACCTTGCCACCATTGACAAAACCAGGTCTGGGTCACGCCTCAGCCCTTCTGTACTCCTTAAAATCATGTATGATTCAAGGACATGGCCTTGATCCATCTTTTCTAGGGCCATAGTCCACTTATCATATTCACTCTTTATCTCAGCCATGCTTTCTTTCTCCCTCTGTTCAGCCTGAATTCTTTCCCTCTCTAGCTCAGCCATTCTCTCCTATGGCTGTGTAAAGTTATCTTGAATAAGGCTTTTACCACAAAGATAGTCACACAGAGGCTTGCTTAAGTTAATAAAAATAACCAGAACGTTTATTTAACAGGCTTGAAATATTCAGGTACAAAAGCGTGATGGTTTCATTAACATACTGGCACATACAAGCTTGTGGTTATGTAAAGATCTTAGAACTTCTGGGTACAAGTCTTTAAAAAAGGATCAACAAAGATTACCTCAGGAACTGAATCTCTGAGAGTAACTCCCCAAAAATCCCCCCCTTATAGGAAACTGGCCAAATCCCTGAACCAGCTTTTCCTTAGGGAAATGAACCGACCACAGCAGGGTCCTGTTCCACTCCATATTCTAGCTATTTATTTCAATAGCTGTTCCTGATTGATATGGGAAACCCCTCTTGCCCACCCTGGCCCTTCGTGGAGAGATCGGCTTTATGCAATAACTAGAAGGCTCCTTTTCTTCTTCATAGTCCTCTATTCCAGGGGTGTAGGCGCACTAAGAGAGAGAAAATAAGCATATGTAAGAACATAAAGCCTAAAGACTCCTCCAGCTCAAGAAGACGGCCCAACCTCCACCCAAAAAGTGAGAGGGTATTACCTCAGTTCCTCGGACTTCTGGCTGCAAATTGTGTCCATACTCCCATTGTCTCTTCCCCTAGTCAGGATGCACTGTGAAAGAAAGGGAAGAGCAAATTGTTTATTTATCGTGTCAGAAGCAAACTGAGAATATAGTTATAATGTATAAAAATACCACAAACAAAAGTTTAAAACTTGGCATTATGCTAAATTTCCTTTGACCAGAAGATGGCCGCTTGGAATGACTCTGGCATCGCTGTAAGGAGGTTCTCTATCGTGCATGTGGCAGGGCTCAGACTGCATTGTAGTAAGTAGTCTGTGTTGTGCTCTTCTCCACACTTGCATGTCATGGATTCCACTTTGTAGCCCTATTTTTAAAAGATTGGCTCTTCATCTCATGGAACCAGAGCTCAGTCTGTTCAGCGCTTTCCAAGTTGCCCAGTCTTCTGTGTGCCCAGGAGGGAGTTTCTTATCTGGTATCAGCCAGTGATTGAGGTTCTGGGTTTTAGCTGGAAATGTCAATGCCTTGGTCCTTTCATTGCTGGTACTACTTCCTGGCGGATATTAAGTGAAGCAAAGTGATTATTGGGAAACCTTCTCTGAAAGCTTGACCTCTACTTCCCCCTTTGCAGAAGTACAGTATTCCTGCCTTTAGGATTTGTAAGACTCTTTGCGAATGGGCCCCTGACTCTTCATCTGGGCCCAGGTGTGGAGCTGATACCATTCAGAAATGCTCTAAAAGAAAGAGAGGAGACTTCCTTTCAAACCTTGATTTCTTCCTTTTCACAGAAGTACAACTCTCCTGCCTTTGCTTCTTCTCCCAGTTGTCCAAGGAATAAAAGAAAGGTAGAGAAGGAAGAAAGGAGAGAAAGGGGAAGAAAAAGGAGGGAAGGAATAGGTGGTACCTCTCTTTCATAATAGTCCAGATATCTAACTCTTACTTCAAAAATTCTTACTATGGGCCACAGCAACGTGTGGCAGGGCACAGCTAGTATGAAATAAAGTGATATCTAGATGGCTTTTAATCCCTCCTCCATGTAAAAATATATACTGGTGCAAATAAGAAATATTGTAAATGTGATGCTCATGAAGCACCCTACTACTGAAGGTGGTGGATATGTCAAAAAGCCAAAATATTCTGGAGACAAAGGCCATGGGATTTTCCAAGACATTCCTCAAACCAGAATCGGCTTTAGTCCCAAACTTTTGGGATATTCATTTGTTCTTGTAAAAACAAGCAAAGGAGAAGGAGGGATACCTGGCAGGAAACACTTTAGCCTCTGGCAACAAGGAAAGCATTCCTTGCAGATCTTCCTGAGGTTCTGGGAAGGCGAAAGGAGGAGGGAGGAGTTGCCTTGGGAGAGGGGCTTTTTTAGGGCCATTGCTCTTTGGTAGATGGAACCCCGAAGAGCCAAGTACTTACTTTGACCAGTTTTCTGAAGACCATCTTTTTCATAATTGGTTATAGTTTATTTGTATTGTTTATATTCTTAGAGATATAGATTTCCAAGTATTTCCAAGTATTTTAGCTTCTTTTTTTGGTCAGGGCTTGAGGGCCCCTGCCAGGCTCTGGACCCAACTTCCGCCCCACTAGGGAGTGCCAAACAGCAGAGCACTAAATTTGATCAGACTTCTGAAGGGCATCTTGGTAAGATGAAACTTTTTTTTGCTGTCTGCTGAATCTCGTGATCTGGTTTGGAACTGCATTCTTATGGTAAACAAAGAGTCACCAGGCAACAGGAAAATGGTGGTCCCTTTTTGAATCCATACAAATAGGGTAGTTGCCCAACCAAATCGGAAACCACTGCTAACAAATTATAGAACAGTTACAAGAAATAAAGAGTCTAATACATTATACAAAAAGTAGCCAAATATAATTCTACAGAAGATAATGCGACTGGAAATTGCTGGGCCATGGGTGGCTCTGAGGGATACCTCCTCATGAAATTGTCCCGACTCACCTGCCCACCCTCTGTGGTCCAGGACCAAACTGGGAAGGAAATGTCTTCCACCAATGACTCTTCCCAGATCTATAGTCACCCCAAACACTGGATCCACTATTGAATGGTCTCTTAACCATACTAATTTAAAGATACTTACTCTGGATGGGGAGTAACATAGATTTTAGATTCTGAAAAGGGAAGTTTTCCAAGCTCTGGAACTGATCAGGCAATATAGTTTGCAGTATTTTTATTCCAGAGAGTCATTGATATTAAAATAGTGGGTCAAACTGGGAAGGAAATGTCTTCCATAAATGAGGGATCATGTTTGCAACAATCCTGATTTATTCTACTCAAATTATCAAGAAACTGGGAAAATCCGAGTTATATGTGCCTCTGTGAGATTGATGTATATAGTTAACTCGTTTAGTGTTTTTCTGTTTTTTCTATTTTAAAGTTTTAAAATTTACTCGTTATTAAAAACATTTAACATTATAAACTTGCATTATTACGTTGACTCTTCCCAGATCTACACCCCTTCCAACCCTACCCAGTCATACACCTAACTTCATAGTGATTGTAATGTTTTTAAAAATGTTTTAATGTATTTCAATGTTGATCTTAGTTGAATTTAAATGTTTATTTTAATTGTATATTGCTGTTAAGGTATTGAATAGTTGCCTATCTGTAAGCTGCCTTGAGTCCCCCTCGGAGTCAAGAAAGGTTGGATATAAATATAGTAAATGAATAAATAAATAAATAAATAAATAAGACCGTGTTAAGTCACTTCTTTGCACAAATGCTGATGAGTGGATTTTCTTCTACCATACTTGTACGGTGCCACCCCTGCTGTTTTCATACAGTCGCCGCATATGGCAGGGATGCGGCTGTAGCTGTTTTTGAGCTCCCCCCACCATATGCGGCGACCATAGATTCTCCAGTCCGGCTCGGAAGTTTCAGCACCCGCCCTATAAGACGATATCCAGTGTATAAGACGACCCCTGACTTTTGAGAAGATTTTCCTGGGTTAAAAAGTAGTCTTATATGCCAGAAAATACAGTATTTGATGGATGAGCTTAGGAACCCTGGAGAATTGAACTGTGCCATGAGCTGAGTGGGAGCCCTCTAAAGACTAAAGATCTATATTTTGCTTACAGGTTATTGTCGGGGTGCAAGCAAACAGGAAGGAGAGATTTTCATGAAAAATAAAAACACCCGTGGGAGGGAGGGAAATAAGGCCACAAGGTAGGAACCGCAACAGAAGAAAAAAGAATTTCCTCTTTCCAGCACTTCACACGTGAAAAATAGAAGAAATGTGACCAAATCAACATTAGAGGGTGGTCAAGAACACACCAGTTGGAAAGGCATCAATTTGCTATTGCCTAACCATACTGGGAAGGGCATGATTTTGTTCCATTTTTCCTGTTCCCGCTCCAGCTGAATTAAAGCAGCGCAAACTACTGTTTTTACTTAGAAATCAGAGCCCCCAGAGGCACAGTGGGTTAAACCCGTGTGCTGGCAGAACTGAAGATCGACAGGTCGCAGGTTTGAATCTGGGGACAGTGCGGATGAGCCCCCTCTTATCAGCTCCTCAGGCGGGGACATGAGAGATGCCTCCCATGATAAAACATCAAAATTTCTGAGTGTCCCCTGTGCAACATCCTTGCAGACGGCCAATTCTCTCACCAGAAGTGTCCTGCAGTTTCTCAAGTTGCTCTTGACATGACTAAAAAAACCCCAAAAACTTAGAAATCCACTTGTAATCCATGAAGTAAGCTAAGGATAAAGGAGGATAGTGAGATTTTTTTTTTTTGGTCATTTCAGGAGTGACTTGAGAAACTGCAAGTAGCTTCTGGTGTGAGAATTGGCCGTCTGCAAGGACGTTGCACAGGGGACGCCCGAATGATTTGATGTTTTTATCCTTGTGAGAGGCTTCTCTCATGTCCTCGCTTGGGGAGCTGGAGCTGACAGAGGGAGCTCGTCCGCCTCTCCCTGCATTCGAAGTGAGATGAAACAGGCATGTTTAAAGCAGTTTGAAAGGTGGGATGATAGAGAACTGATTGGCACTGCCGCTGGCAAATGTTGACTTTTGGAGGAGATATTAATGCAGTGATTCTCAGCCTGTGGGTCCCCAGATGTTTTGGCCTTCAACTCCCAGAAATCCTAACAGCTGGTAAATGGGCTGGGATTTCTGGGAGTTGTAGACCAAAAGACCTGGGGACCCACAAGTTGAGAACCACTGTATTAATGCCTAATAGTGCTCCAGAGGACTTTTTCTGCTGCACAATGATAGTACTATGATTTCACTTTATCTATCATGGCAAAATCCTATGGAAGGATTCCTATCATGGAAAGGTAGGATTTGCTGCATAGGTAAGGACATTTAGAATACCCACCCAGAGAATTCTAGTGCCTTTGAAAATTACAAACACCAAGATTCCATCAGATAAAATCATATGGCATGTGATTAAATCCTATGGAAGCTGTTATCCTCCAAGTGTGATAATATATCCTCCAAATATCACCTGGATTCCTGTGTCCAGTTTGCACTATATCAAGTCAGCCTGTCGCCTAGGCAAGTTGGTTGGGAGACGCAAGGAGCTGTAGTTTGAAAAATGGGATTTTCTGACCCCTGAATTAATTGGATATCCCACAAGGAAAATGATGTTCAGACTGCAATTATCCTAACCGTTCATCCAATCATATGTTTGGAAATGGTGCCACCTCGTGGTTTGTGGTGAAATGGGATAGAGTCATTTTTTAAAATGAAGAACAAAATTCATAGGTCAGTAAATACTAGAGTGGTGCATTTCTGTCAAGCCTCGATCCGTTTTCGGTGTCCCTGCAAAGGAGTCCCTACAAGCCGGCACCAAATTGTAAAAGACTCTTGTATCAATACCACTGGATGCCA
>NW_026847549.1:94530877-94582761 GCF_025583915.1 Anolis sagrei ordinatus
GTGGGTGTGCAGGTGATTCCCTGATTGACTTAATGTCTCATTCCGAAGAAGGCAACAGTGCCAGGCACAGAACACAAAAGGTGATCATGCCACAGAGCCAGAGGGCCGGGTATCCACTCAAAAGGCTCATTTATTCACCTTTGCTTAGCCTTTGCATCTGTGGGAATCCTAGACCTCTGGACACACCTGGCCAGGTAAAGAGTGCAAAACAGCCCAACTGATAAAGGGATTGTCTATCTGTCACTCTCACACAAGAGGGATTCCATGTCTAGGCTGGGAGATCGCTAGAGGGAGGTTTACTGAGGGTAGAGGACTCTCCGTTCCCAGGGTTGGATGTACATAGAAGGGAAGGGGACCAGGGGCCTTCACCATACATTTGAGACACTAGGAATACAGCACACCCCAAAATATAATTCAATAAATTTGTGAAAGGTTTGGGGTTCCCTTGCCAGGTATCTCCTGAGGCTTTCGGGGGCTTCCAAATGGTGGAACTCTGTGCCCTGGGTCTCTCCCCGCATCCCCTTCCTCGCCTCCTGAGCACTCAGAGCCTGGCCAGGCCACGAGAGAAGGTCTCCTGGAAAGGGAGAGGCCTCTTCTCATCCAGAGGAAATCCCAGTCCTGGCCACGGAGTCTCTGGGTTTGGCATTCACTGAGATTTCACACTAACAACTATTGATATTCTGCATTTTGTAGCTGAAGGCTTTCATGGCCGGAATCTCTGTGTTGCTGTGAGTCTTCCGGGCTGCGTGGCCATGTTCCAGAAGCATTCCCGCCCACACCTCTCTATGGCAGGCATCCTCGGAGGGGTGAGGCCTGTGGGAAAGCAGGCAAATGGGGTTAATATAACTGTGGGAAGCCAGGCAGGAAGCAGCCAGGCTTTGGACCTGCAAGGCCATTCAATGGTAACGAAGGTGGTCAATGGAAACAGAGAAGAGTTCTTCTTTCTTCCTCCTGACGGCGAGCGCATCTTGTAGCCCCGCCTTTACATTAGTGTGAACTGCAGCAGGGAGTTCCGCAGTTCCTGGGCCAAGCTTTGAGGCCAGCAGATGGAATGCGCCCCAGCTGCTAGCTCCAAGACCAGGAATGCCTGCAACTCCAGGTAACTTCCCCTCTCCTTTGACTTTGTATCTTTCCCTAATAAAGTGCTTGAAACCTGAAACTTTCCGATGTAATTGATTTCTTCAATTGATCCATGGCAGTTTGACAATTTGGAGTCCAAATTACCTGGTTCGGGTTCTTCTTTTTGGTAAGATCCGAAAGAGGGGCCGCCAAATTACTAAAAGATGGGATAAATTTGCGATAGTATCCAGCCAATCCAAGGAATGCCCTAACCTGTTTTTTCGTTTTGGGCACTGGCCACTGGTGAATAACTGCCACTTTAGTAGGGTCAGGTCGAATATGACCTCCTCCCACTAAATGTCCTAAATACTTAGTAACATTGTATCCTATCTTACACTTAGAAGCCTTAATAGTTAACCCTGCTTCTCTCAACCTGCTTAACACCAGATCCAAATGTTCAAGGTGAGCTTCCCAGGAATCGCTGAAAATCCCTATATCATCGATATAGGCCACGCAAAAAGACCCCAGCCCACTTAAAACACTGTCTACTAATCTCTGAAATGTGGCTGGGCTATTTTTTAGCCCAAAAGGGAGGACAGAAAATTCAAATAACCGACTTTGGGTTCGGAAGGCGGTTTTGTGTCGATCCTGTGGTGCCATGGGCACTTGCCAGAATCCTTTAGTCAGATCTATACTACTAATAAAGTTGGCCTTCCCCATCCTTTCTAGCAGATCGTCTAAACGTGGCATAGGGTAAGTATCTGTCTGGGTTACTTTATTTAACCGCCTATAATCCACGCAAAATCTAATTGTCTTGTCTGGCTTCTGTACCAACACTATGGGTGAAGCCCAAGAGCTAACTGATGGAACAATAATACCTAGGTCCAACATTTCTTTAATCTCCTTTTCAATACACTCATTAATTCTCCCCGTGACCCTGTAGGGTGGAGATACTATGGGAGTTGCATCACCGGTGTTTATTTGATGCTGGACTCCCTGGACCTTTCCTGGCAAATCTGAAAATATGTCTTTATATTTACTCAAAACTTTCACAACCTCTCTTCTCTGTGGTTGGGACAATTCTATGTTCATTTCTACCCGATCCAAATTTTTGTACTGTTCACGATCACCCTCCCAAAAAGAAAAGGGACCGGATTCTTCCTCCGAAACAACAAAACATACATTAGCAGACCTTTCAACATAAGGCTTTAACATGTTTATATGGACTCTTCTTTCTACATTGGAATGTTCATCATAAATATCATAGTTTATTTGGTTGTGTTTTCTGATGATCTTCCAGGGTCCCGACCAATCCAATTGAAGTTTGTTGGTTTTGTTGGGAGATAAAAATAAAACTTCATCTCCGATGTTGAAGATCTTTGGTTTAGCAGTAGAATCATAATAGTCTTTTTGTCTCTGCTGAGCCGCAAGCAAATGTTCTTGTGCAATGTCCCTAGCCAGTTGCATTGTTGATTGAAGATCCTTTAAATACTCCGACACTGGAACTGGATCTGTTGCCGGACTTTCCTCCCAATATTCCTTTATCAGGTCTAATGGACCATGAGCTTTCCTTCCATATAGCAATTCAAATGGACTGTAGCCAGTACTGTCATGAGGGACGGTCCTGTAGGCGAATAACAGTTGTTGCAATTTGACGTCCCAGTCGTATGGCTTCTCTTGACTGTAAGACTTTATCATTTTGACTAAAGTCTTGTTCATATTTTCAACTAGTCCATTTGTCTGTGGATGATAAGCTGTTGAAGTCAGGTGTCTGATACCACATAACTCAAGCAATTTCGACATAAGTCTGGAAGTGAATTGGGTTCCCAAATCTGAAACCAATTCTCTAGGATAACCAGTTCTTCCCCAAATGGATAACAGTGCATTTGCAATCGTTGTTGTCTCGATGTTAGTTAGAGCTACAGCCTCTGGATATCTTGTGGCGTAGTCAATCATGGTTAAAATGTATCGGTAACCACGTCTGCTTGGTTTACAAAGAGGACCCACTATGTCAATGCCCACTCTGTAAAATGGTTCTCCAATTATTGGCATAGGGATCATAGGAGCTTTAATTTTATCCCTTCCAGTACTCAATCTTTGGCAGATGTCACAAGACTGGCAAAACTCTTTGATCTTCTGGAACACGCCAGGCCAATAAAAGTTCTTAGTGATTCTCTTTGTGGTTTTCCTCACACCCAAATGTCCACCTTGAGGGTTTTCGTGTGCCACCCTCATCAGCTGTTCTCTAAAACTTTGAGGCACTACAATTTGACTACTTGTCACTGATTCTTCTGTTGACTCCACATTCCTGGTTTTTCTATATAAAACACCATTCTTTAACACAAACTCGGAGGGCTGTTCTTTTGCCAATATTGTGGGGTTTTGAGCCAAAGCGAATAGAGGTTTAAGAGATTCATCGGCTCCTTGTTCCTGCCGAATTTCTTCAATTCCTCCCGTCTTCTTAACAAGCTCAGCAACCGTAGCGCTGGATTCCGGACTCTCCTCCCCATCCTGTTGTATGGCAAAACACATGGCTTTTTGATCATGGCTTTCGTTGTTATATTCTTCCTCTTCACACGTCATCCTCCAGCTTTCAATCTTCTTAGCCAAATCATTTCCAATTAAACATCTGTATGGTATGTCAGGACTGACTGCAAAATCCCACATACCCTTCCATCCTCCATATTCTATTGGCAAAGTCACTACTGCTGTTGGTATCGCAGGTCCTAAACCTTTTAATCTTATTTCAGAGGTAGGCCGCTGAAATTCCTGAGGTATTATTTCTGGATGCACTATACATACTTCAGAGCCTGTATCTCGAAGTCCTTTCATGTCTTTGTTGTTAATAGAAATGGTTTCTAAGTAATCTTTAGATGGGCTGCCTGACAAGATGAACAAACATTGTTTCTCTTGAGGCTCTGAATCTGAACTCTTCTTTGACACAGTATCTGGTTCTAGCCAGAGTGAACCAGAGGATTCTGGGATCGTTGGTTCCCAAGGCAAAGATGCTTCGATGCTAACAGAAAAAGGGGCCGAGGAAAAGGTTGAACGGCCAAGGCCAGATAGTGATAGTGAAAGGAATGTACTAATTGGCAAGCTGAGGGACGACCAGACACTCTTAATAATAATAACAACAACAACAACAACACTTTATTAGTACCCTGATACCATCTCCCCAAGGGACTCGGTGCGGCTTACATGAGGCCAAGCCCAAACACAACAATGCAGGCAATAATACAACAATACAAGCAATTAAAATAAAACATAAACGATAAACATATAACATTATCAATAAGACAACATACAATTAAAAATTGTGGGAAGGCCAAATGTAAAAATTAAAATTGGAAAAGTGCTGAGGCATGGACGAAAAGGCGATAGTGGCGTTTGTGGAAGACATACGAGCAGACCTAAAAGTATAAAGTGCTTTGGAGGGACAAAGTGCTATGGGATCATTATTCCGGGAAGGCACACTCGCACAACCACATCTTCAAGCTCCTCCTGAAGACCCCAGGGTTGAGGCCTGCCTGATGTCCTTAGGGAGTGAGTTCCAGAGTTGAGGGGCCACTACCGAAAAGGCCCTCTCTCTCATCCCCACCAATCGTGCCTGCGATGCTGGTGGGATCGAGAGCAGGGCCTCTCCAGATGAACGAAGAGATCGTGTGGGTTCGTATACAGAGATGCGGTCACACAGGTAGGCGGGTCCCAAACCGTTCAGGGCTTTGTAGGTAAGAACCTGCACCTTGAATTGGGTCTGGTAGATGAATGGCAGTCAGTGGAGCTCCTTGAACAGGAGGGATGACCTCTCCCTGTAAGGAGCACAAGTTAACAACCTGGCTGCCGCTCATCTAAAATTTCTGGGCCGTTTTCAAGGGCAGCCCCACGTAGAGTGCATTGCAGTAGTCCAGTCTTTGATAGGAGAAGTCAAATCAATCATCATCATACCTGGAAGGGGGCAGAAGACGGTCTGAAAGATTAAGAGAATCAGGGGGTCAGGGAGAGGTTTCCCAAGGGAAAGGGAATGCTTTTGCCATGGCTTTCTGAATAAATATAGGGCCTGTGAGTCTATACTCTTCAGTAAGTCCAACATTTGGTTTTCATGCCTGCTTCATGCTTGCTTGTTCATGCGGGGAATCATGTATAATCTTGCTTTGTATTCATGCACATGCTGAGATTTTTGTAAGCTGGTGTTTGTGATTTCAAGCTACTGCATTTAGATTATTTGATTCAAGTTGGCTCCTGTTTCTTCAAGGGACTTTTGCATTTGCCACCTTTGGAAAAGAAAGACTTTCTTCCTATGGATTTGCTTCTTGGATTTTGGGACTGATTTGTCTCCTAACTTGGATTTGGGTTATTTGCTGATTTTGTGGACATCACCTTTTCTCTATTTGAATGCTTTTTACCTTTTTGACTATTGCTATATTGGCAAATACTTGGAGAACGTTACATGTAACTTGGTTGCGATACAGTTCAGACTTCCAATGTTACAACTTATAAAACTCTTGCTGTGGTGAAGCACTTTATTAAACAATGTTTTACTGTGGTGAATAGTCTCCCCGTTTGATTCTTCTATGATCAAACACCAGATCTCTAGTTCTTTTAACTAGGGATCTAAACAAGCCTTTGTTAGTTCTTTCTAACTAAAGAAACTAATAAGGTTTTCCTCTTCAGCTTTCCTAACTGAAGAAATCTCTGACTATTCACGAACACTGTCTCTCTCCTGACTCAGAGTCTCCAACCTGACTCTTCCCTTCTCAGTCTCTCCAACCTGACTCTTCCCTTCTCAGAGTCTCCAACCTGACTCTTCCCTTCTCAGAGTCTCCAACCTGACTCTTCCCTTCTCAGAGTCTCCAACCTGACTGACTCTTAACTGTCGCTTTTCAAAACACCCTTCTCTAAGCTCCTCCCACTCCTCTGCAGCATCGTTTCCATGGTAACACACTCCTCACAGCTAGGCCGCTCCAGCCTTAGGGTAACCAATGCAAACATAAATACAGTTATATTATTATAATCTCTTCTGTACAGTCCCCAATTTCAGCGCGGCTCCTGATCCGTTTTTGGGAGCTTCTGGAATTTGGCAGGGTGAGAACCTGTTTTCCCTTATGGCAACCCAAAGGATCCATTTTCGATCTGTCCCATTGGCGGCAATGGGGAATGTACAAAGCTCCCCTTTCAGTCATTTTTAGGGCAAGGGCTTAGGAAACCCTGTTTCCACCAATTCTTTCCCTTCTTTCTTTCAAGAAGCAAGAGCTTAAGAAATCCCCCTTTCTATTATCCTTTCCCTTCTATCTTTAGAGGGAACCTGGGTTTCAGGCAAGAGGCTTGAGTAACCACTAAGCATGTGCAAAAAAAAATTTTTTTGGGTCATATGCTTTGTTAAAGCTGTTTCTACTCTATAGGAGACAGGATCTGTGGGTGCACGCAGCTCTCTTCCTGCAGGAGGCAGTTTTCCAAGGCATTTTAAGGGGGCTTCCCAGGGAAGGAGGAGAGATCAATCAGGAGGTATCCTACCCTGGGCTTCCTTAAAACAGCCCTCCCTTCTCTCTTGGTTTAGAATGCCCCCCTCATGCTTTGATTCTACCTCCAAATCAAGAGAGAAGGGAGGGCTTAAGAAATTCTGCTTCCTACGATCCTTTCCCTTCTAGCAGCTGCCTCCCACCCTGCACTTCACATCCAGAGGCGGCTCAACCCATTACGCAAAGTAAGCATTTGCAGTATAGTTGATTTTGCCCAGGGGCGCTCTTGAGGCGCTCTTGGGGGAAAATAGACCTTGACATATGTGAGTTGTAGTTACTGGGATGTATAGTTCACCTACAATCAAAGAGCATTCTAAACTCCACCAGTGATGGAGTTGAACCAAATATGGCACACAGAACTCCCACGACGAACAGAAAATATATATCAGTGATTGGTTGGGGGGGGGGGCAAAATACTGTTTGCTTACCGTTGAAAATTACCTGGGGCCGCCTCTGTTCACATGTAACTGAAAGAAGCCTTGTTTTCGACAGTTATTGTTCTGTTGTGACTGGAAAAAATTGCCAGCAGAAACCATGTCATTACGGGCATCCAAACCAGCCAAATACCATTTTTGAAAACAGATCCATGCACAAGCCTATTTTGTCTATACCCAAATCTCATAAAAGAACTAAATCTAAAAATAGTGGCACAATGAATACAGGGTATAGAGGCTCAGAAGGACATTGCCACCCTTAGTAAAGCCGGCTCACTGAAATGGTTAAGTCACTTCAAACATACTTTTCAAACAGCCAAATAGACAGAAATGCCTAAACATCTAAGGAAGGTATTCACTAGAACTAGATTTGAACAGACGGATACAATAGTTAAACATGGAAGGTTTAACCAAGTTCCATATAACAAACGATTCTGTATCTGTGGGGCGACAGAGCTAGAGGATATTACACATGCATTGTTTAGTTGTATTTTGTACAACAAAGAGAGAAATCAATACCTCGGACCATTCATCATACAGAAGACTCACTGGGATCCCCATATCAAAACTACATTCTGAATGGCTGGCCAGAATGCTAAGATAACACACCAAACAGCTCTTTTCCTTCATAAAGCAACACAGCTGAGAACGGCGTATCTGGAGGCGATTGGGGTAAACTGTAGGGGTGGCGCAGATATTTGAAGTGGCTTGAGATTGTGTAATAGCTGGTCTATTTTAACTTTTGTTTTAACCTTCGTTTTTAATTTTTGTGATTTGAAATTTTACCTTGGCATTTTAATGATGATATTTTAATTACCTTTTAACTTAATCAAGTTTGAATGTATGTTAGTTCACTATTATGGGAGTTTTAGGATAGTGATTATTGTCTATTTGTGTAAGTTTTTGTTTTTAATGTTGATACGGTCAGTGGACTAATCAATAAACTTTGCTTGCCAGTTGCTTGCCTATTTTGTGGGCAAGAGAGATCCAGTTGTTTATGTTTATTTATACCCTACTTTTTCTCTCCAAAAAGGAGACTCAAAGCAGCTTTGAATGAAATACGAGGACATTATTTCCTCCTAAACTTTCCTTTGGTAGGAGACTTCCAAACTTCTGAATTTCTGGGAAATGCTTCCTTATTCTAATTCCCCGGCAATGCGATTTGAACCTTGAACACAGCTGGCAGCCAATCACAGAGGAGCATGAGGTGAATGAGAGAAGTTCTGGAATGTTTTACATCACAGGGAAAGGTGATGAGGAGGAAGGAACAACTACAAGGTAAGGAGAAGTTAAAGCGATACATGGGCAATGAACATTATCCATGTGAATCTGACTTGTACCCATCAATCCCTGTCATTATATCCCTCCAAAAACTGGGACTTATTTAGAACAAGTACAATACTATGCAACATGTGAAAGATCACATTGAAGTGGAATTGGGCCATATACATTAAAAAGGATAAATGACATACAGTGTCAAAAAGCATTCTGAAAAACAGTGGAATTAAATCCCTACAATTCAGCTTTCTCTTTTGAAACCTACTTGTAAAAACATGCTGGAATAGAAATGTTGAGGGAGTGATAGCAAGGGGGAGGACGTTGTAGCCTCCTTGGAAAGAGAGTTCTAGAGCAGATCCTCCCACAGTGGGTACTATTGGCCCCAGGGGGCGCTGGATGATCCAAAGAGTAGTAGTGGCCTGGGGGGGGGGGGTCATTTGGGGTCATTAGTTAAAAATAAGGGGGCAACAGAAACATGAATTAGGGGGAAAATGGAAAATAAATTCATATATGTTTCATCTGGTGTTTACTTACTTACTTAGGCGATCCCTCGTTGGCCAAGTAGGATAGTCTCCCAGGATCAGAATTCTTGTGAGTCTGTAGGTGGCTGTGGAGCCCTATTCTTGATCTGCATCTTCTTCCGCAGTGAGGGCATTGGTTTCCAGGTGGAAGGCGATCGGCTTGACGCGCCTTCCTCTTGGCACATTTCTCTCTTTCACCCTCTATTCGTGCCTCTTCAAATTCTGCAGCACTGCTGGTCACAGCTGACCTCTAGCTGGAGCGCTCAAGGGCCAGGGTTTTCCAGTTCTCAGTGTCTATACCAGAGTTTTTAAGGTTGGCTTTGAGCCCATCTTTAAATCTCTTTTCCTGTCCACCAACATTCCATTTTCCATTCTTGAGTTCGGAGTAGAGCAACTGCTTTGGGAGACGGTGGTCAGACATCCGGACAACGTGGCCGGTCCAGTGGAGTTGATGGCGGAGGACCATTGCTTCAGTGCTGGTGGTCTTTGCTTCTTCCAGCACGCTGATGTTTTTCCGCCTGTCTGGTGTTTAACATATAGCCATAGTGGTTACTTTGTTTTAAAAATGAACCCACCAAATGCAAGTTATAACTGATCAGTGGCCAAGTCTGCTATCAAGTCTTCTGAAGCAAGTATTGGCAGGAGAATGTGTCATGCACTGTTGTAAAGTCCATAATGCATCTCCAGGAATATATACATGTAATGACTTGTTTACAATATAATGTAATACTATAAACAGACAACATGTATTTAGATTGTTTCTGAACTGTGTGACAAGCAGATAATCATAGTGCAAGTGCAATAAGTATTAAAAATTAATTCACCCTGTTGACAAAATAGATCTGAACATTAATAAATTGATAGCAGCGTACCAGGTTCATTCTTCTCATTTAGGATTATTTAAATGTTATTCATAATAGTTATTTTAATATTATCCCACATTATCTTATTTTTTTCTTTGTGATGCAAATGTTACTATAGTTGATTTTAATAAAGCTTCAAGGCGTCTTATTTACAAGAACATTTTTGGCTGGATCTACACCACCATATAATGCAGTTTTAGAATGTAGATTAACTGCATTGAACTGGAATATATGGCAGTGTAGACTCACAGTATAGTTACTTTTCATTTTCAAACTGGATTACAAGATAGCGTAGATCCAAACTTTCTTTGCCATGCTATAAGATGTAGACAGAAATATAATTAAACGAAAGAACGCACCTTTGCCACTGCATCTGTCTGTTCGTTCATTTAAAGAAGGTAGATCTCCAGGCAAGGGCTAAATAATTCTGAAAAGGGGGCAGCGCACCAAATAGATTTGGGAACTTTTGTTCTAGAGCCTAAGGATAGTCATTAGGAAAGCCCTCTCTCAATCTTGCCTGTGAAAGTGGCAGGATTGAAAGAAATGAGGATCTCAGAACTTGGTTGGACTCATATCTGGGGATACAATCTGCCAGATGACCGCTTTGGACTATGGACTTTATTGCACATGGCTGCTGATGTGCAGTCTTGTTATCTGGTATTCACAATCACTGGGCTTACCTTTCAAACCTGGCTGTTGGATTATGATTTATCTCTAGATGTTGGACTCTAGTATTTGGCTCTCAATCCTGGACTGGACACTCAGTAACTCTGTTGGTCTACTTCCTGCTGGTAGATGGTTCGAAGCTTCTGACAATAAGGTCCAATGTCAAGGTCACAGTCCAATAGTCAGAAATAAAGAGTTCAATTGTCAGGCTCCATATGTTAAAGACCAAGAATCCAGGAATACTAACCACAGGCAGATGTCAGAAGTCATACCAGAAAGTCATGAATACAAACTGAAGTAAAAGTCCATAAATCAAAGACAGGAATTCAAGAATACAAACATGGTCCGAAGCAAGAGTCCAGGAAACCAAGAGGAGAGTCCAGAAATCCAAGCTAGGGGAAGCAGAGTCAAGGTCCAAGACAAGGATATGAAACTGTCTGCTGCCAAGGGCCAGTCTGCTCCAGGATCTTTTATAATGAGGTCTCAGCTCATTGTTACATCACATGTAATCCCAGAAACCTGTGATGCTTTCTGCAAGGAGGAGATATGATTAACCACATCCAAGCTTGCTCTAAATACTGGAGAACTGTCCCCTTCTGCAGAAGGGTTGCTTTCACAACAGCTGAGCCAAACCAGGCAGACTGAGACCACGACAGATTGTGAAAATTTGCATCAACAAAATCCTTGCACTGCACAATGGTGTCAAGGTGTGAAAGAGATTGTTGCAATAATGTTATGTTTCCACTTGCTTAAACAGCATGGTTGTGATGCGACAACAGGTTGGAAAGATAAAAGTCCTGTGCCCAGAAACAGACTCATCATACCCTGATATGGCAATCTTTGGTTATCAGGTGGCCCCCACCATTATTATTTTTAAAAGGAAGAGAAGTTCCTTTTAAATGGAGGAACTCTGAGACATTTCAGTCAATGGAGCACACTTCTGAAAATTCTGCTCTATTACAATCTCTTATGAGACTACTGAGTTCAACTACTGTGGGTTCAACTATGGAGTGGTTTTAGCTAACTGCAAAATGCAGGTTCAGAGCCTGGTGTGCTTTGCTACTCCCAAAAGGCCAGATTCAACACATGAACTGGTATGAAGGCAACTAACAGAAGTTTAGTCAATCTGGCCAGAAAGACTCTGTACTGTGATGTCAGTACAGAGACTTGCATTCAGAAAGAACCAAGGTAAGTAAAGATAATTTTATCCATTTTGGCAGCCATTCAAAATACTTGTGCCCTCCCCTGATTGGTGGAAAAGCTGGCCCGGTTTGGATGCAGACTTCTGTGGACTGGGATTCCTTCTGATGTGACTGGTTAGAGGAGTTTTCTCTGTGGCCGGAAAAAGGAACAGCTGTGATTGGTGAATTCAGGGCTCAAGTCAATTTAAAGACCCATTCCCTTAAGGTGTGTGAGTCCAAGAATATGTTGACGTCAAATACGAATAGTAGCATGATTAACTTAATGTACAGTCCAGCTAAACACAAAGAGGTAACCTGTAAAACACAAGGGGTGATTGAAATTACCGTATATACTCAAGTATAAACTGATCCAAATATAAGCCGAGGCACCTAATTTTACCACAAAAAACTGGGAAAACTCATTGAGTATAAGCCCAGGGAAATGCAGCAGCTACTGATAAATTTCAAAAAGAAAAATAAAAACCAATAAAATTACCATATATACAGTATATGCATGTATGTGTGTGTGTATGCAGTTTCTCAAGTCGCTCCTAACACCAAAAAACTATATATTCGAGTATAAGCAGACCTGAATATAAGCCAAGGGGTCTTTTTAGACTAAAAAATGTGCTGAAAAACTCGGCTTATACTCAATATATACTGTACTTGAAACAATGGGCTGGTCTCACCTGCAACAAGTCTGCTGGTGCGTATTAGCTGATGACTCCAATCCCATCAAAGGAAGCGAAAAAGTTTCTCAATGCACTAAGCAGATTTATCAATGGGGGAGAGATGTGTCAATGGAAAGGGGTTGTGGTTTACATAAATGCAATAGATATCCCATCAATGAGATTTGGGCATCTCCAGCCTTGCATACATTAGCCAGCTAAGTTTGTTTCCTATCCCAAGGCATGAGATTAAGTAAGGCAATTTTATAGATTTGCAGTTCCAGTTAGACTTTAAGGACTTGATTTCTTGTGATGTAATTTATACAATTTTCATAAAAATGTATTTGCTATACAAGAGGAGATTTAGCTGGCAGACTTTTCTAGAGTGGTGGAGGAGCAACATTAGGACATTACAAAATTGGTAAAAAGGAAGACTAAAATAAATTCATGTTTAATTCACCTCTGTCCATTTGCATTTAATTATGACGGGGCGAATTTCTCAATAACATAATCTTATTATAATTATCTTAAACAGGGATGGGAGTCTTGCAGCCCTCCTAATGTTGCTAGAACTACAGTTTCCAGCATTCTTCACTATTGACTTTGCGAAGGGCTGAAGGGATATGTAGTCCAGCAGCATCAGGAGGTCTGCGGATTTATCGGCCATGGCCTTAGGATAGTGTTTTAACAGTCTGTTGCATTACATTATCCCCCCAACAGAAAACAAGATGAGACAACACTGAAAGTAAGGAAAAGATGGCACCCAAAAAACCTGCACCAGCTAAAACAAAAGCCCACAAACCAGAAGCCTCAAATTTGAAATTGAAGGAGAAGAGTAAGTTGATTCTACTTTTATTTTGTCTTTACAGAAATTCAGAAATATTCTGTACCTTACTTCCCCTCCCTTCATTCAGAGATTTCCCTTCTCTCCTTGATGGGGAGATATTGGAAATGTAGATATTTATACATATATTGTATGCGCATTACAAGCACTGAAATGTAAGAAAAATCAAGTTCTCTCTGTATTAGAAAGCCAAGCTGACAGGACAAAGGAAAGCTGAAGTATCTGGGTCCAAGGCACAGGCAAGCGGGGTGGGGGTGGGTGGGTGGGGGGTGAACATTCCAGGAGTGGGGAGGTAACAAAGTCCTGGTACCAACAGATATAAGTTTTCTCCCCCTCCCTCCTGACAGGTCAAAAGTAGGCCCCTGATGGATGTAAGCTGCTCTTTAGAAAAAATACTGAGACATGCCCCTTGCATGTTGGAAGATATAATTTGATACTTCTATGATGCTTAAGGTGTCGTCGTGATTATGTTAACGTATGTAGAAGCATGTTTCTTTGTTTGCCTGCATTTGAAGATGTATAAAAAGGAAAGTCAACGCCTTTATCCTTACTCTGGTTTGCTTTTGGATGAGATTCCACACCAGAGTCTTAGCTGAAAGTAAAAAATGGACCTTTTCTTTCTCCCAAAAAGGATCGCTCTTCGTATTATCTCTCCTATCAGCCACAACATCCTAGGTACAAGATGTACTGAAATTATTCTTTTTTCCTAGCAGAAAAATCTGCTGGCATTGTTTTCTCTTTCTAAAGGAGGGCTCTTGAAAATAGCACAGTTTTGGAGGATTATTCATAGCCTCGATTCATGCAAAATGAAACTTATGGTTTTGGATTTTTTTTAAATGGGATTTTCTGTGCAGGAAACATTTTAGTCCATCCCCACCCTACTGCAAAACAAACAAACAGCTTTAATTTACAGGGAAGACATTTCCATTGCATGGAATTCATTTGATTTTCATAGTGGGAGGGAAGTATGTAGAACAGCTTTGTTTTGTAGGCCAAGAAGGTTATTCATGGAACAAGAACTCTGGTTTGCAGATTGGGAAGGCTTTGCATGGAACAGGAGCTCTAGTTTTCAGACCAAGAAAGTCCAGCCCACTCCAATCCACTAATAGGAACTCAGACTGGAAAGCCTTTGCATGGGAAAGGGACTCTGATGTACAGACCGAGAAGGCCATTCATAGAAAAGGAGCACTGGTTTGCAGATTGGGAAGTTTTTGCATGCAAAATGGACTGGTGTGCGGACCAGAAAACTTTGCATGGATCAGGCACTCTGGTTTGCAGACCGAGAAGGTTATTCATGGAAAAGGAATTCTGGTTTGCAGACTGGGAAGCCTTTGCATGGTACAGGATCTCTAGTGTGCAGACCAGGAAATTTTGCATGTAACAGGCACTCTCGTTTGCATACTGAGAAGGCTATTCATGGAAAAGATACCCTGGTTTCCAGACTGGGAAGCCTTTGAATGGTACAGGGTTTCTGGTATACAGACCAGGACATTTTGCATGGAGCAGAGGCTTTGGTTTGCAGACCAGGAAACTTGGCTTTAGTTTGCTGAGCAGACAGGTTTTACATATAGCAGTACTATTCATTCACGATACCTACATGTTCCTGTCTTCCAGAGCAAGATGCTAACGGAGCAGCAGCTAAAGAAACAACAGCCAAAAAAGCTCCTGGAGCAGCCAAGAAGAAGAGTAAGTATAGGCTGAGATGTGGTTCATTGCATGGAGGAATTCTCGGTACCTACATGTTCCTGTCTTCCAGAGCAAGATGCTAACGGAGCAGCAGCTAAAGAAACAACAGCCAAAAAAGTTCCTGGAGCAGCCAAGAAGAAGAGTAAGTATAGGCTGAGATGTGGTTCATTGCATGGAGGAATTCACGGTACCTACAGGTTCCTGTCTTCCAGAGCAAGATGCTAATGGAGCAGCAGCTAAAGAAACAACAGCCAAAAAAGCTCCTGGAGCGGCCAAGAAGAAGAGTAAGTATAGGCTGAGATGTGGTTCATTGTATGGAGGAATTCACTGTACCTATATGTTCCTGTCTTCCAGAGCAAGAGGCTAACGGAGCAGCAGCTAAAGAAACAACAGCCAAAAAAGCTCCTGGAGCGACCAAGAAGAGTAAGTATAGGCTGAGATGTGGTTCATTGCATGGAGGAATTCACGGTACTTACATGTTCCTGTCTTCCAGAGCAAGATACTAACGGAGCAGCAGCTAAAGAAACAACAGCCGAAAAAGCTCCTGGAGCGACCAAGAAGAAGAGTAAGTATAGGCTGAGATGTGGTTCATTGCATGGAGGAATAAGGCACAAAAAGTGGCAAGAAAAAAAAAACTAGGACTGGACATAATGGGGAAGGACACAGAGAGGAGAAAAAGTGGCAAAGGCCTTTGGCTTGAATATGTGCATCTCTCCAAATATTGTTAACATAGAATACTAGGCCTGTTTGATCAAGAAAAAATTTGTTTCTAAAATCGATTTGTAATTGGGGTGTTTTTTTGTTTCGATATTTAAAATAATTACAAAATTTTCCAAAAAAAGTTTTGATATTTACGAAATTTTGTAAATATTTACAAAACATTTTGTAAAGATGGCGGACCCCCGCGCATGCGTAAAACAAGCTTCGTTATTCGTATAACTGCAAAGTTTCTTATCAATCCAGGATTCATTTCATCAGGGTTACTTGATAGTAAACATTCTTTTGCATTTTAGAATATTTTCACATGGCGCTGCAGGAATCCCCTCCCCGGACCCATCTCTTGACTAACTGCCCGATTCACAGAATGGTATTATACGTACACTGAGCTCATAGGCGCATGGAGACAGAGCCGGCGCTGCAGGAATCCCCTCCCCGGCTCCTGCGCTCCGGCTCCTGCGCTCCGGCTCCGGCACCTGCGCCCTCCTCCTCCTCCTCCTCCTCCTCCTCCTCCTCCTCCTCCTCCTCCTGGCACTTCCTGCAACACAGCTGCGGAGGCCGGTTGTCTCTTTAAGGCGCCTCTCTCTCCCAGCTGTGTTGCTGGGAGAGAGAGGCGCCTTAAAGAGACAACCGGCCTCCGCAGCTGTGTTGCAGGAAGTGCCAGGAGGAGGAGGAGGAGGAGGAGGAGGAGGGCGCAGGAGCCGGAGCCGGAGCGCAGGAGCCGGAGCGCAGGAGCCGGGGAGGGGATTCCTGCAGCGCCGGCTCTGTCTCCATGCGCCTATGAGCTCAGTGTACGTATAATACCATTCTGTGAATCGGGCAGTTAGTCAGATGGGTCTGACTAACTGCCCGATTCACAGAATGGTATTATACGTACACTGAGCTCATAGGCGCATGGAGACAGAGCCGGCGCTGCAGGAATCCCCTCCCCGGCTCCTGCGCTCCGGCTCCGGCTCCTGCGCCTCCTCCTCCTCCTCCTCCTCCTCCTCCTGGCACTTCCTGCAACACAGCTGCAGAGGCCGGTTGTCTCTTTAAGGTGCCTCTCTCTCCCAGCAACACAGCTGGGAGAGAGAGGCGCCTTAAAGAGACAACCGGCCTCCGCAGCTGTGTTGCAGGAAGTGCCAGGAGGAGGAGGAGGAGGAGGAGGAGGAGGGCGCCGGAGCCGGAGCGCAGGAGCCGGAGCGCAGGAGCCGGGGAGGGGATTCCTGCAGCGCCGGCTCTGTCTCCATGCGCGTACGTATAATACCATTCTGTGAATCGGGCAGTTAGTCAATCGGGAGCCGATTGCGCTCGCGCCCAACAGGCAGGGTCGGGGCTTGGCTCACTGGGTGCGCGCTCGCGCCGCCCCTTCGCCCCGCCCGCCCGCCCCATTTACGAAACGGGCGAAAGCTCGTTAAAACTGTGGGGGTTGCCGTTTCGATATTTAAAAACCCTTCCGGGTTTGAAAATATGTTTTGTTATCGTTTCGTATATGCGAAAATTAACGAATGTTTAACGAATTAACGAATTAACGAACGAAACCGCACAGGCCTATAGAATACCCATTCATCCCATCTGAGTTGACCTATTGGGTCTTCTCCCAAAAGAATAAGCCCTTGAATCGATAGTTAAAGTGTAGCAAAATAAGGTCAAAATAGGAGCTGTTATGTGGCAGCTAACAAGATGCCATACTAACACCATTGCCAATCAATATCTCCTGAAACTGCTGGGGAAAGTCATCCAGAGGCATGGACTGAGTATTATCTCTGTGTGGATAATATCCAAATATATTTCTCCAATCTTCAGAAACATCCTCAGTGAAGGACAGGATGTCCCCTCCAAATGAATGTCTGGAAGAGATCATGTTCCCCTTTCCTTATCTCTAATGGTAAAAAGTGAAAAATCCATAAAACAAGTGTACTAAAATTATTGGTGTTCTGTTATTATATTTTCCCCCTTCACAACCATTGTAACATATACCATGTTATCATAACTCTACTCCAACATTGAGGATTTCAGATAGTTCTTGGTCTGTGACCTTGCCACACTGAGAACCCCCCCCCCCCCACCCCCGAGAGCTTATGTCTCAGCTGGCTTCACCTACAGCCTTCCTAATGCAGTGACCCCTCAATAAAGTTTCTCATGTTGTGGTGACCCCCAACCATAAAATTATTTTTGTTGCTACTTAATAACTGTAATTTTGTTAGTGTTCTGAATCGTAATGTAAATATCTGAGATGCAGGATGTATTTTCATTCACTGGTCCAAATTTGGCACAAATACCCAATATACCCAATATACTCAAATTTGAATACTGATAGGGTTGTGGGGAGATTGATATTGTCATTTGGGAATTGTAGTTGCTGGGATTTACAGTTAACTTACAATCAAAGAGCATTCTGAACTCCACCAATGATGGAATTGAACCAAACTTGGTACACAGAACTCCTATGACCAACAGAATATAGTTTGGTGGGCACTGACCTTTGGAGTTGTAGTTTACCTACATGCAGAGAGCACTGTGGACTCAAAAAAGGATGGATCTGGACCAAATTTGGTGCAAATGCTCAATATGCCCAAATGTATTGGAAAAATAGACCTTGACATTTGGGAGTTTTAATTACTGGGATGTATAGTTCATCTACAATCAAAGAGCATTCTGAACCCCACCAAAAGTTGAATTTGGCCAAACTTCCCACACAAGTCTCCCTCATCGCGACAAGGTGACAATCCATTGAGGGGGTGGCTTTGCTGCGACCACTGTGAGATTTCTATTACTGCTGGTTAAAGCAGAATTCTTTCCCCGTTTTCTTTTCCAGAATCGCCAAGGGAAATCTGGAACTTCATTGTCTATTTCTTCAAGTCTCCCTTTGCCTTGCATGCTGCCATCATACTGTCCTTCCTTCTCTTTGTTGCCACTATTACCACCATTGCCTTGTGTAAGTCCAATACTTCCTGCAAAGGAAAGGGATCAGGATTTCTTTGGGTTGACTTTTGTTCCTTGGGAATAATGCTTTTGAAAAAAAAGAAGGAATGATCCTGATGCCTTTTAAACTTTTATGACTGTCAACCAGTCTCTCAATGCAGCATTGTACTTAATATGAAGGGTCTTCAAAAATTTTTTGTACTTTTGTTGAAAACAGGGAAGGCTAAAGTAGTAGTAATTGATCATCTCTGAGAGTGTCATACAGCCAATGTGTCTGACAAACTCATTTACCTTGCAGTTTAGTATCAGTGTGGCACCAAAGAGGAACAGCGTTTTATCCCATGCTTTTTTGTTGGCAGAAGGCAAGCCACGAGTAGAAATTATTCCCCATATTAGCATTCTGTATGGGGATAAAGTCCACTCTCACAGAATCATCTATCTGCGGGTGGATTCAAATATTTGAAAACAACCATACTATGAGTGTGACACATGCAAAGTGCTCCGGCTACAGCCATGACAACAAGGAATGAAGAAAGAAACCTAGAAATGATCCAACAGTAGATGCCATTCAAAAATTGATACAACAGTGGCAAAAATGCATTGCAAAAGAAACAAACTATATGGAAAAGGAATGTATCTTGGTTTTAATTTTTAAAAAATAAATGGAGTTCAAAAAAGTGCAGAAAACTTTTGAAGAGCCTGAGTATAAACTGAAGAATTGATGGAGGAATCTCTAGATCCTCCAGATATTGTTGAACCACATCTCCCAGCAATGCTAAATAACCAAAACAATGGTGAAGAATGCTGGGAGATGCAGTCCAACCACCACCGGATGGGCACTTTATTTCCCCTTGTAACATAGAGCCTTCAAGTTGCCTATTGACTTATGGTGACCACATGAATTTCATAGTATTTTAATGAGTGCTGCCCTCCAAAATATTTATTTATTTATTTACAGTATTTATATTCCGTCCTTCTCACCCCGAAGGGGACTCACGGCGGATCACAATGTACATATACACATCAAACATTCAATGTCATTTTTGACATACAAGACATACAGACAGATAAAGGCCTTTCAGCAGTTATTCCACTTCGGATCCTGGAGATTGCTCGATTCGGCCACAGGGGGAGCTGTCGCTTCGTCCATTATGATGTCAAGCCTTTTTGATTGCAGTATTTCCTCCTTGCTCTCCGGCATTTTTATGGTGTCATACATTAGCCTCCCCGCTTTAAGCGGTCCCTAATTCCTCTACTCACAGCTATTTTCGAACTGCTTAGGTCAACAGTGAGGTGGGCATTTTTAACAGCTATTTTTTTTAACAGCTATTAACAGACTCGGGCTTCAAACTTGCTACCTTTCAGTCGACAGTGATTTATTGTAGCTGATTAACCAGTTGTGCTACCAGACCGGCCCTACAGTACTTGGTTTTATTACTGGAGCTCGCGCCCTCCAAATGGGAAGCTTAGCCTCACAACTTTCTGTGTTAGGAGTTTCCCGTAAATATCCTGCTCCTATTTTATCTCAATACAGTCTTTTAATTGTTCTATCCTTTACATGTGGCCTGCCCATTGTTATCGTTACTGTGATTGTGTTTATTAGAATGTTATTTTATGACTGCCTTTTTTATTTTTTCTTATGTAATTTTGATGATGTTGTTTGTTGTTTATGCTTTGATTTTATTGCTGTTATATGTTGTCCAGGCTTGGCCCCATGTAAGCCGCTCTGAGTCCCCACTGGGGAGATGGTGGCGGGATATAAATAAAATATTATTATTATTATTATTATTATTATTATTATTATTATTCCATAGCAGTCATTCTGGGCTTGAGGAAAGTCCTCAAGAACTCTGGGAGACTGCAGGTCTCAGTGTTGAGGGCTAATTCTGGGTAAAATTTGCACAGAAAGCAGCTGAAAACAACAGAGAATGCTGTTTATTGCCCAAGAAACACCAAAATGTTTTCCATATGTAACAATACAGAAGTGCATTGGCACAGTTGGTTAAATCCTTGTGCTGGCAGGACTGAAAACTGACAGGTTAGAGGTTTGAAACTGGGCAAAGCACAGTTGAGCTCCCTCTGTCAGCTACGGCTTCCCATGCAGGGACATGAGAGAAGCCTCCCAGAAGAATGGTAAAACATCAAAACATTTGGGCACCCCCTGGGCAATGTCCTTGCAGATGTCCAGTTCTCTCACCCCAGAAGCGACTTGCAATTTCTCAAGTCACTCCTGATACAAAGAAATAATAGAGAGAAAGAGAGAGAAAAAGAGAAATTCAATGTTTTTTGCCCAAGAAAAGGGCTAGGATACCCAAGGCAGAAACAGCTCAGCTCATGGGAAGTTACTTTTTTATTGCTAATAGAGTTGAAAATTTCTTTCCTGGGTTTTACTACTCTTTGGGTGCATCTGCACTGTAGAGTTAATACAGTTTGACACACTTTAACAACTATGGCTCCGTGCTATGAAATAATAACTTTTTTCATAAGTTCCTAAGCCTTTTCTGGCCAAGAGTATGGGTGCCTCACTAAATTAATTTTGCTAAAATTATTCCTCACCTTCCAGAATAAAAGCAGTAGGATTGCTTTGCTATGAAACTTCTAGAAGTACAGTTTAGGATTTAAATTTAGTGAAATTGCATTCATTCTCCTACTAAGAATGACATCCCTTACAGGAGAAGGAAAGCCATAGTTGGATGATTGTGGCAACAAAGGTGTTTATGTCTCCCCTTTTCTCTCCATCAGATGCAGCAGAACGTGAGAAAACTGCCAACCTACGCACCGCAGTCAGGAAAATTTCAAGATTTATGAAAGTGCAAGAACCAAGACTCCGAACACAGTTGGGTAAGCAATAATTCATCATGATAAGGCTGCTTTTACTCTGCCTGTCATCATCATTGTTATTATCATTTCTTACCTGCCTCTGTTCCCTCAAAGTAGGGAACAATCTATCTATATCTGTATCTATAAAAATGAATATATATGTATGTGTGTGTGACTGGGGTCCACAGACATAGACAGGCTCCTACTTCCATAAATAGCTTAAAACCCCCACCACTCAGGAGACACCAAAGCTCCCCCCCCTCCAATGACATTTCAGGTTACATGTTCTAGAACCATGCCAATGCCCTCCACAAACACAATACTACCCACCACCCAAGTGAATACTTTCATATGGAAATTTTCATCCTAGATTTTATATCTTTCCTCCACCACAGGCATCTCAGTGTTTCTTACTCTCTCCATTGATGTGGAATTTGCATGATCCCGCCCACTGCCTGTCCTATAAGCCTTCCCTACTCTTTTCTATGGCACACAGCAGAATTGACCAGCAACTGAACATACTGGCGGGGTTTGGGGGACTGACTCAACATGATGGAAGTTGTAGTTCACTCTGCATCAAGACAGCACTGTGACCCGTACAGCACTGTGACCTAGATTAAATTTGGTATACAGAATCCCCAAGATCCAAAAAAAAAAAATACTGTAGAAGTTTTTGTGTGTGTGTGTGTGTGTGGGGGGGGGGGTGACCTTGGTTAATAAGAGTTGTGAGTACTGGGATTTATAGTCCATCTGCAGTCAATGAGTACTCTGAACCCCAACTACCAGAATCCAACTACCTTGGATTCTGGTAGTTGTAGTTCACCCACATCCAGAGAGCACTGTGAACCTAGTTGACAATGGATCTGGACCAAAACTGGCATGCATATCCAATATGACCAACTTTGAATACTGGTGGAGTTTGGCGGGGTTGACTCAGGAACTGGGAAATTGTAGTTAACCCACAATCAAAGAACACTGTGAACCCAACTGATGATGGATCTTGACCAAACTTGGCACACATACCAAACTTGAACAACTTCAAATAAGGGCAAGGTTTGGGGAGAACTGACCTAGAATTTTGGAATTTTTAATTCACCCACAACCAGAGAGCACTATGAACCTAACCTACCTAAATATAGATGAAACCAGACACACATACCCAACATGATTAACTTTTAATACTGACAGTGTTTGGGGGAATTGACCCAGAATGATGTGAGTTATAGTTCACTACATCCTTATAAATTTTAATTAACTTTATTTAAAAAGTGTTAAAAGTTATATTAATTTTTAAAAAGTAAATCAAGAAAAAATAGAGTATAAAGACAAAAAAGTGCCAAGAAAAAAAAGAAAAGAAAATGAAAATGCAGATGACCTCTAATCTATTCTGGCCAATCTATTCTGATATAAGCTTCACATCCTATTAGCTAAAAGCAAACAACAGATAAACTACTTAAAAACATCAGTTTAAAAAGAAGATAAAGGGTTGGACTGGATGGCCCTTGGGATCTCTTCCAACTCTCGCATTCTATTACTCAAATTGTTCCTTTGTTTCAGATATTGACGTACTCAATGAAACCCAGAAGTATGCAGACATATTGGCATCCTGGAGTGCAAAGATTGTTGAACTGGATGAAGCTATCAGTAAGTAAGTTACTCAGAGACTATGAGGGTGAAGTGTGTTTGAAGAAGATCCAAACTGCCACATGCAACATATTGGCAAAGAGCAAAAGACCCACCTGGTTGTGTCCATTGGTTCAGGGTTGTTCCAGTCCTCTGCCTCATCTATACTGCCATATGATGCAGTTTCAGAAGTGTACTTAACTGGATTATATGGCAGTGTAGATCCATATAATATAATCTGCATTATATGCTCTACATTGACCATATAATGCAGTTGAAAACTAAATTATTTGACAGTGTAGATGGGGCCAAAGGAGAACCAAGGAAATCTGTTCCCTCTCGTAATGTTCTCAAGATCATGATGAGGAATCTCAAGGCAAGATCACTGTCTTGAAAACTGTGTCATTATTGTCTCCTGTTGGTGTTTTATGTATATGTAAGTGTCCGTATACATTTAGTTTTACATTTTAAAAAAATTAAATATTTTTTGAAATGTTTTTTATTAGGAAGATTAGAAAAAAAAGGATAACATTGAAAGTGGGAAAACATATTCAGTTTGGATAGGAAAGTAGGAACATTAAGGTCGAAGTATATAGAAAAAAAGCATATATATATATATATATATATATATATATATATATATGAAATAGAGAATTTGAGGAAAAAGAGAAAAAGAAATAAAAGAGAAAAAAATATTTCAGAGAAAATTATATAGTATTGTTGACTTCCATGTAGACTTTGGTGTTCTTTAAAGTTTCTTTTTTTCCTGTTTTTCAGAATTTATCTGCTTCCCTTCTTTTTCTTCCTTATTTGTGATTTACTCTTTTTAGATGATAATTTCTATTTTCCGCTGTTTGAAAAAGTTTTTTTACTGGGTCCCAGTTTGTGTATTTCTTTGGGATCCCCTGGTTTGTGGATAGCCAGTATGTCAGTTTGTCCATGTTCATTATTTCCAAAAACTTATTTTGCCATTCTTCTTTTTTGGGGTGTTTCTTTTGATCTCCAATGTTTTGCAAATACAATCCTAGCTGCCGTAGTCAGGTAATGAAACAGTATCTTCTCCTTCGAAGTCTAGAATCTCTAAAAGAAAATATTCTGGTTCCCTTTGAATTTGTATTTTTAATTATTTTGTATCTCTTCTTGAATTATAATCCAGAACTCTTTTTCTTTTGGACACGTCCACCAGGCATGGAAGAAGGTGTCTGTTTGATGTTCGTATTTCCAACACTTATCTGATGTGTCTTTATAACATTTTGAAATTTTTGGGGTTGTTAAATACCATCTGCGTATCATTTTAAGTAGGTTCTCTTTAAGGTCGTAAAAATAAGTATATTTAATTTTTTGATTCCAAATCTTCTCCCATTGTTTCAATTCTATTTGTTTTACATTTTTTAGAAGCTACGGTTTCATTTCCTATATCTCTTCAGTCCCAGCATACATAGGGTTGCCCTGGGGATTCCAAAGATAGAGGCATCCTCTCTAGGAATTTGTTCAGCCCTTCAGTGTGGCTGCAAGAACTTTCCAAATTTTTCGTGTTGCTGCCATGTTTTTTAGACATGAATCCTTTCATGACATGGTAATTCAGTTTTACTAGCAAGCTGGTGGTTACACCAACTCCTTATAAGAATTTCATACAATACACACACACGCACACACACTTATAGCGTATAGCATATAATATACATATTATATATACATTTCATATAATTTGTACTGTATAAATGAGATTTGGAAATTTCCTCTTTACACTTCTTATGTCCTATAGTTGATTCTTGTGTAGTTTTCTCTATGGACACTCCATGGGGTTCATCACAACCGATGTCAACAGATTTTCTTTTCTAAAATAGAAACTTATCCATGTTAGTGATAATTATTGCAACTCAATCAACAAATTATGCAAATGATAAACATTATAGCAGTACTACACTTGAACAGCACCAGCACTCCACTTCTGCAGGGATTAAACCTTGGAAGGTTTTGAAATGGAGGCTGGATAGCCATCTGTTGGGAGTACTTTGACTGTGTTTTCCTTCCTGGCTGAAGGGGATTGGACTGGATGCCTCTGGGGGTCCCTTCCAGCCTTATTGAAGTATAGACTGTATAGACTGCCTGGGAGTCCAATGGAGTCCCCTACCCTAAAGGTTTTTATTAGGGAGGCTGGATGCTGTGTGTTGGGAGGGCTTTGGCTGACCCTTCCTGCCTGGTTGAAAGGAGTTGGACTGAATGCCCTTTGGGAGTCTCTTTCATGGGGGCAGAGAGCGGAAGCATTTTTATGTGAAACACCTGTGGACTACAGGATGCACACTGGTGTGTTCCATTGCAGAGTTTGGAAACTCTATGGTAAGTTTCAGGGGAAGCAAAGCAGAGAATCATGCTAGAGGACCAAGAGAATTCCTATGGAGACCATTTCCCTCAGAGTATGGGTTAGTGAAACTATGGCCATATTTTTAATGTTGTCACTATCAACAACAATAACGGGGTGGGTGGGGGGAACACGTGGTGCTATATCATGAATTGTCAGTACTGTACATAATGCCCTTTATCTTTGTATATAAATATCAGCAGGGAGTTGCCACCGATTAGCTTCTACTGAATCCTCTCTTGTATTTCCCACCCCTTCATCCTTCTTCCCATGTTCCTGATTTGGATTGCAGCCGATATTACCAAAAGGATTGCCAATGATTGGAATGTACATGGTGGCAGCCTCTTTTTGTTTCAAACAGACAAACACACATTCAATCGAGCAAGACACGCATGTACAACCAGAGATTCCGTCTTGACTAGCATTGACAGCCCAGAGGAAGAGGTGAGCAGAACACAGGGGGACCTTGATAACATATGTAACTGAATGATGGTTTCACCATTGGATCCATTGGGTATGCCTCTATATCACTTGGGCTTGGATATCTTGGGGTCTTTCTACACATGCATTATAACCCAGGTTAAACTGGGTTTAGGGGGGGGGATGTTAGTCAAAATGTGGGAGAAATCAGGAGGAAGCGGATTAAAGGCTGGAAAACACGTGTTTAAAAGTTGCCCTTTAAACCCGATTCTTGCTGAAAACACACATACTTTTCCATCCATGTGTATCCCTGCAGGCATAGCAAACAAATGTTTTGCTTCCCTCCCCCCCCCCCATCTGGACTCCCTCTCTGCCCTCCCCCTTTACATCTCAACTTACCAGGGCCTTCCTTAGATGCAGGTCCAAAGCCTTTGTTTCTTTTCGTCCTCCCTGGAAGAACCAACAAAGGGCCTTGGAGCAAAAATTCCCCCTTCCCTACCCAAAACTCTCCTTCATCTCTTTCAAGGGAGAAGGCGGGTGGGGGAGATAAAGACCTTAGGGAAATGGGGGAATGGAGGGGGAGGCTGGCAGTGCCCATGCCCACCCCTGCCGATCTCAGATCAGCAGGGGTATCTGGACACTCCACCCCCCCCCCCGCCCCGCAAAAGCATGGGGTTTAGGCCAGCTATGTGGCATCCATTCGAAGATAAAATAGGAATCCCACCTCCTTTTGGATTTTTGGCCTGTCTAGAGGGGCCCTTGGTCTAGAGGGGCCCTTCAGGAGCAAAAGGAAATGACAGATAAGGGAAGACCTAAACTGAGGAATTGATGAAGACTGACACCACTTAAACTGCCATGGATCAATGTGATACAGATCAATTGAGGTGCTCATAAAAACAACAGGACCAAAAGGAAGCCACTCCACCCGCCATTTATTACACTGCTAGCTTAGGTACCTGGCAATAGCCTGGTTATTTGAAAAAGTCATTTTAATTTTTTTAATTAATGGTCTCATTAAGAACATGCTTTAACCCCCTCAAACTCCATCAGTACTTAAAGTTGGTCATGTTGGCAATGTGTGGCAAGTTTGCTCCAGATGTGTGATCGGTGAGGTTCAGTGCCTGCAGGATGAACTCAAACTCCCACCATGGCGGGTCAGTCCACTCAAGCCCCTCCATTAAGTTCACTTGGTCATTGGGTTCTGTTTACCAAGTTTGGACCTGGTCTATTGTTGGTGGTCCTGGTTACCATGTCTGTGGATGTAGCTGAACAACAACTCCCAGAAATCAAGGTCAGTTTCCCCAAAACCACTCAGTTGGTCATGGGGGTTATGTATGCCAAATGTGGTCCAGGCCCCTCCCAAACCCCTCAAATATTCAAAATTTTGCATGCCATGAAGGTATTCCAAGTTTGGTCCAGATCCATTGTTTTTGGGTTCACAGAGCTCTCTGGATGTAGGTGAACTACAGGTGAATCAAGGTCAATTCACACCAAAACCCTCCAGTTTTTTTTGTTGATCATGTGATGTCTGTGTGACAAGTTACATCCAGATCCATTATTGGTGGGGTCCAGAATGCTCCTTGATTAAAGGTGAACTATAAATCCCAGTATCTACAACTCACAGATGTCAAGGTCAATTCCCCACCCCCCACAGCATCTGTGAGTGAGAGGGTGAACTTTGTAGAACTTCTATCAATGTATGTTTTGTCTTTCGGGGTAGGAAATAGTGGTTCAGGAAGACTTGAAAAAAAAAAACCTACTTATTTGTGCTATTTTTAGGAATTTATAGAATCCCGTGTCAAGGGCAGTCTTGTTGACTACTGGATTGGACTTTATAAGGGGAAAGATGATTGGGTATGGGAAGAAGGCCGTCCTTTGATACGAACGTAAGTTTCTGGGCAAAATTCATCCACTGCTTGTATTTTAGAAACTTCATAAAAATGTTTTTTTCTGCTGCCTGATAATTAATGTATTTTTTTAAAGAGAGAGAGATTTGTAGAAAGCATGTAATACTCTGTATTTCTGGCCCATGTTCAGCAATTGCCATGACACTGACACTCTCCAGCGGAAGTATCTGAAATTGAATTTTTGATAGGGATATGAAAAGTCTGAACTATGCAACACACACATATCGCAGTAACATGGCCACGGTGGTCCACACTCTCGTTACATCTAGGATAGACTACTGCAATGCACTCTACGTGGGGTTGCCCTTGAAGACTGCTCAGCAGCTTCAAATAGTCCAACGAGAGGCAGCCGGGTTAATAACTGGGGCGGCATACAGGGAGCATACAACTCCAATGTTACCCCAGCTCCACTGGCTGCCAGTTTGCTACCAGGCACAATTCAAAGTGCTGGCTTTGGCCTATAAAGCCCTAAACGGCCCCGGCCCAAATTACCTGTCTGAACGCATCTCCCCCTATGAACCATCGTGGAGATTAAGATCCTCCAGGGAGGCCCTGCTTTCCGTCCCGCCATTGTCACAGGCACGATTGGTGGGGGCGAGAGACAGGCCTTTTCGGTGATTGCTCCCCGGCTATGGAACTCCTTTCCTGGTGAGATCAGGTCGGTCCCCTCTCTCCTGTCCTTTAGAAGGATGGTAAAAACTTGGCTGTGGGACCAAGCTTTCGGGACAGGGCAATAAAGCGGCAATAGGAAAGATGACCAGGCCAATGATTTGACGCAGATGACTAGGATGTTTTAAATGGTGTATTTTAATATTTTGATTTTTTTTAATGTTTATGTATTGTATGTGAATCTGCGTCCCAGCATTGAATGTTTGCCGTGTATATGCTGTGCTCCGCCTTGAGTCCCCTTCGGGGTGAGAAGGGCGGAATATAAATGTTTTAAATCAATCAATAAATAAATAAACATGAAACATGGGAAGCATGAATCAGGGGATGCTAATGGTGAAGAAAAAAAATGGAACATATAAATATTAGGATAAGTGAGCTTAAATGCATGGCAATGGAACATTTTGAGCCAGATACACAGTGTTTTTCTCAGGAAATGCAAATGGAAAGTTAAGAAATGGGGTGGCATTGATAGGAGAGATGTAGCAAAAGCAGTTCAAATGAAATTATGCAAAATCTGAAAAAATCACAGCAATAAGACTTTTTCTATAGGGCAGGAAGGCGGGGAAGATCATCAATATAACCATAATCCAAATTCATGCTCTAATTGCAGAGAAGAAAAAGTTGAAAAAAATCTGTATTGAAGTCCAGGAAGAAATGGATTGCACACAAAACTGAACTTCTATGGAAGTCCAGGAGAAAATTGATCTTTGACAGGAAAGGTCAAATTGATCTTTGACAGGAAAGGCCTGTTTGGGCTGAAAAATGCGGTATAGAAATAAAGCAAATAATAATAATAATAATAATAATAATAATAATAATAAAGGCTAAAGATCTTGCAAAACAACTCCCAGAATTCCACTGGAGTTAAAATGCCATTAAAGCCACACTAATTCTATACTAGATGAACCCTTTATTCTATGAGGGGTCTTCAAAAAGTTTCAGCACCTTTTAAAACTGTATTAAGAATTCAAAAAACAAATTATATGGATTTTCTACATAGTCATCTTCCTTTGCAATGTATTTTTCCCAGTGTCATACCAACATTTAATGGCATCAGCAAAAATGTTTTTGGTGGAGCTCCTAGCCACTGATGCGCTGCTGCTTTCACATCACCATCACATGAAAATTCTCTTCCCCTTCAAGCTCCTCAGTCAGTTGCTTAGGCATCCAACTGGCACAGACTTTACTGAATTCAAGGCTGCCATGAATCAGTTCACAGGCAAATCCAACACTCACATTCAGCTTTCCTGCAGCATCTTTGACTGTTATTCTTCTGTTTTCACGAATCAGTTCCAGGGTGGTCCTGGCAGTAGCTGGATGCAGAGCACTCTGCATCTGTCACGTTCATAGTACAGACATTTTTGAACATTTCAATCCATGCATAGATGACTCTACAAGTGAGGACTTTATCCCCATACTGAGCTCACATGCGGAGGTGGATTTATGCTCTCGGCTCACCTTCTGCTCCCAAAAAGTAAAAGATAGAAAACTTTTCCTCTGTGGTAGAACTTATACATTTCACAGCCATCTTCATCACAGCATGATAACTCTTACGACCTCATCATACAGGGCTAGAATTGGTGGCATATGCTGATCTAGCCCCAGTCACCCATTGAATTGGCGAGCTCCCATCAGACATCATGCCGGCTCTGTGGGTGAAGTAGGGCAGAACTGGTGTGCTGCAGAGGCAATACTGGAGGATTTCCATGTTGCCATTAAATCTATTGGGGGGGGGGGGAGCCATGCACACCATACCTGCTCCAAAAGCTCTCACGCTTCCCCCATGTGATCGCTCTCCCATGGACCCCTGCAATGCGAGGCATGGGCCGTTGGATTCCATTTGACCTGCAGCAAAGTGGAACGCCACTGCCTCCTGCCATCAGCCATCTCATGAAGTAATTATACTAAATGGCAAGGCCAGCCAGTTTCCAAGATAGACAAGATGCATGAAACTTTCAGACACAACCAATTACTACTACTACCACCCTCACTGTTTCCAATAAAAATATATAATATGCTGACATTTTTTGAAGACCCCCCTCAAATTTCCTCAGATGCATGCATGGCATGTACTTATGCTTCCACTTTCTCTAAGTACTTCAAGATCCATTTGCATGCTGGTGTTTCAGACTAACATAGCAGTGGATTGGAATTCTACCTGCATTGTTTATTTTGTTTAGCAGTTGCTCAATTGACTAGCCTTAAATATCAGTAAATTTTAGTATACTTATATTTAAATATAAATATAGTATTGTACAACTTTTAACTGCTTAAAAGTCTTTCTTTTTTCTTCTTCCAGATTCTGGGGTCCTGGTGAACCAACAAATAAGGGCCCAGCAACAGGATATACTGAAGACTGTGTTTTTGTTGATAAAAACTGTGCATTGACCAAGCAATGTTGGAGGGGTAGCCTATGTAATTCCCAAAAGGGAGCCATTTGTCGATTAAGACCCAACAAAAAGTGGATGCACTGACTGGGGTCTCTGAAGGCAAATGGAAACAGGCTTTGTGATGCCTTCAAGGACACTTATGTTAACAGAAGCTGCAAGCAGGTTACAGGATGGCATGAAGAATTGTTCACAGCTTCCTGGTTTTTGTTCAGAGAACATCTGTAATCCACCATGGTGGAGACAAAAGCTTAGTTTGTAACCCCAGACATAAATTGCCCATAAATTATAGAACGGAAGAGGTTGGTGTGTGGCAATGTGTTGCTTTAGTACCTACCAGTGTGCACCCAGTTTCCAGTGTGTTTTTCCAATATCAACAATTTGAGGTGCAAAAAATAACATGTTATCATAAGGTGTCAGGAGAGCATTCTTACCATAGCTGGTTCGGAGTGGTATTTATTGAGTAGGGTTGTTGTCAGGTCATTGTCTGCCTAGGTCCCCTACTTTGATAAGATAACCTCAGTAGCAGAGCAGGCAGATGGTAGCATGGTCCATGTTACAATTAGAGGTGTGAGAAATGGCAGAAATCCATTTTGGTTTTGTTTGGAAATTTGAACCCCCATTTCATTTTTGGAAGATTGGGGGGGGGGGGGGAAGCATTTTGATTAGCAATTCAAATTCCAAAGTTTTGGTATTCTTTCAATAAGATTCGGCCCATTAGCAGCAATTACAAAACTTATGAGACTTGTTTTTTTCCTTATTTTTATGGTTATCAGGATGAAACTTGCTACATGTTTAGGCTAAATTTACAAGTGTAAGCCTGTCAAGTTTCAGAACATTTTGGTTATACACTGATCTTAGGAGATTCAAAAAATCAAAATAATTTAAAAAACAAAATCAAACGAAGCATCCCCTTGAATTTCTCCACAGTGACAGAACATTGAGTACAGCATCATTCCTGCCAAGTTTCAAAAAGATCCAGTCATTCACTGTTTTTCAGAATTCTTTTCCAATTTAAGCACCTTAGGTGAGTCACACTCAGTCTCAGATGATTGAATTTTTTTTCAGATGTCAGGATGAAAGTTTCCATGCTTGTAGGACACATTTGTGACTGTAAGCTTGCCAGATTTCAGACCATTTAGATCATCCACTAATTTTTAGGAATTTTAAAACATTTTTACAAATATATATATTTAAAATAAATCAAGTGTTCCTTGAATTTCTGCACAATGACAAAACATCAGCAGGCCATTATAAGATGTGTAGTCTCATCACCTCTGACTGCCCTCAGGGACTACTGGGCACTACCAACTCAGATTGAAAGGCTCCCTCAACAGCAGCAGCACCAACACCAGCACCAAAAGACGTTATTTTAATTTTGATGGGCATGGGAGGATGAGAGGACACAAGAAGATACAACCAATTGTCTTAAAATTAAAATTGTTAGAATCCTCAATATTTTATGAAATATATGTTAAAGAAATAAGAGATGAAGACTTAGTTGTAACAACGATAATTTTGTAAAAGAGCTCCCCATACCTCAACAACTTTCACCCTCTTTGTTTTCTCCTTGCAACATATTAGAGATTTGTAAAGATGCAACTAACCAATAACTAATCTATTATCCCATTTTTTTTCTTTTCCTTACCTTGTTTCCCCACCACACAGTCCTAGTAACTGTTTTATAAAAATGATTTGGGAAAAAAGGAGTACTTCTCCCCTCAAAGCCTGCTCAGAGCCACTGGACCCAGCAACACCACCCATAACTACCATCATCTATGATTGCATTGAACTATGGCAGTTAAAGTGGTGTGAAACTGCATTAATTTTGTGCTGTAGATGCATCCAATGCTGTTGCCTGTATATCTATAGTCTTTCCGTCTTCGGGCAATGTTGATTCTTGTTGCTACTAAAAAGGGAGCACAGAAAGTTAGAGCCATGTGACTGTTATTATACTGTATTAATAACAGGAAATTAAGGAAGCAGAAGCAGCTTTTCACATGGTTCATCTGTCACACAGTTCACCATTTGTCTAGCTGTAGTAACACAATAGTTTTTTCCATTCTGTAAGTTTTATGCAGTTTTTAAATGTGACCACTGGGAGTCACTAGTCATCTAGGAGAAACGTGGGTTCCAATTTATCAAAATATACTAAATCCAGGCCCTTTTATTTTTTGGTGTTAAAAATTAATTGAAGTGCTTCATGGGCGATTAGCAAACAGATAGCCATTCCTTCCACTTCCTTGGGATTTTCATTGTTGTAGACATGCATTTTATTAGCAAGGTGTTTTTGTTTCTTAATATTTATTTTAATTATTTGCTATTCCGGCACTTTAATAAGGACAATGACATGATGACAAGTTTCTATAAATCTGATCATTTATTAAGGTACAAATGCAATCTAAAAACATTATTTGCAATGGCTATCTGTCTCTGATTTCTAATCCTCATGAAGCATATCCCTTCCCATATTTTCATTTATTATTATTAGATGATTCTGTAGACAGAGGAGTTAAAGAAAGCATTCCCAATAGCACCAGTCAAGACTAATTCACAAATTCATCCATGTGGTTTGGGTGGAAATCCCTGCATCAAGGAATGTGAATGAATAATAACAGAATACATCGTAATGAATAAAGACATATGTGGTTAGCGTGGTCAGACTAAAGAATCATTTTTACTATATTTTGAAGAAATGACTATTTCTGGAAAAGGAAATGTCTGAGGGATGCTGAAACAAAAATTACCTAGATCAAAAAATGTTTATGGGTCGAGTTATGTTCCGGGCCAATAGATTTAATCTATTTAAAGCATTGTTTCCCAATTATTATTATTTATTATTTACTTCATTTCTATCCCGCTCTTCTCACCCCTCAGGAGACTCAGAGTGGTGTAGAACAGACGTCTAGGCAAAAGTTCAATGCTTCATTATACAAACAATACAAACCATAAAATAAAAGTCAAGATGTGGATTTTTGAACAAGTGTTTCCAAATGCAGAGTAACTGACATAGGAAAATGGAACAACGACAATGAGACTGGACAATATTTTTAACAAGGAGACACTATGAATTTATATTTTATTGACTAGCTATACCCACCACGTGTTGCTGTGGCCACCCTTCCCTCACTCTTTCTCTCCTTTCTCTTCTTCCTTCCCTCTTTTTCTTTCCCTTCTTTTTTCTTCCTTCTCTGTTTCTTTTCTCGCTTCCTTTGCTCTTTGGTTCCATCATTCCTTGTCTCTTTCCTTTCTTCCTTCCCTCCCTCTTTCCCGCTTTTGTTCCTTCTCTCCTTCCTTCCCTCTTTCACTTTTTTATTTCCTTCTCTCCTTCCTTCTAAACGTTTCTTTCTTTCCTTCTCTCCTTCTTTCCTTTTTTCTCTCCCTACTTCTTTTCATCCTTCCTTCCTTCCTTCCTTCCTTCCTTCCTTCCTTCCTTCCTTCCTTCCTTCCTTCCCCCATTCCGTGTATGTGTTTTGTGTGTGCATATATGTGTGTACATATTTCTGTATATATTTGTGTATATATGTGTGTTTGTGTACATATGTGGCTTTGCACATGCATTGTCATGATTTTTTTTTGTTTTTTGGCTTTTTAAGTCTCATCTGCTGTGTTTTTCAGTATTTTTACGAGTGATGGTCACTCGTTGGCCTGATAGGTGTATTGTGTCCAAATTTGGTGTCAATTCATCCAGTGGTTTTTGAGTTATGTTAATCCCACAAACGAACATTACATTTTTATTTATATAGATATGTTTAAATTTTTATTATATGTTATGTTTTTAATTGTATTTATGATTTTGTAAGCATTGAATTTTACCCTGTTAACCACCTTGAGTCGCCTACGGGCTGAGAAAGGCGGTATACAAATACAGTAAATAAATAAATAAATAAATAAAATCACTAGAAACAATAGACATATAAATAAATCTATATATATATATAAATGCTCGGTGCATAATGAGTAACTTAAAAACAATAAAAATACAGGGCCAAATGACCCCAAATTTGGCAAAAAAACTCCTTACAATCCAAGGAGTGACCATCACTGAAAAAACCCCCCACTAAAACACCTTTAAATTCAAAAAAGGAAGAAGACAACACACCTCCCCTATCCCCCCCCCCCTCATGCTGAGGACACAGAATGGGGGTTCCGAAGCAGCAGCAGCTGCTGCGATGTCTCTCGGCCCCTAACACTAAGGCAAGGGATCAAAGCGCAGAAGCTGAGGAAGGGGAGGAGGGGGGGGGAGGAAAAAAGAGGGAGGCTGGCCACACTCTGTGCACACACTCTGACTCTCTGCCCCCCCCCCCCCCCCCCCCCCCCCCCCCCACACACTCCCACGGCACAAGGGAAGGAGGAAGGTGCCATGATGGGGGTAATAGGAACACATGAAACTGACATGGCTTGGAAAGAAGCCCCAAATACCATCCAGCCCAACCTCATTTGGCAGTAACTGAAGACATCATCAAAGCCCTCACAACAGATGGCCAACCAGTTGGAAGGGAGCCCTAAAGGCCATCTGGTCCAACCCCCTCCTTCCCTCCCTCCTTCCCTCCCTCCCTTTCTCTACTTCCCTTCCTTCTCCTTCCCTCCATTCCCTTCCCTTCCTTTCATTCCTTCCTTTTTCTCCTCCCCTCACCAGCTTCATCCTCCTTTATTAAATCTACAGTGTAGATGCACCCAAAGTCAAACCTTCCATCCTGCCATGTAAAATCCAGATTATCTACTTAGGACTGGATTATATGGCAGTGTAGACACATGCACACACACATATATGGATGTTGGATCACTGGTTGGTGTGATATATATACAGAGGTGGCCCTAGGTAATTTTCAACAGTAAGCAAACAGTATTTGCCCCCCCCCCCAACCAATCACTGATATATATTTTCTGTTCGTCGTGGGAGTTCTGTATGCCATACTTGGTTCAATTCCAACATTGGTTGAGTTCAGAATGCTCTTTGATTGTAGGTGAACTATACATCCCAGTAATTACAACTTGCATATGTCAAGGTCTATTTCCCCCCAAGAGCACCTCAAGAGCGCCCCTGGGCAAAATCAACTATACTGCAAATGCTTACTTTGCGTAATGCATTGAGCCGCCCCTGTATATATATATAGAATTATAATACTTTATATATTACTATTATATATATTGCTATATAATACATTATATATATTATTGTTATATATACTACTATATAATACAATGTTACTACTACATATTACTATATTAAATAGACTCATAGAATAGACTTAGAAGGGACTCTACCATGGTATAGAGGGGGAACAGACAGGAAGGAAGGAGAGAAGAAAGGAGGGAGGGAAAAAGAGAAGGAATGAAGGAGGGAAAGGGGGAAGGGGGGAAAGAGAGAAGAAGGGAGGGAAAGAGGGAAGGAATGAAGGAGAGAAGGAAGGAAGGAAAGAGATACCGAAAGAAGAGAAAGTACAAAGGAAAGAAAAAGGGAAGGAAAGGCAGGAAAGAGGTAAATAAGGAAGGAAGGAGAAAAGGAAATAAAAAGCTGCCATGCCGAAACCCCACCCCTTCCCTCCCCCAAACTTCTGCCCTCATTGGCTGGGAGGCAAGCATCCCAGCATGCAAGCTGCTTGCTTCCAAACGCTGAGTTACTTCCATCCACTTCCTGAGTTGGAAGAAAAATGGCAAGAGAAGCTTCGGAAGGGCAAAGGGATTTCTGGTTTTCTTAAAAACTTTGAAATCGCTTAAAAAATGTATTATTTCCAATTTTATTCTGAATTATGAAGATTCTGATGGTATCTAACCATGCCTAGTAAACACACTTGGACACAGGATGCGAAACCCTCCTTTTTCACACTGAGGTTCATTGGCTTTAATAAGGAAATATATTGGGATGACTATCCAAGCTTAGGGAAGATATTAAAATATTTCTAATCCAGAAAGAAATGAATGATATTGTGGAGCAATTTAGCAATCTAAAATTTGAGGTGCAACTGATCTATCCTATGGACATTTGTAGGCAACTAAATAAGTTGAATTTGCAGCTGCAAGGCTCTATAAACAAAGTTGAAAGATGTCGCAAATATCAAGTATTTTTTTAACAAAATTGAGCTATGGATAAATAACGTTGTGCAAAGAACTCTTCAGCATTTCAGACTCTAGAAAGCCTTGTTAATAATGAGAAACATACCCCCATAACAGAAGAAGTTCAATGAAACATTCTGCGTCATTTACAAACACTCAAAGACAAATTTATTAGTTTTTTCCAGAATATGATGGAGTCAAAATGGTAGCTATTTGGAGAATGATTCGACATCCTTTCATTCTCAGAGCTATGGAGCCCCCCCTGATGAAATTCAGGAAGAAGTCACTGAATTGCAAAACTACAGCAACTGCAAGGAAGCATTTGAATCTGGCTTCAATCTCAAAGAATTCTGGTGTAAAAAGGCAATTGCTTATTCTAAGCTTTGCGATATCTTGTTTCCTTTCCAACATTTTTATATGAACAGGTATTTTCCAGTCTGCTTTTGATTTAAAAAACAAAAACAAATATAGGAATTGGTTGGACTTTAGCGATGGCATGCGCATTGGATTGAGCAATAGTATCAATCCAAGGAAAGAAATGCAAGGTCAAAAATCACATTTTTAAAAATTAAGTCTCATTATGGTGTTTTGTCTTTATATATAAAATGCGTATGTCATTATTAATACCGTAAAGTCTCGCTTATCCAACATAAAGTCTACCCCACTGTTTATTCTTTTTGGGCCCCCCTCAATTACATATTTTCTTTCCTACCTCATCCAGGGTTTTATCATTTTACCTCGTCCATTTGGTCTGCCCATTCTGTTCGATTTTATATTGTGTTAATTTGTCTTATTTATTTTATTTTGCTACTGTACGTATTTTATTCTGATGTAATTTTTTGTTATCTGCATTCTGTATTTTATTTTGTTGTATTGTATCTTTGGGCTTGGCCTCATGTTAGCCGCCCCAAGTCACCTTTAGGGAAATGGTGGCGGGGTATAAATAAATATTATTATTATTATTATTATTAATAATAATAATAATAATAATAATAATAATAATAATAATAAACAAGCCAGGAGAACACTGGATAGCTGAAAATGTTGGATAATATGGAGGGATTAAGAAAGCGGGGACATTTTCTACCTTTTTTCTCCTGGCCTGGAGGAGGCCCAAGCCCCGCCACACAGAGCCATGGAGGTCGCAGTCACTTAGTGAAGAGGTGACACGTGCTGCCCTCCGCTTTTGCTCCCCTCCCTCTGTCCCTCCTCCTCTCTGCCTTGTGCCTCTCCTCTGCTCCTCCTCCAATGCCATGCGCAGTGCCAGCAAGCGCTCTCCAACAGCTCTCCCTAGAACTCCCCCCTTGTCGCCAGGCAACCACGATTGTTTGATGTTGTCACTAAGGCACTGAAGGGTGCATCCCCTGCCTTTGAACTAATGGGAGCCCATGGCAAAGGATTCCTTTGCCTCTTTCCTGGTGCAAGCATCCCGATAGAGAGCATCAGATAACATGGAATGTTGGATAAGCGAAGGTTGGTTCAATGAGACTCTACTGTATGATGATTAATAAACTCTAGTTATTTAAAAATAGATTTTATTTCTTTATGTGAACATGGTAGGAATAATAATAATAATAATAATAATAATAATAATAATAGTATTTCTACCCCATCACTATTGCCCCCAAAGGGACTCGGGGCAGCTAACAAAGTACAGAGAAGTGCTGCATATAAATAATACATAGATCTAAAAACAATAAAAACAATAAAATTATAATCACGCGCACACATAATTATATTATAGAACATTAACATTCATAAAACATAGTCTTAGCTGTGGATAAAAACAGGTTGTTTTTAATTGACACTCACTCAGTGCTGAAGTGATGCCAACAGTAAGTCCTTGGACTAGCCCTTAAAAATCTATGTAAAATCAAAGGCTTGTTTAAAAAGCCATGTTTTTAAACTGGAAAGGAAGGCTTGGAGTGAGGGGGCTAGCCTAATCTCTCTAGGGAGGGCATTCCAGAGCTTGGGGGCCACCACCGAGAAAGCCCTCTCTCTCATCCCCACCAATTTTATTTGGGACTGTGGTGGGGCCAAGAGAAGCCCCCCCCCCCCCCCGGGGCAGATCTCAGAGCTTGTGCTGGCTCATAGAAGGAGATGCAGTCTCAAAGATAGGTTGGACCCGAAGTGTCTAAGGCAGTGGTTCTCAACCTGAGATCCCCAGATGTTTTTGGCCTTCAACTCCCAGAAAGCCTAACAGCTAGTAAACTGGCTGGGATTTCTGGAAGTTGTAGACCAGAAACATCTGGGGACCCCAGGTTGAGAACCACTAGTCTAAGGGTTGATTGATCTTGAAGGTCTACAATGTATCCAGTTTTTGTCTCAGTGGTCTGCAGTCTCTTAAAGTTTGGGAACCACTGATTTAAAGGATAACAACAATTGTGAAGTAACATACCATAGAACAAATTCATCTCATATGGACAGTACTTCAGATATTATCGTTCAGTGCTGTGGAATCGAAGGAGTTTTTGTTTGGTGAAGCACAAGATCTTTTGGTAGAGAAAGCTAAAGACCTTGTAAAACTGCAGCTCCCAGAATTTCATATTAATGAGTCAATGTCGTATAGATACAGCCCCAGCCAGTGGATAAAAAGACTACTCAGCTCAATTGCCATTTTGTAAGTTTTTTCCTTTAAGATTAGTTTTAAGATAAGATAAGGAATACACAATTGGATAATTCAGAACTTGGAAGTAGCATGTTACAGGTAACAAGAATACCTTCAACATTTTGTGTGTGTATGTATGTGAGAGAGATAATGAAAGCAATAAAGCTTTTTGGGGGATTATGTTTTAAGGCATTATGATTGGGTGATATTTTGTGTGTAATAATGAATGCCCTGTGTATAATAATGAAATTTGTGTATAATATTTTCATTTTCATTGTGTATCATAATGCATTTTGTATAATCATGAATTTTCTTTTAAAATATCATTATTCAAACATACAATGATAAAAATTCAGACATACAAAACAAAAAAGGACAAACAACAACATGAAGAATAAAGTGTAACTTTATTTCTCTCCTTATATTTTTAATATCACATTTCTAGATCAAACAATAATTAAATATTATTTCCATCTGTGCTGTAAAAAGTAATAAACAGGTCCAAGTCTTTCTTAAATTTAACCAAGGACACTAACCAACACAAACTTACAGTAATGTACACTTACTAAACATACGACAGAGACTATTCTGCAAACCTCACACTCATTGTGTGTTAGTTTCTACCAATTATTGTCCTACTCCCTTTAGATAGTACTATATAACTGTGCATCTACTTTTAATAACTGTCCTATAATTCATATATCCAACAGTTGAAATTTGCTCCAATCATTGCTATGAAAAGGTAAAAAAGCCCTAATCTTTCTTGAAGTTGCTGAAAATTTCTCCTTGATTAGTATTATTAGTTTTGTCCATCTTAGTTGATTTGCACATCTTTGTCAGCCATTCTACTTGTGTTGAGATCACTGGTTCCTTCTAACTCTGCGCATAGACCAGAGATATTAAACTTGTGACCCTCCAGATATTTGGGACTCTAACTGCCAGAAGCCTTAGCCAGCTTGTTCAATGGTAAGGAATTCTGGGAACTGACGTCCAACATACCTGGAAGGTCATATGTTTGATACTACTGGCATAGATGATTCTTGCTGCATTTGTCATATATTGTAGCAATCTCTCATGTTTCCTTCTTTTGGATCATCCAGCATTCCCAACAAATCAAACTCTGGTTTCATCACAATTTTTAACCTTAACATTTTTTCCCAACATCATATGTGTTTGAGGCTAATATTTCTGGTGTTTCTTGACCTTCCAAATGCTGTGACCCCTTAATACAATGCCTCATGTTGTGGTGACCCCCAACCATAATAATTTTTAATTGCTGCTTGATAACTGTAATTTTGCTACTGTTACGAATCATAATGTAAATATCTGATACGCAGGATGCATTTTCATTCAGTGGACCAAATTCAGCACAAATACCTGGTACAGCCAAATTTGAATACTGATGGGGTTGGGGGGGGGGGAGTGGTGGTTGATTTTGTCATTTGGGAGTTGTAGTTGATGGGATTTATAGTTAACCTACAAAAAAAGAGCATTCTGAACTCCACCAACAATGGAATTGAAGCAAACTTGGCACATAGAACTCCCATGACCAAGAGAAAATACTGGAAGGCTTTGGTGGGCATTGACCTTGAGTTTTGGAGTTGTAGTTCACCTACATCCAGAGAGCACTGTGGACTCAAACAATGATATATCTGGACCAAACTTGGCAAGAATACTCAATATGCCCAATGTGAATACTGGTGGAGTTTGGGGAAAATAGACCTTGGCATTTTGGGGTTGTAATTGTTGGGCTTTATAGTTCACGTACAATCAAAGAGCATTCTGAACTCCACCAATGATGGAATGGAACCAAACTTTGCACACAGAATCCCCATGAACAACAGAAAACACCGTGTTTTCTAATGCTCTTTGGCGACCCCTCTGACAGCCCCTTGTGACCCGCCCAGGGGTTCCAACTCCCAGGTTGAGAAACACTGACCTAAATGTCATCTTATAAGGAATGCAGGGGCCTCTAACATGTAGTTGATGCTGGGCTCTGAAGAGGTGGGAGGGTGGTCAGGGCCAAAATGGGTGAAGGGACTTGAGATGGAGAAGTGGGCTGCTGCCGTTCTTCGTGACCCAAAGGCTCAGGATTTCTCAGGCTCTCCTTTCTTCCCCTTTTTACACACTGCCTCATGAGCAGGTCACCTCCAGGTTGCTTCACTCCTATAACCTTTACAGTCCTTCACAGCAGCACCATTTTGGAGCTGGTATGCCTTGCACTCCTTGTATTCCCGGATGACACCATTGCAAACTTATCCAGAATTTGGAAAGAAATAAGACTAGAGAACAGGAAGCAAACACTTGGGCTCGTGTACCCCTTACTGTCATGTCCACAGGGCCTTCTCATTCAGTTCCAAATATGCAATGTTTCTTTGGGTTACTTGAAAAACAGGATTGTATATTGAACAACTTTTTAAAATATCCACAATAAGTAGCTTGGGTGGGGTGGGGTAGAGTGGGGATCAAGAATATGAATAGGATAGAGTTCACAATCTGCAACCACGCATGCAGGAAGCACAAATAGCACTCCTGATACCTGAAATCCACCTGTACCCACCTACATCTGCAACCTAAGGAAAATTATCCTTTACTCCCTTATTGTTTCCTTCCTGTGTCACTCTTTCTATCTGCTGGAGAGAATCTGAGATAGAAGAGACAACAAAGGTCATCCAGTTCAAACCCTTGGCATCTCCTGGCAGTAGTGCTACTCACATATCCTGCCCAAGGAAAGAAGAGGCGGTGTTTTTCATTTGATGTCTCCACTGTTTCTCTCTGACTGCTGTTTCTCCACGGGGTTTCTTTCTGCTTTCACAGTGTTAGCTGCAGCTGTGTGCATTTTCAAGATGGAAACATATCTTTAAACTGTTTAACAATTGCTACACTGATTTGGGAGACATCAAAATAACTATAACAATTTTCATTTAAACATCTTTTCCAAAATTGGAAGGAGGAAGGCAGTGATTAGCAAAACCAAGCTCCATAAAACAGTCTTTCTCAAATTCAAACAGAAAATAACTTGAAGCATTTTTAAAAATATTGTTTGTGTAATGCTTTGATATTTTGTGAAACAAAGTCTGAAAGTTAGAATAGAAGGGGGCACTTGAGCTAATGTACACCAGTTTTTCTGCAGCAAGAAACCAGTGGGTTCTGTGTAAAGGGTGTTCACCCTGGAAAGAGTTCATATTTTTATGATTTGGACGAGGTGAAGTCAAAGGCTAAAAAGGCCAAAAATCTGTACAAATGTGTCCCTTACTTTTCTTAAACTGATAATTCCAAATGCATGGGTTGGAAATGTTCTTGTACATCGGCAGCAAGTGCATTAGTAATGTACTACAAATGTCAGTGTGCTGAAAGAAGCAAAGACCAACAGCACTGAAATGATGCTCCTATGCCATCAACTCCACTGAACTGGCCATGTTGTCTGAATGCCCGATTACTGTCTCCCAAAGCAGTTACTCCACTCCCAACTCAGAAATTGAAAATTGAATGTTAGTGGACAAGAAAAGAGATTTAAAGATGGGCTTAAAACCAACCTTGAAAACTGTGGCATAGATACCGAGAACTGGGAAGCCCTGGCCCTTGAATACTCTAACTGGAGGTCAGCTGTGACCAGCAGTGCTGTGGAGTTCAAAGAGGCATGAATGGAGGGTGAAAGGGAGAAATGTGCCAAGAGAAAGGTGCATCAAGCCTACTCTGACTGGGACCGCCTTCCACCTGGAAACCAATGTCCTCACTGTGGAAGAACATGAGAATCAAGAATAGGGCTTCATAGTCATATACGGACGCACCACCAAGATCCTACGCTAGGAAGGCCATTATATTTGGACAAGAAGGGATTGCCAAAGTAAGTAAAAGTAAGTAAGTACTAGTAATGTGCAACTATTTTATCCTCACACCCCATTAAAGGAAGATAGTAATGGTAATCAACCACAATACACAATCACTGTCATTTTTTTGCTTGACACTCCATTTCATGTGAGAAGGAAAGTCATTCTGGTAACATTTTACCAATATTATTTCTGACTCTCCCCACTTCCTTTGAGGTTAGTTATATTGTCAAAGGATTGGGACTAGTACATAATTTCAATATATGATCCCACATATATAGTTTTTTGTTGTTTAGAGCCAAAACACAACCAGGTTATTTTTCAAAAAATCTTAATTTGATTCTGAATGTTAATAGGTTTCTTCATATTTTCCTCATTGAATTCTGTAAGCTTCTAAACCATAAGCATGTACTGTTTTTCAAGGCAACTCTTGAAAACTTAATGCAGGTCCAGGACTATTCACCATTATGAGAGATTGTATCCCCAAAAGGGAATATTCACTTTGTTTGAACTTGCATTTATACAAGCTAACCTCCAGGCTTGTTGCAATGATACAGTGTAATGTTAACTGTAAGTTATTTTCATGCCCTTTTGGAACATGCACAAATAAAATCTCACTCAGATAGCAATAAACCCCTTATGATTCTAAATGATGAATGGTATCGTTATTTGAAAGTCATCAGATCTTAATGCAAATCTATTAGAGAAAACATTGAAATAGTCCATCATGTGTAATAAATGCTGTAAACTCTGTACTAATTTTGTGTAATATGACTCTGTACATGGTGATAATTCCTTATTTGTTTATGTTTCATATATACCTGGAGCTGAGGTTAGCACAGCAGGTTAGATCACCAGCCACAGGTCGGGGTGAGCTCCTGCCATCAGCTCTAGCTTCTGCTTCCCTTAAAAGCTTCTTTGGAAGCTTTTAAACAGAGGTTGGATGGCCATCTGTCGGGGGTGCTTTGAGTGCAATTTACCTGCTTCTTGGCAGGGGATTGGACTGGATGGCCCATGAGGTCTCTTCCAATTCTATGATTCTATTTTAGGCTGTGTGGAAGGGCCCTCGGTGGTTATCCAGCTCCAAAATAACTGATTTTTTCACAGCAGTAATGCAACGAGCTACATGCTCGCCGATCTTCCTGAGACTAAGGACATTATTGCATGTGTCAGGTAGGAAGTGTTTGAACCTCCCCAGCCATGGGCATAAGGGCTTACCATCTCATGATGTCCTTGTGGACTCACTCTAAACCAGTCAACTCATGTCAATGAACTACAATGGGGCTACAAAGTGGAATCCATGACATGCGAGTGTGGAGAAGAGCAAACTACAGACCACCTGCTGCAATGCAACCTGAGCCCTGCTACATGCACAATGGAGAACCTCCTTGCGGCAACACCAGAGGCACTCCAAGTGGCCAGCTACTGGTCAAAGGACATCGAATCAACTACCAAGCTTGCAAATTCTGTGTTTTGTCTGTCTGTCTGTTTGTTTTTGTTAAAATGTAATACAAATGTCTGGTTGCTGATGACACGATAAATATAAATAAATAAAATAAATGGACTACAATTTTCCTTTGCTTTAAATCTGTGTTCAAAGTATTTTCAGGTGGTACAGTAATCCAAAAGCACTTCTGCAATGAGTTTGGAGACAGTGACAAGGCATTGTGGGTGCTTGGGGGGCATCACTTTGAACTGCTTCACTTTCGTGTGGCCATAGTACCAATCTTTTTTGCTTCTGACAAACAGACTGAGCAAACCTCTGGAGGCAAAGCCACAACTTTTCTTCTTTTCTTTTTAAGATTCATGGAAATGGATAGTTTTGCTGCTAATTACAGGGATGTCCCTTCTTGATTAGCCGTTTCTGTATTGGCTATCTTTCCTTTGTTCTTTTGCAAATGTTCCAGCAGCTCTTTTTGGAAACCAGCTGGTGCAAACTCCAGTCTGAGCTTGTTTGGCAATAAGAGGTAGACATCCCCTTGCAGGATAGACAAAACAGGGAAAAGCTAGTAATTGCCAAATTCATCTCTCATTTTTTAATTCATATTTAAAGTATTTATAGAAACAGTGAACTTGTGAAAATATTTAATTGTGAAGCCCCAGCCTCAAGAGATTTTGAACTCCCCAAAGTGGGCAATTCTTTGTGGTGATGGATTTGAAAAGGGTACATTGATAAAAAAAGTGAATGCATAGATTGAGAGGAGTTAAGGCTCAACAACTGCGGTAACCTAAAAGTGCTTATAGGTTTCTTCAAGCACTTGAGGAATGGATTGGTGCAAAAAAAGTGTTCATCCTAGTCCATATCAAGTGACACATGAAGGAGGATGGGACAACATTTCTTCTCTCATCCTCTTTTGTGAGTAATGTGACACAGAAGAAGGAAGGATGACTCCAAGTATCAGGTAGGAGGCAGTGTTCATGATATAGTTGGCAGAAGCATTTGAGGGATTGAGAACGGCCATCCTGCATTCCCAGGCCACCTGAGCCTAAGGAATGTGGGATAGCTGTCGAGACAGTTGCAACCATTTATACTTAGGAAATAGCTGCAGCTTTCTGGATTGCCCTAACTCAGGGAAGAACTCAAATCCCGGGAGTTAGTACTGTCCATTTAGCTGCCATGGGCCATAGGGTTATACTTATGCAGTACAAATGCTTTCCTTCCCTATTATCAAAATACACAATGTATTTTGGTGATATGGATAAGAACAATCATTTTAATACTACAATAGTAGCATCTGATACTAATATAAAAGGTAAAGGTTTCCCCTGACATTAAGTCTAGTCGTGTCCAACTCTGGGGGGGTGGTACTCATCTCCATTTTTAAGCCGATGAGCTGTCATTGTCCTTAGACTCCTCCAAAATCATGTGGCCAGCATGACTGCATGGAGTGCGGTTACCTTCCTGCAGAGGCCATACCTATTGATCTACTCACACTTTCATGTTTTCGAACTGCTAGGTTGGCAGGAGCTAGGCCTAAAAGTGGGAGCTCACCCCACTCTTGGTCAGCAAGTCCAGCAGTTCAGCGGTTTAACCTGCTGCGCCACCAGGGGGCCAATATAATCAGATATATACTAATATATCTGCTGGTTAAAATGCATATTGTAGGACTTTTAAAAAGCTTTGAGGAAGCACTATAAAATGATATTTTATTAAATATGGGCCTTGTTGAAGCAACAGTTTTTGACCAGCTTTCTAATGGGACTTCTGTGCTGAAAATTCATTGATTTCACCATACCTCTTTGATTCATACTCATTATTTTGACTTTTGTCAGTGTCTCTATTTATTTAGTGTCTCTACCAATGCAAGATTAGCTTCTAGAAAATCATTCTCCTAAGTAAAGTTGTTTTCTCAGTCAGCTAGTCACTAATAATCTCATTGGCCGTATCTTTAGAAGCTAAAGGGCATGTTTCATCCCACAAGGCACGAATGGATTATAAAACAGATTTCCCCAGTTTATAACAATTAGTTAACACAACCACTTTGAGCACAGAGACTTTCTTTAAAGCCATGAGGCCCGTCCCATATTCATCATCTGCAGGGTGAAAGGTGTAAAGCACATGTTGTTCTTCAGCTCACAAAGAGTGAATAAGCCACATACATTTATTTGCTCTAGGAATCATTAAGTGCAAGCAGTTTTCAAACATCTGGATCCATTAAGGAGATTGCTTGGCCTTTCTTTTTCAGAAAATGTCCAGGTGGTCTTAATATAAGGAGCCGTTTCACACTACACAGTTATTGCACTATGAATCCTCTTTAACTATGATGGTTCCATCCTATTGAACCCCAGAATTGATATTTTAGGAAGAGATATTTGGAATACCCAGACAGAGAGCTCTTCTGGTGCCATAAAGGTAAAGTTAAAGGTTTCCCCTGACATTAAGTCTAGTTGTGTCCGACTCTGGGGGGTGGTGCTCATCTCCATTTCTAAACCAAAGAGCCAGTGTTGTCTGTAGATGCCTCCAAGGTCATGTGGCTGACATGACTATACCTACTGGAGACTAGGACACAAAACAATGGCTTCAAACTACAAGAAAGGAGATTCCATCTGAACCCGAGGAAGAACTTCCTGACTGTGAGAGCCGTTCAGCAGTGGAACTCTCTGCCCCGGAGAGTGGTGGAGGTTCCTTCTTTGAAAGCTTTTAAAGAGAGGCTGGATGACCATCTGTCAGTGGTGATTTGAATGCAATATTCCTACTTCTTGGCAGGGGGTTGGACTGGATGGCCCGTGAGGTCTCTTCCAACTCTTTGATTATACTGATCTACTCACATTTGCATGTTTTCAAACTGCTAGTTTGGCAAAAACCGGGCTTAACAGCACTCATCAGATTTGAACCACTGACTTTTCAATCAGCAAGTTCAGAATCTCAGTGGTTTAACCTGCTGCGTCTCTGGGGGCTCCATGTAAACTTTGATTACAATGGTTTAAGGGTCTTAAAGTGTTTTGCTGTGTGCATTTGAAGTGTGCATTATAGAAATGTCACATTCTCATGCTGCCTTCAAATTGCATTAAATAGCCAATGCAGATGTGCCCAGACACATTACCATTTCAAATTGTACCATGATGATGATGATAATAATAATAATAATAATAATTTTTATTTCTTGTCCACCTCTTCTCAGGAAAAGCAAAAAAGACAATTAAACTGGGTAAAAGGTTAAACTAGTTTGTTAATGCATGGTTGTTATCCCCAATCCTTCCTTTGTGTGGTTTTCCCGGGTCTGTAGTATTTCATCCACTTAAATGAATGATAAAAGTGTGTATCGGTACACTTTTCATGGCTGTTTGGTGCTATGACTCCATCCAGTGGAATCCTGCAATATGTCATTCACTTGGGATACTTGGAATTCTTTGCTCTAATCCACTGTCTTGAACTACAACACGAGATCTCTTTGGGAGACAATTCAAAGTACTTTAGCAAACTACGAACTCCAGAATTCAATTGGATGAAGCCATGGTTGTCAAACTTCTATCAAACATTCCATCTGTTTAGTGTAACTACTGTGTTAGTTCTGTGCAGGTTAATCTGGGATAGTTATTGGTGATTTTATAATGTTTTGGTGTGACTAACTGTTGGGATCAACACAGTTAAAAGGACAAATACACAATTTCAGCTCTGTGATACATATCCCAAGTACTGTTTCTTGGGGCCCTATATACCAGGATCTGATCCCAGGATTTAGGGTTTATCCCAAATTATCTGGCAGTGCGGACTCATATAATCCAGTTTAAAGCAGAAAATCTGGGATCAGATCCTGGGATATAAGGCTTGTCTGGAAGGGCCCTCAAATCAAATCATGTTGTCTACATTTCTCCTAAAATAAATATAGTTCTTGTAGTTTGTGAGATGAGCTAGTCTATTTCTTTTTCACCGCGATAAGAGATGAAATAGTAATTTTTTCTCTCTCTGTCTCCCTCCCCGCTTTCACAATTTTAACCCATTTTCAATAAAGGAGCCCACTAAAAACCAGAAAGTCTGTTTTTCGCTGAGTAGTTTTGCATACTGTATAGTTCCTAGATCTTTGGGAGTCAAAACAGATGCTTAATTTAGAATATCTATGCTTTACTCATAATATTATGAATAGAAAAAAAATATGAAATTAAATGTAGGCGAATTTTAATTTCCAAATCAACCCGGCACAGTGCTGCAGTTGCATTTTGCAAAGCAGAATGGCAGACCCAACGCGCACACAAATAATAATCCCTCCAGCCTCCCTTTTCTGGGGCATTGAGATTTATGCACTTTAATTGTTGGGATATTTTCTTGATAAGGTGCGACTAGTCTTATGTCACCAGGGAAATGCTATCTTGCTGTTTCCCCCCCTCCCCAATCCTCATTTACAATGATTATGTTATCAGCCTAGCCAGGCAAAAGGGTGGAGCATCTATAATTTCAAAGCGGGATTAGGTTGAAATAACGAGGTCACCAAGTGTGGTTGCCAAGGCAACATCACATCTAAGAATATGGGATGCTTCTAGGAGAGCGGAGGGAAGGCTGGAATCTCTCTCTCTCTCTGCACAAAATAAATTCCCATTTTTCTTCAATTAAAAATGCTCCACTGCTTTGAAATACATTTATTTTGATTTCTTTTTTTTACAGTCTTATGTCCGACACAACAGGGAAGGATAATATATATATATATATATTTAAAAATTAACTGTGACGACCCTATTCTGTTTAACCTGTTTTTGTTTGATAATGATTGGGTTTGTCATTTCTGTTCTATTTTTTCCTCCCTGATACGGAGGCACCATTATGCGATCCTCAGTCTGATTGAAGTATATTCTTACAAAGGTTGTTCAGCGTTAACCCGACTAGCGCACTGAGTTCTTCGTTCTGTCACAGACTGAAAATCAAAGTTTCTGACTCCTAGGCTGTTTGTTCAGGACGTATTTCTGGTGTGTGTCTGGACTTTTCCAAATTCCTAATTTTTCATCGGCTATTGATAAAAACACCTTTTAAAAAAACTTTAAGTTCAAATGATATCATGTTAACATACTGTATATAGCAGGGGTCCTCAAACTATGGCCCAGGGGCTGGGCTGGATACAGCCCTCCAAGGTCATTTACCTGGCCCTCGCTCAGGGTCAACCTAAGTCTGAAATGACTTGAAAGCACACAACAACAACAACAACAACAATCCTATCTCGTCAGCCAAAAGCAGGCCCACATTTCCCATTGAAATACTAATAAGTTTATATTTGTTAAAATTGTTCTTCACTTTAATTATTGCATTGTTTTAAGTGTTTTTTGCACTACAAATAAGATATGTGCAGTGTGGATAGGAATTTATTTATTTATTTATTTATTTGGAGCATTTATTAACCGCCATTCTCAGCCCACTCGGGCGACTCACGGCGGTGTACAGTACAATTTATTCATTTTATTTATTTATTTATTTATTTATTTATTTATTTACTTTGCTTATATACCGCAGTTCTCAGCCCAGGGGCGACTCACTGCGGTGTACAACATAGAAAAAACAAGGTGCAAGATACAAAACACAGTATAAAATAGTCCACAATTCATCATTATCAAAAAACATCCTCATCAAACATCATCATTACTACAAAAGCCATTCCGTGTCGTCTCATCGTCAAAACCACAATCCAGTATCATTTTCCGTTGTTCCATTCCTATGGTCAATTACCAATCAGGGGGGTTGTATGCTCCCTGCGTCCCGCTCCTGTTAGTATCATGGCTGCCGCACGTTGGACCAGTTGGAGCTTCCGGGCCGTCTTCAGACTGCAGCCAGAAAATCAGAAGGCGTTTACTTCTTGCAAGGAGAGCAATGACCAATCTCAATAAAATAGTGAAGACTAGAGACATCACACTGGCAATGAAGATCCACATAGTTAAAGCAATGGTATTCTCCCTAATAACCTATGGGTGCAAGATCTGGACCATAAGGAAGGCTGAGTGAAGGAAGATAGCATTGACATCTCTGGTCCATATTCTGTTCGGATCTCAGCCAGCATGCCAATACCTTAAATCAAGTAATAGCTTTCTAAGATAGACAGAGATACTTGCAGGAACACATCAGCAAGCAAGAATCCAAAAGTGGCAGGTAAAAACCTGGAACTCAATCAGTGGCTGATACCAAATGAGAAACTCCCTCCTGGGCACATAGAAAATTGGATGACTTGGGAGGCACCGAACAGACTGTTCTCCAGCACCACAAGGTGCAGAGCCAACCTTAAGAAATGGGGCCACAAAGTTCACAATTAAAAACTGTCTAGGGCTTTAAAAGCTATCAAAATGGTTAAAAATCACAGCACCCCTTGACTAGATCTTAAATGCCTTCAAATTAAAAGCCTGTCTGAATAAAAAGGGTTTAGCCTGCTGCTGGAAGGACAGCAGGGAGGGGGCCATTCTGGCTTCCCTGGGCAGGGAGTTCCAGAGTTGTGGGGCAGCCACGGAGAAAGAAGCCCTGCTGTCTCATTCCCACCAACTGAGCTTGAGATGGAGGTGGGACCAAGAGAATGGCCTCTGCTGAAGATCTCAGGGCCCAGGCAGGTTCATACAAGGAGAGGTGGTTAGCCAAATATCCTGGACCTGAACTGTCTAGGGCTTTAAAAATAATAACCAGCACTTTGAATTGTGCCTGGAAACAGGCTGGCAGTCACTGGAGATGCTGCAACACAGGGGTTGTCCACTTCCTGCAGCCAGCCCCAAGTGAGCAACCTGGCTGCAGCTCTTTGGACCAGCAGGAGTTTCCAAGCACTCTTTGGAGACAGCCCCACATACAGCACATTACAGTAATCCAGACAAGATGTATGTACCACCGTGGCTATCTCAAGGAATGGGTGCAATTGGTACACAAGTTTTAATTGTGCAAAGACCCTCCTGGCCACCGCAGATACCTGGGTTTTAATTAAGTTTTAATTAAGTTGTCTTGGAGACCACATTGCATTATACCATTCCCCTGCTCCATACAAAATATTAATAGTTATAATTCCTAAAGCCTTACATCCGAATACAAACTAATAAAGTTGTTAGAGCCATTTCTTTACAAAATTAATTTCAGTAATTAACAAATAACATATGTTGTCTGTTTGGTAAGTTGTAGGGGTGTGCGAAATGGCAGAAAAATGTTCTGTTTTTGTTTTGAATTTTGGATGCCCCCCCCCCCCCGGCTCTTTTTTTCAGGGTTCTTAATTACGAATCCAAATGACCGTCCTAATCTCTTGGAATCTTCCTGGAAACAGAATTGGGAGTGGTGCACCCAAAAACAGAACAAAACCAGAATGAAAACAGAATGGATGCCTGCCGTTTTGCACACCCCAAATTGTTGGCTATTTGTCTTGTATGTGGCCTCAGGTTTCTCACTTTGTGTGCGTGCGCACACACACATTTCAAGGTTC